>JADMLD010000864.1:0-685906 GCA_017589585.1 Phylloscopus whistleri | reverse complement strand
TTTTAATGAGAATGAACTGAAAACATTTGGATTTCAACAGTCAATGGCTTTGTTTTGGCCTTTTTTTGGCATTTTATTGGTATTTCTCTCTCCAGAAAAGCCATCAGAAATTAAAATCTGGCTTTTGTCCAAGCCTTTTTAAAACCATGAGCAGATTTCCATGCCTTGGTGTTTTTTCTTTCACTCTACCCTACCTTGGCACTTCTGTTTTTGTTTTGTACAGAGAGCACAATGAGCATTTATCCCTCACAGCCTCAAGGCTGGAAGTACTTGGGATAAAGGCAGGGACTTGGCACTCACACTGCACTTGGCCCAGTGCTGAGCTGGCACCTGGGTGCATTTCTCTGCCAGGCAACCACTGGCAAGTGGTTTCTTTAACTCCTGTCTCATTTTCCCCACCTGCAGGATGAAGAGATGATGGCCTCACCTACTCTGCAAAGTGCTTTGGAAAAGCCTCTTTTTGGCTCTGCTGACTTCTGGGGGTGAGAAATTTTGAGTTTCTCAGCAGTCTGTGGCAGCTCCACCAATTTCTGCTCTCAGCTTGATCCACCTGCTGAAGAGCCATGATGTGTGCAGGGTTTTTCTCATCTTCCCATTTCTGTCCTGGCCTTGGGTGTAAGAGGCTGTAAAGGTGACTTTGGGTTCCCAGAGCACTCCTCTCACAGCAGTCCCTCTGTTGTAGCAGTTCCCCTGCAGTGATGGTCACTTTTTGGTTGTCTCCAGCTATGTGTCACATAGCTGGAAGAAACAGAAAAATAAAAAAAGGAGTAAGTTTGAAACATCAGAGAAAGCTTTTTATCTGCTGTTAGGGTGGTCAAATAGGAATTCTGGGGGGAGAAAAAATTGCCCAAAGATGTTTTGGACTCTCCATCCTTGCTGATATTCAAACCCAACTGGACATGGTAGTGAGCAGTTTGTTCCAGCTGACCCTTGTCCATGCAGAGGGGCTGGATGGACCCAAACCTTCCAGAGGTACCTTCTCACCACAGTGATCCTCTGCAATTGTTCGTGGGACCTACACAGCATCATCCTCCGCCCTGGGCACTGAGCCCAGGAGCTTTGCATTTCCACTCTGCATGCAGCCACAGGAGCATTTTCTGTGACTGAGGGAAGCTGTGGTCGTGCTAGGTTTCAGTCAGCCACAATAAAACTAATTAACGTGAAAAATCAAAGGTAAACTATGCAAGACACTCAAGAAAATTAAATTGAATTGATTTTTCAAGTGGATTAAGTTAAGTCACATCTTGCTTCTTTGTACTGTTTTTAGCAGAATTAAAATGACCGTGACTCAGTTTAGTTCTCCTTAAATGAATGAAAGCAAACTGAATCCCTTGTAAGAGCCTCCCACCAAGAAGTTTAATCCATAAACATTTATTTAATTTTGATTCTCTTTCCTAAGTGTCCTTTATGAGCCTAAGCCAATACCTGAGGCTCTCTCTGCAGTCAGTGGCAGGAGGGAGATGCCTCTCGAGCTTGCTGCAGTGCTGCTGGTAGAGGTGTGTGCCCCAGACAGGTGAGGGGCATTTCACTCAGCATCTCCAGGGAATCTCTTACCAACCTCCTCCTAAAATGCAAGGCAGGAAAAAAACCACCAACCTAGCACCCTACACTTGAGGAAATCACTCCCTGTCTTTGCTTGGGGGTCAGAGGTGTGATGCGTGGGGGGTCCATCATTTTGATCCCACATATCTCTTTGGGAATAAAATGAAAGGGACCTGCCCCAGCACTAGCAGGGCCATGGTAGCTGGCACTCTCTCGGGGTGGGACTGGGGCAATGGACCCTGGCTGTGCAGGAGCAGCTCCTTGTGCTGTCCAGAGGGTGAGGAATTGCTGGTAGAGGTTCCACCCAAAGGGAGGATTTGCTGAGCACCTTGCAGATGTGGAGCCTGATTCCAGCTTCAGGCTGGGCAGCCCCACACCAGCCCTTTGGGGGAACAACCTGGGGCTCTGCCCTGCAGCCCTGCACCCTCCAACCCACAGCCACCTACAGGGGTGGGGGACTGAGGCCAGAAGGGTCCTCAGGGTGCCGGGATCTGCAGGTGGCAGATCTGTTCTATCCTGCAGGGCTGCACGCAGGGCTGCCTGTGGCTCTCGTGCCGCCTACAGGCATCAGGGCTGTTCTGCACGGCTGCCTCAACTCTCGGTTAAACGAGAAATTATTCCTGCCTGAAACTGCGAGAGAGGCTGCTTCAGCATCCTAAACACACCACAAGATTGGTGCTGGAGTCCCATCTCTGCTGACATCTGGAGTGCAGAGCACTTTCCAACACTGATCCCAGGCAGCACAAGCTCTTCTCTTCATTACTGCTGGTACCCAGTAGTTTTGCTTTTGCTGAGGAAAACGGGGTGATAATTATGCACTGCTGGGATCTCAGCCACGCTACCCTGTGTGGATACAAACTCAGACAGGTTTTATCTGGCTGAGATTTCTACTGGAGACTTAAAAGGAGCCGGGATAGGGACACCGATAAAGCTCAGGCTTTCCACGTAGTAAATCACCATCGGCTGACTGCTGCTGTTTATCATTGTGAGGAAAGATCAGGACTGAGTCAAAGAGGGGAAGCATAAAACCTCGTTCTTCCTTGCCCTCTGCTCTAAGGTGGCATTGGAGTGAGACCCAGCATCCCTCTTGGTGCAGGGAATTCCTCCTCTCTGCCTTTGATCATCCCACAACCTGCTAACGCCTCATCACAACCTGTCACTAAAGAGGGGCAAGAAACCTCGGCAAACATCTTGTAATCACCACGGTTCTCCCATTCCCTGTCAAGATGAGACCTGGAATTATTCAGCAGGAGATAAAGCAGAGTTAGCTCCCAGCCTGACCCTGGTCTTGGGGGACTCACCAGGATGCTGAGTTCATGCATCTTGTCTTGAGTGAGATGGGCAGGGAGTTTGGTCTTTGTTGCTCACACTGTGGGTTCATGCCCTTTTTATCTGGCTGTTTCTCATTCTCTCTGGGCCTGACATGAAAGTCCCTCCTGGATTTGAAACACGTTCTCCAGGGAAGTTTTATCAGGACTTCTGGAAAGTTCCACTTTTAGCAAATCAAAGAAAAAAAAAAATCCACTAATTTTCTGGCCTGTTGTGCTGGCTGCCTCAGCAGCCAGTGTGATGTTGCAAATCCAAAGTAATGACCTTACCAGGCAGAAAGGTAAATGCTGTACAGGTGGCTTCCAGCCTGGCTCATGTGCAATTTTCTGGGATTTGCTTTTTCCACTTGGTGACAGCACCGAGCTGTTTATAAGCAAGATAAGCCCTCAGATGCAACTTTGCAAAAAAAAAAAAAAAAGTAAAAACAGATATCAGACTCCACAGCTCAGCTGATTAGAGACAGCTTGTCCTTCAGCCCAATGTAAATACTGGGAACAGCATCCACCTGGAAGAATTCCTGAGTTCACAGCACTCTTAGCCATGAAATAAACAGAAAGGTCCCCGGTTTTGGCTCCAATGCTTGTGTCAGAGGCAGCTTGCAGGGTATGGCACACTGCAGCTGCAGCAGCAGGGAAAAACACTTTTGTTAATAAGTAAACTCAGGCAATGCACCTTGTACGAACGCAAATCCTGCCATCTATGACTTTAAAAACTGCAGGAAGAGGAGTAGAAAACAGCCATCCCATCCAAGCTGTTACCCTGCGGGAGGAGATTCACACCTAAAATCTGGAGAGTGGTAGAAGAAGACCTGCCTGGAGGCCAGGCAGGAGAAAAGAGCCACACCTGAGCTCCTGAGATGGGGGATTTAACCCTTTTTCTGACCCAGAGATGGAGCTCCTGGGAGGTGTTTTAAAGACTTTTATTCCATTTTCAGTCTCATGTGAAGGGTGAGACAGTGCAGATGTTACAATTCACATCATCACAATCAGAAGCCATTATAATCCATTATAAGTGTTTTTTGGCCTATCAGCTTTTGCCACACAATGCTGCTAATGCTTCTAAGCCAATCATCTATTAAAAATACCCAATGTGAGTTCTACTACAATACATCTTTCATAGTTCTAATTCTCAAAAATACCTGGTCTATTTGCAAGGTCATCATTTGAAACTTGTTTCCAGTTCCATTTCTCTCTCAACAATGTCTCTCCCATTCCATGGCCTTTCCAAGTCAGCACATTTTATCTCAAGTTTTGCACACAGATGCACAAGACTCTGTGAGCCTTCTGTCAGGCTTTGAGAATCCTCCACAAATCCATTTCCCACACTGAGACCCCCCCCAGGGATGTTGTGTCTTAACCCTGCCCTGATTATGGCAGGGCAGCTCTGCATGTAACCCACCTGCTCAGTCCACTCTTCCCCCCAAGCCATCTCAGCCTTCCCCCTTTCACCTCTCTGTGTGTACAGTGGGGGCATTTTCCCCTTTCTAACCTCATACATGCAGTAGGAATCACCAGGGAATGGTGGATGGAAAGTCCTAAAATGGGAAGAAATAACTGCCCTTTCCTATTATTTTTTTGCTGGTACGATGTTTGGCAAAAGCTCTTTTCGGCAGAAGTTTGGTTTTCAAGCAGCTTTAAAGCAGAGTTCATTCCAGCTTTACAAAATAGTGATTTTCCCAGAGCTGGTTTTCACCCTTCGCTCAGAGCAAAGCTGAGTATTGGGCTGGTGGAATGCCCTGCTGTGCTCTGCCTGCAGACTGGGTACAGCCTCAGCATAACCCGAGTGTGAGATTTGGCTTGATGATTACACTTAACGCCTCTTTCTGCTTTTATAAACCCGGGCTGGTTGTGGCTGAAAGCAAGAAGCAGATGGTTTTAACTGCAGAAGTAAGTTACACTTCATTCAGAGGTCACTTTTCTGCATAAACTGTTGTCGAAAAAAAATCTCTGTCCTTTTCAAGATCCAAGTCCTTCCATTGCTCAGGGTACCTCAATCTGATCCCATCTCAAACCATCAGCCCATCCTAGGCAGGGATGTCTTACCCTGCTTCTATAAGAAGGAATTTCTTCAGCAATCAGTTTTTTCACAAAGCCAAAGCCAGGCAAAACCAGTTTTTCTGCAAGCTCATGCAGCTAGGGAAGAGAGAAGAACATGCTGATAAGCATCTTGGATGGCTTCAGGATAAGTTTATGTCTGATCTGTTCCCTAACACAAAATGCTTTGGTTGTTTTCTCTCCTCAGCAGTTGTACATGAAAATCAAAGTTAATGAGATGGGGATTAAATACCCTCAGGATGGGGAAATAAGCCTTGACTTCTGGCAAGATCTGTGAGGTTTTGTACAAAATAAAGCCATGTGAACAGCAGTGTAAACGCTTCAGCATGAGGTTTCCCACAGCACTCTGTACCTTAAAGCATTTGGAGGACAGGGGAGTATTTGCTTGGCTCCATCCTGTGCTGTAACACAGCAGAGCCCTGAAGCCAGCAGAGGTTCCTTAAACAGAGTCAGGAGGATTTACCAGGCTGGAAGGAGGGACCAGCAGGAGCCCCACTGGATGATCACTGGCACAGGGACAAGGCCAGTCAGGACACGGGGCAGGTCCACGCCATCCCTGATGATACTTTGGGATGTGCAAAGCCTGACTTTGGGTCATTCTGGCTGCTCCAGACCAGCAGGTTGAATGCTGGAGGGGTGATTAAAGGTGATTTAGTGGTAATTTTATTCTATTTGTAACTTTATTTATAAAAAAGTGGTAACTTTTATCAGCCCTGCAGGCCAAAAGCTGGGCTCCTGTCACAACAGAGGAGAAACACAAGGAAAGGGAAAAAATAATGATTTTTAATCCAGCAGGGAGGGAAATGTGCTGGGGCAGTGCTAAGAGCAGGCAGTGTCCTGTCACCTCCACGGGTTCACTGTGCCCCTCACGTGCAGCGTGAGGAGATGGAACCACAGTTCCCCACCCCATCTCCAGGGCACCACCAGCAACCTGCAGATCCCAAAATTCTGTGTATTGAGATGGCAGGAGTACCAAGGTGGGATATTTGCTGACATTAATAAGCCTCGTTCACCACCAGACATTAAAAGGTGCTTATTTTAACAGCAGAGCTCGCTGGCCTGAGATAACTTTTGGAAACCAGTCCAGAAGAAGAGTAAGGGGGAGAAAGCCAAACCAAAGGAGCCACTGCTCCACTTTCCTTTCCCCCTGTTCTCCCCATCCAGCACAGCTGCACAGCACTGAGCCTCCTGGATTGTGGGAACTGAAAAATCAGTAAGAAATGAAATTACAGAGAATTCTCAAAACCTCACAGAGAGATCACAAGGTCTTGTGTGCTCTTGTCTTAGCCAACACTGGAAGAGCTGCCACCCCATCCCTGAGCAGAGGACACATCTCTGTGATACACAGCTGCTCCTGTCCACTGACACATTCACCACCCATTGCACACAGAGCCTCAAGCAAGAGCCTTGGGTGACAACCCACTGCCTCAAGCAAAAGCCTTGGGTGACAATCCACTTCTAATTCATCCTCCTGCTCTGGTTTGGATTAATTCTCAGCAGCTCTACCTGACAATACCAGCCAGCAGCAGCCTGCAGGATACCCCCTTGCTCACCTGGGTCACTGAGGCTCCCGCAGAGGAACTGGAGAAAAGTGCTGTTATCTCCTTGGCCATGAATATGGCAAGAAACAGCCCTGTTTTCCCCATATCGAGATGTCCCAGCACACTGAGTACACTGTGCTGCAGGTTTTCAAACACTAGATGTCAGCAGAAGAATAAAAATCACTGCGGTGCGCCAGCTTAAACCCGGCGGGGATTTCCATTGGGCCGCTAAACCTCGCAACATGACACCAATAAATAAATAAATCCGTTTGCTGCAGCAATAACCAGACTGGGCAGAGGGTGGCAGGGAAAACCCACCCAGGGGAGCCTTGGTACAACCCTGGACTGACTCATCAGCGTCAGCGGAATCCTGAGACACCCAGGGACACCAAAACAGCATTTCTTTTGCACACACGTTTTCGGTGGTGGGGGATCTGCTGCTGGCCCAGCATCTCTAGCAGAGCTGATTTAACCACCCAGGACTGCTCCCCAGCTTCTCCTGCAGACACCTTTGAGGCTGAGGATTAGGAAGGAGCCCTGCAGGTATGACCTGCCCCTTGCTCCACCGTCAGAACAACAAACCACAGCATAAAGCACCTTTCTACATCAGGAGAAAGTCCTGTGCTATCAGCTTTTGTATCTTTATGGTTTATGCAGCACTAAACTCAGAGTGCAGCCCTTGCAGCAGAGGGGAACTGAACCAGTGAAATAAGCCACCCCAAGGCTGTACCTGCTTGTCCTGAGCTGGGCTGTCACCCTCCCCAGCAGCTTTTACCCACTTTTGGACAGGACTGAGAGCTGGGAGATTTGAGGAGCTGTGCTGGCCTTTGTACAAAAGCAGGAGAATGGATCAGTGAGCCTTGGGAAACCCCCCACCCCAAAAATTTGCCCCTACAGACTCAGCTGTACCTTCATTTGACCTGGGGCCACCTGCATGGTCTGGGCAGAGTGCATCTTAGAGCACATCCCAGAACATCCCTGTGGGATTCCCAAATCCAGAGCTGGGCTGCAGCAGCCCAGGGGTCCCCTTCAAGCTACACCAATGTGTGGAGATGCCCAAGGTTTTGAGGCATTCAAAGTTTTCCTTCCAAACCACACTCTTACCCACAGCAGCTGAACCAGCCAAAATGGCATTGCATACAGAGTAGATGCAGCTTTTGGAATAAATCATGGGTCACTACTTGCCCCCAAATTCTTCTTCCTGACTGATGCCCTGGAGATGGATGAGCTCTCAGGGCTCTCCCAGGCAAACTGGTCTCCCCTTTCCCAGGGTCTAGGATTACAGACCCTCCCCATCCCAGCCCAAGGTGTCTCCCCGTGCGCTGACCCTGCAGGACACAGTTCAAAGCCTCCAACAGGAAAAACAGGAAAATCCTCCCTGGCTCTCTCCGTTGACATAGTTTCGGTCTGGTTCTTGGTGTCAAAGGAGGCATTCAGCTCCACCTCAGCCCTGTGTGCTGCTTGGGCCCTCAAAGCAGATGCCAGGAGGCCCCCGAGAGAGGACAGCACGGTGGGGAGCTCCCAGCAGGTGCCATAAATTCCACCCAGGGAACGTTTGGGGTGATGCCTGAAGTTTGAGCTTTCATGTTTTTCAGATTCTGTGCTGCCTGGAGGTGTAGTTCTGAGCCTCATATTAAGAGCTAATATAATAAATGTTATATATATAACGTGTATATTATATATATAACATATATATAGTTAACATTATATATATATATTATATACATATAAAATAACATATATAATATACATTTCAGTGCCAATATAATAATAATAAGTCAGAGAGTAGGTAGACAAAACAATTCTTTTTTCTGCTGGAGACCAAGGACAACTTTCAGGCCCAAAAGCACAAATAAGAGTGGCTGAAGACAGAAAACAAGAAGGATGGGACCTCACAACCTGCAGCTGTAATTGGACAATTAAACCCCAATGTGCAAATGGACCCAAACTGATCAAAGTGTGAGACCTGGTGACCGTTTGTCCATTTTGTGACCATTTTGGGGCCACCTTGGGTGCAGCCCTGGCCAGGCTCTTGTCCTGCCCAAGGTGTGTCCTTAAAGGCCTTTTAATAAATATCTACTTTATTCTCTGAGCTCTGTCCAGTCTCTGTTCCAGCTCAGCCTTTCCAAGGCATCAGGGGGTAGAATCCTCTGCCCTGCTGCAGGCAGCAAATCCCACATTAAAGGGAAATCAAAGGGGGAAATCTCTGCTCCCCTCCGTGGCAGATCAGCGAGGCACCGCAGCCTTTAAGCATCTCCCAGCTGAAGGGGCTGCGAGGTGTGAGACCAAACCTTCTGCTGGGTTTACAGCCAGGAGATGGCGACTCAGCCCACGCAGGGCACGGATAACTGGGAAACACAGAGCCCCGGAGCCTCCAGTGGCAGGCTGGCCCTGCTGTGTGGATGGGATCGTGGCAGAAAGGGGAGCACAGGGACTTAGGCACACACATGGAGAGCACAGTCCCAGTGCCACCAGCTCCTGGCTCTGGTGAGAGATGAAGAGGGGCTCAAATGCAGGATCCTTCCCTCTGATCCTTCCCTGCCCTCTGATCCTCCCCTCTCCCATCCTTCCCCATGCAGCATGCAAGGTACCATGCTGCAGTGAGGGAGACATTCAGAAACTCCTCCTGTGAGAGGTTTGTCACCCTCCAAAGCACCAAGACTGCTCCCATCTCACCTCCTGACAGCACTTACCATCTGTTTATCCCCCCAGGCCCAGCCCTAGCCTCAGGCCAAGGGGTGGGGAGCAGATTTCAGTGACATAAGGAGGCTGCATTTCCTGCTGAGCAGGTTCATGGTTCTGCTCACCCGTGGGGTTTTGGCTCCTGCACACAGCTTGGAGCAGGGCAGTGCCCAGGGAGGAGACCCAGCCCCTGTGTCACCCCTGGGTCACGTGGAAGGGTGGCACACTGGCCAAGTCAGGAGCTGGAATCAGGCCCAGAGGACACAGGTCTGAGCACCCCTGTGACCCTGGGGTCACACAACTCTATGATTCCAGCTCTGCCATCCCATTAAAAGGTGCCCCAGTGATAAACCACTGATCCCTTGGAGATCAGGGGCTGTGCCACCCCCTCCAGAGACACAGGGGATGAGCAACACCCCCCCAGAACCCTGCTGGGGGTCCCCAAACCAAAGCCTCATCCTCTACAGCCTGCACTAAATGCTGCATGAACACCCTCACTGAGATCCCAGCTCCACTTTTAACCCTTCACCTACAGATCCCCTACAGCTGTTTCACACATGACTTTCATCTCGGATCTGAGCAGCTCCAGCCTGGTCTGTGCTCACCAGAGGGAGATGCTTGGGAGAGGGAGGCAGCCCATCTGCAGAGCAGGGCCTGCCTTTGAAGAGCCACCCTCTGACTTTTGGCTTCTCAAAAATGCGACCACAGAAAAGAATTTTTCTCTCCAGGCCTCATCTGGCAGGGTCCTTGCTCTGAGCCCTCAGCTTCCAGCATAAAAGCAAGAAATTCTTCCAGATCTGGTGCTGTAACTGCCAGAGGTAGATATAGCACCAAGTAGAGTCCCCTCTGGGTCTGTCTGACATCACTCATCTCCCCAGATGGCACCAGTCCCACCTCCAGACATTATCCTGACTGCAGCTGCAGAAGATGCTCCAGCTCCCCGATGCCTTTTGCATCCATCAGCTCTTTCCCACATCTTCTTCCCACTCCTTACACTGCTGCTTGCTGGCTCTGTCACCAAATTCATCAGCATCACACACAGATGGAGATTTCCTGTGGGTCACACACATCCTATTGTTGACCTCAGGCTCAGCCTGCCTGCCCCAGCACACACAGTCCCAGCACTCAACAGCATCTGTCCTTCAAAAACCACTTTCCCAGAGTGTATCCACCCGGGACCTTCTGGAATTCACCACACACTGGCGAGGCCAGCACATCCCCAGGTCAGTTGATCTGTTGAATTCATGACCAGACTTGAGAGTGCCCAAGTCACACCCAGGCCAACAAGGCAAACAACCCAACCATCCCTGCTCTGTACAAGCATCTGAGGCAGCTGGCATTTCCCTGCCAGATGGGGATGAGGCAGCACAACACACACACTGGAGCTTTTTCTCCAGGGCTGATGGGACACAGAGCCATGGTGCATCTCCAAGTCAGAGCAATGCTACCATAAATATGCTACTTTGGACCACTTCAAACAGCCTCTTGCAGATCAAAGCATTGGGGAAAGCAGGGACATGTTGATCCCACTATAGAATAATGCAGGGGAGGACAGAAGAGGCTCCTGCAGCCTCTTCAACCCCCCTGCCTTGCTGAGAGCTGCTGTCAGCAACAGTTGGGGTGACAATGTTGTTGAAACCCTTTTCCATTCTTCCCCCCCAACCATGGGGTGATGCAGCACTGGCTTCATGGCTTAATGTCAGCCAGCTTTGGTAAATATAATGAAATCATAAAGAGAGGGAAAATTTCAGCCCAAAAGAACCAAAGTCTCTCATGCAATTATACTTTCCCTTTGGCTAAATTGATGCGAATGGTGGATAGACCCTGATTCTCATGGGAACTCATCCACTTGCTGTTTATCTTCAATAAAAAAAAAAAAAAATAGTCTGTGGAGTAGAAAGAGCAGAAAATAAAAATAAAATGAAAGAAAATTTACACCTGATGCTGTTCTTCTCCGTTGTCTGAAATCCAATAGCTGAGCCTGGGAACAGGCATGTCCATGCGACTCCAGCTCAGACACTCACAGACCTTGTCTTGAACAGAAACTGGGATGAAATTATGCTGCTGGAGGACTGAAATGTTTTTATGAGGTCATTGAAGCAGCAGGTATGGCGCTGCCATCTCACCCTGGGCCCACAGCTCTGCTCCACCCTCCTGTAGAGGGGAGAACAGATGAAAATATCAAAACCCACAAGGCATTAAGGCATTGTGCTAAAAGGCTGCATTATAAAAACCTAAATGCTGCAGGAAAGCCTGATTTTGTAACATTCAAACCTCTCCAAACTACATAAAAGAGGGAAAGATACCATAAAATGCTGAACCCAAGTGCCAGAGGGACAAAGCAGTGCTGGAGCTCCAGTCATGCCCCCAGACAGGCTGTGCTCTTCAACAGAAGAAGTTTTCAATTAAGACTGCTGGGGAGCAAAGCAGCAGGCTTGAGAATCTCTGCAAATCAAAGATGGAGAGGGAGAAAGGTGCTGGTTCCTCCTTGCACTGAGCCTTGGGTTCAGGTCTGGACTACACTGGGCACTGCCTGGCTGGGCAGCACTTTTGCTGTTACAAAGTGAAGATTTTTTTCAGTCATCATTCACTTTTACTACTTTTTACAAGTTTTAGTAACACTCCCATAAACAGGTTTTTAATGCAATCCTTTTTCTCTGACACACTGCACGTTAAAGATTAGCAGAGGCTTTTTATTGCAGGTAATAAAGAACCCTGATGTCAAATATTTTAACAAGCCAAGTGCTCCATGGGAAAAGCCCAAGGGGCTCCAAATGCATTTCTGCTCTGCAGCCCCTGTCAGGGAGAGGGCGAAGACACAGAGAGTTTTCTGGGAAAATATCTTAGATTTTATCTAATTTTTGGAAAAGAACAAAGTGACTCCAACCACACTGCTGAACTCAAGAGCTTCCCAGCTCAGGCATTTCCCTCACTCCATGCAAAGCTAGCTGTTCCCCCCTCAGCCTCTCCATGGATTTGTACAAAGGAGGCTCTACTTTAAGAAAAGAGTGAATTCAGGGTTGTCTTTCGTGAGACACGTGCACCCAGACCTGGCTGCAGCCATGGGCACACCCCAGGACCCCGCAGGCATGAGCCCACAAGAGTTGTTGGTTTTTTTTTATCCCAAGTGATGCTGCTGTCTGGAGGCATCACATCCTTTGGCTGCAGCCAGCGGGGAGGAGGAGGAGGTGGAGAACGCCAGCACATCATCATCCTCACAACCCATGGCAGAGAAAGCGTCATTTGCCAGGGCATGGGGTGCCTCAGCCTGGTGACACCTGTGAGAACGAGCCCCTGCTTGGTCAGAGCACGTCGGGTTTGTCCTGGGTACCCTCAATTGTCTGTTCTGTTTATGCTGTATATTAATTTTTACACCTTTCAGACTGGTTCTGAGAGCAAAACAGGGAGAAAGAGGAAGCGGGGAGTTTGTTTTCAGAAGCTGCACTCACTCCTCCACATTCTGCTCCTGGACTGCGCTGTCTGCAGCACGGACAGACAGCAGGACAGAGATCTCCTTGCTTTTAGTTAGTTTTAGCTAGCTGAGGCACAGAAGCTCCCTGGACTGTTTTTTTTTTTCCTCTTTCTTGGAACTGTTTGAACCTTTTCTGGACTGAAAACCCAGAAAAACACCAGGACCTCTCACCTGTGGCCCACCTGGGCCTGGGCCTGGGCCTCAGCATTTTCCAGCGCTGGAGGGACTGATAAGAGACTGGGAGAGCTGAGCTGCACCCACAGCAAGGACTTTCTCAGTTTTGCCATCTCTTTGAACAGCGAGAGGTTTTGTTGTTTCATATTGTTCATTGTTTGTGCTTGTGGGCAGTTTGTTTGTCAAATAAATAGTTTTTTCCACTTTTCTCTAAGGAGATTTTTTTTTCCCCAGTCTGATTGGGGAAGGGGCCATTTGGGTTTGCTTCCCAGGGGGACCCCATTTGGAGGTTTTGCCCTAAACCAGGGCAGAGTTCGTGTTCAGGAGAGCTGGGAGAAGCAGGGCTGGCTGCTCTGCACAGCCTCAGCACCTCCCTGCTTTCTCTGCTTTTTCGCACAGCCCGGATCCCTGGTGGGTACCAGGAGCATCCACACAGCATCCCCCATTGCCGAGCATCCGCTTGGACTGACCGAGGAAAAAAAAAACAGCCAGAGGCCATTCCAAAAGCACTCGGGGATGGGCTCTCCGCCCACACACAGGATTAGGTTTCCACCCCTCAGCTCACTTTCAGAGGGGGCCGCAGCCTGAGAAACCAGGAAGGGTCGCACGCACACGAAAACAGCCCCCGCAGCCTCTGCAGCAGCTGCCAAATTTATCACTGCCCACAGACTGAAGAGGGAAGAGCCTCGTGCCGTTCTCCAGGAGCCCAAATGCTTTTTCCCATTCCCTTTCCCCTCTCTTCCTATCCCTCCTGGCCAAGGCTGCGGACTGCCCGAGGGCAGGAGGGCTCGCAGCGCAGAGAAAATGAGTTTGCAAGCGAGACCTGCCGCTGGCATTGCCTGCAAAGCCATGGGATCAATCAGTAAGGCTGGAAAAGACCTCTGAGATCATCAAGTCCAACCAGGGCTGCAGGGACCTGCAGAAGCCCCCGTGCAGCACCCCAGGACCCTCAGTGCCCTCCCTCCTCCTTCCAGCCCTGCTAAAACAAGCAGAGCTGTTTCTTCACTTTCCCATGACTGGATTCCCCTGAAAACAGCAGAAAACGTTGCTGCTGATGGTAATTAATCTGACAAGAAGTCAGGAGACACAGATTAAATGTCTCATATCACTGGGGATCACAGATAATTGTAAAGATAGGCTCTGCTACAGAACTGGCAGACAGTCTCAGTGTGCATTTAGAGATGAAGGGGTAGATAGTGCCCTGGGATTGACCACAGCCTCAGTGGTGATTCCCCAGCACTGCTGGAGCTCACACTAACACCCTCACCACGAGTTTGGTGTGGGGGTATGGGCACACTCCTGGGAAGGGGAAGGGCATTTCTGAAAGCTTTGAGCTCTGGCCCATCCCTGGTCCCAGCAAGGTGAATAACCAGAGAGAGACACAGATATTCAGGTACTGACCTCCTGCAGCAATGGTCCCCCCTGGTCCAGTCCCTCTTGCTGAGACCCCGAGGGTCTCCCCACTCAGCAGATGGAAGCACCTCCCTCAGGCCTCTGGGAGCATCACTTATCTCTTTCCACAGAGGAATCCAGGCACTTCCACGACTGCCATACTCATAAATATTCTGTAAAAAATGCAGCCACAGCCCTGCGCTGCTGCAGCCAACTTTCTTTGGGAGCAAATCAGCAGCCACAACTTTCTCTGCCATCCAAGTCCCACATCACAGGTCTCTACAGATGGTTCTGATTAAGATGATTTCTCCCAGCTCCTAAATAGTCCTGAAAATACTTCGAAGTTGTATTGGGTAACACCTTTCATTAAACTTTAGCACCTGCTTCAAGCCAATCTGAGGGAGCTTGGAAAAAATTCACAAACTGCAACAGCAGAGCAAGGCTTCCAGTTTTCCCAGCTGATGCCAGGTGGGTGCTCTGAAGGTGGACACTGAATACTTGGGCTGCTTGAGCACCTGTTGAAAGCAGCACAGTCACAGAAATGGAAGGAAGTGTCCTTGAGGAAGGACAGGCTGCAGGTGATGCAGCATTTGCATAATGAACAGGAGCAGAACATGAGAATCAGCCCTCAAAGGAGCAGAAACCATCTCCGATCACTTTTTCTAAGAGTAGACATATCAAGTAGATGCTTGGTAAGCCATCTGCAGCTGCACATCATCCTTTTAGGATAATCCCTGCAAGCTTTGCAGCCAGCATCCATAACCACACCACCCACCCGTGCACCACTGCTGCTTTGGCTGTGTCTTTCAGAGGGCTTTCCTTTTTTTCTCTGAAACATGAAAAGCTGGACTTGGCTCCAAGATTAGAGTGGTTGTGCTTTAGCTGTGCAATCACTGGAGTTTGCTGGGGCCAAGCAGGCCCTGACAGTACAGATGTGGCTCTGAACAAACCAGCCTGGGCTGTGGCTCTGTCTTGGAGCACAGGGAAGGCTGTGGCTGCTTTGGGGTTTGGGATGGCTCCTCTCACCACAGCTCTTGCTTCCTGGTAATCAGCATGGGGATAACTGACCTCACTGCAAATGCAGTCAGTGGATCTCAAAATTACTCAGGGCATCTGCTGATTGGCACTAGCTGGAGCAACATATCCATTTTCTTTCCTCAGAGCTGCCAGGTTTTCTCTGCCTTTCATATCTATGTCTGCAAAAGCCAGAAGTTTTCTCTCCCTAAGTTCTAAGATGGAGAGATCAACCAAATTGAAAAAAAATTTAAATAAATAAATAAATAAATTAAAATCAGAGGTCAGTGCTGTGCTCTGGGGAGCCAAATCCTTCAAGGGAGGGCTGGGGTTCAGCCTCTGAAGCCAGGAGACTGCATGGTGGCATTTCCCCAGGACATCTCCAAGATGATTTCTCTTCAGGAAGCACCAGTGCAGCTGCTGCCCCTCTTTCATCACCCTGACTCCACTTCTCTGCCTGCAAAGGAGAGACCATCCACCACCACGCTGCCAATCTGCAGCTGCCTGCCCAGTGCCCACAGCATCTCTGCCCCATCCCCACCTCTGGGAACAAGCTCCTCTAGGAAAACACCCTCACAACATTGCTGCCATCAGCTTGCACAACTTTGATTCCAGCTAGGGCAAACCAGGAGACCAGAAAACCAGACTGAACCAGACCCATTCACATGTTCCCAGCAGCCTCTCAGGGAGGCAGGAAGGTTTTGCTACTCTGTTTTTTGAAAAAATACCACAGAGAAAGCAGAGGGCTTGACCAAAGATGTGTAGAGTTCACAAAGAGCCAGGGCAGGGGAGATGCTGTCCCACTCCTGGCCCTCCAGCATCACTTTCTCCTCTAAAACTCAGCACAGGAAAGAAGACAAAGAAACTCCCAGAGAGAGTAGAGACCCAACATTGATCAGAGCTGAGAGCTGAGCACAAAGCATTTTCCCTCCCTTCACAGGGTCCTGCAAGATCCCACCAAAAATCAGAGTGAACTGCTTTCCCCTCATGGACAAATCCACCACTGGTCCCAGCATCCTGACCAAGGCCAGGCAGGGATGGCACAAGCATCACCGAGTCAGTCGGTGTGCCCAGCATGCCCAGACAGGAGCTGAGCAGCCACGTGGAATTTCCCCGGGAAGCTCTTTTCCAGGCTGGCCGGTAGATGGGGATGGAAGAGCAGCCAAGGTCTGATCCAAGGGCAAGCGTGTTCCTGCTGCCTGGCTGTGTCCTGATGGTTGTCAGGGCTCAGGGGGCACCGGTGGCTGTGCTGGCCATTAGCAGGGCCAGACAGGGGCAGCACAACTTGGGAGCAGAGGAAACACCCCAGAGCTTTCAGTGTCATCCCTAGGGCAGCAAGAGTAGGGATAAATCCTAAAATATCTCCACCAGATGTCCCTGGGGTCTGCCTGTCCCTGCTAATCCAGGGTGGAGAGATCTGTCCTCACCATTGATGTCCCCACTGCTTGAGAGGGAAGTTATGGAGGACCAGAGAGCAGGTCCAGGTCCAGGTGCCTGCAGCACCACTGCAGTGAAACTATGGCCAAATGCAGCTCCTGGCAGGGAAAAGAGCCCTGAGAGTCCATCACATGCCCCTGCTTGTCTGTACCTGCACATTGTAACCTCCTGAGAGCACCCAGCACCCAGCACCCAGATCTGTGCTCAGCCAAGAGAGAGGGAGGGAAAACTGGATGGAGGGAAAATTTGGAAACCCCAAGAAGACCCCAGAGGCACAGAGAAAACTTCCTCAGCTCAAACAGCTCTGCCACGTTCAGCTCTGTCCCTCAATGGGTGGCCAGGTGTGCTGGATTCCCCCTGGTTTGCCCAGGATGTTCCCAGTGGGTGAGGATGGCCAGTGAGCCACAAGAAAGGGCAGGACACTTGCACAGCAAAGGAACGAGTGGGGTTCTGTGGGGTGCTGGTTCCTTTGAACACAGCACTGGTGCAAAAGGGCTTCCCCCACTGGAGCTGGGCTGGCAGAGCCCAGAGCAGCCTGCTCTCACCCCTAAAATAAAGAAACAGGAGCAAACAGTGAGCGACACTCAGTGCCCTGCCCCTGAGCTTTGCTGTGTCAGGAGCCGTCATTATGTCGATGTGTAATTAGACCATTAATTACTGACCATAAAGCTCTAAAGAAAACAGACCCAAAATGAATCCAGTGTTGGAGCAAAGTCCTGAGAGATAACTCTGTGGCTGCTAAGGTGATGGAGACTGAGCTCCAATCTCTAAACCAAAATTGCATTTGCAATTAGCTCGCCTTGCTGCCTAAACCCGACAAAAGACCTTCCTGCATTTAATACCAAGAAGGGATGTCTCTGAGCTGCCATCAGACCACAGAGCCTTACAAAAGCCAACTGGAGCAGAGCAGAGGGAACAGAATCCCAAATGTCTCCTTGGGCTGAGCAAGGCTCTTGTTTGATTTTGCATTTGCTGCACACTCAATGTACATCTCCGAGCAAGCCACTTAATCTGACCCTGGCCCAAAGTTTAGCTGTCTGTCAAATGTTAGAAAAGGGTTTTGTCTCCCTCACAAGGACTCGGAGGTTTAATTACTGGCTGTGCCAAGATGCCCTTAGGTGGAAGCTGCAAATGCAAATGTAAAGTATCATTATTAGAGCTTAGCAAATAACTCAAATGTTTTTCTGCAGCAACTCCCTCGAAAAGAAATTAGATTCCTTTCTGGTGTGTTTGAGCGTCTTTCCAGGCTCTCTTGTTGTGACACTCGTGAGCAAGTGGAAAACTAAGAATATGAAGGTAATTCATCAAAAGTCAATGCCCAGATCCTAAACCTGAGCCTTTGCACGGAGCCTCGCTCCTGCCACAGCCCCTGAGTGTGCCCAAACCCGGCACCAAGGGAGGCAGGGGATGGGGCTGCACCCAGGCAGGGGAGCCCATCAGCTGCCTGTGGACACAGCCAGCCCATCCAAACAGCCCAGGGACCCTCAGGGACATGCAGACATCAGCCACTGCCCTCTGTGCTGTCTCCAGTGCGGGTCCCTGGGGCTGGCTCCCAGCCTGGGCTTTACTGAGCCAGGGGAGCATCAAAGATGAGAGAGATAAGGGAGAGAGGCTTTGCTGAAAACGTTTTCACAGGGAGCCACACACCCCTATCAGCCCATGCTGTGCAAATCCCGATGATTTGAGCCATTTCATGCTCTCCTCTGATGAGTCTGGGACACAGATTTGCACCATGAATTCTTTGGGATGGTGTTTCTCCAGGACTGGGCAGTTGCTGTAAAGCTCCAGGAGTTTATGAGGACCTGACAAAACCTGCCAGCTCCTGCTGTAACCACTCAGTACCTCCCTCAGCACCGTGTGCTGGACTGTGGCCACTGAGTGCCAGCCCAGGGGTGCACAGGAACATCACCACAGCCCTGACCTCCCCGCCAGCCTCGTGTGAGTGGGAACAGCACTGAGGAACACTTTCAATTAGCTTTACAGAAAACATTTGCCTGAAACTGGATGCTGTGTGAAACTCCTGAACTCTCCTTTTTCTCTCAGAGCTGGGTGTGAGGCAGGGGAGGGATGAGGGGGGAACTGGAACAGCTTTTTGTTTATTCATATCAGAGTTGCACTGCTTCAGAGCATGTGGGGTTTGGTCAGGCAGAGCCAGAGCAGGATAAAGGAGCTCCTGCTGTGCTCCACAGCCAGGCTGCTCCACGGGACTGCACCAGGACTTGAAAGCAAAATGCCCAGTGCCCAAGGAGGAGCCAGCCTGCAGGCAGCCCTTGGGCTCAGCCACACCGTGCCTGCGTGGCACAGGATCACAGAATGGGTTGGGTTGGAAGAGACCTTAAAGAGCATCTTCTTCCAACCCCTGCTATGGACAGGGACACCTTCCACTAGCCCAGGTTGCTCCAAGCCCAATCCAACCTGGTCTCGAACAATTCCAGGGCTGGGGAAGCCACAGCTTCTCTGAGTAACCTGTTCCAGGACCTCCCCAGCCTCATGGGGAAGAATTTCTGCCCAATATCCCTTCTAACTCTGCCCTCTGTCAGTTTGAAATCATTCTCCTTCGTCCTGTCACTCCATCCCTTGTCCAAAGTCCTTCTCCAGCTCTCCTGGAGCTCCTTCAGCACCTTAGGTCTCCCTGGAGCCTTCTCCTCTCCAGGCTGAATAACCTCAGCTGTCCCAGCCTTGGAGCAGAGATGCTCCAGTCCCCATGCCATGCATGGGCCACCACCCTGACACACATCCCCTGCTGGGGCTTGGGGTGGACACCAAACAGAAGGTTCAGCAGGAGAAGGGGAGCTGGACCTGCCAAAAGCCAAACATCCCAACATTTTCCTCTTACCTTGAGGCTAAACCTGCACTGCCCAGCGCCTTCCACTGGCTCTGGTGTCCCTGGAGCCAGTGAGCCAGGTCACCCTCAGTCCCGGTTCTGGGACAGTGTGGCCAGACAAGCACGCCTTGCCTGCTGTGTTGCCCCCATGCACAGCTGCCACTCACCCTCCCCAACCTTCCTGGGCCCTGACTCCATCACACACCATGACATGATTTATTCCATCTCATTAACTTCTCCTTCCCTCTGTGGCTGATTTCTTCACAGCCAGTGCTCCACGGTCTCTCCAGCCCACTGAGGTGCCAGCAGAGCCTTTTGTTTCAGTGCTTGCCTCTCCCAGCAGCCCCCTTTTCTCCTGTTCCCCCCTTTGCTCCTGTTCCCCCCAAAAGCACCAGCAGCAGCCCCAGTGCTGAGAGCAGCATCACTGGAACCAGCCAGGGCTCCAGCACAGCAAACTGAGCTCCTGTCCCACCGTGAACTCCTCTGAGGTTTCTTTGTTTGTGTTTTGATTTGAAACAGCAACAATTAGCAAAACAGCAAGAGCTTTTTATTTAATTTGTTTTTCCTCCTTGGCTGGGCGTTTCCTCCCCAGACACCACCCTGCAAAGGTGCCTCAGCCTCCGCATGGCTCTGCAGGCTCCAAAACATTCCCAGCTGTCACTGCAGAGCAGAAACTCAGCTGAGGAGGGAGAAACACGGGGTTTTTTTCATCTGCAGCTCACAACTGTGGCTGCACCATTCGGGACTCCTTGGGTGTGATTTTTCAGCAGTGCTGGGCTTGCATCCTCTTGCTGAGAGCTCCACACCTCGCTTTTCTCTTTGGTGTTCCCTGGTGCTCTGCCTGCAGATGTCCTGATGGCTGTGTGGCCCAGGCCTGCACTGCCAGCTGAGCTCCTACAAATCCCTTGTGGCTGAGGCACGTGGTTTTTAGAACTCTGTATCTGCCATGCAGACTGTGACAATATGAAAAATAAGAGCTTTTGTAATTAAAGAAACCCATTGCAAATTACTTAACAGCACAAGCTCATGCCAAGGCCAAGGCTGTTAACAGTCTGAAGCCATTCAGCCAAGCCACACTCAAGCCATGACAAGTCAAAAAAATAAAGTTAATAAAATATCCTTGAAGTGAAATGTAGGTCATGGTACTTGATCTGCATATTTATAAAAGCTGAGCCTAATCCAGCCAAACTTTCCAGAATAAAGATCATGCTCCTCTTTGATCCTGCCTGTGCCTCCTCAGGGAATATCAGTTTTCCTTCAACAAAGTTAGATGGGATTAAGAGTCACCTTAAAGGGAGCACAGGGTGGGGAGGTGATGGACAGCTGTCCCTTGAAGCTGAGGGATGCTGACCTGGCACCACGGGGAAGCTCCAGGGCACACTCTGGGCACACACCAGCAGCACTGCAGGCAGCCAAACTTTACACCCTCCTGGGTGAGGTCTGGGGTGGTGCAGCACCTGCCAAGCCAGCATTAAATTCCATGATCAGCTGAAGCAGAAAGAGTCTCTCTGCCTCCAGGGCCCGGCTCAGTCTGCTGAGTCCAGCCTAGAGCCTCATGGCAAAACATTCTCTTGGCAACTCATTTATCCAGCACTGGATAATGACACTTCTGCAGAAAATCTCAACCTTCAAGAATCCCCCTCACACCGCCAGCAGTGAAAATGATGCTGAGGAGCAAGCCCAGGACTTCACACCAGGATGGATCCTGCAGGCTGGAGGCAACCACCTCCTGGATCACATTGTCCCCTGCTGCTGCTCCAGCTGTGCTCACAAAACACCACAAGGCTCCATTGCCACAGAAAACACGGTGGGGAAGGCAGCCTCCCAGGCAATGTGGCTTGTGCCTCCTCCCCTGAGAGCCCTGGGGAGAGACATGAGATGCAGAACCCCCTTGTGCTGGTTTGAAAGCAAAACCAGTGAGACTCCTAGTCAGAGATACAATTTAACAGAAGAGAGAAAAAAGGTAAAAAAAATGGAATAATACAGCCTAACACCCTGTTCATCAGGGTGTTTGAAGCAGTCCAAAAGTAAGTCCTCCTGGAGTGGCAGATGTGGTTCTGTTGGAGCAGAGATGATCCTGAGAGAAAAAGGTCCAGTGATGGTGAGAAGGGTCCAGTCTTCCTCTGGGAATCCAGTAGAACCAGATATCTCGTGCGCCTGTGTCTCAGTTTTTATCCAGGTAGGAATGGTTGGCTCCTCCCAGTGGGTGGAGCATCTCACAATGGAATATGTCATGCCTCTAGTGAGCCTTCATGGCCCATTAGCAGCAGACATCCCCTGGAGGGAGGATGGGTGGTGAAAGAGATAAGAAACACTGCCCCACCTGGTTTGAACAGCTGGCCCCTTATCAGAAGGCATCTGCCCCCCTCCCCCCAGAGTTACAAGAGAGAAAGAAGAACATCTCCCCAACTGCTTTCAACAGATGAAAATAGAATACACATTTTTGGTCCCATAACCCAAGACACCCCTGTTCCAGAGCCCCTGGGTGCCTCTAAACCCTGCAGGTTGTAGGCAAAGCTCCCTCCTAGCAAGGCGAGGGATTTAGCACAAGGGGTGTCTCAGGATAGGAGATTGACAGCTTCAGCCCAGCTGAAGGTTTGGGGGAAGGAAAAGTCTTTGCCACATCAGCTCTTGGAAGTATAAGATGCTTCTCTGCAGTACCAGGGGCTGAGAGTTTCTCTATATGTTTGCAAATATAAATACTTGTGCAAACACAAGGGAAACCACAGATAATATTCATCCCAAAATTGCACAGGAAGTGGCTTCAGAGAATATCATCTTGGTTACAGAGTAGCAGGAAAATATGGTTTCAGGCCAACAGGGGCAGTGGTCTCAATGTGTTAAGGTCAAGAGATGGGAGTGAAAATTCTGAGAATCATTATGATAAAACCAATGTTGTAAAAAACCTCTCACCCAGACTGGGTCCTGCAGAGTTCTGTGAGAACCAAAGCAGCACCACCAAGCCAGGCCCAGCTTCCCAGTTTGGCCAGTGAGCATCCCCAGTCCGAACTAGTGTGATATGACCACACTCCTGCTGCTGCCACCAGCCCAAACTCCAGTCCTTGCTCTGACCATCCTGTCCTAGGAGAGTCCAGTCACACCTGTGGGTTAGATGGGATTAAGAGTCACCTTAAAGGGAGCAAGATCTGCACAGGGTGGGGAAGTGATGGACAGCTGTCCCTTGAAGCTGAGGGATGCTGACCTGGCACCACGGGGAAGCTCCAGGGCACACTCTGGGCACACACCAGCACACATCACCCCCTCCCATCCTGGGTCACAGGGCACATCTGGCTGTAGCAAACCCCATCCCAAAGTCTGTGCAGCCCCACAGGTGAGGGCTGCCAGCAGGATTCAGTTTTTAGCTCTCCTCCTGGCTTTGGAATCCCTCCTTCATCACCCTGTGTGAGTCACTGCCCGCAGGCACGATGATGAAAGCAATCCTTCATCCCTCTGGCTGTGCCTTTGCTCTCTGGAGACAGCGGGCTGCATGCTGTCACCACCAAAATACAGCAGATTCTCTCTCTCTGGGCTGCAGAGAGAACCAAAGTGGACAGGTGATGGATTTCTGGATTTTCAGAGTGTTTTTAGCCCCACAAAGATGCATCACACTCTGAGGGCTGACCAGCAGCCTCCTAGAAGTGGCTGAAGAATAATTAGCAAGACAGCGTGATTGGGTGTGTTTTGAAAAAGTAAAAAGGTTTTCATTCAAGAGAAAATAACAAACTATACAGAACAAAAGAACAAAAGCCATGCACAATGCAGGGAGGTCCCTACTAAGACACCCCAAAAATAAGAATCTCTGTGCTCTCTCTTAAGTATTCAATGCTCTAAGAAGGCTTTTTAGCAAGCTACTCAATAGAAAATAGCTACATTTCTTAAGGAGCAGCTAAAGGGACCAACAGGTACTTTTGTCCTGGCACTGGGCTAATTACGATGAGAAGAGCATCAAAGTTTCTAGTTCACCTTCCTTGTAAGTTCAAGTTGAAACTTAAACTCTTTTCCTACTATGGGAACACCTGCTGGGGTGTGAAAGTGCACTACAACAGACAAGTGCCACTGAGGCTCGGAAATCAGGAGGTAAATCCCAGGTGATGAGCACACACTGTGCAGCAGGCACAGCCTGCAGCAGCAGGGTATCCATGGGCTTTCTGAATCCTATAAATTCTGAAATTATGTACAGCATCAAATCTATTCTCTGCACTCTGATCTTTTCCACCCCCTTCTCTCTGCCTCCATTCTCCATTTTAATGTATTATCTATTTAAATATATTAAAGCAGGAGCTTTAAACCCCTCCCTCCATGTGCACTCTAAGCCACCCCCACCTCTTGGTCCCTGCTCAAGCCTGGGGCTGGTGCATTGCAGAACAAAACATCAGTTCCAGCTCTGCTCAGCACAGGGACAGGAGTCACAGGGTGCTGCAAAGAGGGAATCAGACTTCTCACACATGGCCAGAGGCTGTGGTGATCCAGAAGGGGCAGGAAGGAGTTTGGGGTGGTGAAACCATCCACCCCAGGTGGCTCAGGGCACTGAGCAGAACCTGGCTCCAGCCAGGGCCTTGTCCAGCCTGGGGACACTGCAGCCACCTCCTCCTCCTCAGAGATGGTGGCTCAGATGCTTGGAGAGCACTGCAAGGACAGGGAAGAACAGCTACAGGCTGCAGCTCAGCCTCACTGCCCGGCAATCTGCAGGGATAAGCTCAGGCACACATGGAGCTTCTCCACCCAAAATGGGACTTTCAGCAGGCACAAGTCCTGCGTTTGCAGCCAGAAGGAAAGCAGGGTTTTGTCTGTAGTTACACAAGAACTTTGTGGAAGGGAAACGAGCCCAGTTTTTCCAAGTCCTTGATTATCCCCCCAAAGAGGGGATGCACAGCACTTCCTCTGGAAGCCGCAGAGATTCCTGGAGGCGGGAGGTGCCGGGTCCTCCCTCGGAGGTCAGGGGAACGCCGGAGGCAACCAGTGCCTCCCCCTGCTTTCCCACCTCTCCTCGCAGAGCCCGGGGAGCCCTGGGCAGGGGGCTGCCCCGCTGCACCCCGGGGTCCCGCAGAGCCCCATCCTGAGTCACGGAGCGCTCCAGCCCCGGCACATTATATCGGGATGAATCACTCACTGACCTCTGCCTTCCACAGTGTTCGGTTTCTAATTTTATGGGCTGTATCAGCGGGGTTATTGAATCCAGATGTCTGCAGAATGCAACTGCAGCACACAGCAAGCCACGACGAAGGGCGTTGGTGGCAAGGACCAGGGCATGTGGTTCATTTTTCATCAGCAAACCCTGGCTTAGGAGGGAGAGGAAGGCACCTCCTGTCCCCTGTCTGCTCAGGGCTCTGCAGGAGCAAGTGATTTCCATAGGCCATCTTCCATTTCCTTCACTAAGTTATCCTTGCACTCCCTTCTCCTGAAAGCATCTGCTCCCCCAGGCAGCACGGCAGGCTCAGCTGGGTCCCACCTGAGGGAGCTTTGGGAGATGCTGCAGAAACCTGGGTCCTGTGGAGCCCCTGTGCCTTGGCAAGGGCCTGGTGCTGCCATGGGATGAGCACTGGACTGGAGCAGAGCTTCAGCTTTCCCAAAGCCACCTCTCAGGCCCAGATCCCTCGTGGCACAAGGCAACCAGGGGCAGCAACACCTGACAGCTGCCTGTGGTGGGCATCTGGTTTGCATAGAGCACAGCTGGCTCTGAGACAACACCACTGCCTTTGTCCCTCCAAGGGGAGAAGTAAAGAGAAGAGAAAAGAAATATCCAGACCTTGCCTCAGCATCAAAGAGAAGCCTGTGGAGTGACCTGCCTGCAATGGGGGCCACAGGAACCCACAGCACTGCCCGTAGCACGTGGGTGGCTCCTGAGCATTGACACAACGTGGGATCAGGGGCAGCAGGGGATGGGAAGGGTTATTTATTTATTTGATATTTTTAAAGATATTCATGCCCCTTGCCTTCCCTGCAGCTCTGACATGGCAGACCTGACCTGAGCCTCTTCAAGATGAGGACTCCCAAGAGCTGTATGTGGATAAGGTGTTGGAACCCGGGGCACTGAGGATTTTGGACTTTCTGTGCTGACAGGCACTGACCCCCAAGAAAACCCTGCATTTGATCTGAGGCTGTGGAGAAGGCTTCCAAAATGGAGTGACAGTGCTGGGATTGTGGGTGTGTGGTTTGAATAGAAGTGTGTGATATCACAGGGTGGAAAACTTAGAGTTTAAGTCTTTAGAATACAGTAATATATATAAAGGAAGATGGAGGATTTAGGGCAGAGGCCAGTCCTTCTTTCTCACCTTCTTCTCCATAGCTCTGGGTGGTGTTTTGTAATTGGACAGAAAATTCTGCATTGCGGGCCATGGGTGGTTGGTAATTGGGTTAAAAATAAAAACAATTTAGGTGTCATTTCTTAATTGGACAATTTATCCTTAAAAGGCCTTGTAGAGAGAGAGACACAGCTTCATTTTTACTTTGTTAGCTAGAAGTGCTGTAGAGCTTATGGTTTGTGAGACTGTAACATGGATAAGAATTAATAAACATCTGAGTCTGAACACGAAACACCATCATGCTCATTTAATCCTCACTCTGGCAAACAGAAGACAAAAGCAACTCTAAGGGATGGTGCCCAGCCCCCTGCATCACCAGCAGCTTTCTGCAGCAGTGCAGCCCCTGATCCTTGGCATGGCAATGAGCAAGGCTGCATTCAGGACTCAAAACAATCAGCAACAGGCCATAACCCAAATAACTGCATTTTCTGCTTAGCTCCACTGTACAGTGACTCCAAACAAATCATCAGGGTTTAGTTCAGCTGCCATCGTGCACTGACATACCTTCACCTTCAGGAGAAGCACTGGCCTCCAGGTGGAAGATTTCCAGAGGTGACTTGCTTCCTGCTAACTGAAAAACCCACAAACGCTTACTTGGCTCTTGCTAACTAGAAGTGACTGCAAACTGCTGTCAGGAGATGAACAATTTGGCTGTCTCGTCCACACCTTGGCCTCCTGAATAAGCCCCAAGAGAACATCTGCCTTCCACAGAGAGGCCAGCACTGGTCCTCTGCAAGATCATGGGAGGTGGGAGATACACCAATGCTTCATTCTGAGCTTCTCCCTGGCACTGCTGGGATGTCTGTGGGGAATTTCTCTGCACCCACCTGCTCTCCTGCTGCTATGGGACTGAAACAAAGCTGAGAGCTGGCTGGGAAAAGCCTCCTTTGCTCTCCCTTTTTCCCTGCAGCTTCCACATCTCACAGCTCAGGACAGATGGAAGCTGTGCAGAGAAGCAGAGAGCCAGGAACACATGTGGGTTTTCTCATTTTTCTCCTTTGTCACCTTGGAAAGAGTGAGGTATGATACATAAAACAGAGAGAGACAGTAATAACGAAGTTGACCTTCACCGTGGTATTTCATCTGACACGGCTGCGCCTACGCTGAGTCTCTCCTGGCCTTGGCTGCTCTTAGGGCTGCTCCTGCCTCTCAGGAACCCAGAAATGAGACTCTTAGAGCAGCCAGTGAACCTGGGCTGGTATTTCCCCTGCGCACAAGTCACACACAAACACTTTGAGAGAGCTGAGAAGACCTGCAGGGGATGAGCCTAACGTACAGATGGACTCAGTGCCAAATTTCAGCCTAATGGGAATCACAACAGCTGACTTACAACACCCCCCCTCTTTTAAAGTCAGGGTTTATGGGGAAGGAATCTCTGCCAGATCCAGAAACTATAGCAACTGCTGTAATAAAATAGCATTTCAGCATAAAGCTATTTTTACAGCACACGGCCACGTTTGTGGGATGGCAGTTTCCAGTGTTCAGATGTCTGCTGCCAGAAGATTTAGTTGTATTAGCAGTTAAAGAGGGAGGGATCACACTGGGTTGTCCAATACGTCCCTTTCCCTGCAATGGGAAAAATTATGTCCTACAAGGTGATTCATCAGGTGTTAAATTAATATCACACTTGATCTGGGCTGACTCAAAGACCAGGCTTGCCTCAGGGCCCAAACCTGGTCACACTGAAGTCAACTTTTGCAACTGGGCTCTAGTGAGGCAGCTGTGATCCAAGCCACGATCAGACTTGCCTGAAGCCTAGAAACCTGTACCCACACCACTCACAACACGAGCAGCAAAGAGTTATTTATGATCTATAATGGATTAAGGTTTAATCTCAGCTCAGCCCAAGCTGATGCAAATTTTACCACTCATTTGCATGGGGCCAAAATGCCAAACAAAGTTGAGCTTAATTCTGAGTGGCACCGTTTCTTCCTGTCGTTCCAGTCCAGTGTTTGCCTCTTCCACAGCTCTTTGGTCTTTTCTGTCATAGGAAAAATTATTTCAATGTTTTTGAGTGTGGAAAAGGTGGTCCTAGGAGCAGAAGTTTTACCAGTATCTAAACTTAAGTCTGCACCAGTGGACAGATAAATTGGTCTTACAAGCTTCACTGACAGCACAGAGGAGAAAAAACACTACAAAGAAAATCAAATTCTATTTCAAAGAGATACTGATATCATAGCTGCAACTACATTAAACTACTCCTGAGAGAACTGTTTGTTCCTGATAACTCCATGCAAGAGATCCTGGCTTCTCTGTGAATATGACAGACTGACATCCAAAGCTTGAAACAGGCTGTCTGGTAACCTTAAGATGCCTCAGACCTGACCAGTGGCCTCCCCTGTACGCCAAGTGCCACATCCTGGATTTAATCCAGGCTTTAGTGATGGGAGAGCCACCTGATTTACCCCATTCTTGGGCCAATCTCTGTCTGCCAAAGCACCTTTCTATCAATGTGAACCTTCTTCCCACAATTAGCTTTGGTATTTTTTTCACTTTATTGAAGGGTTTGGACCCCTGTCATGGTTTGCTGCTGCAGCCCAGCTCTCCCCAGCCCTACCTCCTCTCCTCCCACCACGGTTCCCCCACATGCAGCTCTGCCTGCTGGAAGGGGTGCCCTGTACCCACACACCAGAATCCACAGGCACCACCTGAAGCCAAGGTGGCTCAATCAGGGCTGAGGTTTTGCAGTTGTCTCTCTTCAAAACTCCTCTGAAGCTGTGGCCCATTGTGGAACTGTACCTGCTCCTGTTCCCACTTCTGTCAGTCCAACACAGGTGAAAAACCCAGGGAAGTCGGAAGTGATCATCCACAAGAGAGAAACTCAGTGCTAACTTTTGGTTTCCCAAGAAATGCTGCCAATGCACGAGGCTGGAATGGAGGGACAGATCACACCAAGTGTGGTCACCTTGTGAGGCAGAAAAGACTTTGGTTTGGTTTGGTTTGGTTTGGTTTGGTTTGGTTTGGTTTGGTTTGGTTTGGTTTGGGGGGCTTATACCCACAAACAAGCAAACCTTGGGCAGCCTGAAGTGAACAAACCTGGCCAACACCCTTCTTATTGTGTGGAAAATACATATCCTGCTCAGCCTCTTAAATAAACCCATCAGTGCCCAGCTGGGCTTAGGACTGGTGAGGGAGAGCTGCCCTTTAGCTGGGTATTTACTGGAGTAATTTACTGTTCTGCACAACTGGGCTGCAGCATTCAAACAAACAGTGAAACTCTGTGGGTGTCTGGGTAGGGAATGACCCATGGGTGCCACAGAGACTGTGGGATTGGTGTCAGCTGTGCAGGAAGGTTTGTTCATCTTGGCTCTCTGACCAAAACCAGCCCTCACCTTGTTTATTCACCCAGGGCGGCTGCGAAAAGCGAGTGGGAGCTATTATACACCCACTGGGACAGGAATGACAACACCAGGTGTATGGAGATGGAGAAATGGACAAGGGAAAGAGCCAGCCTCGCTCCCATGGGCAAAGGTTCCTCAGCTGGAACTGAATTCCTACCAGGAATTACACTGAACAGCCCAAAGGGCAACGGCCAGTGTAGAAACAAATCAGGAGAACCCCAAATCTGGTCCTCCTGCCCCACTGGAGATGGTGGCTCTGGGGTGGGCTGGGAATTCAGGGTGGATGATAATCCCAAGGGAAACTGCACGGCTCATGGGGATCCATCACCCAAATTGCATTTCCTCCCTCAGCTTTGCCATCACTCCCTGACTTCTCAGCAAGAGCTGCTGAAGATCAGATGCTGTGTTGTGACAGGGTAACAGCCCCCTTGGCACACTGGAGAGTGGGATAAAACCTGAGAGCTCCCAGAATTAGAGGCACCTGTCCAAAATGTCAGCCTTCACCCCAGTGCTGGTTTGCCTCTATGTAAAATGGGACTAAAAACACTTGAGGGGAAATTAGGTCTTCATCAGGCAATCTTCAGGGGTTCCTTTAAAGAGGGAAAGTTTTGTTAAGTGTTAGAATGGAAGATGATATATCCATTGATATGAAAGCTCCTCTACACAGAGATTTAATTCAGTTAAATGTGTATTCATATGGCACAAAGTGATCTGCCCACGTGTAAAGATGCAAAGTGGATGTCTGGGGGCTCATCCCCAGCTCAGCTCAGAGTGACTGTGACAAGCCTGTCCTGGTTTACACCAGACAGGAATCTGCCTGCTTCACAGGCATGGGCCTATTCTTCAAAAAGCCATAGTTAGGCTGATCATCCAGCCTTTGACATGGCTTAGAATGGAGGAATATTTCTTTTCTATCATTTAACAGGTTTGGAAGGGAGACAAGGAAAGAAGTAGTGAGTTACCCAAGGTCACGATAAACGTTGGGGTTATTTCACTGAGGTCTCCAGGGGAATCAGCCACCTCAGTCACCCATCCCCCGAGCCTGTTGTGTTGGCTGATACCCCCCTCAGCCTCAGGGGTCAGTTTTTAGCAAGGGAAGAGCAGATTGTGAACTATGTTTACCCAGGAAATATAACAGGTGCTGAGGAAGCTGAAGGGGGAAAAACACCAACTGTGTAGAAAAGGTAACAAACACCTTCAGGATCACCATAAATAATATAAACGGGAAGAAAGAGCACCCCTCCCATGGAACAAAGATACCCCTGTGACTGACAAGCAATACACATCACCTCCTCTCAGCCATCACCTGTGGTTTTCAGTGCAGAACATTTTTGTATCTCACCACTGTTTTCTGATCTGGTTTTTGCCCATTTCCCCCATTTTGCACAGCAAGGAGCTGCATCCTGGCCTGGCTGGTGGAGAAGCCCAAGGTGCCTCCCTCTGCAGCCCAGGAAAAGCACCACAAGGACACAGCTAAATCCATCCTGAGCCAAGAGCACAGGGAGGCACAGAGCCCCAGCCCAGCCTGTCCTGATGCCTTGGGAAGACTGAGCTGGAACAGAGACTGGACAGAGCTAAGAGAATAAAGTAGATATTTATTGAAAGGCCTTTAGGGTACACCTTGGGCAGGACAAGAGCCTGGCCAGGGCTACACCCAAGGTAGACTTAGAATGGTCATAAAAATGGACAAAGGGTCATGAGATCTTACATTTTTTTAAGTTTTGGTCCATTTGCATATTGGGGTTTAATTGTCCAATTACAGCTTCAGGTTGTGAGGTCCCATCCTTCTTGTTCCTCCCTCCAGTTGAGGATTGTTTGTGCTTTTGGGCTGAAAGTTGTCCTTGGTGTGCAGCAGGAACAGGATTTGTTTTGTGTCCCTGCTCTGTGCAGAGCTGAGTGACCCTGAATGTGAGGCTCAGAGCTGCACCCCTGGGCAGCACAGAGTCTGAAAAACATGAAAGATAAAACTTAAGGCATCACTCCCCTCAGCCACAGCTCTTCATCCTTTCCATTCTCTGCCATCAATTGCTTCACAGACACACAAGAGGCCAAAGCAGCCAAGGCAGAGCTGGAATCTGTGTGTCCAACACCTGGGATCCACAGGGGATGGAGACCCTGCCAAGGATTATTTTAACCTTCAATATTTCTGGCAGCAGAGCTTCAGTCAAATGGTTCCTACTGATTTTTTGGGGGTTATGTCACTCTGACACAAGCTGGTCCAGACCAAAACTATCCACGTGCTCAAAGAGAGAAGGGTTTGTTTTCCATCTTCATGGACTTTCAGTAGCAGGGGGAAGGATGCCTGAAATAATAATCCTTAATAAACTCAATGGCTTCAAGAAGGAAAATCAGGCTAGATACAGCTCATCTCCAGTACAGATGCAGTGCGTATTTTTCTTCTCCAAACCACTCATCAGGCCAGTGGTGGGGCACCTCCCTCCTGCATCCCAAGTCCTCCCTGCAGAGCCAGGTGGAAAGTGCTGTGGAGGGATCTAAATCCCTAAATTGGCATTCTTAGTGCAAGTTAAGTCACTAAACTGGCATTTTTCATGCAAGTTACTTGCAAAGAGTATTTCTTTCTGGAAAAGTAGAAATGTAAATGAGAGATTTCAGTGGATGTGAACTACATTGGAAAAACCATGATTTAAAAAAAAAAAAAATGGAAAATGTGAGGGTTTTGAGTAATTGGGAATATCTTAGGGAAACAGCCACTATTAGGCAAGGGGAACAGTGGCTGTGTACCATTTCTTGTGCTTTTCTGGGTGTTGCTGCAGGTGGAGCTTCAGAGGGAATTCCTGCCCTGTTAGAGGCTGCTGGGAGCTGTACCTGGGCTAAGGAACCCTGTCAGGGCTGCCGTGGGAGCAAGGGGCAGATGCTGATGCACCGAGGTTACTTTTGAAAAATCACTGATTAAAAATCATGTGAAAAGCAACCAGAGTGGCTTTTTCCATCCCATTATTTGAATCCAGCTGCTGACCTTGTCTCTGGGAAAATAATTATTCTTGACTTGGAAGCGGGAAGGTTTTTTGTGCCAAAGGCAAATGGCTATAGATTTATACTATTTGGAAAAATCAAAGGGCTGCAAGCCAAGCCATCCAGCTTATAAAACACAACCAACCCTCCAGGGATAATTTAAAACTGACCCTGCAGCAGTGAAATTCCACCCATAGATGATGCAAAACATAATTCACCATTTTCTTATCTCCTGGATGCTCCCAGCAGTGTGGGCTTCAGCGACAAAGACCAGCCAGAGGAGACTGAAAGAAAGTAAAAATAAAAATTAAAAAAAATATATAAAAGTCTCCAAAATAAGTTTGTGCTAATGAAGGCAAGAAAGCCTGGCAGGCCAGAAGGCAAACTTTGTCATCCACACAGCCAAGAGTTGCAAAGGCAGCCACAGTCCGTGCTTTTTCCATTGTGCTCTGCCAAAATAACCCACAAAATTCTCCTGGGATGAAACAACCCACTCTCTGCTCCTCGAGCAATCCAGGCTTAGATCCTGCTTCTGACTAACAAAACTGTGAGCTCTGGTGCTTCGTTCCTACAACCAGGACTCATCTGCTGGTGAGTTGGTGTCTCCAGCCCTCAAGCCTCTAAGCACAGGGAAAGTTCCTTTACACCTGAGATCCCCTACAGCCAGGGGACCACCTGAACCAGGATGAAGCAGCACCTGGTCCCTCCACAGGTATCAGGGGTGGTGGTGAACCAGTTTGGCAAGGCAGAAAAAAAAAATAAAATTATTAGGTAAGAGGATCTTGTGGAACAGAGAAGCCGGAGGAGACTTGCCCAGTTGTGTTTGCCACAAGCAGGAGCACCATGAGGAGAGTAGCCTGATGGGGAAGAAGAGGGTTTAGACTGCCAGGGTTGCTGTGTGCTCCACCTTGCAACTCACTGCAACAGGTTTCTGCTCCAATTCACCAGGATGTGGTGCTTTCTCTGAAAAACAGTGGGTACAGGGCTCATCCAGGGCAAACAGAAGCAAGACTGACAGTAAAAAAAACAAGATACATGCCAAGGCTTCAGTAAGAATAGAGTGATCATTCCTACAATATCCAACTCTGAACAAGGGTGTGCGGATAAGACATCCAGAGTGAGCCATTTCAGCCTTCAGCAAATACCCTCTCCAGACTTGTAGCACACATAGCTCCACCTGGCAGGAGACCTGAGACATCACATTTCAGATGAGAGTTTCAGTACTTTTCCATAAAAGGAACTCCACCAGACCAAACCCCATCAACACCAGATCCCCCTCCCCCCATCCCTGTCACTGAAGGGGCTGATGGCTCTCCATGAGCCCCTGGGTGTGTGCACACACGAGGGGGTGCAGTCACCCCTCAGGGACGACCACTTCAAATCTCCAACTGGTTTTGGTCTCCAGCCTCCAATAAAGCAGAAAGTGGAGTGCTTTAGCACCTCACAGCTGCAGACACTGGGGCAGAGGCACCAGCATCATCTTGCAGCACTTTATGGTGGTTCAATCACTCCATGTGCTGCATGCAAAACACAAACAGCTGAGATCACCTCTTTGCTAATCCCCCTCTCTTACTCACAAGCCCCTCACAGATGTCAGAGCATGCTCTGGTTTCACTGATCACTCACACTAGGAAATTTTGAGGGACTGAGCTTGTGACTCAAAGAGTTTTGCCAAGTAAAATATTGGCCTGCAATGATGTCCTAACAATACGAAGTAGTTGACACCATAAAGTAAACAATTGCACAAAGAGAGCATAGCAAAAGGGTGTTTGGAACCACCAAGGATCTTGTGGAGGTATTACTGAGCCAGACTGGAGTTAGCAAAAGCAATTTTTATGACAAAAACAAGTGTCAGTCTTTCCAACATCCCAGTCCCCATGTAGAAAATGCATCTCTGCCTGGAACTGGCCACATTGCTGGCTTCTTCCCTCAAGTTTCATAACTTTTACAGCATGCAGAAATAATAGAAACAGTGAAAACAGACTGGGACAGGGTATCCATAAAAGAGTGAGGGTACCTATGGTTACACAGCTCCACACTTGGATATACAGCTACAGACTGAAATGACAAAAGGAGAACTAGAGGCTGCCATGTTCTTCTAATGGAATCACAAGAAAAATGCTGTAATTCCAAGCAGAAAGTCTTCGAAAGAATCAGCTGGGCTCGACTGGTAGCAGCAGTGGAACTGCTTCCCCATCATGCTGAGAATATCAGCAAAGAAGGAAAGAAAAAAAAGAGAGAAAAAAAATCATTGTTGTCAACAGAACCAGAAAAGCCAGCAGCACCAAGCACACCTGGAAGCCTCCCTGGGTGAGCAGAAGGACACAAAATTCCTCAGAGCAACCCCCATGATCAGCTGCTTGCCCTAACCACAATTTCCATGCAAGAAGTTGTTTGCACTTTATTTTCAGAGGCAGCTCAGGTTTTAAGTCCATCCAGCAGCATCCTACTCTGTCAGATGCTTCAGAGCGGTGTGGGGATCTCAGAGCACCTGGCTGGTGGCAATATCTGCTCATCATGTTATTCTCAGTCTTAGGCTGAGCTTGTTGGTAGAGCTGCACTAAAACATCTGGTTTTTGGAAGCCATCACTGTGGACTAGGACAGCTTGAGTGGAGTCCATCTGCCTTCAACAAGGTGTCTACAAATGAGATGACCAAATCTAAACTGGTCACCCTGGGCACTGGTGAAGTCCATGATGCCAAGCAGTCACCCCAGAGGGTGAGCTCACCCCAGAGCCCCCACCTGCCTTAGGGTGAAGCACCTCCTGGGAAGAAGTTACTCTATTTTTGCCTATTTATTCTGATTCCAAAGAGAATTGCTTAGCCTTGGATATCTTGTAAGTTTGGTGAGATGACTCCTGCTGTCACTATCATATGAAAGGCTGGTGCCTCCTTGGCCTATTATTGCAGCCTAAAGCACTGTTCCCTCAGGAGAAGGAGCATGGTAGGGACTGAGCACAACACGGTGCTGCCAGGCCACAGGAACCTCTCAGAGATCCCCATTCCCTCCTGAGAAGCTGCCCAGAACGCTGCTCCCCTTTCCCACGCCTCGACCGAGCACATCTTCAACACCCTGCTCAGCAGAGCAAAGCCTGGACGTGGTTTTGAGGGCCTTTCATTGCCAAGAGAGGGATATTTCTGTGACCTTTCTCACCATTTCCTATAGCAATCTAATCCTAATTTAAAGTGTCGTGCCCCGCGGCTTCGCCATAAAATTTTAAAAACACCCAACACACAAATAAACAAACAGACCAGATGAGTTTTTTTTTTTTCTGTCAGCAGCAGAAATAACACAGGGTGGTTTCCTGGGGATTTCTGCATTGTGGTTGGATTCTCTGGTGCATGATAAAGGATGTGCTGTGATTGAAACTCCTCCTGTGGCTGGAGCATTTATAGCATCCCCCTGTGTGGATTCTCTAGGAAGGGTTGAGCTTAGATGTCAATCTTCTCACTCTGACTATTAATAGAAGTGCTTTTTGTTTTGAGCTGCATATTTCACACCGTTCTAGAGATTGACAAACTCCAAGAATATTGTCAAAGTGTCGTTTTTTGATGAAATTTGGGGCGCAAAAAGCAGCGTGTAGGAGTGAATGTGGGTGGATAAACAAACACATGCAAACACACACACAGCCCCATATGAGCACGCCATCCTTTCCTCCTTAGGGAACTAGGATTTAAATAAAATTAAAGCACTGTTTAGAATTTGAAAACCTGCCATGGCAGTCTACATAATTTCCTATTTTTAGTTAGCTTTTGTAGAGAAACAACTCTTGTGATCACAGCCTGCAAGCCTCTCCACAGCCCCAGAAAGGTTTGTGTTCAGCTGGCTGGGATCAGCAAGACATGGGTGCAAGTCTTCCAGGCAGAGTCACCACATGTTTTTGGAAAATCAGCATCTGGGTAGAAGGAAGAGTCCTGGCAATGCAGGAAAGGCAGAAAAAGCTTCTCTTGCCCGGCCACAACACAAATATGGGCTGACACACAGCTCCACACCCACCTCTACAAAGAGTTTTCAAATGGCAAACTTCATAGCTGGAATTTCTGAGTGTAGGACCCACGGGAGGGACAGATTTCCAAAGGACAGAGCACCCCATACTTATATCTGGGTCTATCCTTGCTCATTATAGAAATGTGGAGACACAGATTGCCATGTGCTCCTCTCTAGAGGTGGCAGATACACAACTTTGAATCCTGGCTTGTTCTCTCTACAGCAAAAGGAGTTTGTCATCTTGTTTTCTTCACCAAAATGCATTTTGGCAGCTCTTAGGTATCTTTTTCACATTTGTAAAGCAGCCCAGTTTGTTTCATAGATTTGATAATGCATCCACTTCCCTTGCCTTGTTTGTCTGATGGTGTGCAGAGAAAGAGAGTGTTTTCAAAAACTAGAAACTTCTCCTGTAAATCATTCACCATGTTGTTGTCATCAGCCATTTTCCAGAGACATCATCACATCAAACTCCACATCCATTTCAGGCTTTGAATGATAACAGAGTTCCATTTAGCTGACTGAGAAGGATGTAGGGCACAGCACACAAAAATCAGAGTGTCTTTCCAGCATTTTTAGGTCAGGCACAGTTTTCAGGAGATATTGCTGCTGTCAGCTTTTGGAGCAATGTAAGAAATTGAAATTTTGAACAACCACCATCTCTTCCTGTTGACCCACGGCCCTTCTGAGCCAGGACAGCAGTGCAGATACCCTCAACAGCACCACACAGAAATGAGCTGGCAATGTCTTGGTTTGAAAAGACAAGTGTCTGCTAAGGAAGGCAGGAGCCTCCCTTGAAATGGAAAATGTAAACTCCTTCTGTCTGAATTATTATAATTTTGAAATGAAAGGGCACTCAGGCGAAGATATGGGAATAGGAATAACAGTTCTTTACTAAGAATATTAAAATAAGAATGCAGTACTGAAAAAAAAAATAAATAAAAAACAAAACCACTGACAGTCAGAATACAACCTGACACCCTGTTGGTCAGGGTGTTGGGAGCAGTCCAATCAATCCTCCTGCAGTGCCAGATGTGGTTCTGTTGAGCAATGATCCTGTAGGAGGGTGGAGTTTCCCTCTGAAGCTCCAGTGGTGCTGAGATGGGTCTGGGTTCCTCTGGGAATGCACACAGGCTACCCTGGGGCTCTGAATCTCAGCTTGGATCCAGCTGGGAATGCTGAGCTCCTCCCCCTGGGTGGAGCATCTCCCCCTGGGCTGATGGAATTGTATCAGCCCTGCAGTGAGCCTGGATGGCCCATGGACAGCAGATACCCCTGGAGGGAGGATGGGTCCTGGAAGGGATAAAGAACACTGCCCCACCAGGTGTTAACAGCTGGGGATAGAACACACACTGCTGGTTACGTCCTGCACTGCAGCCCAAGGCAGGCAGCCAAACCACGGGCACAGACCAAGGCTGTTCCAACAGCCATGCTCAGTTATCGAAAGGTGTCTCTGTTTCTGTTAAAGCAGTAAAAGACCACCACAGGACCAACAGCCAGCAAAAACAGCACCTGCCAGGTGACCTCCTCAGCCTCCCAGCTGCTTCTTCCACAGCAGGTTTGGAGTTCAGCAGTGTGTGCCCAGATCTTCCTTGCTCAACTGGCACTGCAGGCTGGAGGCAAAACCTCCTTGCCCTGCACCATCAAGACCTGGCATCCCATAGAAGTGAAAATGTGATTTCAAGAGCCTTCTCTGAGGCCACAGGACAGTGTGGAAGTGTCAGGTGCTGAGCTGTTTGCTTTCACTGGCTCTGGAGTGCTCACTGCTTGCCTGTTTGAAGGAAGCAGGAGAGTGACACATGAATCACTGTGCCTAAAAGACACTGACACTTAGGAGGGATATAGCAAAAACAATGACAATTTCTCCCTTTCTGAGCCGAGCAGATGTTTAAAACTATGTCAGCGACCTCCAAACCATAAACATTTCTCAGGAACATGTAGATGTGGTTTGCAAAAACAAAAAGAAGTGTCCAATGTAAAGCAGAGGCCCTTGCTGAGCCAGCCCCCTTCCAGCAGTGGGAATGTTAGACATGCTTGACCTCCAAATCAGCAAATAAGCACATTATAAACAATGCTATTAATGGTTAGGCTTTCACTACAATGAGGAGTCTCCCTGTTTGTTTAATGTGCAGCACGCTGGGTAGAGTGGACATCATTTCATGGCCAAGCCACATTCAGGCAGGATGGGGAATTTGCTCCTGTTCTTTCCAGCTCCACTGCTGGAAGGGGTGGTAGGTGTCTGGAGGGGGGGGACACAGCTAATCCCAGCACCACCAGGATCACTGTCATCATTTCATGTTTAGATACGGACCCTGTGCCTGGAATCACCAAGTAATCACCACCCAGCAGTTGGGATGGTTGTGAGAGGTCATCACTTCTTTATGAAAACAGAAAAGAGTCTCCAATTTCAGTGCAAGCAGATGTCCCCATCCACATGAAAAGTCCACTGAGGACTCAGCCAGCCCAGAAAAAAAGTGCTTTTGCCTTGAGAGGAGGGCGAGAAACAAGTGAGGTGCTCTACCAGGACTTGTCTCTCTTCCCCGTGTACTCCCTCATACAAGATGTGTGTTACAGCCAATGTAATTGCACTACATTTCCAAAAAAACATCCCTATGATCCCATAACCTTCCTCCAAACAAAGCTGAGCCTAGGCAGCCAGTCTACATCCCAAAGAGCTTTGGGGCTTGTCCACCACAAAAGTTAATGTGTAAAAAAATTCCCTTTTTACACAACTCTAACCCAGCTGCCGGGTGTGGGGGCAGCAAATGAGATGGGAAATTTCAGCTCTGGGTGTTGAGGCAGAAGTGTGCAGAGTGACAGAGGTGAGTATTGCAAGAGGTGCCCAGACCATTGGTTTCCAAGATCCTTCTTTGCATTATCCAACATCAGCTACAGGGAGGCTGATGGACACATCTCCTGAGGAGTGGCTCTGGTAACAGCAGGATTGTTACAGGTCTCCCAGGGCCAGCAAGGAAATCCCTAACAAAAATCACATTGGGTTTGGTCATACCTGACCCAGCCCAGGTGCTGTGTCCCTGTAACCACATTTTAAACCACATTATTGCTCTGGTGCAAAGAGGGAAGAGCTGAGCCACTCCTGCTGTCATTCATGAGTCTGAATATTTCAAACCTGATCCAAAAACTGAACCTTCCCAAGTGACCACACTGCAGCAACCAAATATCCTGATGTAAGGAGTTCAGGCTCACACTGAAAGTGTGTCAGATCAAGGGTTAACACAAACCCTGAGAGAAAATACAGAGTGAAAGGAAATAGAGTTTTCCTACTTGTGCAAATGAGTAATGATGTCCCAAGCACAAAGAAAAAAAAGTAGGAACCCAACCAGGGAGCAAGGCAACAGCTACAGCAGCAAAGGGAAGGAAACAGAGGGAATTTAATATTCCTGCACTGAAAGTCTGCACTTTGGGATGGACTTTCCTGCACAACCTTGGGCAGCTGACAGAGGCCAAGCCAGAACTGCTGGATCAGGCTGGCCCTGGGAGCCTGACGTGTCCCCCAGGGCAGACAGACAGACAGACAGACAGACAGCAGTCCCTCCCTGTTCAGCTCCTTCCAGTGACAAGGACAAGACATTCCTTTCCTGTTTCCCTGGCACATGGAGAAGATGCACAGCAGCACCAAGAAGGCTCTGGGGACCTGTGGTGAGGAGACCACACCGGCTGCTCTGACAGCACCGCTCAAGGCCACCAGCATTTTGTTTTAGGCAGCTGACTGATTGCTTTTACCACTTAAGGACTCATCCACATCTAATGACATTCCTCCAGGTCAGTCCAATTTTCTCCACTGATAAATCCCTTCCCTCCACCCCCAAGACACCAGTTACTGTCTCCCCTTGTTTTATGAGCACAGAAAAAGAAAAAACAAAAACAAAAACAAAAACAAAAAAACAAACAAACAAACAAACAAACAAACAAACAAACAAACAAAAAAAAAAAAACCCAGCAGACTAAACACCTCCCTTGTCTTGAAAGACTTTGTGGAGCAGCAACTTGCCATTCAGGACAAAAACAAGCTGATAGCCCAGCAGCATCCAAGGAAATGGAAAGCAGATGAAGATACAGTTCCTATAAGCTCCAAAAACATCCAGAGAGGCACAGGAGAAGTGGCAGGGACTTTGCACTGTGAAAGGACAGCACTCAGGGACCCCCAGAGGTAAAGCCCACAGCTGTGATTTATATTGAATGAGTACTGGGGTAAAACTCCCTACAGCCATCCTTTCCCTTTAGAGCAGCGTTAGCTCACAGAAAGCTCCTCTGCCTCCAGCTTTGGCCACGTTATGGAGGAAGTCACAGGGACTGAGGAATGTGCACCAGGGAGAGCAAATAAACAGAGGTGTGCAAATCTGCTAAAAATAACCCAGGAATTGTGGCTCTTGGAGGGGAACACAGGCACTCAGTTGTTCACCACCATCTACCACAATTGAGGCCTTGTCTGAACAGGTGGGTGGCTTTCCTGGCAAACCCAATCTTAAAAAAAAAAAAAAAATAACACCACACAGAAAAATCCCTCCTCAATCATTCCTGCAGCCCCTCTGTTTTCATCTAGATTCTCGCCAGAGGTTGTCAAAACAAGAAAGAAAAATAAAGCTCCAATGTGTTCTTTGCTGTTTTCCCACTGCTTTCCAGGGCATTGATGTGTTGTTCCAGGCAGCCCAAAACTGAATGCCAGCATGATGGTGACAAGGGACAGGGCTGGCAGGGGACACAGCAGCCAGCAGTGCCTGAAACAGGCAGCAACCTGTCTGAGACTCCCATGCAAGGAGCCCTGGAAGGAAAAGGTCCTGAAGAACCCATCAAGAAGTGGAAATGGGATTGAATGATAGATCCCTGTGTTCTTGAGGTCTCAAAATGGAGCGACACAAGCATCAGGCACAGCAGGAGGAGGGGAGCATGTGATGGAAAGCTCAGCAGAGGCACTGGAGAGATTGGATTGTGTAAGGCTGGGGCTGCAAACCAAACCCACTGGTAAGAAACCTAAGCACTCTGATTTTTTTTTTCCCAATTCCAGCCTCTAAGCTCGGTGTGGGTAAACCTCCCAACGTCAGGAGTGACTGATCTGTGACACTGATGTGTGGGGTGTGTGTGTGTGTGTGTGTGTGTGTGTGTGTGTGTGTGTGTGTGTGTGTTAAGAAATCGCCTTGCATCAAAATTTCCTGGTGTTGTCTTTTATTTCTTTGACTCCTCCCTTAAAATAAGTGTTGCAAACCCAGATAACTCCAAATCTCTCAAAGCAGAACCTCAAAGTAAGTATTTATTTTTGTCTTTTCTTTTTTTTTTTTTTCCTCCCCTTTTTGGCCAGGCTTCTCGGAAATCTCCTTTCATCTCAGCCAACTCTGAAATTTGCTGAAGGCTCCTTACAGGGTACTGAGCACATTTCCCAGCACCAGAGAGCACACACAGCAACAGGAGAACAATCTTTTCCATCTTTTCACTTTCCATGGTGTAAACTCAAGCTTAGACTCAGAGTAGGTGATCTCCACTGGGTGCAGAGGATGAGCAGGATGGCCACAGACATTATCTTTGCTTCAGCCGTTCACTGGGGTGGAGCCAGGCCCATCTCCTGCACTTTTACACCCTTATTTATGGATGGTAGGAGCCCAGCTCCAATAAGAGCAGTGAAATTCCTTCAAAGGAGTGACACAGCCAGACCAGGACATGGGGAACAGCACAGACCATGGCACCAGAGCTGTTAACCACCACAAAAACACACCACTGGTGTTTCCCCCACCTCCTGTGAGTGTCAAACCCCTGTCTGGGCAGCACTGGAAGCAATGATCTACCATTCCTGGTCCACAGGAGTGGTTACTACAGCTTGTGTTGGCAGCAGAGACCAGGTAACCTCAGTCACCTCAACCTGCCTCCCAGCAACTCTGGGGGCAACACAGCCAGGCTTGGGGTCAGGATGCAGGGTTGGGGTCAGCATGCAGGGTTGGGGTCAGGATGCAGGACTGGGGTCAGCATGCAGGGTTGGGGTCAGCATGCAGGGTTGGGGTCAGCATGAAGGGGTTGGGGTCAGCATGCAGGGTTGGTGTCTCAGGGCTCTGTGCTGTGCCCCAGACTGGTGTTGGCTTTAAAGAAGTCAGGTGCCACTGCTCTCTATGGCCTGGGACAGGGCCAGCCCCTGTTCCAACTCACACCACAGCAACCCCTGAGCTCCTCAGCTCCCTGTGCTGGGGCACTGTCAGGACTCCAGAAGCCCAAGAGCCAGGTCAGTGGAGCTGAGCAGGCTGGACAAGCCTCGAGGTGTTCTTCTGATGCCTGGAGAGACTACCTAGAACAGAGGCCAGACAGAGTGAAAAGATAAAGGGCAGGTATTCATTAAAGGCCTTCAAAGGGTGCACCTTGGGCAGTGCAAGAACCTCACAGAGGCTACACCCAAGATGGATGATGGCCATGAGTTTTTCAGACAGATAAAAGTTGGCCTGTTTGCATATTACAGGTTAATTGTCCAATTAAGTTTTAACAATTAGCTTCAGTTAATAAAGTAACTTACTCCAAGTTTGCCCCCCTCCGTAATTCACTGTTGTTGACGTTTTTCAGGGCCTGAGACTCTAAGGTGTCCTTGAGTTTCAGGCCTAGAGAGAAACTGTTTCCTCTGAATAAAATGAGAGAACAGCAGCTGACAGACTATGGAGCTTTAGAGTTCTACACTGAAGCAGTACAGGATCTGAAAAACATAAAAGCTAAAACTTAGGGCATCACTTCCACTTGGTCCTGAAGACAAAAATCTGCACCCGAGGACACCAACAGAAAGAGCAGCCTGTGCATACATGGCATGATTCCTAGGGAGACTGCACCACCCAGCACAAGGCACACTGGGGATTCCCTTCCCTGGCAACCTCAGCACAGCTCCCCACATCTTCCCATTCTCTGCCACTGATGGAGTCAAACACAGCAGCATCAGCTCAGCTGCTTCCTGACTGACTTCACGTGACCTCAGCTCAAGTGGCTGATAAGGATAATCTGCCCTCCCGGCTTCCTCTGGGTCACTGGGGATCCTACAGAACCTGATCAAAGCATCCCCAAGCTGGGCTGCAGATCTGGCTGCTCCTCTGCTGCTTCAGCAGTACCAACAGCAGCAGAGCAAATCTGGCCTGGGCCAGGCTGATATGAACTGCAAAAATAATTTTCAGGCTGCGTAGAGGCAGGGAGGTCTTTGAAGGGAGTAAATAACTAACCTCACTGGCAGAGGCACATATCTGACCCTATTACCTCATCTCAGCTGCAAAGCATCCAGCTCACAGCTGCTCCTCCTGGTTCCTTCCCCTTGCAAAACTGCATCCAGCTCCCCCCAAAGCTGGTTGGACAGCCTGTTTAACTGGCGATGGCCTTGGCCATTTGCTCCCTATTTTAGATGAAGAAAGCAAACTTGAAATTTTTTTATGTATCACTTCAACCACTTCATTCCTTGCTCGAGACACCTGGTTATAGCATTGCCATTTCATAACTGCTATTAAATAGATTCTCTTTATAGCAGTCAGGACAGGATTTTTCTGCTTGCTTTGTCTAGTTTTCAGTCTGGTTAGGCTCCAATGACTGCAGGAATTACTTTTATATCCAGTGCTGCATGCAAGTCAGCTTAGAAGCTGGCCTGATACAGTTTCCAGGCACTTGGCGTTGATGTTTCACAAAGTTATGGGTAGGATTGGTATTCCAAGAGAGCTTCTGAAGGAAAGAAACAAGGCAGCAAAGAGGGGGAATGGAATAAAATATCTTTCAACTCAGCAGCTAATGTCTGGCCTGGGGTTTTAAGTTTTCCACCAGTTCAGGAAATAACATCAGGAAGGTTCAAGGTAACGAGGATACAAGAGCCAATCTTCCCCATCTTTAGTCAAAAAGTGGTCCAAAATTTGCTGCTCTTATACTCACCAAGGAGAAACCCCCTGTCCTGCCCCGTGCCCTGCAAGGTGCTGCAGGAATCAGCCTCCTGAGCAGCACCCACTGAGAGCACTGGTGGGACTTGGTCCCTTGGGTGAGCATGGATTGCTGGAACACAGCAGCACCCATCAGGAATGGCAAACCTCTACAACCCTTGGCTTTGAGGGGTTTTGCACAGCTACAGCTCCTCTTGCCTTGTGGATGTGAGGGCTGCCTGTGAAAACCCCTGAAATCCTTGGCTGTCGGCAGAGGAAAGCTGAGGTAGGGCTGCTCTTTGTAAACTGCACCACAGAAAATAGAGACAGCACTAATGCAGGGTGCAAAACTACTGTCAGGCATGTGGCTAGCTCAGGACTTCTTGCATCCCCTCATAAATCCATTTATGACCTCAAGAATGCGTGGGTCAAACCAGATAGTCTCCTGCAAAGAGGTAATTCAGTGTGTGTTGGGTAGGTCACCCCTGTGGTCTCAAATAAGACATTTACAAAAACCCCAATCTAGTTCAGCTTAAAAATGAAGAGTCTTTCATCTTTAGTAACAGAACATAAATTCTATACATTTGCCTGCTGGTACTTAGTCTGTAGAGTGAAAAGGATGCACATTTTCCAGGTTTTCTCTATGACTCCAAAAGGTAAAGCGATTTCCTCCCTCAGATTTCCCCCTGAACCAGAAGGGGGAAGAAGGGTTGTTCTGGAAATGCTGAAGTTTCCAGGATTTTGATAAGGATGTGGAAGCAGACACAGCCACCCTGGCATCAACAGATGACAGAGGCAAAGCAGACTGGTGACTAATACCACATACAGCAAACACAGTCCAAAGCAATTCAGGTCACAAGTGCTGTGTTTTTCCTCTTTCATTTATGAAGCAAGACAGGAAATGTATAAAAGCTGACGGGATCATTAGAGATTTTATAAATGCTGCTTCCTGTGGTACAGAAAAAGGAAAAAGGAGAGAGGCATGGGGCCAAATTATGTGCTGGAGCAGACACATGCAGCTGATGCAAAGCAACGCTCCGCAAACTGGTGAACCTGCACCCAGAAGGATAAGGTGATCCAGGATCTGCTCTGCTGTGAAAATCAGGGCAAAAGCTTAAAAAAAAAACAGCCTAAGAACTGTCCCAGAGGGCAGGTGGTGAGGTGGTGCTCCCCACGGGAAGGCTCCAGCACCTGCACATTCGATGAGTCAGCAGCCCTGGCCCCAACCTGAAACCCAGGACAGGAGGCCCCAGGATGGGAGGGGGAGTTGGTTTTGTTTTATTTTCTTCAAGGCTTTCTCTATGAAAACATCACCTCCTACCAGCATCAGGCCGTTTTACGGAGCTGACAAAGCCAAACAATGGATTTTGGCACTTTCTTTTGGTATCCACTGCCCCTCTCCAAGTGGGAATCTGGAGGGAGAAGAAGGGCTAGCAGGGAGGCAGGCTGGTGTTTGTCTTGGAAAGCTGCACACAAACCCAACGTGAAGCATCACTCCACACACTCCACTCTCAGTTCTGCTTTCATCTCTGGCCTCAGACAGGGAGCCCAGGGTGCTGATGGCTGCTCCAGAAGCCTCGTGCCTTTGGTACCCATATTCCAGCATGTTCTGAAAAACAAAGGGGAAAGGAAGTGGTGGCACATGGATCTGTGTAAAAGGAAAGAAAAGAGCAGAGGAACAACTCTCACCACAGGGCAGGATAGCTTCAGGAGCGTGCCATGGGTTGGAGGTGTTTCCAATGGGCATGGGAGGGAAACACTGGCCAGCCCCAGCCTCCCAGCCCAGGCAGAATGGGAGATCCTTATTTTCCCAGCCCAGCACTGCCCAGAGCAGGAGCTGCTGGGCACACCAGCTGCCAAACCTCAGCTTCAGAGGGGCTGCAGAGCTGGTTGTCAAGTTGACACACCAGCAGTGTCTCCAGGGGGCTTTAGGAGTGCTTTTCTCCAGTGTCTTTAGCAGTTTTGGACCATCTGAATCCTACAATCCCTTTGCAGGTGTATCCAAGAGCAATTGCAGCAGAGGGAGTGGGTGAGGGGTGTGTAAGTCAGGCTGTGGAGCTGCAGGGATGTGCAGCATTCTCAGGGCCCTCTGCACCCAGGTGGGTTTGGGTGCCTGCTCCAACAGAGGGGGGTGAGATGATGCTGGAGGAGCCACTGGCTGCAGCTCTGACACAGCTCTGACACAAATGCAGATAAACCCACTGTGAGCAGCACAGCTGAAGCTCTCCAAGTGTTTAGGTTGTTCGGGAGCCAAAGCAAATACATTTGCTCTGCAGGTTACAGAAGGCTGTTAAACCAGCCATGCAGCCAACTCCTCCAAGCCAAAAATTATCTTCTTCCTCTGCACTGGAGCCTAATACCTACAGTGATCCTGTTCAGCTTCAATTCTCCTGCTGCTCAAAGGATGCACATTATAAATAAAAGGATGAATATGTCAAGCACATATGTCAAACGCCAGATCCAGCTCAAAACTGTCTTTTTTGTTTAATGGGCCTTTTTCTACTTGCAGTTGAGCTTAGTCTTGGCCAAAACAGGGAAGAACAGCAAGGATTCTCCCTTAAATACCTGAGAAGATAGCTGATATATCCCTACAGCAGAAGACAAGGGCAGAATTCATGTCTGGGTTTTGTGTAGGGTGTTGCCAAGCAGACACCTCCTGCTCACCACTGCATTTGTTCTGCCAAGGAGCTCCTTTGTGACCATGTCCCCTGAAAGCTGGAGAGACAGGGCTGGCACCAGCTCCCAATGGAAGGTGGTGGCAGGAAGTCATGTTGGAGTTGTTTCAGTGGGAAGGGAGGAGTCCCTGGCTGCCCCTTGCTCCTCTCCTGCACAAAGAGCAGGTCAGCTGCAGGTGACAGGCACCAAGGGCCCAATCCTGCCCATGAATCAGGTGCCAGGGATGCTCACCAGAGGTGCCACACAGCAGAGCACCTGCCTGAGGTGGCAGTCTGCTTAAGGCCCTTCCAAGGCACCACCTGGCTTGGTAAGAGGAGAGACTTGGAGGAATATTAATTACCGAGCACCTATCTTGTGAGGTTTTTCTGATCTCCAACGCCCGATGAGTCATTCTTAACTTGTAGCACCAACCTCTGCCCCAGATCCATCAGGATTAAATTGCTGCTTTTCTTGCCCTGAGCCCCAGTCCAGCCCAGCCTGCCCTGGCCTGGATGCTCTGCAAACACATTCAGGATGAAATGAGCAGGATGAAATTTCCTCCAGGACGAAAACGACCCTGCTTCTCTAAAGCCATTTTCACAAAATAATTACAGCAGCTCTGAAAATCCCCACATCCCTCCCAAACACCCATTGTAGGAGTGCTGTTTGTGTGGACCAAGAGCTCTTATGCCACAAGCTGTTGCAATGCCTGCCTATCTCACCAGATCTTCTCTTCTGTCAGCAAACAAGTCCCAAACACCACTCAGCATCCACACAGCCCTGCTGGCTGCCACAGCATCTCCTCACACAGCCCTTGCACAACAACCAGACAATCTGGATTACTCCCTGCCACAGGTTTTGCTCAAGTTTCTTTGCTTATCAGAAATCAAAGAAGGGTTGGGTTTTTTTTTAATATTTGTCAAGATGACAGCACCTAATGCTACACCAGGCAGGCTGGTGTTTGTCAGGGTTGCAAAGCCTGCAGCCTTCCAGCCATAAACCGACATTTTAGGGATTAAGGGAAAACTTTCCCCTGAGTATAGGTTACTCCTCACTTGCTGACAAGATATTTCTTTCCTCTTCCTCACCAAGGTCCAGCCAGTCACTGTAGGAGCAGGATGGCTGTGGGACTCTGCACTGCCTTACTCAGAGGCTTGGGGGAGCCAACCATTTAAATAACAACAAAACAGAAAGAAAAAAAGAAAACCCAGAAAAAAAATCCCACTTTCATTTATTTTCGCCTTCACTGACAGCATAAACACACTGCAACTGCTCCACAACAGCACACTACACCAAATTATTCCTGTGGTTGTTTATTTACTGAGATTAGAGTCATGCCTCAAGGCCTCATCTTTGTTGTCTGAAACTTTGTGGGCAACATTTTCTGGAGGAAAAGAACGACTTCCAGTGTTCCCCATCCAGCCCTGTGACCTGCCCAAGGTCACACAGCTGGGCAGTGGCAGAGCAGGGACAGCACACCTCTGCAAGGGGCAGTGACCTGGCAGCACCCCCTTTCTGACTCCAGTTGCAAAGGCACAAATGACTCTGTCATGGTGAAATCAGGGAAATCAGGCAGCTAAACCACGCATGGGATCTTGGCTCACATCCATTAAAAAAAAAAATTGAAAACAAAATCAGTTTCACCGTGAGTAAATCATTTGCTCTGCAGGTCTAGCAAAGAGTGTAAGCAGGAAGTTAAAAAAAAATTCCAGAAAGAAACTCAGCAAGGGGAATAGTTGAAGAACACCTGCACAGCAAAGGACAGAGCTACCTTCAGTACCTGAAGTTACTTGCAACCGGGAGGGATGGGACAGATTAACAGGTACAGCAGCCTTAATTCCTTCAGCAGGTACAAAACCCAAGAAGGAGCAGCAGACACCAGAAGCACTGACTACAGGCTAATGAATCCTCAGCTAAACCAGGCAGCAAGTCAGGAGAGCATTGATGTGAGCCCCTGCAGGAAGGGCAGATGCTGGAACAGGAGATGCTTTGCAAGGGAGCTCCCAAGGGCTGAGCACAGCCCAGCCTTTGTGGCCTAACAAGGGCCAGGGACAGGCACAGCAATTTACAGAAAAGCAACTTTGACACAGGCTGCAGGGCAAGGAGGGAGATGTCACACCCTTTAGGAAGCACTCTAAAGAGGAGCCTAGGCAGAGGGAATACAGTTTCCAAAAGCTGTGCTTTGCCAAGTCACTGATGGTGTATAATTGGAATATTTCAGGCAAGTGAAAGCAGGAATGCTAGCAGGAATTTCTACATGTAGAGTGAGTGGGGAGAATATCATGTATTCCATCTGAAGGGGTAGCAAAGGAAAGGTAGCCAAGAGTAGTTTTCCAAATGGAGAGCCAGATAAAATAATATATTAGACCCATTTTTTGGCAGGAGGAGCCAGATTTTAAGGGTCTTGATACAGGCACAGGGAATCTTTCACCTTTCCAAAGTCTCCATTTAATGGTGTCTAAAATGTGGTGATCCAGCTGAATCCCCAGTTTCAACGTGAAGACACCACATGATTTACCATGGAGGGACACCAGCATGGTTGTCAGAAGTCAAAAGCAAGGAAGACACAGGCTGTGCTCAGGTTTGGGCTCACAGAGTTTCACATTGACATTCTCTCAGTTTCTGCTTGTTTGGGTGAGATCAAAAACCAGCAAAGTTTGGTCAACAGCTTACAGTTACACCTGGTTTGTACTTGAAACCAAATGGCCTGCACCAAACTGCTTCCAGATTTGCTCTGAGGACTTGCAGCCTTTGAGGCATCAGCCAGGGGATCTGTAGGAAATTCCAACCTGGATTTCCCAAGTGTGGGAGTGGAATCATGGCTCACAGCTTTCAGCAAAGCATCTTCAGCCTTCTTCACCGTCACTCCATTCCCATCCCGGCGCCTTTGCTGCCAGGAAGCTCAAGTGATTCCACAGACCCACAGAGTGTGGGGTTCTTTCTGCTGATTTCATAGAATCAAAGGATGGTTTGGGTTGGAAAGGACCCTAAAGATCACCCTGCCATGGGCAGTGACACCTTCCACTACCCCAGGTTGCTCCAAGCCCCATCCGACCTGGCCTTGGGCAGCCACAGCTGCTCTGGGAACCTGTGCCAGGGCATCACCAGCCCCACAGGGAAGGATTTCCTCCTAACATCTAAGCTAAACCTCTCCTTTTTCATTCAAAACCATTCCCCTGTTGTCCTTTCACTATCTGTCTGTGTAATAAGTCTCTCTTCCCCTTTTCATAAGCTCCCTTCAAGCACCTTAGGATTTCTCCTTGGAATGCCTCACATGAAAACAAGTGGGGAAGAAACTCGAGAACCAGGGTGACAGCAGAGACCAGCTCAATCCCAGCAACTGCTGCACTGGCTGCTGGACTCACAGGGCAAATAAATGCCATGGGACACCAGCTCTGCAAACATGCTGTGTCCACAGGACAAAGGATTCAGATGAAGCAGAGTCTGGAAACAATGAAAGAGCATTTTTCTGAAACATCTCAGTGCTGTGGAGAGTGTAATTTAACAGTGTGTCACACTGCTCAGAGGTTTTGCTGGATTTCTCCAAGGGCTGCCCTAGGTTCAGCTCAGTTTGATGATATATTGCTTTCTAGATCTCACAACTGCTTTCCCAAAATAAGACCCTCAGACTCTCTGAAGATCCACCAGCACTGTGACTATTCTAAGATCAAGAGCAAGTTATTAATACAGAGCAGAAGCTTGTGAATTGAAGGGGCAGGATGAGCTGCCCACAAATAAACAGAACTATAATGTTCTATTTCAGGCACAAGTGTGAGTGGACTGAGGTGCTGGAGGGGTCCTGCCAGAGCTTTAGGCATAGCCCAGTTCAATGCCAGAAGTCAAAGACAATGTCCTAGGGTGACTTTATGAGTGACAGCTAATTGTTCATATTTGGGGCACAGAGATTGAAAATCTGGTCTAAACCCCCCCAGACAATGTCCCCATCTGTCCTACAGAATTTTGGAGAACTACAGAGTGAGCTGCTGTGATTTCCTACTCCATTGGCACAGGGTTCAGATTTTGGTGAAAGTGCCTTGAAGTGGCACCGAAGCAAACTTCAACTTTGGGGGCAAAGAAAGTCACCAGAATTTGTTTCTCACAGCATTTGTCCCAGTAGGTTAATTTTCTCAATATTTACCTGCCCAGCAGATGAAATTATCATTCTTTCTCTTGTGCAAAGTCATGAAACAAAGGGTGACAGACAACAGGTTGCACTCTGAGCAAGAGAACACAAACATGAGGCTTAAATTGACATTTTGTGCACCTCTTATTGCATTTGTTCAACCCTTGTACAGCTAAAGAGTCCTGAGACTTTATTCCTTTTTAAGAAAACACTGGGATTCATGTAAAATAGGTAATTCCTGGAGATATTCCCTTTGGGTTGTTAAGTTTGTTGTGGGTCTTGGGACCCCATAAAGGCAGAGCAGACTCCCTCCTGCCAGAAAGTTAATAACCAGCACAGAAAGCAGAGCTGCTGCTGACAGACATTGTTTCCATAACCTATAGACAGAGAGGGCAGAGGGGACAGGGGAGATCAATAGGCCTGGAGTGTGTGTGGAAGCCAGCGTGTCTCTGATCAGGTTTCCTCCAGGGGCTGGATCTCCATTTTTTTTAACTTCACAGAAAAAATATCTTCCAGCCTTGAAGAGTGAGTTTGGACATAGATCTTTGGCCATAGCTGAAAAAGAAAAAGAAAAAAAAAAAAGGAAAAGAAGAGGAAAAGGAAAAGGAAAAGGAAAAGGAAAAGGAAAAGGAAAAGGAAAAGGAAAAGGAAAAGGAAAAGGAAAAGGAAAAGGAAAAGGAAAGGGAAAGGGAAAGGGAAAGGGAAAGGGAAAGGGAAAGGGAAAGGGAAAGGGAAAGGGAAAGGGAAAGGGAAAGATAAAAGCATATTCTTCTCCCATTTAAAACCAAACCAAGTGGTTGGTTTGCAGTGCTGCGACTGGTAGCACAGATTATCTTATCATTTTACATGTTTTCATCCAGATTAATGAAGCTTTCATGCTCAGAGCATTTTGGTCAACACTTAGCAGTAACATCCCATGTTTAAGTGTCTGTAAAAGCATTTGTAAAACGATGAGCAGGATTGTTATTTCTACAGCCAAGATTCCAAAGAAAATGAGTCATGTGCAGCAGCACTGCCTGTTTCTTTGTCCCTTCCTCTCATTACTCCTAGCCTGGAACTCTTGAACCTCACAGCACTTTTCAGTCATGTTTGATAAAGTAATAAGCACCAGGAGGATATTCAGACTCAGCTCTGTAGTTTCCAGACACCTTAAACAGCATTTCAGTCTCCTCAACCCTCCCCAGACCTCAGAGAGCTCTCAGCTGTGCTGCTGGGAGCATTTCCATGCCTACCTATGAGCACCAGAGAAAATCTAGAAACTGCTTTCTGCCATGCTTTGTTCAAGGTCCTCTCCTGCCTCTGAAGCAGGTGCACAGACATTCAAGAACATATGCTTTTCTGGTGCAGCATCTTCAACTAATTAATAGAAACATAGGTTGGAAAAGACCCTGAAGGCATCAAGCCCAACCTTAAATCTGAAACAATGAGACCTGCTCCTTCCATGAGGCTGTACAAGAACAGACCTGCCATTCCCAGGTGGAAGGTGAGCTCTCAGCTCATGAGGAACCACATCCATGGCTGGAAAAAGCCCTTATCACAGGAGTGCATGAAGTTACACCAACACACCCCTTTAGCAGCCCCTGCTAACCACTTTCACCCTCTCCTCAAAGGCCAGATTTTAAAACTCCTTGCTTGTGTCTCTCCCTGAATTTTATGGTGAACTTTGGGCTCCACATCCTTTGCACCACTGGGAGCTGCCTGCTCAGCCAGCCCTGCTGGGCAGAAAGTGTGTGGCAGGTTCTGTGCATGGCCAAGGGCCCTTCCTCCCCCAGCAGAACAGCCTCATTCCTGCAAGGCTCCAACACTGGACAGACACATGCCAGCCCCTCACACCTGACATTTAACATCCCAAAGCCATTTATCACTCAGCATCCTTACTCCAGTTTAAAATCCCCAAGTCACAAGGCAAACAACATTTTTCTGGGCTTTTGTAGGTTTCTGACTGCCTTTCTCCCTCTGTCTATTCAGCTGCCTCAGTGAGCTCCCCCAGCAATCCCAACCTCGGCCCTTCTCCTCAGTGCCACCATTGTGCACCCACAATACCTTTTGGGGCTGCCTCATCCAAGCATGTCCACACCAGTTTCCCCATCAATTCCCCCACAATTTAGCAGTGCCATCTGATTCACAGCTTTTTTTTTTTTTTTTTTTTTTGTCTTTTTTTTTTTTTTTCTAATGTTCTCCATATAGCAGAGATCCCAGCGAGCTGCTCTGGCTGCCTTAGCATTTTAAACAGCTTTACCCTGAACTGGTCAGCTGAAAAGCACTTAATTCTACAGAAAAGGAGATGACATCAGCTGATGTGGGATAACCATGACAACCTCCCCAGACCAGCAAGGCCACATGCTGTTTGAATAAGAAAGTTTAACTCTCAACAACTTTCTAGGCAGGACCTCCAGTTTTAATTGGCAGAGTGAGCACATGTCACTTTTGCACACACATGTGCTCTCCCCCAGCATTTTTATGAGCTAAAGACTCCTAAGATGTGGAGAAGACAGTGGTTAAAGGAAATATTTCCAAAGTGGCATTTTAAAGAGGATATTAGCCTCAAAACCTTTCTTCAATTTATTTCCTAGCAGACTTGCACCAGCATCAAACAATCAACCATTCTTCCTAAGAAATGCACTTCGGGATTTGACACATGACAGGACTTCAGGAGTCAGGCTCCTCATCTTTAATCATCTGCTAGGAAAGCTGAGAGCTGAATATATTTCAAGGCTTGGGTTTGGATTCAAAGCAAAACCAAATCCATCTTCTAAACTACTTATTTCCTACAGAAAGGGGTCCATACCTGATGGGTGTTTCCTTGCTCAGGTGGGGTGGAATAGATTTTAAACAGGCTGGTGTGCAGAATCTAGAGGCAATGTGCTGGATCTGGAGAGGTTAACTCTCCTCTGCTGCAGTTTTAAAGCGTGGTTGCATTCTGGAAAGCCCCACACTCACTTTCTACACCATTTCTTTCCAGCATATAAACTCTTTATCAAAATAAATAAGTGTAGGAGGATTGGCCTTCTGGATCCAGAATCTCTTACTCCCCACTCCTTCATAGCAGTGTATTTATAAAACACATGTGTCCCATTTTGGGGCAATTTAGAGTTTGCCTAGTACATAAATGCTTCATTCAAACAGCTGCTCACAATCTGTTAGTATAAATATTTTCCACCACTTTCTGATCATCGTGAAGGGAGGCCAAGGCCAGAGCCATGGATGCAAACAGCCCTGCATGTCAGAGGTGTTCAATATTTGCATTCACATAAACGTTTCAGGGCTTGAGCCTGCTAGCCATTGCTCCCTTCCAGGCTCTGGGTCTTCCCTGATAGAGAAACCTCTGAGAAATGAGGGCAAAGAGAACCCAGGTGTGTTTGCAGGAGCCCTCTGGAGCATCTCTGGGCAGCAGGACTTCACTGGATAGAGTTATGCAGGCATTTCAGTTCTGCATTGACACATCCACTGCCAAAAAGGAGCAATTCCTGCATCACCACGTGCCCCTGCTCCAGGCCCCTGCTCCATCTATCCCTGCTCCAGACCTCTCTTCATGCAGCCCTACAGCCCACTGGGTCAGGAAACTAATTAAGCTGAAATAGAAGATTTTTTCCCCCCTTTCTCGCCTCTGCCTCATGTGTTTCTTGAAACTTTGAAAGAAATGAGCAGAGCAGTAAAAAACAAAACCCCAAACATGAAGGATGCAGCCCAGATTGTGCAGCTCCAACCCTGATAAACACTCCCAGCCCAACACCAGCAGATTGGATATAACTCACAGACAAAATGAACCTCTCGTCACCTACAACAACATCCTAATTTGAGACCAGCAGGCCCCAAGGGGTCTAGCTGGGAACAGGGAAGTCTCCTCCTCCTAACACGTCCCTGCCAGTGTGGAACAAAGACTTGTTCACTGGCCCAAAAGATCTGTTTGACTTGGAAAAATTAATCATGCCCAGAAAGCCACTCTCCTCGAGATCAGGAGGCTCAGTTCCACATTTCATTAAACCCCTGCCCTTCTGGAATAACTGCAACCAAGGCAGCAGGGTCACATCTGATTCATACTGTGACTGGGAATGAAACCTGAACCGCGGGCTCAGATCATTAATCCTGTTATCTGCTGCCTCCCTGCATCAATCCAGAGAGGAGGAAGCCTCTTTATCGCAGCTCTATGCCTCATGATGAAATAATTCAGCTGGATTAAATCAGCTCTTTGGATGCATCAATCACTCTATTGTCCCTGGAGCAGGAAGTTTCCTCCTCAGCCTTTAGCCACCTCTGCCCTGACCCATATTCCAAGGACTTCCCTGCACATTTTGCTCACGTCTGTATTTTGCATTTACTTACACAAGCAGTCATGTCCCCTGAGCAAGAGCAATAAAAAAAAAAAAGCTAATAAACAATAAAGTTAATAAACAATAAAATTAATAACTCTTAAAGTCATGCAAGATCTAATGGATACAGAGATGCCTGGTGAGATTTTTATTAGAAGCAACTTGCTGAGATTTCCTCCAAGTAGGGCGTTGAACAAAGCACTTTGGCGTTTTTGCAACTACCACTAAGCACCTGCCTGAATGGAAATCTCACTCAGGAACCCACAACTGCAAAAAAAATGTTGACTCCCAGTAAGGCTGAAGGAGTATCAGATGCTGAATCTCTCTCCAAGACAGCATTGGAGCAAGACACCAGTCAGATATGTCCATGTGATTTCCCAGCTAGAGCCTGGGACCAGAACAGCTAAATGTGACAACAACGACTCTGGTTCTTTGCTAAAAATCAGCAGTAACATTGGGGTCTCCAAAGGAGTAGTTTTTTATCTTAAACCCCTTTCTTGCCATGGACATCCACAAAATGCAAAATCCACATCCCACGTTATGGTTCGCTTGCTGTGCTTTCAGAGATCAAAAAAACACAACCCAGGAACAGTTTTTTCCCTCAAATTTTAACCTGTGGGGCTTCTGCTAGGCCCACAGGATGAATCTGGGGGTGTCAGTGGGCTCTGCTTGCAGCAGTGCTGTTAGAGGTAGGGAAAAGCACAGGGGCAGCGTTTTCCCTGGGAACTTTGCACCCAAAAGCGCTTGTGTTGTCCAAGCAGGAAACATGGCCTTTTCCCCAAAATCAGCCCAGAACTATCAAGGTGCCCTCCTGCTCCTCACTAGCCCCTCTCTGAACTCACACCATGGAATCAGTTGTTTCTCTTTGGCAGAGACCTGGTGCAAAGGGACTCTTGGGGGAGGGAAGCAAAAGCGATCAGAAAGGATCAGCTGCTGGGCTGTGTGGGGTTTGGAATCTGTAGGTGAACTTCACAGTAACAAAATGGGCTCTCCATAGCATTGTTTACACTCCTGATGCAGAGATAAACCACCACTTCCTTGCACTACTCTCTTCCAAGTGAGAGCAGTGAGAAACATGACAAAAAGGCATTCCCATTTAAATTCATGCTCTTTTCCCCCCTCTCCCTCTCCCAAACATGCATTTGCTTTGAGCCTCAGGTTAACAAAAACCACAAAGCCCCACTTAGCCAAAACCACAACATTTTCCTTGATTTGGGGTCAAAACTGACGAGTTCTGCCTGTTTTCCTCTTGCAGCCATCAGACTTCTCAGGTTCATTCTCAGAGCACCTCAGTAAGGCTGAAAAGTTCACAGACCTGGCACAAGTTTGGGATTTATTATTAAACCTGCCAGATTTCAGGTTTGATTTATGACTCTTTCACAGGGCCCTGTTCTCGAGTAGAGACAGGCCCTGCGGTGCATGCTGTGAGGCGTTCTCAGAGCTGGAAACCAAAGCCAAAAGGGACCACTTAGAGCTGCTCTGCCCCACACAGAAATGCATAGCAGCCACCACCTACCAGGACTAGGGGTGTAGCTTTTAACAATACTTCTGTATTTTCTGTTTCTGCGACTTTCTGTGGTTTCTAGGGGCTCATAGCAGCAGAAGGGATACTGTGGAGTAAAGGAAAGGGAAAAGTCATGCCCTTGGTTCTCTCGTGGTTTGGCCTCTGTCAGTGGTGATGCTGAATGCTGCTGGAGCCACACGGGGAGGTGAAGCTGCTCCTCTCACCAGGGTGTGAGTTGCAGAATTTCTGCCCTGGCCAGAGCATTTCAGCTTTGTCCACGACCACGGCATTGCTTTCCCCGCTTTGGTTCAGAAGGGTGACAGCAGTTTTACATTCAGCAGTGAGGCTCATTTCCAGCTCCACCCAGGACACCCCCGGTGTCCAGGGACCAGGCAGGATTCCTGCAGCATTCCATGAGCACTGCTGCTTTTGGGTTCCTCTCTCCTGGATCCAAAAGTCACAACTTCAAGCACTTCCCCAGGATTATGGAAGGATGGAAGGTCTGTGCACACACAGCCCCATCCCTGCAGACCTGTCTGCAGAGAGAGGCAGAAAAATAAACAGATTTTTAAAAAAGCCACGCAAAAAACCCCACTCAGTATTCCTGCCACTATGACCCACAACAGAAACAAAAATTGGGACCAACTGACGTTGTCCCTGGAGATAAATCTCCATTTATGTGAGCTTCCAGAGGTCTTGGAGAGATTACAGAAAGTGTGGAGAGGAAATAGTAAAAAGCACACACAGGAAACCCTGACGCGATGTCGCTAAGCCATATGGCCAACGTGAAACATTTAATACTTTTGTTTGGATTTGCAATGTGACATTTATATTATTTTTTATACATTTTATGTGCACACACACACACATATATATATAAAAGATAAATATAATTTATTTATTTCACATTTTAAACTCCAAGGACGTCAAAGGCAATCTGCAGAAGGGTGATTTACTGCCAAGGTTTCAGGAGCAGTCCCAGGGGCCCCGTTCACAGTTATAACAACACATTTTATCTCTGCACAAGCAGGAAAGGGGAGGGGGGAGCACAGCGAGACGGAGGGGCGGAAGTCGGAGCTGGCAGTGAATCAGATGATGCATATTAGGGAGATAATGAGGAGAGATTACACGCTTGGCAACTGCCCTGCGCTGTGCCCTGGGTTTGCAAAGCTCAGGTTCCCCCGCCAGGATTACTCGCTGCTCCGCAGTGCCTCCGGTAGTTTAGTCTGAGAGCACATCCCGCCAGGAAAAGCTGGTGTGGCCAAAGGCACCTCGTGCTCCCTCTCTCTCTCTCTCTCTCTCTCTCTCTTCCAGTTTCGGCGAAACTCTCATCTTCAGGAGAGGATCAGCACCGGGCCAGCGAAGCACTTCAGTCCCAGCCCTCCGCAACTTCCGAGTGCTGCACATCCAGCGCTCCAAGTGGGTGGCATGCCCAGCTGCCAAGTTCTCATGTTGAATAGTACCATTCCAGCACCAGTTTCTTTCTTTCTCTCTTTCTTTCTTTCTCTCTTTCTTTCTTTTTCTCTTTCTTTCTCTTTCTTTCTCTTTCTTTCTCTTTCTTTCTCTTTCTTTCTCTTTCTTTCTTTCTCTCTCTTTCTCTCTTTCTCTCTTTCTCTCTTTCTCTCTTTCTCTCTCTCTCTCTTTCTCCCTTCCTTCCTTCCTTCCTTCCTCCCTTCCTTCCTTCCTCCCTTCTTCCCTTCCTCCCTTCCTCCCTTCTTTTCCATCTTTTCCCTTTTTTTTTTTTTTTTTCTTTTTTTTAAGGCAAACAGCTGCACAGCAGGCATGCGAAAGGTCTCAGCAGGAGCCATCACCATCAGGTAGCTGTGCTGTCTCTAGCACTGCAAACTATTCATTTAGGATGGGGTTCTTGGCCAACCCACACCCTTGTTTAAAGGGCCTGGAGGTCCAGTGGAAGGCTGTTTCCAGTTCAAAGTGGCTGGCACTAGGAAATTCTTGATTTGACAGTGTTGCTTAATAGAAAAGTAAAAGTATGACTCGTTCAAGGTTTTTTCTACATTTCCTTGTTCAGCTGAAGACAAGGTGGCCAAAGCTTCATAAATTACTCAGGTGAGCTCCAAATGTTGCATTTAATTTCTTTCATAGAAGGGTTTGAGCTGGAAGGAACCTTAAGGACCACACAGTTCCATCCCCCAGCCATGGGCAGGTCCACCTTCCACTGGACTGAGTTGCTCCAAGCCCTGTCCAACCTGGCCTGGAACACATCTACAGGTGTGGCATGCACAGCACTGCACAGTTCTTTGTGCAGCAAGTCTCAGTCCTGGCTCCCTATAAAACTTCAGAAGCTCCACAGGAACAGCACCTGACTCTAAAATAAGCATTTGCTGACTTACCAAGTGACTCACTCTTTTCGTTCCAGTAAATGGTCACAAACCTGTTCTGTTTTGCAGTTGCTCTCTGGATCCTTGCAAGCATCACTCTGCCCTTTTGCTTTGCCACTTGAAGGTTTCTTACAGCAAACCACAGTGCCACGTGCTCAGGAGGGACCAGCTAAACTCATCAGTGGTAGCAGACCTGTGGTAACCGTGGGAGCAAGCAAAATATTGTCCCTCCTCCACCGTGAGGTTTGTCCACTTAGTTGTCTGCACTAGAACCTTAATTAAGTCAGGTACAGCTGCAGGAGTAAAAGCAGTGAATCAGCAACTCCTTTTTGCCACCAAACAATTTCCCAGCACAGAGCAACAAGTGTGGGAGGCAACAGAAAGAAAAAAAAAAAAAAAAAAAAAAAAACAAAACCAAAAAACCACACCAAAACAATTATTTTTAGTAATGATTTTTTTTAGGTGGTAACGACCCCAACTACCCAAAACAGGAAAATGATCAACACCACCATCTCCAGCAGCCAAGGCTGGGTCTCTCTAATATGTGTGCTAAAGCATCAGTAGGAGATGCTAAAACCAGGAGGTAAATTTCTCTGGCCAATGTTGGGAGCAAATATAATTAGGTGGCTGGATGTCTTGGGTTGTAGAAACCAAAAATGTGTATTCTATTCCCAAACCAAGACACTGGAATAGGCACTTTTGGACCTAAATTGCACAAAACTATGATAATGCTCAGGTTTTCACTTAAACATGTGCTGAAACGCTTTGCTCAATAGTTCTAATTTAGATACAGGGCTAACTCTATCTAAACATCTTTTAGAAATTAGTAATAACTCATTTTTTAGTTCTCTAGCTGTACAGCCTAATGAATGAGTTTTGTCCCAAGTACATCCACATCCTCCTCTGTTCTGTGTATTCATTCTCAAAAGGAGCTCCAGTAGAGGATCTCTTATCTATGCATTCATCAGTTCTAACTCCCTAGTGAGGTTATTTCTGAAGTTTTTAATAAAAAGAGACTTTTGATTCTTGGGGTCATGTTGCAAATTATATCTTCACTAATCTAGCAGAGGTCAAAAAACAAGCTGGAGCCAAAGAACATCTCTGACTCCTTAGCACACGTGTGTCTGAAGGCTTTTAAAAATACACAGTCCTGCTGTTATAAATAGATCATTCTTCTCAAAGGTCAAAAGCTTTCAACATCCAGGAAAACAACATTTTCTTTCTCTTTGTAACTATTATCCATTTTTTCTCCCCAGAATAAGGGTGCACTAAACTGGGACAGGAGTTGCTGGGCATAATTTCAACCCATTTATTTTTATACTGAGAGTTGACATGAACATCAGTGTCATCTCCTTTGTCAGACACCTCAGCAGTACAGCATTGAGAACAGCAACCAGACACTAAGAAGAGAAAAATGTGGGTTATAAAACATAAAAAAAGCCAAGAGTGAGGAGGAACAGTTTTTCACTCAACCCTCTTCAAGGACATGGGAAGGTACCATGGCAGGGTAAATCCCGTGCTTGAGGCTGTGATCAGTTCTCTTACATTAAAAAGGTGCTTGAACATGTAGAAAACTGCTCATGGGAGTTTGAAGAAGTAAAATCTGCTGAGTAACTGCACAAAGACAACAAACTATGTGAAAAGACATCCAAGACATCAGCTGGTAGCTGAGACGTGACCAGACTGAGGGTTTCTCTGAAAAGGGGTTTTCCACACAATGGGCACGTATTCATTGCCTCCTTGGTTCTCCAGCTGCAAGAACCCCTCTTCCATCTTCAGTACTTGTCCATTTCCTCTAAGATTGATGAAAAGAGCAACCTCAGTCAGTTCCCTAATTGGCCTTGCTCGGGAGTGATCTCACACAGCAGCTCATGTCTCTACATGCAGGATCTCTCCTTGCTGGTGAGGTGGAACTTTGCATGGAGACAGCTCTGGTGAGTGTGGCCCCAGGTCCTCCTTGGAGGGCCGTGGAGTGAACAGGATGATGCATTTGTGTGGTGCACAAATCCAGGTTTTATAAAGGAAATTAAAGGGACCAGGTCTGCAAACAGCACCTGCACTGTCCAGAGATCGTTTTAGCTTCTACTCTTGAACTGGTTTGTTTTCAAAACACTTCATGGAGTTCTGTCATGGGGTTTGGTCACAGACTCTGAATCAACCTAAAACAAGGGAATCCAAATCAGGTAAGAGGTGCCATCTCCTTTTGTGTTACCACCACTTCTCTGTCAGGCTAAACTTGACACGACGAGGGTGGGATCTCTGAAATGAGAAAAGCACGTTCACTCTCCCAAAAGAGCAGCATCAGGACACCACAGCTTTACAGAGGGACACTGTGCTCACCCTTTTGTTTGCTTGGGGCTTAGAAATGTCTCTTTTGGAGCAGTCTGGGAAGGCTTAACTCTTTTTAGGACCTCAGCTTTTGAGGAGCTGCTCTACAATGTGATAATGTACAAGCTTTCTTCAAGCTTTTCTGTTCCTGTACTGATGCCAGGAGCTTAAAAGGGTGTTGAGTGGTGCTGAGCCTCTGGAGGGGTCATTAGCATCACGTGCAGTGCTGGAGTGGTTTTCACTGGCTCAAACCATCCCAGCCTGCTGATGAGCAGGCAGGGGTCAGAGGAAGTTGCTGTGGTCATAGAAACACATCCTTTTGGGGGTCTGTCCTTCCTCTCCTTCTCCAAGACATGTTACAGCTCTTGGCCAAGCCCAAAGCCATTTTTCCAACCTCCTGAGCAACACCCCCCATGAGTGAGCACCAACATGAGTGCTTTGGAAGGGCAGCAGCAGTGCAAGGGCTGCATTTGGGGAGCTCTCCTGGCAGAGCCCTTGGGCATGTGTACCACGTGAGAATTTTACCAGTCCCAAGAGCAGAGCTCATTTTTCATGCACACACCACCTCCTTTCACATGCTCAGGCAACTTCCCCCAAAAGCACTGTCAGCTTTACACACCCTCAGCAGCTCAGTTGTTTCACTGAAGTTGACACCCAAGGGCAGTATGGATGTTACACCTGGAACATCAGGGAAGTGTGGAAGTGAGGTGCTTTTCCCAAGCCTCCTCCTGCACCAGTTCTCCCCTGGCCAGCCCCTCCAGTGAAAAACTCTCTCAGCTGGCCAAGGGAATGGCTTCCAGGCTTAGAGATGGTTCCTGTGCTGGAGACAGCAGTATCCACCCCCAGCACTGCTTTTGCCAAAGGGTCACCTCAGGGAAGCCTTTCCCAACTACATTCTTGCAGTAGCACAACAGCCAGGGCAGCTCTGCCACCACCAGTGCCACCAGGCATGGCAGAGGGAAGGGGTGGCACAACAAAGGAGGGGAAAACAAGACAGAGATCAAAAGGACCTGCCAGAGCAAAGCCAGACCTTCTGCCAGAGCAAAGCCAGACCTTCTGCCAGAATGAATCCAGACTTTCTGCCAGAATATCCCCACAGGAAACTCAGCACATCCCAGAGGACAATTTTCAGTCTAAGGGCAGGGTGAATCTCACCCTGGGGGTTCTGCCCTCTGCCCCTGTGCTCAGGTGAGACCCCACCTGCAGAGCTGCCCCAGTCCTGGGCCAGCACAGCAAGGACCTGGAGCTGCTGGAGAGAGTCCAGAGGAGGCACCAGGATGATCAGAGGGATGGAGCAGCTCTGCTGGAAGGGTTGGGTTGTGCAGCCTGCAGAAGGGAAGGCTTTGGGGTGACCAAATTGAAGCCTTCCAGCATCTGAAGGGAGCCTAGAGGAGAGATGGAGAAAAACTCTTCAAGGGCCTGGAGTGACAGGACAAGGGGAATGGCTTCACACTGACAGAGAGTAGGTTTAAGTAAGATATCAGGAAAAAATTATTTAATATGAGGGTGGTGAGGCCCTGGCACAGGGTGCCCAGAGAAGCTGTGGCTGCCCCTGGATCCCTGGAAGTGTCCAAGGCCAGGCTGGACAGGGCTCAGAGCAATCTGGGATAGTGGAAGATGTCCCTGGCCTTGGCAGGGGGTGGAACAAGGTGATCTTTTAAGTCCCTTCCAACCCAAACCCTCCTAGGATTCTGTGACAGCGGTGTCCATCCCCTACCACCCACGAACAGCCTTGACTCTTTCCAACTCTTATTTTTCTCCTCTGCTCAGCACTGACAGCACCATGGCCCCCAGTTCACAAGGATGTGTGGTACTGTGACATGGGGTCAGATAAAGTCTTGGACTTAATCCCTCCTTGAGACTTACATATCTATAGCATTTTCTCTACCAAAAGACTGCCAAAACCACACAGTCTCTCCCTGGCATTACATCCCTTTCTGTAGCCTGGCCTTTCTGCTACTGTGACTGGAAAAAAAAAAAAGAAAAATTAAAAGTCCACCTTTCCTCCCATTTCCAAGCAGCAAGTCCAACAGGAGATCAAAGCACACAGTAAATTAGCCCATGGAATAATAAAAGTCAGTGAGAACAGTGACTGCTGAGAGGGGAGTTGTGCTGTGCCACAGTGGGGAGGAAGGCTCAGGCAAGCCAAGACTTATTCCCTGGAGCTGAAGAGACCAAACAGAGCAGGGACAGAGGGAGCTCTTGTTAAAGAAAGTTCTAATTTTTTTAAGAGGACCCATGGATTAAACCACAAAGCCAGCAGTACGAATATTTATGGGGCCAAACTCAGCAATCCCATACTCCATGAAATTTTCCACTGGCTTTAATAGGTGCTTTGCCTTCTTTTTGGTAGAACCTCCTTACCACCATGCCATTCCACACTGTGGAATGTGGTTGTCTTCTCCACTGTGTGGACACTGGGCCTTGCATCTGGAGCAGCTTCAATGTTTTATGCACATCAATTCTCCTTTTTGAGCTTCCCTCAGACACAGCTTGTGTAGGTGGGAAAAGACTACTGGAATCTCCAGATGGAGAGCAAGAGGAAAACAGAGTGCTCTGTAGAAGGTGGCAGGTCCAAGCTGATGGTCCTTCTTCTGCTCGCTTAGAAAAAAACAATTTGTTCTCAACTGGGAACAATTGGCCATCACCCAAAATGCAGTGAAATGAGAATAACTACATAAACACAAACCCTCCCACCATCAAATGGAAAAGCAGATCAAACTGCAGGACAGAGTCAAAAATAACTTCCCAATTGGCCAAGATGAGAGCCCAGTCCCCACCTCCAGCAGAGGAATCCTCTCAGCCACGTATGCTCATTCCCCATGGACTTCTCCTCTGGCAGAGGAGGGAAGGAAGTGACAGCTTCACAGCTGCCAGCTAAGGGCTAATGGGTTAATGATCCACCTTTAATATCACAAATGGAAAAAAAAAAAAAAGGCAAAGTTTTCCTTGGCCTGCCACACATCCCAGGAGATTTGCTGCTGCATCCCTTTCCTTCCTCCTCCAACCTCCGCCACCACCGCGCCAAGCCCGCGGTGAATGGAGCGAGCTGAAATGACAGCCCCTGGCCCAAGGACAAAGACTGGATCAAGTGCTCAGCAGCACACATTCCTTGGGCTGCAGAAACACCTGGGGCTTTCCAAGGCTGCTCTGGGAGTCCTCCCAGCAGGTCCCAGCCCAGCAAGGGCTGGTGTGAGGGTTCACTGCTGCCACAAAGGTGGTCTGGTGTCACCCTGTTCTTCTGAAGTTTTTCTAAAGTTCTTTTCAGCCTTCTGATGTTCTCACACACTTTTCATGTAAATAATAATTGTTTTGCATTCCTTTCTGGAGGAGGAGAGAATTGATGGACTGTTGGGTTGCCCAGTGTGGTTGGAGAGGACAATTTTCTTCCTCCAATCCATGGTCCCTGTTGGAATTCCATAAATGTCAAGGTCTGTAAATAAACTGCCCCTTTTTTACCTTGGACATCTCAGTGCATGAGTGTTGTTCATTTGTGTCATATTGTGACAGTCTGGTGGGCTGCAGGACCCCAGAGAGCCAACACAACCACTGCCAGAGTGTGTGCTGCAAGAGGAGCCCAGCCCCACTTCCCTTCCTCTGATGGAAGTGTGGAAGCAGAAACACCCAAACGAGACAAATGCCAAGTTTGGGTCTGACTTTATGAATTGGACAGAGTTGTCTCCTGTTTCTCCCTCACAGGAGGGGAAGAGAGTCCTCAACACAGCTCCAGAGGCCCTGTCACTGCTCACAGCAGACACACAATGATCAGGGTTAGGTTCCTGGTTTTGGATTCAGCAGAGGAAGCAACCAGCCCAAAGCTGAACCAGCCAGACTCGAGCCAACTTTCTACTGAGGTTAGAAAACATCAAGCTAACATCCTTTTTTTTGTCAGGCTTTATTTCAGCATTTTGTTGGCTCTGGCAGGTATCCGAAGCCATAATGCTGCAAGAGAAGCTGATCTCTTCATCCTCCATTCTGGCAAAACCAAGGAGCAGTGGGAAGCTCATACAAGTTTGTTTCTAATTTTGTGAAGTTTCCAGATTTCAGTCTGGACCAAGAGCTTCTAATGAGTTTGGATAAACTCTGTATAATCCTCTGAACTCTCAAATGTCTCAGGAAAACAGAATCAAATATGCTATCTGGGACTTGGAAAGGTGCTTCAGAGTTCAGTGCTCCTGGATCAGCACAAATATAAGAGATGCAATAACCATTGCACTCCCATGACTTTCATTGAAATTGGGAAAAAAAAAGAGAGAAAGAAAAAAACCCCACACACATTGTTACTAAACTTATGGGAAAGAAAGGCAACCCCAGTTCTCTCATTATATACCAGCCTAAACCTGCAGGGGAGTTCACCAAGGCACACCAGAAAAGTCAAAACAGATTTATCTATCTGGCTTAAAGAAGGGAAAGGATGAATGACAGCTCCTTTCTTAAAAGGGAAAGAAAAGAAACATTAACTCCTGGTGTTAAAATGCTGTAAAACTGGCTTTTGACTCAGCACAGCATAATGCTGCTTGTAAATGGGGTAATTGGTTTGTGTGAGGTCATGAAATGAAGCATGCCTGTTCCTGCCTGTCCCCTGAAGCACAGCCAGCTGCAGGAGAGCACAGCACTTGCACAGCAGAGGTGAGGCTGAAAGGACTCAGGTATCATGCAACCCATTAATCAGGCATAAAATATATTAATAAATTTAAGTGTGTGAAGAGCTATGTAGCCAAGAGTTTGAAACTCCCTCAGCTCTGGAGGTGACACTGTGCTTTCTAATCCCTTCCCTCTTCAGCAGTGACCAGCAAGTGCACAGAGTCCCCTTCTGCTGTGCCACCTTCCTGGGTTAGAGGTGCTTAACAGAGCCAGAGCCCAGCAGAACTGAGCATGCAGAGAGCAGCCCTGTGCTGGGAGCCAGAGCAGCAGATGTTGGAGGGGTGGCAAAGCACTGAGAACGAAACACACAATGTGGTTCCAACACCCAGACACCGGGAGAGCCGCTGGAATCCCTTCTGTTTATGTTTCCAGACATCTCCATCAAGTGGGGGGTAATTAAACACTACAGCAATTGGGTGATAGAATGATTTATTTTTCAAAGCACCCTTGCAGCCTGGGGCTTTGGGAAGACATGAATGTTTCTCCAAAGAGGAAAGAGAGCAGAGCACTCCATGAAACCCCGGCTGAGGGCAGACAGAGGTAAAGGAAGGAGGAGTGAGCAACAGGCCTGCACGGAAAAGTGATGCAGCTCCTTATTTCACTGTCAGCTCAGGCTCTTTAATCTTTGCAGGGTTTGTTTATGAGTCCAGAGAGAAGAAGGGAGCGGTGCCAAAAAACGTGAAAAGGAAATAAAATCACGTTTGAATATGAAATGTCCCACTTGGAAAGCAAAGCCCAGCACACAGGGAAGGGATCACAGAGACCATGGCCACAGATCAATGGACAAAGAGGAAAGAGCCAAACCAAGATGGAAGAACCTGCCCAGGGTCACCATGGCAGGTGAGAGAGGTTTTTCCAAGCTTCTGTCTATTTATCTGCTGCACTTCCCCAAAGATTTTTGTTCCCTGGGTTCCCTGGTTTTAAGAGAGAAGAGAGCAAGGGGAAACATGGAAGTGCCTGATCATGAGAGAGCTGTGACAAGCCACAAAGGACTTGTTCCAGAAGGGACAAACAGCAGGGGCAGAGGCTGTAGGGATGACTGTGAAGGTGACAGAAGGATGTTGAAAAAGGCATTTCTACCTCCACAGTGTTGAAAAGCAAAGCTCCAAAACATGAATGACATGGGAACATTTGGCTTCAGGACCTATCCAGTCCCTGGAATCCTTTTTGGGTCTTGCTTGTCCTGAACCCCTTCCCAATAAAATCATGGTAGAATGAAAGAGAGAGCGGCCTGACCGTTTGAAATACACAGAGCACCAAAGGCATCCTGTCCTGCCATAAAGGTCAGGAGAGCAGATCCTTGAAGCCAAGGACCATGGGAATTCAGCTTTACATCCAGTCCCGCTTCAGCCCATTTATTTTACATGTTTATTTAACATCTACATGAATCAAGGCAATATTATTTAGTGAAAAAAAAAAAAAAAAGGAAAAAAGAGAAAACTTGGCTTCACTTATTCAAACATTTGGACAAGGAAGGAAGAAAGCCCAGCTCAGGATTTGGCTGGGTGGAAGAATAGGAATATGCAGTTATTACCCTGTTGTCAGTGGTTCAAAACCAGCCTGATTGGAGGAACTGAAGTAATTTTTATCTGGCAGCTTTTGGAGGAACCTCCCTAAAAGGAGTCATGGCCTCAGCTCAGATCCAAGCAGATAAGAGTCCTGCAAGGACAGGGAGCAGGACAATGCCTTGATTTTTCCTGGAGAACAAGAGGAACTATGGACTTTCTGTGGGTTTGAGTGTCCCAGTGAGAGGATGTTCACACAGCTCTTACAGTGCCCATTCTGCACTAAAAAAAAAGTCAGACCTTCACTGGACATATCCAGACCCACCAAGCTCTTACCTTCCTGGCATCCCCCAGAACATGTCAGTGCCCAGAATAACAAAGGCTGGTCAGGGCAATACTGCTAAAAACTGGAGAATAATACCAGCAGCACAAGGTCATAAACTAGAGCTGCCAAGGCATCAAAACAAGCAAGGGTTGTTATTCCCCCCACTCCCCTCCTCTCCTGAGAATAACATTAAACACCAAGGCAGCTGCAGAAGCCATATTTTTCTAGGCAATTCCCAAAGCTGCTACCATGTCTTGCCTTTAAATCAAGGCTGGATGGGTTTTTGGAAGATGTGCTTTAGTCAAACGCAAGTTGTTGGGTTCACTCAGGGTTAAAATTCTCTGGCCTGTGCTATACAGGAGGTCACAGCCTGGATGATTTAAAGCCTCTTTTGCTTCCAAAATCTATGGAAAGAGCTACGAATCCTCCTGCACTAGAAATAAAAGAATAAACAGCGGCAAATTATAAAATTGTCAACCACAGACAGCCTTCACCCACAGAGTAGCCGTGAGCAAGATGAAGGCTCTTTAGACCTGTCCATTAATCACAAGGATTCAAATTCATTATTGAGGTCTTTTATCCCACTTTCCAAATGGAACAGGATTTATGGAGTCACACTGCACACTCACTCCGTCCTACCCAGTGTTTGAGTCTATCATCCACGTCCAACAAGGCCTGCAGGTCTGGGACATTAACTTACTTCACTTTTGGCAAAAGAAAGTAAGTGGGTAGAAGGAAAGAGAGCTCCCCAGTGAAAGAAAGGCAGTAGCATAAAAATCAATCCTTTGCACACCAGGGAAAAGCTCTTGGAGCAGGGGAAGGGGTTAGGCCCCCCACCTTGGGGAGGGAAAACCTCTGGTCAGGATTGTCACACCCTGAGGGACCTACTCCAGCAACATTTCTTATTGGTCTGGATTTTCTGACTTCTAAGAACCACGGAGCTCATGCTGGAGCTTTAATACAATTAATAAAACTTGAACGAGCCACTAGACACCAATCAACGGTAAACTGAGCTCTAGGAGTTTCAGAACTCACAGAATTACTTTTATTTATGGCTAATAAGCCACAGCACGGATGGCAGAGCTTCAAAGCAGTTCACAAGCCCCTCCATCACACAGCCTGCAGTGTGGATACCACTGGGCGTGTGGATGGGCTGGGGCCAGAGCCCCTGCAGCCCCCTGTGCACGCACTCCTAATGAGCAACAGAGCTTTCTGCAGGGTTTATATAGTCTCCATCAAGACAGGACCTAATTTAACAGTTTATTCTCTCCATTTTCTCCTGGGGAGCAGACCAGGGGGAGTACAAACCACCCCAGCTCCATTTCGAGCTTCCCATGTGCTGGTTATTGTTCTGGTTTTACTCTTGTTGCTCAGGCACCCTGTGCAGAAGGCAGAATGTAAAGAATTCCTGCAATGACCTCATCCTCTGGTTGGCAGGCACAGCTCTGGCTGTGTCCTCGGGTGGAATTCATCATGAACTTTTGCTTGTGTCCTTGTATATGCAACACCAGTGACATCAGCCTAGCTGTGGGAGCAGTGGCTGCTCACAAGCACTGGTTGCAGAGGCCTGAGAAAGCCAAATGGTGATTTATATAAAATATTAGATAAATTTCACCCCCCACCCCTGTGCCATTTAACACTAAGATTTAAAATGTCTTTTTATTTCACATAAAATCAGCCATGCCTTTGTTGTAGTTTCGTTGTTTTTATCAGGGATGACACCCCAGTGCATAAAGATCAGTTCTACATGCCTGGGTTCATCACTGCCTGACTAGAAACCCCAATGAAATGAAAGGATTATGTGCATCCTTCTGGCACGAACCCAGAGTGAACTTTGGGAAACTCTAGGAAGGCCTAGGGTTGGTTCTGACACGCAGATCACCCAGGATTATCAGGTGTCAGGGGGTGCAGGTTCACTCCAGGGCTGTCCTGTAGCCAGCACAGGACAGGCACATTTCCAAAACAGAAACAAAGAGCTCCTAAGAAATGAAATATTTTTAAAAATATATTTTTAATTTTTTTTCTAAACTAACACTCATGCTCATGCCTGACCTGCACCTCATGATTACTCTGCTCCACAGTCAAAGCTAAATTTATTTTCCAGAGATAATGTTGCTTTGCATCCAAAATTATTCGAGATCCTCTGAAATCCCTATAGCTTGGTGTGTTTACCCAAGGTGAGAAGATTTAATGAATCTGTGACTGTAGATAACTGTAGTTTTTGCTGCTTTTCTCCATCAACATATAATACCACTTGCTTTCAGTTGGGGTCAAATCCACTTTTCTTCACACCAAATCATCTTGACCATTCAGAAAATCCTCATAAACCAATCTTCAGAACATCAGCTACTATGGAAAAACCTGGATTCACCTGGAACTGATGAAGGAGTAAAGTAAAATGTGGATGAGACAGTCAGGAGCAACAGTTCCCATGGAAAAATCTGTCATTTTAACAACCAGATACTGGAATCAATCCTCTTCCAGGCTGGATACCAGGCTGAATCAGCTGCTGCAATGGCATAGTCCTTTCTTATTCCAGAGTTCTCCCTCACTAAACCTAAGCCAAGTATTCCCCATCACCTCCTCAGCCCGATGTTTTGCTCATTTGGGCTCTCATTCCTTTTTCTGTAAAGCCCAGTTGGAGAATCATGCCAAGTGCATTATATTTAGATGCTGGATGTGAGAAACCAAGCTGTTTTCCTTCCCTGAGCCCCTCCATATGCAGAGCTCTGCTGGACACTGCTGAGTCCATCCCATGGGCTGGCAGGTGCCAGCAATGAAGGCAGCACAATTTTTCTACAATTTTTTTCCTTTATTAAGTTTCAAAACATGTTTAAAATCCTTCTGACGTGACACATCAAGGTGTGGATTTATGGTTTGTTTAGAGAGCTGCAGAGCCTGATATTTAAATGTGTTCTCTATGCATTTATATCTGTGTAGGGGATTTGTGTGGGAAATTGAAAAAGCAGAAAGCTTCCATAGCAGTGCAGATGTAAGGCCTAAAGTTAAAAAGACACAAGAATGAGGACCTGGAACAGTAAGATTGTGTTTTTGTGCTGTGTAGAGTCAGGCCTTAGCAAGTAGAAAAATATAAGCAAGATAATAGAAAGGTTTAATAATGAAGCTCTGTGCTTTGTTTATAGAAAAGTAGAAAAAGTTCCTGAGTAATAAGAACTTTGAAACAAACACCTGTTGTGCTTGTATGTATAGATAGATATGTATATATGTACATATATATATGTATATAGATATAAGGTAGAGGTGTAGTTTTAATGATTGGTTTATGCAGATGCCTATAAGCTCTTAACAATTTACTATTGGTTAGAAAACTTTTAAAAGGCCTTGGAACACAGAGGATTCTGGCTGCTGTTGCCTTCTTGCAATTGTCTCACCCTGTGCTGAGGCTGATGCTGCAATAAAGCTCGAGGAACCTCTCCAGGCAGTCCCATCCTGTTATTTGGAAACCAGATCCAACAGATTTTGGGGGAAAATCAAAAGAAAGGTCAATGGGAAATGACAAATTTTTAGCACTGCTGAGAAATAACCCCTCAGCACTGCCTGGTTCTTACAGATCAGGCTCATCCTCATCCTGCCTCACAGCACAGGCACTGCAGCACAGCACATGCATGCAGGATGCCCATTGCAGAGCCAGGACCACATGGCAAAACCTCATCCATCAGCTCTTGCCACTGTAACTCGGCCATCTGACCAAACCCATGTGTCCTCATGACTCCAAGCAAAGACCAAGGAGCCCCCCTGCAGCCCCCAGGCCAGGAGCAGGGTCCCCATGGGGGTGGCACACGCTGGGCAGAGCACCCCACTCCTCAGGGAACCAGGGCTGGAGTTCAAATTGGAGAACAGCAAGAAACTTTCGAGCCAAGAACAACAATACAGCTGGAAACAGTGCAGTGCTTCACACTGAACAAACACGAGATAATTTAGCAGGGCACTGACTCCAGCTCCTTCCCGAGATAGCACTGGCGGCACCTCTGAGCACAGCAGACAGAAGCAGCAGAGGGGAGGGGAGGTGGGGCATGGAGAGGGAAATTCAACCCAAACAGCCTTTTAGAGGGAATTAGACTAAGCCAAAACAAGGACAGAGGGCTTAGAGCTCCCGTTGAACTTTGTTGCTGACTGCAGACACTGTTGCACTTAACCCAAAGGACGTGGGCACAAGACAAGCTATGTTATTCATGGAATAACATGAATTCAAAAAAAGACATAGACGTATAAAGACACACACACACTGCCCTGTCTCACTGTGCCAGGCTGCTGGATACACCTATCCTTCAGGAAAAGTGCAGCTCAGCAAAGCCATTTCAGCTTGCTGTAGGTCACTCCTGTGTTTAACTTATCAATTTCAATCTGTCCTTGTACCTTTGTTGTACAAAATTTAGCCTGAATATAGGAGGATTCCAGACAAAGCTCTGTGGAGTGCATTTGGCAAGTGAATGAAATGCAAACAGAGTTGCCAGTAGTTTCCAGTGTCAGTGCCCTTTCCTAGCAGCACTCAGAGGCACCAGAAGCCTTTGGAGGTGGCCCATTCCTTGCTAAAGTTCTTTTTACCAACTCTGATGTCCCTGTAAGGATCAGGAAGCTTGGATGCTTATCTTAACCAGATCTCAAGGTTTCTCAGTCCACTCACTGGCAGTTCCAATGGGATTACAGCTGAGTTGCTGCTCAGTGTGAGTTACTTTTCCACACACCAGCGTGGCCAGGCTCAGCTCTGTGCTGCTTGTGCCACCTCCTCTCTCTGTGACCAGACCCTTCACGCACCTCAGGGACAAGTCCCTTACTGCTGGGCTCATATTTGTGCTTACTGAAAAGAAAATGTCATGGAAAGTGCAAAACCTCTACTTTTTCTCCCTACTTGGGAATTTTTTTGCTTCTTTAACAACTCCTTTATTATTTCACCAAATCACCCATATCTCTTTCCAAGTAAATACAAGCTGTCCCTTCGTGAGGGGGTGGGGGGAAGAGAGGACACTGTTTTCCCTCTGCAGTATCAGTTTTCAGCATGACACACAGTTCACTGTGAAAGCAAACAGCCCTAATGAGAATGGCTGTGCAGTTGCTGCTCCCTGTGTCAGCTCCTCGGCTCCTTAGCAGGGTCAGTGCCAAGGAAATGGGGAGCAGGACATGTCCCACATCCCTTGCAGCTCCCAGCACACCCTCCTTGTCTGGGGACACTGCATGTGCCAAACCTGCTGAGACTCCAGTGGAGCTGGGGGTCACTGCACCCTCTGCTGTGTTTACACCACATCAAAGGGTTGAGAAATGCTGCTGCCTGACTTTGCATCCAGAGTGGTGGAGTGCCAGGGACACAGAGAAAGCTGTTTTCTAACTTTAGATGGTGTTTGGACGGGAGGACAAGCCTGGGGCATTCCATTAAGTACCTCAGTTCAAATATCCCAACACTTCAGATGTCCCAACCCTGAGGGATCAGTGTGTCCTAAGGAAGGTCTAAGAGCAGCAGCCCAAAAGATCTCCAACCACAGAGCTGGGCAGGCAAGCTCTGCAGTCCTGGGGGCATCACTAATCCCACTGACCTCAGTCATGGCATCTGCATGCCACAGATCATGCTGGGCACTGCAGCATTTTCCCAGAGCATCTCCTTCCCTGCTTACCAGAGACAGGTCTGAGCAGGCATCTCCACATCCTCATCTCAGCAGCAGCAGCAGCAGCCGGCTGCTGAAGGCAGACCCCACTCCCAAGAAGTGAGCTGTAGGTTGCATGGCCTTGCCTCCAGGACCTCCCCAACCCCAGGGTCCTGGAAGGGGGCAGAGGTGGCCATCACCCCCTTTTCCGTCTCAGCTGGAGGGTCAGAGTTCTTCCTGTCTCTTTGCTCACATGTGCCTTTTCTCAGGCTGCATCTGTCTTTTCACTTTTGACCAACAACCACCGTCTTAATTGGCCTCCAGCTCCACCACAATTATATCCTTATATATCCTTGCCTTTTATCTGCCTATCAGAGAGCTGTCTGTCAGATTTAGGACACCCCACAAAGCTGCTCCTCAGGCTTTGAGTGTCCCCATTGACTCTCATGGATCCCAGGCTGTGGAAACCACCATCAGTTCCTCATTCTTCACTCAGCTTTAATTTACTCCTGACACCAGGAGTCCCAAAGCTTCTCCCCTCTGCCTTCATTGTGGTCTCCAGCCACCAGAGCAGGTCAGCACCAGGGGCTGAGGGTGGGTGACACCCGGGGAGCGTTGCCATGGGCGCAGACATTTGTCCCTCTGGGTTTCCATGGCACCAGGCCAGACATGCAGTGGTGATGAGAGGGAAGAATACACACCAGCCAAGCTGTTTGTAGCCCATCTGAGCATCTCACAAGTTAAACAGTTTGTCTTTCTTCCCCCTGCTGCCAGCACCCATCCAGCTCAGGGGGCTCCCCTACCTGCCAGGGCAGCACTCACAGGGCACAAAAGGCTAAATAATTGTCCTGACTGACCTGGAGACAAAAATAAAACTCAACACGGGCGCTCAAGCGTGGCCAAAAGGGCAGAATTTGGCTCCATTGAGCTGCCTGTTGGCTGGTTTCCATTTTGCAGTTCTTGGCATGAAGTCCTCACCTCGGCCCTTGCTGCAGGCAAGGGATCTGTGCCCAGGGCTGGGGTGCAGCAGCACCCTCAGAAACCCATGGGGGAGTTTCTCCAGCCCTGGGTAGCTCAGAGCACCAGAGAGCACTCAGGAGGCAGAGGAGGAGGATTTCTCTAGACCATGGGAAGGACGTGGCAATGGAGACTCACCCCTCTGGCCAGGAACAAGCATGTGTGGGACAACTCCTGTCACCCTCTCCTTTGCAGGCTGACTTGAACAGAACAGGTCATTTTTCCAGTCTGGGCTGGTTTCCAAAGGTACAGAAGCTTCAGCCAGCCCATCTCCACGTGCCACAGGAAGGTTCCTTTGGCTGTGCCTGCAGACCACTGATCACCCTGCCAAAGATGAGGCTGCATCAGCTGCCAGCACTCAAGTTCTGCAGCATTTAAACCCCACTCTGATGTCCCATCCTGCTGGTGATGTCAGCCGAAAGATATTTCAGCAGAGGAGGGGAAAATATCCCAGCAGAAGCTTATGGCGTGATCAAATCCAGAATAAACTTTGCATGCTAATTAAGCATCTTCCTTCTTTAAACTGATCCCTTACTTCTCCAGGCCCTCAAACTCCTATCACCCCTCAGATCTCCCCACAAGCAGGGGAAATCAGCAGCTAGCCAGTGCACTGGACATGGTGGTGAGAGCAAGAGGAATTAATCTCCATAGTACATGAAAAGCATTAGGACTATTTAATCTCCTTTCCCCCCTTATCAGTGGTCTCAAATATCCCTTTGAGAGGCAAAGGCAATGGAAATTCCTGCAAATCTTGCCCGAAGTTAAGGAATTGACAAGATTTTTCAGCTTTTTCCCTCTGTGTTTGAAAAATTACTACATAAAGGAAACAATCTTTGGGGCACATATAACTCACAATAGGCTGAAACTTTATCTTAAACTATTCGTCTGCTTCCTGCTTAAGTCAGCATATTAGGAATGTGTGTATATATTTCTTGGGCAGCTTAAAAATAAAAAAGAAGAGGTATATAGTCTGTCCTGCTTTTGAGGAGCATGTTGTTTATGTTGTTATAAGCACAGGTCATATTTATAGCTGAACACTCCTTGAAAGTGCAGGCAGGCTGGGAAACATTTGTTAGGTTTAATGATCTTTTATTTAGCTGGTGCAAAAAAATGCATCCCTTTGGATTGATTCATGGCATGAATTGTATAGAAAACCTTCTTCCTTGAGAAAAGAGAAACCTCAAAAGGTCAATCTGACATTACAGCTTTCTCAAACATCCAGCAGAGAGATGTTCACAGAGCAAAATTCCCAGCCTGACAAGCTGGCTGGGGTTAGGGCAGGGGAAGGATAAACCACAGCCAGGGATTCATTTCAGGACATAAAGCAGAGCCATTCAAATCACCTGGACTGGAAGGGACTCATCCAGCAGCCCCTCTGCACAGCCTGTGAAATGCACCACACTTCTCAAAGCATCCTGAGGCAGAGGCTCCACAGCCTGCAAGAAAGGGAGTGACACTTCCTTTTGCTGTGTGGCAGCTCCCCCATTCTAAAAACAGGCTCACCAAGGCCCAGCCCTCCTCTCTGGCTCAGCCACTGAGTCAAAACCAGAGCTGAGATGAGCTTTTCTCAGCTCCCAGCTGCCTGAGCTGGCTGCAGCACCTCCTGCTGCAGAGAAGCAGCTCCTCTCCCCTCGGTCAGGCGTCACTGGGTTTTACAGTTTGCCCCTCTCACCTTGCCAAGGTGTTGCACCTCAAAACATCTCAAGCCTGGGCCAACCCTCCCCAAGCAGGGCAGTAGAGGTTACAACAACCATTGATGAAGCTGATCCTCTAATGGTGAAGCAGCTCATTGGCTGCTGTGTCTCCTAAACCTTATTTTGGGCCCACTTTTCACAGGCTGAGGTGTGAAGACACTTTTTTCCTGTGGTAGGTAACAGAGAAGTCCCAAAGCAGAGCTCCATGAAACACCATCTGATGGCACTGAGGAAATATGGTCAGGATGAATTTTTGCTGCCTGCACAGCAGCATCCAGCCATGGCCAGTGGCTGCAAGAAAAAAAAAAAAAAACAACAGAAAGTTATACCAGTGCCACTGAGCCTGGTGGGACAATTGTGGGTTTGTCTTTAAGATGAAAGAAGGAAATCAGTTTGGACTGAGGCAAGCACAGTGGGGAGGTTTAATGAGAGTTTAATCACCACTTGTAATGGGATTTGCTACAGGTCCTGCAGGGCAGAGGAATCACAGAATCACACAATCATTAAAGCTGGAAAAGACTCTTAAGATCATCAAGTCCAACCATTGACCCAGCGCTGCCCACAACTAAACCACGTCCCCAAGTGCCACATCTACTCTGCTTTTAAATCTCTCCAGGGGTAATGACTCCACCACTTCCCTGGGCAGCCCTTTTCAGTGCTTGACAGCTCTTTCCATGAAGAGTTTTTTTTTCCTAACATCAAATCTAAACCTCCTCTGGTGCAGCTTAAGGCCTCTTTCTCTCCTTCTGTCACTTTTTCCCCAAGAAAAGCAACAAAGCAGAGCTCCCTGCCCATCACTCTGGGTTATCACTGCAGGACTCACTGTCCAGCTCCACAGGTCCCCACTGCACCTTCATGCCTCAGGTGACCACCTGGCTGTGGTGACCACCTGCACCTCAGGAGCAGCCTCAGGTCCCCACTGCACCTTCATGCCTCAGGTGACCACCTGGCTGTGGTGACCATTTCCAGGTGAGCCCTCAGGACAGCTGGAAAGGATCTGTGAGGGGGGAGGTGTTTCAGAAATCAAAATGTTCACTGTTTTTCTCCATGAAAGATGAACAAATTTCACCATTTTCACCATCAGCTTCATCAGTGGTTGTTGTAACCTTCACTCCTCCTTTGAGCAGCTTTTCTCCAGAGGAAGCAGCTGCCAGGCCAATTCAGAGGGATTGCTCTTTCCAAAGGTGGAAAATGCCGAGCATTGTGTCCAGCCTGTGTTTGAAGTGGGAAAAAAGCAACTTTGAATAAGCTTTTGATGGGGCCCATGGCTCTGCTTGACCATAATGTCAGCTTGTAATTAGCAACAGATCCCACTTCTGTCACTCCCGATGTTATCATCAGCCGTCTTGCCTTTCAAAGTGAGGAGAGGCATGTAAATTATGGGCAATTTGGTCTCTGAAATGGATTTTATGGTTTTGGGGTTTTTTTTTTTCTGCTGGGCGACCAGGGGAGCCTGGAGTTTTTTACAGAGATAGCTGTGGAGCCAGCAGAGAGGAGCAGGAGGAAAGCAATGAAGGTTGCAGAGCTACTCCAGCAGATCCCTGGAGGAAACACGTCCGTGCCAGGTCCTGCATGAAGGCAGAGCTGAGTGGTGGCTCTCACAGGGGCTGTGTGTTTTGAGGAAGGAGGAGAGAAGGTTTGGAAGGTTTGTCCTGCCTCTGGAATGGGGGTCCCTGCAAGGCTCCATTCATACACAGATGTGGAGAGCTGGGTGGGAAGAGGGTGGCTCATGCCTGGACAGCCAATGCAGATTTATTTTTGCTCAGCATATTGCAAGTACTCAGCTCACTAAGGCTTGGCTGGCCTGAGAACAACTGAGGCAATCTTTTTCCCTCATTGATAGAAAATGTTGCCTTCAATTGAAATTCAGTTTTCAGAGTGAAGGACAGGCTTGTGTTTCCCAAAACAGGTTTGAATTTTTGTAAGAAAAACAAAACCCCCAAACTCAGGTGATTTCCAAATTTGACTGAAAGCAATTCTAACTCTTGCTAGAAATAAGGAAGAATTTTTTTTTTCTTTTTTGGAGTGGGGTGGAGCAAGGGAAGTCTACCTCTTGTGGCAAGTCCAGTGAGTTTGCCAGATCCCTGGCACTGCTCTGCAGCTTGACAGATCCCACTGCCAGAGCAGTGGCCTAGTGTTCGATTTCATCTGTTGCTGTATCAATTACCAAGTGCCCTGTTTCTCCCCTGCTCTGGCCTTCTGCAGGAGGACTCACACTAGAGCTGCTCTTCACAAGAAATGGGAAATGGGCTAAAACAGAATTTGGCCCCACATTGACTCTGTGGTGTCAAGTTCTCCCCTTTTATTTGCTGGAGGAATTCAAGCATCACTCTGCTGCTCCAATCTTTCTATCTACCACTGGCAAATAGCACAGCCAGGAAGGTTATCTGCCTCAAACAGAAATAGCTTATGTTTAGAAAAGAATTAAAATTTGCTCCCTTTAGAGTTACAACCACATCCTCAAAGCTGTTAACCTGAAAGTGAACTTCAGATCATAAAACTCTAACCTCACCCCTGCAGAAGAGCCAGCAGTCAGGAGCTACCTTGTGTGCTCTCCCCCTATCTGCCCCATCGATTGCCTGATAGCACAGCTTGTTTTCTTTTTTTTTTTCCAAGAGAAGACAGCTACTAAACCTATGCTCCCCATCCCTCTCAGCACTCTCAGGCTCCTCCACAGCTGCAAGGCTTTTCCATCGTCCCTGTTCTCAGTTAAATAAACATTATGACACATACTGATTGCTTTAACAAACTTCGCTGCTCCACGTCCTCGCCCGAAGAGCGCGGTTATCTTTTTACAGGGAACATTCCTTTCCTGTTGCCATGCCTACTTCAGCACCATCCAGCACGATGCAGCCAAGACTGCTGAGCAAAAACCCCACAATTTCCAACCGCTCCCCTTCTGCTTATCCTGAAATAGCTGGGGAGGAGGGGTGTGGGGCCAGGCTGCCAGCAGATGTGAGCTGTCAGAGCTCCTCTGCCACAGCTCATCCCAGCCAGGACCCGGCCATGCTCTTGGAGGCTGAATGTTGTCCTCTGAAAAACGCTTCAGAGCTAAAAATGTCTTGGTGGAGTGAGGTGGGAGAAGGAAAAGAGGGGGTGTTGTCATAAATATTCTCCCAGCACAGCGGGGGGAAGGTCGGTTTTGTCCTCCCCGTCAGGCTGCGCTCGGTGTTCTGTAATTTGCAGCTAAATTGCAGAATCCAGAAGTATTTCTGGCAAATGGCATTTCACAACCATTCATCATTGTCCTGCACAATTTCCCTTGCATGACAACCTGTGTTTTAAAACTCACAGAGAGAGGGGAAGCTGCCATTTGTTTTGGCCAAGCCAAAATCGCTCTTGGCCCGGGGACTGGTGGTGCTGTGGCTGCTCACGGTGATAAGCCCAGCAGGGCATGTCCTGCCAGGTGGGTGAGGGCATCTCCTGCTCCACACATCACCCAAGAGTTTGAAGAAATGAGTGCATTTCAGTTTCCCCCAACCAGCCCATTTTTCACCTGTAACACAGCAGAGCTATCACCCGTGTGGTTGTGCCACTTTGTGAATTACTGCCAGGAAGCCCAAAAATATTAATGACAAATTCCCCCAAAGGCTGTGATTTCACCTTTTTACATGTTGTTTTCACTTTCCCTTGTGCAAACATTTTCTTCTTAACCAAGAACAGGTTGGCTCCTGAGATAGCTCAGTTCTCAAAGGTCTGATTGTTCATGTCTGAAGACCCAGATGCTCCAAAATACCTCTGGTATGTTGGACAACAGAGTAAGAGGCCAGAGAAGCTGAAGAAGATTTCTGGCACCTGATCAACTGTAAAAAATAGTTCTTCCTCCAGGCATCAGCCAGAGTATTTTTGGGCCTGCAGGATGTGTGCATGTACTGCCCTCACAGCTCTCCAGGGTGTGAGCAGAGGAAAGGACTTGGAAGGAAGCAGATAAATCGCAGCCCGAGTCCCCTGTGGTCTGTATTCCAAGAGCAAGAACATTTACAGCTATGCAAGGGTTGGGGACAGCCCCACTCCCAGGGCCAGGCCAGCACTCAGCCCTTGCTGGGGGATTCACCACCTTGTCCCATCTCTCTCCATCCCACCAATCTCTGCACCCAGAACTGTGTCCATCTCATGGGTCAGGAGCTGCAGGCAGAGGTATCCCAGGGTACACAGCTGGAGGGGGTCACTTTGGGATAAACCCAGCACTGGGGGAAGAGGTTTCTCAGTTCTCCCAAATGGGGTTGTGCATGATGGCCCTCTGGAGACCCTCCACCAACCCTGCCCTAAGGGACTCAGCCAGGGCAGCCAACTTCTCCCAAACTCAAGGATGCTTCTGCTGGCAGGCCACCAAGGACTCATCTCCAGCCACAGCAGCACAGCCAGGGCAGCTCTGGAAGCCTCTGTGGCTCAGGAAGTGAAGGGATCAGAGAGTTGGACAGGCCCAAACCCAGATGGGGAGAGATGGCCACAGGAATGGAGGAAATTATTCACAACCTGGAACTGTGAACAGCACAGACATGAAACAATGTCCATGTCCTGGGTCTCCAATTGGCCTCTCCTGACACAGAGTGGTTGGGATTCTTTTTTTTTTTTTTTTCCAGGACTCAGACAGGGATTCTTGGAAGACTATCAGGGCTGGGTGTGTGCTGCAGATCCACGTGGAGAAAATCTGTTGCTGGATGTCTGGAACATCAGCTGAGCGTTTTTCCATTTCACTCTTTGCAGGTTATACAAGCTGAAGATTAAACAGATGCGTTCCTTGTGTTCATTTGCCTTTATAAAAGGAATAATGTACCTGCACATTGCCACCAAGCCCTACACCTAGAAGTACTGTGGGTTATAATGGGAACAAACTGGCCTTCCATGGAAAAAAATCATGTCCAAAGGCTTTTCTGGTCCACCAGGAACAATTCTTTGCTGTAAATCCAGTGCTTATTCTCACTGGTCAAGATCAGCCACATTGGAAAGGGCTCTTTCCCACCATACCCTATTAGAAGATGCTCTGCCCTGCTCTGGAGTGTAACCCCCAGCCCCCAGCTCCTGTGCCAGGCCCCCTTCACCACCCTGTATTTAAGATCACCTCAGATTAACAAGCTGGCACTACTGGTCATTTTTTCAGCTTTTCAAGCTTTTCCTTCCCCGTCTTTCTTCCCTACTCCATAAGCACCCAAATGAGATTTTAATGGATTACTTTATAAGAGGAGACATTCATACCTCAAACAGCAGGAACAGAGAATGTAAATGCCTGCACGTTTTCCAGAAGAGGTATGGATTTTGCAGGAGGCTGCCTTTCTTTTGAGCTCTCTGCCCTAAAACATCTCCTGTAAGAAAGTTGTCATTCAGTTATGTGGCATTTTTACAAGTAAACAACTGCTGCTTGGAAATCAGCTCCAGTCCATCTGCAACAGCCTGAAAAATGCCAAATCCATGATTCCAGGAGAATATTATGTCTCAGGGCTCCCACCACCTGATCCAGTAGCAGATCTGCACTCATTTTCCAGCGAGCTGTGTTTAACTCTGGCCTCTTAGAGCCAGATTGCTTAGCCCTGAGGCAGGAAGTCTGGTACCCCTTTCAGAACACGGTGAGCATTCACTATTTTTACTGCATATTGCTGTTATTCATGTGAGTGGATCTTACAGCCTTTTGGGCCTGGCTCCAGGCAAGCCCCTGAGAGTGCTCCAAGCCACAGCAAAGGGCTCTTCCCAAATGTCCTGCAAGTGATGCTGACTTGGCACCAGCTCCACAGCTGCACTGGTTTGTCACAATTCAACACAAAAGAACACTCACACACTGAGATGTCCAAGGCAAAAAAGGGACAGTTTATTTACAGACCTCGACATTGATAGAATTCTAACAGTGACCATGGATTGGAGGAAGAAAATTGTCCTCTCCAACCACACTGGTCAACCCAACAGTCCATCAATTCTCTCCTCCTCCAGAAAGGAATGCAAAACAATCATTATTTACATGAAAGTGTGAGAAACTCCATCTCAAAAAGTAAAACATCAGAAGGCTGAAAGAAAGGAACTTTAGAAAAACTTTAGAAGAACAGGGCGACACTGGCTGGCTTCCCTGAGCACAGACCCACAGTCACTGGGCACAGCTCTCTGGCTGCACAGAGATTTCCTGAGCTGGAGGAGGGAGCCGGGGCCGGCATCGGGAACTGAGCGTGGCCAGGAGGACACACCCCTGCCACAGCAGCTCTGCTGACCCACAGAACCACAGAATCACACAATGAACTGGGCTGGGAAAGACCTTTGAGGTCATCAAGTCCAACCCGTGACCTCACACCTCCTCAACTAAACCATGGCACTGAGTGCCACATCCAGTATTTCCTTAAACACCTCCAGGGATGGTGACTCCACCACCTCCCTAGGCCCAATCACTCAGTGAAGAATTTCTTCCTGATGTCCAACTTAAACTTCCCCTGGTGCAGCTTAAGACTGTCCTGCCCCTGTTCCCTGGAGAAGAGCCTGACCCCACCTGCCCACAGCCACCTTCCAGGGGATTGTAGGGAGTGATGAGGCCCCCCCTGAGCCTCCTCTTCTCCAGGCTAAACAATCCCAGCTCCCTCAGCTGTTCTTCATGGGTTTTTCCAGGTTTCAAGGCCCTTCACCAGCCTTGTTGCCCTCCTCTGGACCCAGGGCAGATCCCCAAGTCCCAACACCCAGTGGCCCATCCAGCCCTGCTCCACCCTGCACATGGCTCTGGGAGAGTGAAACCCTCCCTGACTGGGTTTTTGTTGTTGTTGTTGTTGTAGGGCAGCTTGCCAGCCTCCCTGTAATCGCTTCAGAAGTGCAAAACAGCCTGATCTACATCTCTGGTTCACACCTAGTTTTTCAATGATATTTTTGGAGTGAGCCAGATTCTTAATTGGAAAGGAAGTTACCTGGTGCCTCTGCACTGAGGAGCAGTGCTAATGCTTCCTCTCATCAAATTCTCCCATTTGTTCTGCATTCAAAGCAATCCTAAAATCTGTATTTGAGATAGAACAATCTTCTCCTAGGGAAGATCCTTTTAGTCTGATAATGGCATTTTTCCTCATCTGCTGTGAATGTCATTGCTGCAACGTTCCCTTTTAGCACTCTGGGCTGTAGCTCTATATTAGGCCAACAAAAATAATAAGTCCTGAAATGAAAACCTCCAGATGATCTTGGCAGAAACAGCACGTCCATCACAAATGGAAATCACATTTGATACTCCACAATGGCAGGAAACTCACCTGGTTTTATTTAGTCTCCATGCAGCTATGTGCTATTGGCACCTCTCCAGAGTATCTTTTGAGAGGGATTTTTTTTTTTAAACTCTCAGTTAGTGACTGTCTTTTCTTATCTAGAACAGCCCTCATGTTTGATTTTCACTGAGGCCCTGTGCTGATTTTTTGTTTGCCTACTGTAAAAAGGTATAAGAGAATTCAGCAATTCATGCATTTACAGCTCTGTTCCCACAACAAGGTGCTTAAAATAAAGAAATTGGCTCAGGGTAATTGCTTGATATGAGAAAGATTATACAGGCAATGAACATCTGTATCACAGCTACAGTTGATGGCTCTGAGTTCTGTATCATGTGCCAGGAGCTCCCTGCCAAAAAAAATACTCAGAAAAAAAAATTTCCAGCCCAACGTATGCTTATATAAGACTTCTCCAGTATGCAAAGGAGATCATTAAAAAAAAAAAAAAAAAAAAAAAAAAAAAAAAAAAAAAAAAGAAGAAGAAGAAGAAAAGAAAAGGAAAAAGACAAGAGTGTTGAAATAACACAGGAAATTATGCAACTGATACCTGAGCCTGAGCATTGCAGATCCTATCCGGAAGCCTCCCTATCTCACAAAGCTTTGGTAAAATAAAACAAGTTATCCTTCTTTTTGAAACTGAACTTGTTGACACGGAGTCAGACGGAGGTTTTGCATCAGCATGGTCACTGCAGAGCAGCAGCAACATAGCCAAGTTTTGTGTCATCCCCCCTCACCCTCCCATTGCATGGAAAGCCCCGGGGCTCAGCACAGCCCCGAGGGACACACGGACACTGCCGAGGGACACACGGACACTGCTGATCCCTGCACGGGCTCCAGCTGTCCCTGTGGCTTTCAGCATGCGAGCTGCGTGCATTAAAGGGAATGGGGAAACAAGGCTGGAATAAAATCAGCTGTGAAAATTTTTGCCAGAGATTTAAGCTGACCCACAGAAAACTGATTTCTGAGATGAGTTTGAGAACATTTCCCACCCTGTTATTCCCATGTTTGCGTCTGACATCCGGGAGGGTCACATCCCCTTCTCCAGGAACCTCAGCTTTGGGGGCTCTGTAGTCCCCACTCATCTGTAATCCCCAGCTCACCTGGGGCTCCCAGAAATTCACTTGGGAACCTTTAAAAAGTGGTAGCCCCCTGGGTGAACAGGTGAGGGTTGGGTGAGCTGCAGTTCCGTGCTCAGCACGCACCGGGAGCCCGGCCGGGACTTGCCCGGGCACAGCACCAGGAGCTCAACACCACATCCTCAGACTTGCCATGGGAGATCCCCCTCCCACCCAGAAAAGGAGCAGGAAAAGTTCTCAGGCTCCCTTGTGCCCAGAGGGGGCTGCTGACCAGAGCAGCTCTGGTGTTGTTGTGTTTTGGCAAAGAGCTCACCCATCCCATGGCCACCAACCTTTGCTAAAGGTTTGTGTCTGCACTAAGGGTCTGGACACCAGGAGAGCCTCAGACATCTTGGCAATCAGTTGTGTAGTGAGGGGAAGGGAAAGGCAAAGGCAGGACAGGACCAGAACAATCTCCTTGCCCTGAGAGAAACACTTACACCTGTCTCCTGAAAGAAAACAACTGCCTGCAAAATGCTTTGATGGGATTCCTCCTGTAGCATGGTGTGAAGAAACACTGCAGGCTTGGTCTGGAGAGGTCTGGCTGAGTGTTCAGTGGAGCTGGTGGGAGTTTCCATACTAGCTTCAACAAGCCAGAAGCTCACCATGTCCTTGTTCAGCCTTTAGGAAGCCGTACATTCAGGGGGATGCATGCCCTTGCCTTCACCTTGGTCTCTCCCTGCTCACACACGACCCACCTCACCATTAGGTTGTCATCTTCCACTGGTCCAAAACCACAGCTCCCCCCCATCAGCCTGTGGTGAACACATTCACAAAGCCTGCAGAGATATATTTCTCCTCTTGGGCTGCAGAGCCCCAGAACTGCCCAAAACCAGATTAATAGCTTAATGTCAGGGAGGGAAACACATCCCCACTGCTGCCTTCCCAGACCCAAATGCACAGCACCTCATAAACAGCCCCACTGCAGGATCTGGCCATGCCCTTTGGCCCAGTGGGACCTGAGCTCCATGATCATGAAGGAGCCCTTTGTACTTCTGAAATGCTGTGAGCTTGTGAAACAAAGTTCCAGCAGTCCCAAACTCCTTGGTGCCCCAGAAGCTGAGTGAGCAGAGGGGCTGGGAGAGCTCCCGAGCATGTCTCAGTGGGCAGAAGGACTATCTAATCAGATGTGGATGGAGAACAAATAAAAAACAGCTGCTTCTCACCAGATCCTCTCCAAACTGGGAAAAAAAAATTGCAAACACATACAAGAACAAGGGATGAGGCACTGATGAGCTGTTATCTGAATTTATTGCCATCATCTGACCCACAGTGGGGTCTACTTTTTTTTTTTCCTTCCTTTAATTTATTACCCAGTTTCTCATTGTGTCATGACATCACCCAGGGAGTTAGATTTCACAAACACACACACATCTCACTGGAAACAGGATGAAACATCCTGGGCTCTATGCAGCATCACCCCAGAAGCACTCCCCAGGCACCCTCTCTTCCAAAAAATCACTTGGTGTGGCCACGACAGAGCCACCCACCTTTCAAGCTCTGAAGGCAGCTTGGGGGGAATTTTGTACCACTCCAGTCTAAGGCAGCACTCAACCCTGGTGTCCTCTTGCTCCACCCTCACTGCACTTTCCTTCCAAGGGCGCCAGATCGCTCTGCACTCCAGGATGATCTATGCTGATTTCTTTTGGCAGTACAATAGATCAATCCTTCAGGGACTGGGTGGAACCAGAACTGCCTCCTCCATCACTCAAGCCAGGCCCAGGCTGGAGCAGCCAGTGGTCAGCATATCCTGACCAATGCACTCCCTGGTCCAAGAGCAGCACTGCCCACGTGGATGGCGCAGGAGGGAGCTCCTGGCTCTCCTAAACCCAACATTGGAATGAGAGAGCTGCCATTCATTTGTCTAAATTTTCTGATATTTGTCTGCCTGCAACTTCCCTTGGTGAGACTCAGGAGCTGCCCCTCTTCACGGTGATCTCAGCTGACAGGTCAGGGCCAGATGAGTGTGGGGTTTAACTTCCCCCTGCTCTCAGAGGGGGCAAGATAAGCTGCAGCTTAGGGAGGGCATGTGCAGAACACTGCCAGCATGGGCACTTGAGCTCCAAACTGCTTTTTAAACCAGTTCAGCCAAACCAGTATGAGACTGGATGGAAACCAACCTTGAGACCAGCAGCAATAATGCACCTACTGAACTCTGTAGATTCAGGAGGAATAATTCAGGCTGCTTTCCCAACTTTCCCTTAGCTTGATTACCTGTAAAAACAATTCAAATCAATGGAATGTGAAATGGGACAAAAAATGAACTCCCCTATGATGTGCAGGCAAGGAGAGAAACACAGCATCTCCCAGCTGGTTCACCTTTCCTTCAGCACAGACACCTCTGGGCAGGGCTTGTCCTGGGGCTGGACACCAACAGGGCCAGCTGGTGACCCCACATCGGTCAGCATCTAGTTATTCCATCCTTTTCTGTGCACCCTAAAATCCATCTACCCAACTGCTCAGCTCCAGACTGAGGTTCTCATGAACCCCCAGGCTCTCTGCAGCAGACTTAACCCAGGAGCTCTGGGATAATCTCCTGGAAGAGCAGGAGCAGCTTCCTCCAGCCCATTTGCTGGTTGGGATAATTCTTTCTTTGAGTGATGATCAAGAAGCTTTTATGTCCTGAGAGGGCAGTGATTTGTTCTATAATGCTCATGGCACTGCTTCAGTGCTTGGCAATTCTGTCTTCTTATCACTGGTGGAGAATTTTACAGGCCACTGACAGACCTTCAAACGCAGCCATTGCTGTGTGGAAAATCCAATTTGCTTTGGAAGTCTCCTGACACAAGGCCTTGTCTTCATGGTCCCTTGGCAAACCATTTTCAGCACATGCATTAGTTCATGACCCTGTGATTTAACGGACATCATTAAATTTTAGCAGAAGAATCCATCACTTTGAAGGAACCCCTAACAAGTGTGTGACCTAAAAGTGAGACCTAACATCCTGGCATCTTCACACAAAGGGCTCCTTTTCCCTTAACATTTGGCTTATCTCCACGCCACTCCCAGGTCAAGTTCAGCAGTGAGCCCTGGTCCTCAATGCACCATTGAGCTGCTCCAGGAAAAGCAAATCGCATCAAAGCAAAAAATGTAAATGTGCATTTCTTCGCAGCATCCCCCACTGCCAAACAGATAACAAGTTTATGTAGGCACAGAGGGGGAAAAAAAATCCCTATTTGAATAGTAATTGTTTGCTTATAAATTAACCCACAGAACCGTGCCACATGCCGTAAAACAATTTTACATTGCATGGGCTTCAACGGTGGGGCTGGTATAATAAACTCTATGTTGAGTCACCAAATTCCTCACATTCTTTGACTTCCCATTATGTCTCGAATGTCAGATATTTCACTGGGGTAACAAGCAGTAGCAAGGGCTGGGGGGGTTGCGTGGGTTTTAATTGTAAAAGCAACATTCTCAGAGAGAGAAGGACAGACAGACGAGGTTCACAACCCCACTCTGTGGCTTGGGCAGGCTGGAGGAGCTTCAAAGGCTCCTTGTTTAAGGCCCCTCCAGTGGCTGAGGGTCTCAGAGCTGTACAGCACCCCCCAGCCTGGGTCATGGAGCCTCTGCAGGCTGCTGCCTCCTCATCAAAAATGTGTGTGAGAGTGGGGCTGAGCACGGCTGCAGCCTGGGGAGGCTCCTGGCTTTGGGCAAACCACCAGATTGCTGCCATAGCCTGACAGCTACTCTCCCTTCCAACCACGTTGTCAAAGGCTAAGTAAGGCTTTATCACTTTGAGATTGTTCAGTAAAATCCAGGCTTTATTTACCATAAAACGCCAGGGTTTAAAGATTTTAAGGTCTTGTGGATTCTCCTCTTCCTTTGTATTCCGGTGCAGAGCAAGCCAGACCTTACTTGGAGAGCATTTATGCTTCATGTGCTTTTGGTTGGTCCTCTGTCTCCAGAGAGCAGCAGTAAAGGTGGCAATGTGTCTTGGCTCCCCTCTCCATGGAGCCAAGACAAACCTGTAGTCAATTTTGACATAACTTCTCCCCAAAAAATGCAAACAATGCTCCAACTTTGTCCTTGTCCTTAAGCATGGATGCTTCATGGAGGCAGCTGGAAGAAGCTCAGGAAAAAAAAACAGGAGCCCAGAAATATCCTGTGATGTACCCAAAATATGTGCATGTGCCTGGATTAAGAGAAGAATTGCCCAGGGGCAGTAAAAAAAGCTTTATTTCCCTTCCCTCAATCTGGAACACAGATTGGGCTGGTGTTTAACATTGATCCAGGGGTGAAGCAAAAAAATATTGGGAGGGTCAGGCTGCCATAATTCACTTTTTTTCTTCCTCCTCTCTTCTGCAAACAAGGGTTGGGAGAAAGGGAGGGAGGTCCTGCCATTGCTCAGCCCAATGGCAGGAGCATCCAGAGCTGAGCCAGCCCTGTGCCCCACTCTGATTTCAACAAGCCTAGGAAAAAAAACTACAAAAGAAGCACATGGATTTATCATCTATGGGCTCTTCCCAACTATAACCAACAGAAAACATCTGCAGGGGGAAGGAACCGCTCATTTACTATCTGAAATGTCAGTGGAACCCAAGAGAAAAGGAACCAAATGTAGCAATTATCCAGGGCTCCTCTAGCCCCCTGCAATAATAAAATACAGCTAATTTGCACTGACTCCTTTTTGTGCTGACTCCAGGCATGGAAGAAAAAAGATCACAAAGGAAAATCACCCCAAACACTCCAGCCTTTCTCAAAAACTGGGAGCTGAGGCTAACTAACCCGTAGGAGGAAAGCACACAGCCAGAAGGGCAGGAGCTTTAAAAACTTAATCCCTTCAGACAAATGTGAAATACTTGTGTTTCAGCTGGAGCATGAATCAGAGATGATCCTCAGCAATCCCTGATTTAATAACAGCAAGGGCTGGGTGCAGTGGATGCAGCTTTTCCCCCTCCCTCTACCTGCTGAATCCATCTCCAGCTTTTGAGGCTGATTTGGGGCTGGCCGTGGCACCATTAACTCAAACCTAAACAGCCTGCTCCCATCACCGACAGGGAGCCATGGGGTCAGCTGGAAACCAGAGAAAATCTGTTTAGTCATTTCTGAAGGCAAAGCAAACCCTGATGATATCACTCACCCGTGCAGACGCTCAGTCGGCAGCTTGCTGCCACAGCACCTGGTTCTGCTGCCTCAAAACGCTGGGAGGGAGCTCCTTGCACTTTATTAACCAAAATCACAGCTTTCTTTCTAGAAAAGGCAGTGAAGATGATGTGCAGGGCCATGGGTGCAAGTGGGATCACCAGACACCCCCAGCACAGTGAGGCTCAGCCCTCCTTCAGCCTCAGGGGGTGTTCAGGGAGATGCTCCCACCCATCCCAAGCAGAATCCCCCACTCACTGGGGGTTTTTGTGGTGGAGGAACAGCCTTGTCCTCCAGCTGCCTCTCATCAAGGCTGGAGAGCTGCCCCCAGCTCCCTGACCAGGGCTGGCCTCTCCCTCTGGGGGCAGCTGGAGCAATGACCAGGCACAGCAGCTGGGTGTGGAGGGAGGACAGGGCCCCCAGGAGCCCCGAGGAGCTTTGGATGGCAGCCAGCAGGCCAAGGAGGTCAGGAAACCTCACAGTACACAAAGGTTGCACTCCCAGTGCCCCTGGGTGGAGAAGCAGCCACCCCCATGGTGCCAAGGAGAACCAGCCTCCAGCAGAGCCCTCTTCTACCCCATCACATGCAAAGGCAGGGGGGGAAGGTGTGGAGGGGCTGAGGGGGCAAGGCCAGAGCCAGCAGCTGCCAGAGACTGTGTGATGCTCCTCTCTGTACCCAGCAAGGCCACCTGAGCAGCGAGGGGACAAGCAGCAGGGGTTGCCTGGCCTGCCCACCTTCCCCAGGGTGTTACTGACTGAGGAAGCAGCAAAGAAACCACTCTGAAGCAAAGATGTTCTCTGCTCAAGCCAAGGAGCAGCAGCTGAGGCCACCAGCATGGCACCTGCCACCACAGCCAGCTCAGGGCCTCCGGTGTGGGACCTGCCACCACAGCCAGCTCAGGGCCTCCAGTGTGGGAGATGCCACCACAGCCAGTTCAAGGCCTCCAGTGTGGGACCTGCCACCACAGCCAGTTCAAGGCCTCCAGTGTGGGACCTGCCACCACAACCAGCTCAGGGCTCCCAGCATGGGACCTGCCACCACAGCCAGTTCAAGGCCTCCAGTGTGGGACCTGCCACCACAACCAGCTCAGGGCCCTCAATGTGGGGCCTGCCACCCCAAGCAGCTCCTGTGCTTCCATTGCACCTGGAGGTCTGAGCTGGGCTGAGCTCCTGGGGCACGGCCAGCACCACCACCCCCAATGGCTTTAGCAGTAGATAAACAGGACAAAGAGGGGGAAAGGGAGGCTCAGAGAGAGGAAACAACTTGTCCCTGAGTCACCCACAGCTAGAAACAGATTGCAGGTCTCCTCCTCCAGACCTGCTCTGCTTCCCTGCCTGGGAATGTCGTTCTGTGGCTGCATCACCTTCCCCCAGCTCCCCACCCCCAGCACAGCTTCACTCCCCCCTTCTCCCCACCACTGAAATATCTGAAAAGCAAGCCCAGGGTTGGTGGTCCAGTAAGAAATGCAAGGAAGGAGGCAACCTCTCTCCTGGGACCAGACTAGGTGGCCCTTTTTAAGTTCATGAGGAAATCAAGGAGAAAAAAATGAAAATAAAAAGAGGAGAAAAATATCCGTGTCCAAAGCTTGTTTTTTTTCTCAGCAACTCCAATTGTTTCTGCTCCCTAATAAATCATCTAGGCCAGGGACAACCAATCTGCACAGCATTATTATTGTCTCAATACATTTGTTGAAAGAAAAATAACACTGTGGCTTTGCTGAAGCAGACAGGATCTGCTTTTCCAAAAGGTTTGTTGATATTAGCCCACAGTCTCCTTGGGCTCCATGTATACTCTGGACTGAAAGAGCTTTGCTGCATTCCCATCTCTAAGATACAGAGAGTCACCAAACCTAAATATTACCCTGAGCAGCTGAGACCTCAAAAGGTCTTTCTTCGTTTTGCTCCACACTCTGTTTCCCATTAACTCTTCAGCAGCATTTGTGTGCCTAAGACTTGCAGGACCCAGGGCTGAGCCTGGCTCCAGGCTGAACTATCTCACATCCATCTAAACAACAGCGAGTTTGCAACCTGCAGGATTTACACCAGAAGATTTTCCAATGGATGTGAGCAGCCCAAGTCCCCCTCCTTCCAGGGGCCAACTGGGGGCAGCCCAGGCTCTGTTTGGTGGATAAGCGTGGTCAGAGCAGCAAGTCATTGTCATCAAACACCCCCAGGAGGTGATTTTCAGTCATCCCACGTTCAGGAGCTGCAGGTTCTGCTCCCCACCAGCCCAGTCCTCTGCAGCTCCTTGCGATGCCTTGGAGTGGGTGCCCAGAACAGAGGCTGGACAGAGTTAAGAGAATAAAGTGGGTATTTTTTAAAAGTCTTCAATAGATGCACCTTTGGCAATCAAAAGTCTCCCAGAGGCTACAACCAGTGTGGATGATGGTCAAAAGTTTTTCAGACAAATATCAGTTTGGTCCATTTACATATCAGGGGTTAATCCTCCAATTACAGCTTCAGGTAATGAAGTCATTTACCCCAATTCACTTTTGTTGATACTTTTCAGGGCCTGAGGCAGAGGGTGTCCTTGAGTTTCAGGCCCAGAGGGATTGCTTTGTCTGACCAAAATGTGAAAACAGTAACTAACACTTTATATGGAGTTTGAAAAATATAAAGGCTAAAATCTTAAGGCAGCATCCACAGCTAAAAACATCAGCACATTGTCTGGACAGACCATATGCTGAAATCCCCAGTGTTTAAAGAGACCCAGAGCAGGGGCCACCAGCACCCCTGTGCTTGTCCTTGGTGTCCCCAAGAGAAGCAAGGAGTTGGACTGGGTGCAGACAGCAGTGCCCTGGGGTCAGTGGTGTGCCCTTTTCTGTCCATGTGCTCTTGCTTATTTCTGAATTAGAATCAAACAGCCTGGATTTTTTTCCGACTTTTTTTCTTCCCACAGCACATGGAAAGCAGGAGAGTTCTCCAGCATACCCAGAAGGATCCAGCCAGGGCATATTAAGAGCAGCCTCAGCTTCCTCGGGGACAAGGATGTACTCAGCCCACCCTGAAATGTGCCCACAGTGTGATGGGATGCACAGCACAGACCCTCTGAGCCAGCCTGGAAGTGCTTTGGAATAAGGTTACCTGACCCAAAGGAGTCTGATAAGCAAAAATGAAATTTTTGAAGTTTCGAAATTTCGAAAAATGAGTTTTGCTTGCCCAGAGCCCAGCCTTGCCTGCCAAGAAGGGACACACTGCCAAAGGGAGTCCCAAAGAGCCTTGGGTGAGCAGCCACAGGGAGCCCAGGCAGGGCACATCAGCCCAGGTGTGTCTGTTCACACCCACAGCAGAGTGATCCCAGCCTGGAGATGTGGAAGGAAGGAAACACTGAGGCAGAAGAGCCAAGAACAGCAAGTGCTGCCCCAACCACAGGCACCCCTCAGCTCTGCACGTTGTGGCAGTCACTGACCACCTCTGCAGCCCCTCCACAGTGTCACAGCAGATAAAATTTGCCCCCTGATACTCCCAAGTGCCAGACATTCTGATACCTCTGGCTCTGAAGGAAATGATAATTTAATTTTGAATGCTAAGCTAGGCCTACGAGGGGTTTGGAAGCTGAACAACAAACTCAGAGGGGTTTTTCCACCCAGCTTCACTTCTGCTGCCTCTGCAGCAGTTCCCCATAGCCAGGCTGCTCACTCTGGGCTTACTTAACATCATCACCCATTCCCTGCTCCGAGGAGGCCCAGCAGCGTGAAGGAGGAAGGAAAGGGCATGTGGTGTCACAAGGGAGATAAGGCAGGCAGCAAAAACAGCTCTGCAAAGGTGGGCAGACACAGCTGGCTGAGCCCATCCCCTCTGAAGGGCTTCAGAAACTGGGGAAAGCTAAGTGAAATAAAGGCCAAGGTTTAGCTAAGGTTTGGCTACTTCTAAAGGTTTTTTTTAAGCATGATCAATAGATTTACTGGATCCTCTGACCCTCAGGAGCCAGTCCTGCAGTGTCTGCAGTCATGGCATAAGGAGGCATTTGCAGCCACAGGTCAGTAACAGACACTTGGCTAGACAAGCCCAGACAGGGGCATTTCTCCACAGACCCTGGCACCCACCGGATGAAATCAGCTCCAGTCCTCCTTGCCCAAAATCCACCATTCATCCCCAGCTCACCAGTATCCACCGTTTATCCATCCCAGCATTCAGGCTGGGGTGTTCCTGTGACACCCCAAAGCACTGGCAAAAATCCATTTTAAAACATCCTCTGTGGGACTGAAGAAATCCTGCAGGGCAGCAACATTCGTGGGGGATTTTGAAAACCTTTTTTTTTTTTCTTCCCACCCTGGGAAAGACAGAAAGTCTTTTTGTGTTTGGGGCACAACAACAGGCAGATAGGATTCCTCTGGAATAAGCAGATTAAGAACAACCCAAGGAAGGGTGGTAACACTGCACAGAGGGAAAAAGCCCAAGGGCAAGGTAAGCTTGGCTCAGCTGCTCCAGACACCACAAGGCTTGAACTGCAGCCACTGGTGCTTATCAGCAGTGTAGTGATTTTGTGTCCATGCTGAAATCTGCTCCCGAGATGGGTCCATGCCTGAATTTCCTCCTCCCTTCAGCCAAGGATGCACAGCAAGCTGTGTTACCAGCACTCTGTCCAGCCCCTCCAGCTCTCCAAGAACAGCCACTATCCGCATCACAATGAGAGATGTGTTTGTTTGTGTCTCTCTCAAGTCCCCATTTGTCCTCTCTGAAAACCACGGAGTAATTCAGCCCCGGGGCAGGCTCCAGCCTGGCGACAGCTCCGGAGCAGAGTGGGGGGTGCCAAGACCTTCCCCACGCCACTCCCTTTAAAAATACAACTCTGGGCTGAGGTGACTGAACTGATTTTTTTTTTTTTTAATTTTATTATTATTATTATTATTTCCTCTCCAGGCAAATAAAGGCTCTGCACAAACCAGTCTGACTCCAACTCGATCTGGTTCTTCCCAAAGGAACCGGAGGAACCGGTTGGTGATGGGACAACCCCTCCACAGCCACCACGGGTGGGCACCTGTCCCAGCCCCCACACCCACAGGGATGGCAGTGACATCCACACTACCTCATCCACCCTCATCACCTCTGCTGTTTTTATAAGGAATTTCCATGCAGTCAACAATGCCCTCACCTCTGTATGTGGCAGCAGGGCTCTCCTTCCAGCCTGGCCCAAAGCCCTTCTCCCTCAGCTCATTTCAGGTGGGATAAACATGTTTATCACAGGAGCAGGCAGGACCAAGCAGGATTTGGCCTCATGGCTTCACTTTCCCGTATGGAGAGGAGCCTGCCAGGCTGCTGGAAGCTCAGGAAAAAGCCACCTTCCCTTTCAGGACAATGTGGAATTGGCAGCAAATCTGCTGGGCTCAGCACCCCTTTGGCTGCAGCAGGGTCCCACCACCCCAGGCTCCAGGCTCAGAGGTCGATCCTCATTACTTGCACAAGATGTTCCTCACACCCCAGCTCAACACTTAAAACTGGCCACTGGCTGCAGAAGGCAGAGCCCAGCCTCTGGTGTCCCAGGTGCTGGGACAACCTCCATGGTGTGTTTTCCACCCCAGAGGCTCAGCCTCACCACAACAGGGAGAATGTTCTGACACAAGCATGAGCAATGCCATGAAATAACACTGCAGTGAGGCCAAAGGAAGAACTCCCCTGCCCCAGTGCAGCCCAGCAGGGGGGGGGACACAGCAGCAGGAGCAGCATTGCTGCAGCACACGTTCACCCCAGGAATCAGCCCAGGCTGAGCAGCACGTGCTCCCCAGAAGGAGCACAAAACACACCCAGAAGCAATCCTGAAGCTCTTACTGAACTTCTTGGCTCTTGCCCCAAAAACAGTCAAGGCGTGACTCTCCCCAAACCAAGTAATGCTGACTCCTGCTGCACTGCTACGGCCCCGGAGCCCCAGGAGATGCCTCTGGTTTCCAGAGAAGCCAGGAAAAGGCAAAGCAGCTGAGTCAGCACCCAGCCCTGGGGAGAAAGCCCTGAGTCAGCTCTGCTTCCAGCAGGAGTGGACACTCCTCCTCTCCTCTCCCCTCTCAGCACTGCTGGCAGCCCCAGCCATGCCCTGGCTGCCCCAGGCCAGCTGCACACACCAAGCACACCAGCGAGGCTTTGCAGCCTGGAGACCTCAACCCCTGTGCAAGGACAAAGGGGTCACCCAAAACCTGCTGGAAAACCTCACAGCAGCACAGCACAGAGCAGAGCAAGGCTATGAGGAGAGCTGTGGGATGGTGTGAGGGTTTTTATCTTCTTCTCTTCATGTTAGAGCCGGGATTAATGCACAGGAGTCGCAGTTTCGTGTTTGGAGTCAGTGTTTGGTAATTCTTATCTATGGCACAGTCTCACAAAGTCGTGAGCTCTGACTAACAAGGTAGAAAATGGAGGTGTCTCTAATTCTTTCCAAGGTCTTCTTAACCATAAACTATCCAATAACGAGATGACACCCATATTATTTATACTTTTAACCCAATAATTAACCACCCAAAGTCTGCAATGCAGACCTTTTTCACCCAATTAGAAAAAAAACACCCAAAACCATGAAGAAAAAGGTGAAGAAGGACTTAGAAAATGCCTTAAATCCTCCATATTGCCCCATATATATTACTCTAGACTAAACCCCTAAATTCTAAGTTTTTCACCCTGTGAGATCACACAATACTCTTCCAACTCCACACCCACAACGCCAGTGCTGTCACTCAAGCCCGTTCCATGGCCTCAGGTCAGATGTAGTGCTTGCATGAGGGTCACTGCCTGTCAGTACAGAAAGCCTGAAATTCCCAGTTTCCAGAATTCCAACAGGATGGGTTATAGGGCACCCACATCCTGCAGCAGTTCAGCTCAACACGCTGGGGAAAGGAGGCAAGGGGGGCCCCAGCTGGAGCCCCAGCAGCAGCAGCCACTGCTGGTGCCCTCTTTGCTGTGGCTCAGGCCCATGAGGGCGCTCAGCATCCCAGGAATGAGCTGCCTGCCTCTTCAGAACCCTCCTCTGAACTGGGCCCACCTGAGGCTCTGCAGATCTCCATGTCTGCAAAGGCTGCCTGCCACAGCCTCCTCCTTGTGTTTGGAAGTTCTGCACCTCCTTTGCTGGGCAGAGGGAAAGGAAAAACAGATGAGACAAACTTCTTTAAATGAGGTGAGATTGAAATAACTACTGAAAATTGCCCTGTCTTTTGTCTTCCCCCTCCCCAGCACTCTCAGAGCTCTAGCTGAGGTTCTCCCTGGATGTTCCTACCCCAACATGAGTGAGGAGCCAGGGGCTGGCCATAGCAACCACCACCAGTGCCAGTGGGTGCTGATGGCTGGTGTGTTTCCAGTCTGCCCCACATCTTTGCTCAGCTCCAGCACAAAGCCCAGGAGAACCACTGAGCAGGGCAGAAATCCATGTTTCCTGTTCAGCCTTGGCCAGAGATTTCCAAATGCTGACTGGGGCAAAATCAAGGCATTTGGATGATTTTGAGATGGGTGGGTGTGACACTCCAAAAATGAACTTCACAGGGCTGGGGTTTCTTCACTGTCATCAGGTAGCTTGGTTTTGGTAAGGGAAGAGGAAAGGGAGAGCAAGAGGAGGAGAAGGAGGTGGAAGTGAGTGCTCACACTTCTTTGTTGGGACCCCTCAATGTCTCTCAGTGAGGCTCTGAGGTCAAGACTGATGGTGAAGGAGAAAGGATTATCTGGAAAAGGGTCCTTCTGAATCAACCAATCCAGAGTAAGGCCAGCTGGTCCTCACTAAAAGGAGGTTCAAAGTCAGCTGAAGGGGGCTGCCCCTGCAGCAGAAAGGGAAATCACTTCTGTCAAGCTGGAAAGGAGAAACTTGATTCTTCTCCCCAGCAGCCCCACTCTTCCAGACCTGAATCTTGCTGCTGTCAAGACTTTGCTTTGGCTCTGTATTAACTTCTAACCACTCTCAGAGACTTACACATAGCTCCCTCCTGATGTTTTTCTATTTTACTTCTCAACCAATTTGGTTTTCAATTTGCTGTCTTCTAGAACAGCTGGTCCCAATATTACTAACCTTATTTAGCACTTAACCAGCATCTCTGACACGCATCACCAAGAGACTTTTCCAGTTCCAGAAGTAAGTGTCGTCTAATTAAGTTTACAATGAGCAGGAGAGCTCCAATCTGCCTCAGAGGTGTTGCACCACATCAGCTGGTCAGGCTTGGAGCTCTTACAAGCCCTATCACACTTCAAAGGGCAGGTTTGCAGGAAACACCTGCTGCATTGCACCACTGCACGTCCCTGGCTGCCCAGCCTCCTCCCCGGGCGTGAACGCTCAGAGGAGCTTGGTGCAAGAGCCAGATCACGTCTCCTGCCTCCTGCCAGGGTGACTCACTTCAAATCACAGCCTTCTCCCTCTCAAGCAGCACAGCACCGAGGTCTGTGCTGAAGAAATCACTGGTTCAAGGTGCAAACAGCTTGGCCATTATTTACCTTGCAACGTGGCCAAATTGTCCTCCCCCAGAGCCCATATGTGTCCTTGGATGAGGTCCTGAGTTCCACAGAGAACCACAGCACAGGGACAAATCAGGGCAGTCCCCTCCTCCAGAAAATGTTGAGCCAGCTGATGGCAAGTCCATTTATCAGAAAAGGCCATCAGTGGACTGGAGCTAAAGTGACACCTGATGCTTCCCAGAAGGAAAACTGGGATCACCCACGGGAGTGAGACAGCAGAGCTGGGTGAAGGTGGCAACACCAGCAAAGAGTTTGATGGAAAGGTAACTACAGGCAGCTCTGATCTTACAGCCAGCTGGCCTGAGGGTGGGCTGGGACATCACTGGGGACAAACTGTGACAATCCCTCCTCCCTGCAGCCTGGCTGTGCCTCATGTGCAAGAAACAAAGTGTATCAGCATAGAGGGTGGGGAAAATGGCCTGTTCTTCCTGAATGGGAAGCGAACAGGTGATCTAACTCTGTTCTTCTGGCCTGGCTGTCAGCAAACCAAGCACAGTGACCCTGCTTCCCTCCATGTAGCCACTGAAGTTGTGGTGTTTGGAGGAGATGACCCTGTCCCCCCACAGGATGAAGAAGGAAAAATTTTCCCCCAGCCAAGCAGCATCTGACAAACCTCAAACAGACCCTGTAGACACCCACACGAGTTTCCCAACCCACCTCCTTGTCATAGCTCATACCTGGGAGGTGATTTAGTTCACCAGTGGGCTCATGGAAAGTCAGAGAAATCGAGGGTTACCATGGAAATTGTTTTCACCAACAAACCCTACACTTGCCAGAGTTCAGACACAAGAGCACAGCACATGCCTCGTGCCTATTTATGGGTAGCATTGCCCAACTGGAGGGGGCTCTTACAGAGGCAATTCAAGTTCATTAGTTCTGCTTCCTAAGGAACAGATAAGTCAGCCTGCTGCTTTTAAGAGGAACTCAATTATGCTACTTAGGTTCAAGTAGAGGAAGCCCTTCTTCTTCAGAGAGCTGCAGTGGTAAGAAGGGCAATGCTTTGCAAGCACCTGCTCCACCTCTGTCCTGAGTCACCTTCAGCCAAGGTCTTTCATTAAGTGGCAACAAGCATGTCCTCACATGACACTGCATCAACGTGGCATTTGCATCTCATTACAGAGTGGAGTCAGCACATGTGAGCAAGGACAGTCATTTTTAATCCATCCTTTCCATCCCTGGCTCCTCTGGCAGACAAGTCAAGCTATAATCATGTTTCAAAGACTCAAGGGTGAGCATTTGGGAACTGGATTTTAGGACAGTTGGTGAACTCCCTGCCTTAACCTCCTTCTGTACAAAGCACAGGGTACAAAGGATACTTTAAAAAAATAAAAAAAGTCTACAAACAACTTAAACTGCCGTAAGAATTGAACTGCAGCCAAAGGTGGAGCTCCAGGGCCAAAGCCTCCCCAACAGTTTGTATTTTGCTTGCACTGTCCTCATAAGATACTGGCTGAACACTTAATTCAGCCTCTCCCCGCTGCTCCCGCAGCCTTGCAGAGGAAGATGAGAGTGGGCAGGTTGGAGACAATTCCAGGAACATATTGTTCTTCTCTTCTCATCCTGCCAGCAGTCACTCTGTGCTGGAAACAGCTCATGAAACACAACAGGGGAGGAGAGGTGAGGTACACAGCTTCTGAAACACCCACTCAGCTGTGCTGCCGAGTTATCTCAGGGCTAAATCACTTTTTTACAAGCCTGAAAAAGGCTGGGTTGGGATCCCCAAAGCGGAAGCAAGGCCACAGAGAGGGGTTGGAGTGAACCATTTTACCCCTCTACTGGTCCTGGCCCATTTCTCTTAAAGTTCCAAGCAGGCTGGAGGGAACCTTGGACCCCTCAGGACGGGATGCTGGGTTTGGGGCTTTGGCTTTGGGGTCAAAACAGCAAACAGGTGGGTGCTAGATGGGGCTTAAAGGTCTTTGCAGAAGTAGTCACAGTGCCCTGGAGCCTCCTAGGACCACCTTAACACAGCTAAAAGAGACTTCTTCTCCCACTGGTGCACAGAATGACTCCTGCTGAGAGGAGTTCACAGCAACACTTGCAGAGGGATTTTGGTTTCACTTCAGGCCAGTATTTGGTACAACCCTGAGGCTTTTACCCCTGACAAGGGTCATGGGACATCTCCTTACCATCCATCTCAAAACTTCCTGAGCCCACCCAAGACCATCCCCTGAGCTGCCCTCCCCAAGCCTCAGAACCAAGATACATGAAGGAGAGGTGAGGGATCAGGTAGAAGGCAACACTGAGTAGAAACTTTTTATTTAAATAACCTGACAGCCTAAAATGAAAGTTGGAGCAGTGGAGAATGCTGAAGAATGAACATGGGCAAGAGACCAAAATCCTTGTGAAGGCACCATCAGTGATGCATTGCAGGCTCTGGGGAACAGCAGGACTGAGCAGAGGGGAGAGCTCCTGTCCCTCCTCTGGGACAGCGCCTGCAGAGCTGGCACACCCTGATTCAAGTGTTTATTTTTCACAAGGTGGCCTGGTCATGTCCCCTAGGACTCAAAGGCGTGAGCAGTCACCTCATGCCCAAGCTACCAGCCAGCACACTTAAAAGCTTGGAGCTAAACATGAAGGAGCAGCCTGCCTTTGGAGTTGGTCCCAAAATAAACGCTGCTGGCATCAGAGAGAAGAACACTTAAAGCCTCGCCTGCACACATGTCTGAAAATCTCCAAAAATAGCTCTTGCTTCCCCTTTGAAAAAACACACAGAGGTTCCCAATGCCTCACAGGAACTCTGGTTCTGTTCAGAGAAGCCACAAAAAAAGCGAGCAGCCCAGAACTGATCTATGAGCACATCTGGACTAGCTGAGATTGGCCTTAAGAAGAAAGAAAAAAATAAAGATTTTAAACAGCATCTGTCAAATCCAGGGACCTTTATTTCTCTGGAATGGAAAGAATTTGCCAGCCTGGACAAAAAATTGCAGGCAGCAATTGTACATTCTTTCAAATAGAAAAAACACAACACACACACATAGGAGTTTGGCTCCATAAATTTCTGTCATAAGAAACAACTTTGAATTGTACACCAAGCTTTTTACAAAGCATCAATGTTAAGATGTTTTACCGTGCTCTATCACATTCTTGGCCATTTTATACAGAATACGCCATACCAAATGCTACATCAGCTTAAGACATTTTTAAAAATTAGTATTAAAAAGATACAAAGGCATCTTGGCTTTCATTTGGGTTTTTTTTCTTTTATTAAGACATGGGAGTTTTCTTTGTTTGTTTTCCTAAGGAAGTCACTAAAAAAATATAATAACTTAATTCATAAGGACAAGATTGGTTAAAAATCCAGCCTTTCTTGCTTGGCAGCCCTCTGAGCTCGTACCTCTGTTGCTTCCTTGAGCCTGTGAGCACCGCAGGCTGTGGGGTCTCAGCCTCCAGGTCTGTCCAGCCTCAGTGGCCAGGTTTGTTCAGAGTTTCCACTGCAGCCAGGAAATATTCCTGGCCAAATGCTCAAAGCCATCTTCGGCCAAACAGGGGGTTTCAATCTGGGCCAATCTCACATGGGTTTAGCCCTTTGTCTTTTGCCTCTTTGTACATCCTTTGGAAGTCTTTAAAACGAGGGGCACAGCCTAGCCTGGCCTCCCCAAAGTGCATACGTCCCGTGAAAAGGAAGTCTCCATCTCCTGGCTTCACCCCACACTCGAGCAAGGTCTTTATTTGTCCTCTCCAGTTCCCACTCTCCCCTGTCAGCTGAAAGACTTTGCTCTTCTGCCTGTACAGTTTGTTGACACCAACGTGAATTACGGATTCTTGCTCTTCTGCCTCGTTCTTTACGTTTTGAATGGAGCCTCTGATCACTGGAAACAGAAAAAGGTTTTAAGGATTAATTACTCAAAAATGCTTTGGAAGACCCTGGTCCAAACTCAGGCCTGTGCAGCCAGGGGAACTGACTTCACTACAGCAGCCCAAGTTCTGATCCTTTGTTATTCTGAGAGCTAAAACTATCCAGTAACCTCCAGTGTATGTTTGCATTTTTTATAGTTTATATTTGCAATCTGTCCAGCAAAGGGCACACACAGATTAAATTGAAACAGAAAAATAATTACATCAGGAAAATAGCAGTAATCATGAAGAATTCCAGCAAGAAGATATGAGCTAAATGCTCCCTGGCAACGTACTTTCTGTTCTTCAGCCACTACAGATACAGCTAATGCTAATTTCCCTTTTAAAAAGGGAAGCATGGACAATTAGTGAAACTTTTGGTCTTTTGTCAAGTCGACCAACACTGTAGGGCAACAAGTAATGGCCTCTCCTAGGACCCAAATCCTTGACCTTCTACCATGGTTGCTGTGTCACTCTGTCCACCCTGGGGAGCTGCCAGCTGGGCAGACAGCTCTGAGGTCCTCAGAATTCTCCCTGTGCCCTTAGACCACATTTACTGCTGCTGGAGGTTGCCAGGTGTGGGGAGGTGTCTGTTGGTGTTTATGGGAGAAGGGACTGGAGAGACAGCAACTCACCGAAATCACTAGTGCAGACAGCCAGGAGGACCTCAGTGTCACTGCAGGGTCGGCAGGGAGCTGCACAGGAAGGGTCACAATTAGCAAAGGACTAGACAGCAGCAAATAAGTAAATTTAAATAAATAAAGCATTTAAACTAAACAAAAACATGACACACATACAACATGGGCACAATCACTCCAGAGATCTGTCTGTCATCTCTACCACTACAAGAAGTGGGGGTTAACCCTGGAGCCTCCATGAGATTTTTGTACCCAAGCAGGAATACAGATCTCTTTACCAATCCTGCTGGGATGTTTTGTCTAGCAAACATTGCACACACTCTGCACACACTCAAAATACTAGCAAACATTGCACACACTCACTGCACTTCCACAAAATATGTTTTGCTGCTGGGTGCATTTGCAGGGTGCTCTGCTGTAAATTCATCCCAAAGCTTTCAGATCAGGTGTCCTTTATACTCTGATGGCAAGGCTTCTCTCTTACAACTTCTATCAAGTGTTGTTGGGCCATTTAATCATCACCACATCAAAGATCCAGGAGGTTACAGAGAGGGGGAGGCAAAGAGGGGAGGAAAAAACCCCCATGCATGTGTTGGAGGGCGATGAGGCAAAGCGGAAACTCGAGCCCATATCTGTTTGAGCTCAAGCAGCACAAAGACCATTTCCTGTACTGCTGGAAACATTTGGATATCTGCACTAATCTAATCAATGCAAGAATGTGGCTCCTCTTTGTACTCAGCCAGATATTTCTGAGGAGAAGGTGCTGTAGTTGCAATACAGATGTTTCTATAACACCCTGTGGAGTTCAGGAATTTGCTTGCCCTGCCTGGCCATGCTCAATAAGTCTGTCCACAGTGGCACGAGGATCAGAACCTTGTCTGTCACCTGGTGTCGCCTCAACACATCACCCAGAAAAATGGAAAACCCTGGATCAGCACAGGCACAGAGTCCAGCAAAGCAAGGCTCCAGCTGGAGGTGACTGAACAATGAGATTCCACCACACAGTCCACCACCAAACCACAAACTGAAGCCATCCTGCTTCTCCCCGCCCCCCAAAAATTTTGTTTTTGAACTTCAACATCTGAAAACACTTAGTTTAGGTTCCCAAATAGTCACAAGCCTTCCTCTCCCCCCACCTGCTTCCCAAAGTTTATCCATTGCACTTAAAAGTAGATTTAACCTTGTCCACACAAGGCACAGCTGCTGCCTCCAATGCTCTGTCGCCCTCCTGTCAGACAGCACAAGCCACTCTCTGACACAAGACATGGCAAATCTCTTCTTTTTTCCAAGGACCCAGAAAGGCAGTGATCCAGAAAGAAGGATTATTGAACCAAATCCACCAGATTTGCTCCAGTCAGATGATTCATACACAGTGTAATACGCTGTTTAATAGGATTAAAGGAAATGTAAAATGCACATTTCTGGGCAGAAATATTTGAAGGAATAATTCAAGGAGCTTTAAAAGCTCCAAAAGAAGAGACAAGGAGTAGGCAAAATAGCATCTGGATCAATCACTTCTGTTTAGTTTGAATACCTCCAAAGCTTTCAGAAACAAGTCAGCTTTCCCTGCCTTTCTTTCCCCACATATTATTCCAGCTCTCTTTTTCAGAAAAGTTTGGAAAATGTTTAATATAATGAGAAATGCAGAACCAATGAAACCTGGACATAACTGGAGTACTAGAACAAATTCAGGCTAAAGATACTTCAAGTTTTAGACTCAAGATTTTTGATCAGTGGCTAGACCAAACATACAAGCTTCATCTGACAAAAAATATAAAATTATAACAGAATCATGAATCATTCAGGTTGGAAAAGACCTCTAAGATCACTGAGTCCAGTCATTAACCCAGCACTGCCATGCCCACTAACCCCTGTGTCCCAGTGCCACATTCAAACTTGTTTTGAAGACTTCTAGGAGCAGTGATTCCACCACTTCCCTGGGCAAGTCTCAGTGTGTTAGTCACCAACATCCAACCATGGAGCTGTTTCATTCATGGCACCTCCCAAACCCATCCAGGGCAAAAGTCCCTCTTCCCCAGCCTCCCTCTGTCCAAATGAGGACCTGACTTAGATCAACCAAACAAAGGGAACTTGCACAAATCCCATGGCATTTTCAAAGGGACAAGCTTCAAAACAAAGCACAGCTGATGGACATCCTCTAAACCCACAGCTGGATTTCAGATATTTAGTTCTGGAAAGACCTCATAATAAAAAGCCATCTCAGCCTTTTTAAGTCTTGGTTTAGACCAGACATCTGTGTAGTTCATCCAGCCCCATCAGAAAATTGAAAACACCGAAATGACTAAGGCATGCTGTTCTCCAAAGGAGTGCAACACAACCAACAGCATTAGAGATGAAAAACAAAATGCTTTAAAAGTGGTTCCTTCCATTTAAATAGACTGACACAGTAATAAATCAAATGAACAAATCTCCGTGTGTACACAGAATCAAATCATTTTAATTGTGGACCCTAGGCAAAATCCTGCAGCCTTTTTAAATAGAAAAGGAAATTAAAAATGCTCAGCATTGCTCACACCAGATCATTACTTAAAACCTGCTTCAGGTCCAGCTGACTCACAGCAGTGTGGTGGCATGTGAGCTGCTTTAACAACCATTTTCCACCACCCATCTCTGCAATTCCAGACAGATGAAGACCAAAAATCCTCTTCTGTGGGACAACTCCCACATCTGCATTCACAGAGTATCAAATAGATCTTGCAAGTGGCAAAAACAAGGTAAGGAAGCACAGATGGAAAGCAGGTTGTGAAGGATTACTGCTGAGGTAAATGGACCATTAAAAAGCAAATAACATCCACTGGCTACAAGCAAAGCTTCATTCCTATAAAGGCTCCTAAAAGAAACTAAATCCTTGGGAGGTGCCAATGCCTACACTTCCTTTTGAATCACAGCCATGAAAGAATCTGTGTGTTTAACACAAAAGTTTGTGGCTTTAGCTGCAGTTCAGCACTCATTCCCTTTGGATTGGGCAACAGGTGCTCTGCTCCATCCACGGGTCAAAATAACACACACACACCTCAGGCTAGAACAGGAAGCACCCCTATAACTATAAAAAAAAAAAATTTAAAAAAAGCCAACCCCAAGAAAAGCACTTCACTCATGCACAGCAGGTGAAGGTGTTCATTTTCTGAGGAACTGGGCCTGGTTACTAAACAAGACAGCTGTGTTTGCCAGATCCTGACTCTCTGGGGATGTCTCGAGGGCTGCCCAGGTTCTCACATCCAAAAGTGAGCCTATGAACTTGCAACAACAATATCAGCGTCAGCTGCTCCAATTACTCTAAACTCGATGAGCCAAAGAGCCTAAATTCATACAGCAGCAGGAGAGAGGTGGGGAAAAAAAACCAAAACCAACCAACCAAAAAAAAAAAAAAACAAACAAAAAACAAAACAACAAAAAAAGCCCAAAAAACCAAACCAAACAAACAAAAACAAAGAAATAAAAAAAAAAAAACAAACCACAAAACCAACAAAAAAAAACACACACAAAAAAAAAGGCAACATTTTATTGAAGTCCTGTAAAGCCCAGATGCCTGTATCTCAACCCACCGGTGGCATAAAGCCTACATTGTGCATGTCGGCTGCCGACTCTCCTGGGAGTGCCTTTGATGGATTTTGACAGTATCCTGACCTGAAGTAACCTGACGCAGCCCTCTCCCTCCAACGCCCCCCCAGCCCAGTGCCTGCAGAGGCCTCTCCATTCACCTCCCCGCAGAGGGAGATGTAATTACATCATTCCTCACACGGCAGCAGCCAGGGCCCAGCTGCTCTGAGCCATTTGCCCTCTGAACCTGGCAGGAGCAGGAGATGCTAACAATAGGCAGCACTTGTTGGCCAACAGCTCTGTCAAACACCTCGCTGGTCCTCTGCTGGACCTCTCCACAGGGAGGCAGAAATGCTTGGTAACAGAGAGGGATGTGCCCTGAGGAGATGCCATGAGTCTCAGGTGGTCCTCAGCTCCACCAGCACCAGGGAGTTGGGCTGTCTAGAAAGGATTTTCTCCAACATTGTGGCTGGATTTGAGTGCCCCTTTAGTGCTACAGTTTAGCACACTGCCCAGAGAGTGGTGGGAGGTGTTGCTGGCCTGTCTCAGCTCACACACACAGCTCCAGTCCTCCCTCCTTTGGTTTGTGACACACAACCCTTCTTTCCCTGGAAAAGAGGAGGTGGGGGTTATGGAGGGGCCGTGGTGGAGGGTGACAGCTCCCTGCAGGACACACGCAGCCGAGACGTGCTGGCTCTGGCTGCAGGCGTCACAGAAACCACATGAAGGGGCCTGGCCTTCTTTTGAAACCTTTGTGTTTCAACAGCCACCCATGGGTCTGACTGACCTGACCTTACCCCAAAACCAGCTTCCAAGCCACAAGAAAGAAGTTTCCTCTGCCTGTCCAGATTTTTCTCAACACACTCCACGACGTCACAGCTGTCAGCACACCCAACAAGCCCCGCTGCAGGGCCCTACACACCATCCCAACACTCCACTTAGTGAGCCCCAAAGACCTTCTCCATCCTGTGTCCCCAGATAGGCTGGGCTGAGCATCCACCCCCAGCACGCACAGGAAGAGACACGTTTTAAGCAGAAGTGAAAATGTTGAACACAGAGTCATTGCAGAAAACCACTTCACCGAGGAATACCCTTTGGTTTCGTGAAGAAGCGGGTGCACGCGTGCCGTGTGGTGAAGGTGTGGGTGCTGGGGGAGGAAAACACAGAGCTCCTTATCTTATGGCACACACCACCCACACCCCAGTATTTCTGAACAGCCCTTTGATGAGCAGTCAGACCTTTTCAAGCATCAAAAGCTACCAAGGAGGTCCAGGCAGGGTTGAAGCATAGCTTTCTGTTAGTTTAAGGTTTAAATCTTCTGATTAAAACAAGTAGTCTTTTCACTTCGAGACATTCAGGTGGGTTTTGTTGCAGTCACTGTGCTGCAGCACCTCCAGCCACACCACACACGGACCCACCTCCCTCAGCCTGAGATCAGCATTAGTTCATATGGAACAAAGAAATCCACCCACACCTTTCAAATTCTTGCTGCCAGCTCTGTAACTGGCAGCACCCAGACTGGAAAGGGCATCACGGGGTGAGTCTCCTTCCTGGAAACACGGAGTGCAGACTTCCCAGAGCAGATTATAAAAATAGAGATGTGGTTTCTCCAATAATGGTGCGTTTCTCTGTTATTTTTCCTGAGTCCTAAGCAAAAATGATTATGTCTCAGCTGCTTACTGGATCAGTGATTTAGCTGGGAGACAACAGTTTAGGGACAAGCATCATATGAGCAAGAAAAAAAATAATAAATCTTGCCCTGATCCTGTTTTAACTAATTATAAAGTGAAATAAATCCTTGTAATTATTTCTTCTTAAGTATGCCTGTGCTTCCTCTCTGAAGGAGCATTTCTTCCATGAAGCAAACGTCTCACAGCTCATATCCCAAACCAAAAGATCTGCTTTGCATTGCAGGTGGGCAAGAATTTGATAACCACTCTGGTTTACCAGGCTGTGACTAGTCCTTTCCTTTCTTGATACACCTCAACTTTCCTCGCCACCTCAGAAAGCTCTTCCTGAGCAAGCCAAAACAACACTGAACCTCAGCAACCCCCACACTGAAACACCACCTAAAACGACATCAATGCATCTGCACTGTCAGTGCATCTCATATTTGGGAGGAACGTGCTGGCTGGGAGCTGAGGCCAGCAGTGCTGCATCCAGCACACCTGCATTTAACACAACACAGCCAGGGAAAACAGGGCCAGAAGACACAGAGCCTCTCCACAGCTGGGCTGGAAATTACTGACACCCTGTCACAACACACAGAGGAGCTCTCTCATCACTCCTTTGTTTTACAAGGTCTTCCTGTCTTTGGATGGGATAGGATTACAGGGCTTTCTGCAAGCACTGCACTTTTTCCAGCATGTCAGTAGGAAAACACCAAGTCAGGGAACAAACAGGAGAGCTGGACTTGCCCTGCTCCCAGATCTCTGGATCAATAAGCCTCACAGATCATTCCGTGAACATGGGATCACAGAATCACAGAACAGCTTGGAACAGAAGGGACCTTAAACCTCACCTCATTCCCACCCCCTGCCATGGGCAGGGACACCTTCCACTATCCCAGGTTGCTCCAAACCCCATCCAAAGTGACCTTAAACACTTCCAGGGCTGGTGGAGCCACAGCTTCACTGTGCCAGTAACCTCACTGTCCTCAGAGCAAAGAATTTCCTCCCTAACCTCTAATCTAAATCTCTCCTCCTTTAGTTTAGAACTGTTACCCCTTATCTTATCGTTATCTGCCCATGTAAAAAGACACTCTCCCTTTTTTGTTAGTTCCCTTTAAGCACTGGAAGGCCACAATAAGGCTGTGCTTTGATGAATACAAGTTTAATGGTATGAGTAACATAAATGAGAGAGTTTAGTGCTCTTCTGAAGGCAGAAGTGTTCATCCCCCTGTTTGCTAGGAAATTAATCTGAGCCCCTGTGCTGAGCAGAAGAGAAAACTCGGGACAAGGATCATGAGAACAGATAAAAAACTCAAAGATTCCCTTCTTCTTACAGACACAACACAGCCAAGATTGGGAACAGGAAAAGGTGGTGATGGAGCAGCTGAAACATCATGACGATGCTGCAATGGACATCCTTCCCTGACCTCTCTGTATGAAGAAGGGACACTGGTGATTTTACCCCTCCAGGAAAGGAAGTGTCAACTCCCATTCCTTGCCTTAGCTCGTTTCTAACACTCAGTTCCACTTGCACATATGTGCAAGTTTCCAGAAGTAACTTGGAAAATACAGACACTGGCCAAGAACAATTTAAACCTGCAAATAAATTTAATGAAATGCAGATTTTGCAGGCTGTGGCATGGACTGTGCCAAGAGAATCGAGTTAATACCACTTCCTTCCTGCAAAGAAAGGATAAAAAAAGCACATTGTAAAACCTCACCATTAGAGATGTGATGACCTTTGTGTTCTGAGAAACGTTAGGACAAGAGACCATAAACCAGAAATTTATCTTTTCACAGAACTGTCTTCCAAGAGGGCATCAAAGTCCCTAAGTACCAAAGATTAACTATTTATGTAAACAATGTGAGGAAGAGATTTGATACAAGGCAAGCTCCACTTGCAACAGCTTTCAAATTGAAACTTGGCTCAGCAGATACAGAGCACGTAAGGATCCTTTGGGATTGATGCCTTTTTGCTGTTCCAAGATGCAGCAGCCATTCTAACAAACGAGCTGAAAGGTCAGCTAGAAACACAGCCATTTGTTTAAAATTTAAAACAAAACAACAGGAATGAAAAACCCACAGAGCAGTTTTTATTTTAGCAGCATTAAGCATTATCAAGCTCTACCTCCCTGCATGAGTTGCATCAACCCAGGAGAAGTGAGGAGAAGTGTCACAGCTTCAAGACACTTCTTTCTGTCCCTCCTCTTGTGGCAAACCCCAGCACCGGAGTGGGCAGAGACAGACTGGTGACTGGATCAGTGCCAAATTCCAGCCCAGCTCCTACACTTACCCATTGCATCACAGCTCTGTAAAAAAACCCTCAGTTACAGTCAAGTCTGCAAGACATTGTGGCCAAAAAGCCCCACTCAGCAGATCAGATGTCCAGTTAAATTCCTCTCTCTGCACTGCAGCAGCAGAGCCCAGCAAATGAGAAGTGACTCTGCAACCACCACACCAGCCCACGTTCCTGTGCAAGCAGCACCTGTACACATCTGCTTTTTTTTTTTTTTTTTTTTTCTTTCCTCTTCTCCCTCCCTAACTGCAATTAAAGGGAAAAGATGGCAGCGAGATAACTGCTGGGAGTTTTTCCTGCTCTACGTGCACTATAAAGCCATAAAAAGGCAGCTCTATTTGACTATCTCACAGAAAATACCTCGCTCCTTCCTCAAACCTACCGCTACTGCCCAAGGGGGATTGGGAGTGGGAAGCATGAGGAGAAATGAGCTGCTGGAAGACAGAGGTGCCTCTGGACGGTTGAGGGACTTCTCTGATCCCCTCTGACCTGCAGCAGAAGGGCTGCGGCAGAGTGTCCCTCACTGTCACCCCAGGAGAACGTGCCAGCACAGGCAGCTGCAGCACTGCACCCCTGCACTGCTCACCTGCCACGCAGGACCAAAGAAAATGCTGCCCCTGACTCAAAACCAGAAATTCACTCGGAAAATATTTCTTCTTTCTTTTAAAGAAAATCTCATGCCAAAGCCTTGTAAAAGCTCACAGGGGTCAGATCTAGGAAAAAGTGAAGTTCTAAAGTGTTTGATGTCTTGTTAGGCTCTGTCTCCGACAGCTAAGGCAGTGCTCAGCTGTCATGCAGTGCTTGCACAGCAGAAAATGAACAAGTAAGGTGTTTTTCACTCCCATGCCCTGGGGAAACTGTGCAGCCAAGCACTTCTCCCTGCCCCTGCCAGGGCCATAGGGGGAGGCTGGAGCCAGCACCTACTACCAGGCTGGAAACCTGCCAGGAACACAAAAGCCTTCCCCTCCCTCCTCCCCCCGGGTCCAGTCCATTAATGCCTCTGATGGAGCAGAGGAATAGAATTAAGAAACAAGTGGCTGGTTAAAGTTAAACCTGAGAGTGGAGTAATGACAGATCAAAGATTAAGTGAGCCTTTAAAAAAAAAAAAAGAAAAAAGCCAGCATAGGTGCACTCAGCTCCACACAGGTCCTTCTTCTTCCCGTTTCTAGAAATCAAATTCTTTTTGATATGTGGGAGAGCTCTGAAGGAACAACACCAGTTTTCATTATAAAACCGTATTTATTTCATCAGCCTATTCTTGAGGAGGGCTGTGGCGGGGCTACATCTACACAGCAAGAGATCCTCGATGCTGTAACATTCTTCAGTTAACCTTAAAAAAAAGGCTACTTAAAACTTCTCATTTGTAACAGTAAAAGCTTTGAGATACATCACCTTTTCTTACTTAAAAGCACACCCTGCTTGGTCATATCAAGCTCATCCACCAGTTCTACCCAGGAACATTTATTTTCTCTCTAATTTCTGACATCCACTTGCAGATAGAAGAGATTGATGTAAAGCTACCAGCAGTTCTGGTGGGGCAGAGGTGCATCCTGTGCAAACAGGAATGATCCTGGCAGGCAGACAGGCCAAGGGAATGCCTGTGCATTTCCCAGCACCACTGTGTGCATTTCCCAGCACCACTGATCACTTCAGCTCTCCCAGGGCCTCAATACAGAAAGGAAATGGGCAAACACCAGAGGTGATGCCCACTGCAAGAGTTAATGCTCAAGCACCATAAAGAACTCAGGAGGTGCCCATACAACCCACAATAAAACAAAATCCTTCCACAAATCTGAACCAGCACCAAAAGTTAACGGATCACGGCTGTCACAGGGCAGCAGCTTTTCTGAGCCAGCATTAAACCTCCCAAGGTCAGGCATAACACATCACAGCTTTAGGGCCAGGATATCTTCCAAGTATCTGTGCAATATTTCAATATTTTCTGGCTTCTAGCACAGATGGAGGTAAAAGAGATTTTCTGTCCTGCAAATCAAGACTCCAACCCAGGGAAGATTTGGTCCATGTTTCAGTCAGTGGGAAGAGGAATGCAGCTTCCCTGCCCTCTCATCCCTTCTTTAACTACAGCCTCAGGAATTAGCAAACTAAACAGTTTTGCAGAGCAAGCACAGAGCATTATTAAAGACTGCCAAGCAACTGGGCTGGATTGCAGCTCTGTTTGGGACCATCTTTGGTGGTACACAAAGGTCAGGGCAGAGCGGAGCCCCAGCTGCCCGGACAATACACCTGACTGCTTATTGGTTTTGACTGCCCACTGAGTTGAGAAATAAGCTAACGGCATTCGTGGCCAGTCTAGCAAAAATAAGCTATTTTCTATCCCCCTCTCCCTGCAGCTGTGTATTTATCACTGCAGCCCCATTGTCACCTCCTCTGCCCACTGCAAAGCCAACTCCTGTCCAACAACATCAAAGCACAAGCAGGGCCAGAGGAGATGCTGGCAAAACCATTTTCTTGGGAGAAGGAGAGATTAAATTAGGGCATTAACCTGATTTTGGTGGGGGCTTTCTTTTAGGTGAAGGCTTCTTAGTCCAACATTTTTCAGAGTCAGGCCCCCAAAACACCACCCTTGCTCAGTTCAGGATGATATACAAGCGTGTGCATTCCCTGAGCATTGGAACAGCACTTTGAAACCATCCCACACAGAAAAAAAAAAAAAAAAAATCAAAAACCTTTGTTCTCAAACTCTCCCACCCAGTCAATCATTCACTGCAAACCTGACCACTTCAGGCACATGAATAATTGGAGCAGGTTTCCAGCTTCTCAAAATTAATCCCACTCCAGGCAGTGTTACACTGCAGCCAGCCTGATCCAGCTAGGTGCTGCTCCATGACACAGGGTTCAGTGGCACGCCTCAAAAACGAGCTTCAAATGTGGTTTTTTGCACATTAGGGTTAGGGAATGCTTCTATTTTCATGGTTACTTTGTACCAAGTTTTGGATCAGACATTACTATGGGAAAGACAAAGCTGATGTGGACAGACTCCTGCAAGGAGGGTGAGCACACACTAAAAACAAAACAAACCCATTTGAAATATTGTATCCTAGAGCAGGAGTGTCAGAAGGATCCCTTATAAAGCCACTAACTGCAGCACCTTTTGAGAAACTGCAATAAAGGCTCTTTTCTGATGTTTTTTTCTCTTAAAACTTGTTTATGACCTTTTAGAGAAAAGTCAAACAAATCATCAAAGCTATAGGTGCACGTGTGAGCCACCCAGCAAGGTGTGCTCAGGTCTACAGGGCAGATCCCTCAACTTTGCTGTTTATTATTCATTTCTCCAGCAAATGGGAGGAATGCAGTATTAACCTGTTCTGTGCACTTCATAGAGTCACAGCATGGTTTGGATTGGAAGGGACCTGAAAAACCATCTAGCTCTAACCCCTCAGCCTCAAGAGGTATGAGAGCTTTAAGCTGCACAGAAAACAGGGAAGGGAGAAATACAAAGCAAGGCATTTTTCTCATCTGATGGGGTGTGCTCCCACTCTGCCACACAGCACTTCAGATGGTCACAATTACTCAGGCTAGGCATAAAGGTCACGGGGACTTTCAGTTTAAGTGTTCCAGGTGCTTCTTTCCATCACCTCTTCTGCCCACAGCAGCGAGGAGCTCAGTCATGGTTACCCTGGCAAAGAGTGGGCACAGCAGGCACAGCCTCCTGCTTGCCAGCCTTGGCACAAAACACCAGAAAGTTTCCACTCTGACAAGAAGTGAAAAATACACCAGTGTGAGGATGGTGAAATACTGGAACAGGATGCACAGAGCAGTGGCAGATGCCCTAAACCTGGGAACATTCAAAGCCGGGTTGGATGGGGCTCTGAGCAATGGGGTCCAGTGGAAGGTGTGCCTGCACACTGCAGAGGGCTGGCCTGGATGGACTTTAAAGGTCTCTTCCCATATAAACTATTCTGTGATTCTACAATCTGCTGCTTCAGGTTACAAAGCTAAGCAGCACATCTAGCCTCCAAGAAAGAAAAAAAAACCCTAAAGATTGGATATTTGTGAGGAAGCAGAGGGAAGCATGAGACTAGGAACTGACAAGGTGGAGAGACAATAGAGCCCTGGGAGGATACCTGCAGAGACAGGGCAGATTGGTGCCCCACCTCTGCCAAACACACTCTGCACTAAAGATCAGAAGTTAAGAAGGGTGCTTTAAAAAGCCATTTGTTAGCAGAAACACTGGTATAGCTCAAATACTTCTGAGCTTCCTGAATTTCTGATCTGTTTTCTCTGGACAGTGAATTAACAGCATACAGGAAATAGCTGAATACTGTCAATTACTTAACTGGATTTCTCCGGTTTTGCCTTGTTTTTCAGATACCCACATAAGTGTTGTACCTCCTACGTATTAATATTCTCAGCCAGGTACCCAGCATTAATAAATAAAACATATAAAACAGTTAATAGAACCTGCACTAAGTCTGTAGATGCCATCAAGATAAAGGGGCATTTTTGTTAAAGTTTGACTTCTTTACTACACAAAAGCAGGTGGGTAATGAAAGGGCTTTCAATATACCCTCTGAGCTCTGACAAGTAAATTACAGGCATCCCCATGAGTGTGCAATGGGAAAAGCAAACTACACAGCTTGAACAAAGCTGGACCCAGAGCTTGATGAGACATTCTTGAAACACAGACTTTAAATAACAAAATAAAGCTCCTTTGGTGGGACAGGATAGAGGATTCACCTTCCTCTCCGAAACATTTGCTCAAACCTACAGATTCTTGTTTCAGATTAGTTGAGCAGAAGCTGAAGTACTCAAAAAGTAAATTACTCTCCAGGGATCTTCACAGTTTTCATAGAAATTTAATGCAAGCAGTGTGCTGTGGTGCAAGGCAGACCTAAACCAGGCACAGCTGAGAAGCTTGTGTGGGTCAGCACCTCAGAAAGCTTGTAGGGAATATATGGCCAAACAACACTTCTTGCCAAAACCTCCATCTACTTGCCAGTAAAGGCAGCATAGCTGATACTCAGAGTATTTTCCTCCAGCACAAGCAGAAAAGATTAGAATCAATGGAATTCAACAATTTAAACAAGTTCTGCTGATTCTCCAGTGGCCTCAGGCCAAAATGTCACTGCGCCTCACTTCTTCATTTGGGCAAACACTGAGGCTCCAGAGCATAAACTGGAGTTAATGGACCATCAGCGTGGATGGGAACGATAGAGGGGTGCAACCCAAAGCCTAATCTGAAATCAAAGGCACTTTCAGTCAACCATCACTTTGGATATGAGGCGAGAACACACCCATCAAGATGCCTCAATTGTCAAGGTGACCCTTCTTAGGGACTACTCCCATTAAATGATGTCAAGCACTGTGGCACGTCTGCTTTCACTCCTCTTCCCACCTTAAGAAACTACAACCCCACAGAAATTCAGTTGTTTTGACTGTCACTATCACAGTAAAAAACTTTCCATACCAGAGGTCAGCAACCTGAATTAAAAGGTTAGGAAAATCTTGAGAGAATGTGGTAAGGCAGAGTCAGATCGAAGAAAAGGGTTAAATCCCCAAAATCTAGAAAATTAAGACTGCCCTGTGTCATTCAACCTTTCCAAAGAAAGGGAAAGGCCAACGCAGAACCTGCAAATCTTTTCTACTGAATTATTTGCTAGACTCTGATTAAGTGGGAAAGAATGGCTGTAAACTAATAAAACTTGAGGATTTCTAATTAAACCACAGGCACAGTGCCAAGCATTGTTGATTTGTTGATGCACGCTGCAATGTCAGGACTCTAAGGACAGGTCATTAAAGTATTAAACAGATGACTTACACCCTTTAATCAGCGCTGGGATGCCAGGTTAGGAAGAGAGAGTAAATTCAAGGGCAGAGTACAACAATTATCACCAGGAAACAAACACAGCACTTAGGGAAAGTGGGGAGAAGTTGTTAGCAAGTATTTATTGCACAAGGAAAGGGCTGGATTACTGAGCCCCACACCTGGGTCTTTTATGATCGTCATCTCCCCACTCTGAAGTAGCAAGAAAATTCTGCAATATTTGCGATTTTCAGCTCTTTGCCATCAGAAGAAGCACTTCAGCTTCCTCTGCTCAGCACATCTCAGAGACCCCACCTACAACAGCATCTCACATCTTTGTCACCTCTTCACACCTACTGCCAGCTCTGCTAAACTCTCAAACTGCAACTGAGACACGAGCAGCCTCGTTTCTCCAGAGTGCAGCAGCCAAAAACATCAGCCACGTTTGTGAACAAGGGACTGAAGTAAGGGTGATGGGAAGTGCAGAACCTTAAACTCAGTCTTCAGCTCCTTTAAGGTCAGCACTTGCCCCAGACTTGAGCCTCCTCTCCAGTGAAGAAATTTTCAGTGATTCCAGTGATTGTAAACTCCCCCTCCCAATGAACAGCTCAGTAAAGGGCATTTCATCTGGGGTTTCACAGAAAAATTAGAAGCAGCTCCAGAAGAAAGGAGGTCCACAAACTGCAAAGAGCCTCCAATATATTGCTCTGGATGGAAGGCTCACAAGGCAGCTATTTGGCAGTTCCCCCAGACATACAGATGTTTATAGGAAAATAAAAGTGCTCATCTAAGTGAGTAGTGGAAAGAGTCATGTATGGCATTTTCATCGTGTTTTTACCCTGCACAGCCCCTCCCCAGAGTCTGGGGATCCAAAAAAAGGCAAGAGAAATAATTTAAAATACAATAGAGATCCCCCCAGTTTGCCCTGAAGGCTCTGCTGATGAACTATTAAAAAGCTTCTTCTAGCCAAACAAGACACTTGGAGAATGGAGCAGATTCCCCACCACATTGTTTCATAAAACAGCACTGAAATTCAACCAGTGTCTGTTACAGCTGAAAATACAGCAGTCACTGAGAAAGTGATTTAATGTGCCTATTAAAGAAGAAGGCTGCAATTGGATGCAATCCTCAGTTTGGCTTCTGAACGTCCCTGAAAAAATCAGCTTTAAAAACCTCCAAGATTTTCTGTGTAAAGAGGAGCATTTAGTTCTGAAAATGCAGCAGTTTGTGCTGGCTAGTGATGGTAAAGGATGTCATCAGCAACTCCTCAATACTAGAAAAGCTCAGGAGAAGCCCTAAGTGCAGACTAAACCCAGAAGTGATAAGCAATGTTTCTGTCATATTATTTTACTATATGCAAAAGCAAGTTCAACTTTTTGGGGGACCAAAAAAAAAAAAAAAAGCACAGGACTTTTCTTAGTAAGTTTATGTGACTTCTCATTAGACTGTCTGCCTCCATCCTCACAGCCCGACAGAGAAAGCAGCACTGAATCTGGGAACATTCTCCAAATAACTGATTAAACAATGTATTTAATGTCTTCTGCAATGGAATTTTACTACATAGCTGACATTCTGTACAGCGTATTCATCTTTGCACAAATGATCTTACTGGGAAAGCAGCTCAGCAGAGATACCCCACTTCATTTGCAGCACTTTTTGGATGTAGCAGAGCAGTCTGCTCAAAATGCAGAACGGCCAATAATAATCTACCACTTGTGAGCATGGCAAAAGTAAAGGCAGTGACTCCAAATTTAGGATATTTGTGTTTATATTTTTGTTTTGTTTTGTTTTAATGGCAAAGCTGCCACCTGTCAGTTCCCGAGGTTACTGCATCAGCCCTGAGCCCAGCTGAGTCCAGCTCAGAGCTGCACAAAAATAAAGCCCCATCCGAGCTGGCGTGACAACATCTCACACTGGCAGGGCTGCACAAATACACAAACAGGCAATCCAGAGCCTGGTGTGGAAAGCAGCCAGGGGAGGGGGGAGGATGGAACGAGTTCTGCAATCGCTTATCCCAGAGAAGATATCCCTGGAAGATACAGCTGCGGTTTAATTAGTCACAGCACTGCTTATCAAGCAGCATCTCAGGCAGAGCATGTGGCATCAGCACGGCAGAGTCTGGCCAGCCTCCACACGGCTCTTGGGCCACACAGCCACACCAAACATCGGGTTTGCCCTGGGCTGAGTCATCCCAAGCCTGCTCTGAGGACTCTTCGTTCACCCAAAAGAGCAAAGGCAGCCCGCATTTCAAAAGAGAAATCTGGTTGAAACAAATGCGGTTCCCCACTTAAAACACCTAAACTTTGAAACCCTTGCAGCCATTTTGAGACAAACTACCCTAAATCTGCAATTCCTTGGGCTATTCTGGAAATCTCCCCTCCTTGGTTTTGGGGATAAAAGCCAGAGGCAATCCTGAATGGATAAGAACCATGAACCAGATACAGCCTATCTAAAGGGAATTCCCCTTTCACCCATCCTCCACAAATGCCAGTTTTTCTTCTCAAACTGTCTAATTGCTCAGCACACTTTGGTCACACCTACAGCCATTGTTCCAAATGCTATTTAGTACCAGACTTTACAGGCTGGTAAGATCTTTCCGTTTGTCCACTCCTCTTCCCTATAAGCTTTTGATTAGAGTAAAACTCCTCCCTACAAAACTTGTTTTTCATAATGGTTGAGAGAGAAGAAAACACTGTCCTGTAAAAGTATTGTCATGGTGTTGAAGAGCTCTGCCATGGCATAGTAATGCTCAGGAGAGTGTAATAAAGAGAGCTGAGGAAGGAACACACCATTTTCCTTATTTGAATTTTAAAAAATTAAAAATAAAAAACCAAAAACAAACAAACCAAACAAACAAAAAAAAAACCCAGAAAAAGCAATAATTAGGTCAGCAAGTAGCACTACTTGCAAAGGGGAAAAGAAAAACACTGAGGAAAAGGAGTGCCTCCTTGTTCAAATGTTTATTATTCAAAACATGCAGCGGGGTCTTAAAAACTTGAGTAAAAAAGTAGTTAGAAAAGTGTTACAGCAAGGCTGGGAAGCCCAGTTCATCTGGAGTTCAGGGCAGGGCAAAGCTAGCTCCTGTAATACACCCTGCCCCTGCAAGGGGAGAATCCTTCACACTCTGCCCCTCAGCAAATCACTGGAGCTCAGCCTAGGCCACCAGCTTCCAAAATACAACAACAAACCAAAACCAAATCAATTCTTCTGCAATAGCTCTGTTTATAAAACATGTCCTTAAAAGCACACGAAACTCACATCCAGCCACTCACTCACTCACTCACTCAGCCATCTGTTACCCATCCAATACAGGACGTGGAAGTCTGACAATACCCCGGGACTCACCAGAAGCTGTGTGCAAATCAGCTGCTATTCCCTTGCTCATCAATTCGTACTGGAAGCCTGTAATTTTCCTGCTAATGTCCTGCTGAGGAGTGGCCTCCACAAACAGGCCCCCCTGGTCATAGCCAAAGCAATACACTCTGCTGGGGCTGCGGTCTCCATCTCGGACCAAGAGTTTCAGTTCTCCAGTTTTTTCCAAATAAATATTTGCTCCTGCAGAGTCTTTGAAGGGCTTTATGCAAACAGTCAAGTGTTTGTAAGAGGCAGGTGAAATATTGGGTCGCAGGTTGACTATGAGTGCTCCCGTGGGGTACATCCACTCTATCGACCCTTCGGAACAGCGGAGGTAGACCTGTTCAACATCCTTCCTGTGAGACTCGTGGGTTAAGCCACTGGAGGAAGAAAGAAAGAGAAGGTTAGAGAAAATGACAGAGCTAACAACGTGAATGTCAACCTCAAACCTTCCAAAACACACAGCAAGAAATGCAGGAAGCCCAGGACATCACTGGGTGTTGGCCCATCCAGCTCAGGTCTCTTGCAACATTTTGGCCTTAATATTATGGGACAATTTTAAATCATCCCCCAGAAGAAAACGTCAAACCACTAGTAATAGGCTTCAAAATTAAATAGGATATAAGCACATGATCAAAAGCAATTAAATTACTACAGGCTCAGTTACTGCCCATCAGCTGAGCTGTGCATACTGAGTAAAACACGTACACTCAAACTCTCTTCCTGGTGGCTCAATCCAGCATGTTCTCCAGCTTCTCCAGCAGATCAGACTCCACCTTTTTCCAAGTACTTTGTTCCCCTTCCAAGTCTATATTCCCAATGGATCTGAAACTGGGAGGGATGCCAAGCTCACCCTGTAAACTGCAGCAAAAGCAATGCTCTGCGTGCTACCGATACCCTCTAGCCCAGCTGGGCAGCCTTAATCTCCACACTGGGAGGTAGGGAGAGGAGAGGAGAGGAGAGGAGAGGAGAGGAGAGGAGAGGAGAGGAGAGGAGAGGAGAGGAGAGGAGAGGAGAGGAGAGGAGAGGAGAGGAGAGGAGAGGAGAGGAGAGGAGAGGAGAGGAGAGGAGAGGAGAGGAGAGGAGAGGAGAGGAGAGGAGAGGAGAGGAGAGGAGAGGAGAGGAGAGGAGAGGAGAGGAGAGGAGAGGAGAGGAGAGGAGAGGAGAGGAGAGGAGAGGAGAGGAGACACCTCACTCCCTTGTCATAGCTGGGGAAGCACTGGACTGTGCTGCTTTTTTTGGTAGGAACTTGTTCTTCCACTGCTACTCAATATGAGGTTTAAGCTCATTTTATCATTTCCACTGATGGGCTCCAAGCAGAGACAGAGCTGTGTTTAGCAGGAAAGTGAACGTGTGGCCATTTACTATGGCCAAAAATGAACACCCCAACAACCATCTCACAGAGACCACAGGGATGGGACAGGAGAACAACACAGGCTCCTGGGGCCAGCTGCTAGGCAGAATGAGTAGTAAATCCCCATGGCTTGTTTGCCCACTGCCCAAGCTGAGGGCAGCTTCACACAACCCCTGCTGTCTATCACTGATGCTGCATCAACCCCACCAGCTCTTTACCCAGAGTGACTCAAAGCCCTAACACAACACTGCACAGTGCAGGCACTGCAGTTGGAAGAAGCCTGATTTATTTGCTGCAGTATTTGGCCTGTTAGGGAAAAATCCTTTGGTCCCAGTCTCTGTCCTGTCACAAACCTATTAAGCAAGTATGAGCAAATCACTTCACCACCAAGCTTGTTTCTCTTCCTGTGCTCTGGGCACCTTGTTCCCAAACACAAGCATCTTTTATCCTCTGCCTGTAGAGGACTACCCAAAATCAGACTCATGGGTCTGCTTTGCAGGACTTTAGGGAAGCTTCACAATGTTTCCACTTGTAGGCAGGTTAATCAAGGCAGGGGAAAAAATAATTTAAAAGGGTTAAGTCTGAGGTTAGACAGGAAATCTGGCAAAATCGTATTTTAGTGTAGTGCAAGTGATGACATCAAGTCCTGGTTCCTCAGCAGAAACCTCCAAATACACAGTTCCCCATCCCAAAGACATATTTGGGTACTGAATAGGGTTTAAATTCAAGTCAGCACACTACAAGCAATTTGTAAAAGGGGAAAAAAACCAAACCATATGGTTTGCATTTACTGTTGACGTGACTCATTATTGTGAGTGTCGGTGTGACCCACTTGATAGAGGTTACATGAGGAAGCTCAGAAAGAAAAAAGTCATATTTAATAACAATAGAGCCTCCAAACATGTGCTTTTGAAGAATCTTGAAAGCCACATCAAGAACACAGATGAGGAGGAAAGAGGGACAAGCTTTTAACCTTTAGTCTCTTGCCCTCAAATTCAGTAGTACTTAGCACATTCAGGAAACTTTACTTGCAAAGGGATATTTTGAGTTGACTGTAAATCCACATCTGGTCCACAAAATCAGCTTTCACCAAAGCACACACATGATGCCACTCAACAGAAAACACAGAAGTCTGTTTATGTGCAAGCTGCAAATAAACAAAATTAAACAGTGCAAAGGTTATCCCTCAGCAAAGGGGCAGAAAGCTATCCTCACACATCACTTGTCCCTGCTCAAGACATCAAAACAAGCTGCAGAGGTTTTGCAGAACTTATACGGGCACATTCCAGCCTGAGTGCTTAAGCAGAAGGAAGACACCAGGGGCAAAACTCTGAACTCATGCAGTGAAACTTCTGTCACAAGTGATCCCAACAACACTGAGGCAGTGAATTTCTGCCAGAGGAAAAAAAAACAAAGCCACGTTAATTTTGTTCAAACATTCACACTGTTCAAACGAAAAACAGGGTGGACTCTGAAATTATCTTCTGAAAGCCAATTATATCCCACAGGCAAGAGTGATGCCATTAGACAGATACATCAAGCACAAGTACCTGCACACATTAAGCCTTGTAATAAAGGATGACTCAAAAGTTAAGCAGATTTCAAAATACATGTTCACATTATTTAACAGCAACCATCATCATCCAGTAGAACCTGTTGCTTTGCTTTCAGTCAGAATGGCTTGTCCTCACACTGAGAGACTGTTTAACAGCAGGTTTAGCTCTCACTGGCCACTCATCAGACACACCATGTCCACACAGTAAAGGAGACTCAGGAGCATTTTTATTCTCCAAACTCATTTGAGTTTTGGTTTTTTGATTGTATGTCAAGGACATAGGGCAGGTGTTTCATGGTTGCAGTGATGGATGAGCCATCTATCACCCATTTTAAATGTGTGCTGTTTATTGGGACTTACTTCTATGACAAGCTACCCCTACAGCTACTTCCTCATACCAATCCATGAGGACATCCTGAATCCCTGCATCTGTCTGCTTGCTGTCCTCCCTTTCTGGCTTCAGCCATCCCCTTATGTTTGCCCTGACAAACCTGTTACAAGATCACTGCAGTGAGTTGCTATGCTGCAATGTGGAATAGATGTTATTTGAAGAAGAATATTCACACTATCTACTTCAGTTATTTATTTATTCTATTAAAGATGTGCTGAAGAGCCCTACAAGTACCCATGTCCTCCCTGCACCCTGCAATGAACACAGGGAACTTTTTGCTCCTAAATTGGAAAATTTAATGAGAGATGACAGTCTAGAGAACATTAAGAATTCCTCAGAGCATCCACCATACCAAGGGGAAGACTGATGGACAAAGGCAGCTAGATAAGAGCTGAATTCTTTATGCCACAGCCTAGAGTCACACATGCCAGCATATTCTCACTGAAGCACTTTTGCCCAAAGCATGGAGAGGTCATTGCAGCACAAAAACCTGAAGTTACAGCAAAAGTAATAACTGGACACATCATAGTGAGGTTGTTTTCTCCTGGACAAAGCTTTCCTGGAAGCTCTCTGACAAGCTATTTATTAAGATGCTATTATGGCTTGTACTTAAATTGCAGGTGTCAAGCTGTGCATTGCATCAGATTTCCCTGGAAGCATGAGGGATATCCAGAGGAATCCTAGTGAAGCTCTTCACCCTACTCAGGGGTATAAGCTCATCACTTCTCCATAAGCTAATAGGGAAAAACAAAAAACAAAAAATATCCAGAATGTTTTGTTTTTAATGTAGACATGTATATAAAGGTGAGAAAACACCTTCACATTTACTGCAGAAGATAACATGACTGTCAAATCCATCAGCACAAGCCAACTTGTGACTTTACTGTGGGGAAGAAAGACTATGTCTGGCATTCAAGTTCATAACTTTTCCTAACAGTCAAGGTAAAAATCATCACATGACTTCAAAATACTACATTCTGCATGAAAAAAAGTTCTTTCTAACACATATAACTCTTAGTATCCACACTGAAATATTTAATTAATGATATTTACAGGTACATCAAATAACTTTATTTCCTTCTTGATTGCTGTGTTTTGAGGACAAATCAGATTCCATTGAATGGCTTTAAGAGTGCCAGCATTTCTGACAACATCTGTTTGCCACCAGTAAGATCTAAGTCAGCCTGGGTTACTTTGTTCCCTCCCAAAACTCCAGCCCACCTGAACTTCAAAACTCTCCCACAAGTGAAACCACCTAGACTAAACTTGGATCTTCTTTCTCTGCTCATCCAACAGCTTCATCATGAAGCTGTCACCACTTCAGCTCAGCAGAACAACAGGAGAGTAAATCCAAGCTGGCATCACCAGGTTCATCCCAAACTCAGTTACACAATTTCACTTCCCCCCACGTCAAGCATCACCCCTTTAGCTGATACTCAAGGCATTGCTTATTCTAACCCTGCTCAGGTGATGAGGGGTCACTGCTTGCTCTAAGAAAACAGGACAAAAATAATAGCAAAACAGGACAGAACTGCAGGGGTTTGTCAACATTCTTTTAAAATACTTGCTGCAGTACCAGGTGGTAAAGTCCAGGTAAGTACCTCAGCTGGGATGCTTTGGAATGCTTTGGCACAGCACTTTCAGGCTTTTTGGTTGGTTGGTTTTGGTTTTTTGTTTTGGTTTGGTTTCTTTTGTAAAGAAAAAAAATGACAAATTAGGAGTTTGCCAGAGGTTTGATCCCTATCAAGTAGACTCATCTTCAGCTGGATTCACTGCTATTAACTATGCATCAATTATCAAGAAAACGCAAAACGAAAAAAAAAAAAAAGTGAATATGAAGCACTATGTTTCAGACAGCAAGATATAAGAAATCATGATGTTGAAAGTCAGCCCAATTGTTTCCCTACTTTGAATTCTCTCTACTCCAAAACATCCCATTGATATACGCCGGCCAAACTTTGATGTTAGAGAAAGTCAGATCTGAAGAGTGTATTAGAGTTGAACCATTTTACTCTCCAAGTAAGTCTGACCCAGCAACATTTGCTACTTGAGCAGAGTTGCCTTTTTAAACCTATAAAGAGAGGAGAAGGTCACAGACCCAACCACACGCGTTAAACATATTACAAGCAATTAAAGGAAAGATAATTTGGGAGATAAACACTTGAGAACTGGAGAGGTTTCTCAACCGGTGCAATTAGAATAAATCAGGAGCGCGGCCGCTGTGCCAGCCCCTGCTCCCGGAGCTCATCACCATCATCATCATCACCTCCGCGGGACGAGGGAGCAGGGAGCGAGCCCAGGACTGCGGCTGAGCGCGAAGTGCGGGACGCGCACGGAGAGGGAGCACAGAGGCGAGGGAAGGGAAGGGAAGAGAGCGGACGGGAGGCAGCAAGAGCCCCGGGGAGGGAGGCGCTGGCTGCGGCGGGAGCGCTCCGCAGGTGCAGCGCATCCCAGGGCCGGTCCCAGCCGGGGCTGCCTCGCTGCTCCGCCGGGCGCCGGGGCCGCGGCGAAGATGGTCGCGGGGAGAAACTTCTCTGAGGCGGACTTGGCACCGCCCTCCCTCTTCCCAGCCCCCCGAACAGCGCCGAGGGGAGCCCAGCCCGCCCCGGCCCCTCAACCCCGCCGAGGGGAGCCCAGCTCGCCCCGGCCCCTCCATCCCTCCCTGCCCAGGGGCCGCTGCCCAGCGTCTCTTCGCGGCGAGCCCGCCAGGAGGGAGGGAAGCAGATCCGCCCCCGGCCCCCGCTCTCCACCGCCCCGTTCCCTGAGCCCCGGCTGGGCACCGCAGCGGGAGGGTCCCCTTTTGTGTTCGGCATCAACTTCTTCCCCCGGCGGGTCGGCGATGGACGTGGCAGCCCCCGCTCCCCCCTGCCCGGGCAGGATGCCGCCTCACCTCCCCTTCCAGTTGCACAGGTCGCTGGAGTACTGAGCCGCGGCGCCGCCGCCCAGCAGCAGCCGCAGCCCCAGGAGCAGCGGCAGGAGCCCGGAGACCGGGGCGCTCCGCATGGTCCCCCGGCCCGGTGCGAACGCGGTGCAGGCGGCGGGGAGCGATGTGCGCGGCGCCCGGGGCTCGCCTACATGGTGGGGAGGGCGGCGCGGCTACCCCATCCCCGGCTCCCGCATCCCGGCTCGGCGCGGCGCCGCTCGGCTCTGCAGCTCGCACCCGCTGGCTGCGGGCTCCCAGCTGAGGGGCGGGAGCGGCTCGGCCGAGGGCCGGCTCCTCCCCCCCCCCCTCCTCCCGCCGCTCCTCCTCCGGCAAGGCCGGCACTTGCTGCGCCGGCAAAACGCGGCGCCGGATCGGGAACAGCGGCCACCTGCGGCTACGGCCGGTCCCGGGCTCCGCCGCTGCCCCGAGCCACCTTGGCAGATGTCCTGAGGCGGGGTGAGAGGCTCCGCTCCTGCCCCGCCCTGCTTGGGCCCCCCCAAGCTTCCCTGTGTAGGGAAGGGGTGATGACGGACAGGACTGAAGTGTTTCGTTCGGCGGGGAAAGTTACTGAGACGCGCGCTCTGCGCTGGGGCGGTCCGCAGTGACCCGCAGCCTGTCCCTAGGGGTGCCCGCAGTGACCCGCAGCCTGTCCCCAGGAGTGCCCACAATGACCCACAGCCTATCCTCGGGGGTGCCCACAGTGACCCTCAGCCTGTCCCCGGGGTGCAGCCCTGGGTGCCCACAGTGACCCTCAGCCTGTCCCCGGGGGTGCCCACAATGACCCTCAGCCTGTCCCCGGGGGTGCAGCCCCGAGTGTCCTCACTGCACCTCGCTGCACCAGGTGACTCAGCTTGCAGCAGGATCTCCACCAAGGCGCGGTTCCTATTAGATGAAGGCTGACGATTTTGCTGCAACTTTGTGTCTCCACTTACAGGAAGCACTTGGGACTCGATCTTATTTGTATTACTCTTCACCACTTAATGACCACTCGGGATAACTCCTTGTGTTGTTTAATGTCCCGGGTTATTCCGCTGTTGACTTCGGATACTTAACCCTTAGTGACAGAGACCCTTAGAAGCCTTCCAGGAAGTCAGGGAAGTGCAGGGGGTGAATCAGCCTAAAGCCCAAACTACCCGGGCCAGGATAAATGGGGAAAAAACACGGATGGGGGTAGGAGGAAAATGACCCGGCTGCAAACAGACTGTGCTCTGATATGCCAGGTGCCACCTAATTTCTTTCAAAGAAGCAACAAGGGGGTTGAGATTGATTATGTACATCCACACATAGGAGAGGGGTTAAAATATTTCCAGATCAGCAAGTTTCCTAGTCTTCTGTTCTTTCGAGAGTCTGCCATGCTGCTTTACTAAGGGCACTGCTCCGATTTTTCTAGGTGAGAGTTCATGAATGGGCATTAAACATTTACACCCCGGTCACAGTTTGGTGTGTTAGCCTCCTTAGTACCTGTTAAAACACCTTGCAAAGTGCCCTGGTGCTGTCTGAGAGCATCCGATGGCTGAAGCAGGATATTCCAGCTCTGAAAGCTTCCTGCCTGCTGCTGCACCGAGGATTAAATCCTTTGCAGTGTATCCCTTTCCATTTGTGGGTTTAGCTTTTCATGCCCTTTTTGTTTGGTAAATTACAGGTACTGTGTTCTGTTGATTATGAAGTATTAACATAATTACAGTAATTCTGCCCAATGATGCAATGCATGTAAACATGTAATTAGCACGGAGGGACAACACTGAGCAAAGCGATGACAACATGCAATAATGCAAAATGCCTTTTTCTCCCAGTCATGTGCAGTGATACAGGCTTTAGAGCTCAGTGCCTTGATTATTTCTTTAGAAGGAGGTTTTGTTAGAATGTTTTTGCTTCCTTCCCTCGCACTGGAAACAAAAGCATACAGAGAAAACACCGTATTGCTTTATTCCTCAGAGTGTTTATATGTGCAACCCTCTACATGCCCCCCAACCTACTGTATTTGATTTTCTTTGCAATATTCGAAGTCCCTGCATTTGATAAAACAAACAAGTGCCCAGGCAGCTCACATTACCCTCTGGAACTTTTGAAACTGCCTGAAAACTGTGAACTTTTAAGATGGGGAACAGAGTGTGCTGTTTTGCAGTGGCTACTACCTCTGCCTTTTATTCCCCCCTTTTTAACTCAGAAAAAGCGGTGGCATTTAGTTCTCGGGACCCAGAAAAGTAATGGCAACATGGGGACTTCGAAAGCCCCTCCTGCCCTCCACGCCTTCCTGATGCTGACACAGTTTTTATCCTCCCCAAGCTGCTGAACCTTTCAAGTGAGCAAAACCCGGGCTGGTGGCTGCAGAGCCAAGGGCTGTGGGTGCAGAGCCAGGGATCGTGGCTGCGGAGCAAAGCCCAGGTTAAGCCTCCCCCAGTTCAAAAGTGAGGGGCAGCAGGAGATAGGGAACCTCTGCAGGGAAGGGGGCTGCTTGGTTTGCTCATTTGCATCTCAATCCCTACAATGCTCTTCCGGCTACTCACAGCTATTCCATAGTAGTGCTCTTGGCTGAGATCTGGGAACACGCTCAAAGGGTGAGGCAGCTTTTGGATGCACTGAGCTGTTTTCTGTTTGAGCTGTGAAAAGCAAACATCTTTTCAAGAGAGAACATTCTGAACAGTAATTTTTTTTTTTTTTTTTTTTTTTTGCATTTACAATTCAGAAGGAGCAGAACTTCACTGAAATCTTGGGAGGAAAATATTGTATAATGTCGAATGGAAACATAAATCCTCTGCAGCAAAGGCTTCACACTCCTCTGAAAACAGAAGTGAGTGAGTAACGACTCTGACCTAATGTGGCAGGACTGGAGATACAGGTTCTGGAAACAGCTCCCTACACTCAAACACTTGAACCCCAATAAAGCTCCACTGCCTTCCTCAAGGAGCAACTCAAAGATGAGACTCTACACAGTCACTTCAGAGACTTCCTTCTAAATTCACTTCAAATATTTACTTGTCACGGCTACCAACCCAGGCACAAACAGCAGCGATTTTAAAGGACTTTTAAGGATTTTAAAGAGCAGGCGTCTGCAGGAGGAGAACCTGTTGAAGGAGAGATGACTCATTTTCCTCAGTACTCAAAAGTGCAGATTTGAGGAAAGCAAAATCAAGTAGTGATTACAGATGGGCTCAAGCTCACCTCTGGATTCAAATTTTCTTCAAAGCATGGCTGTGTTTACATTATTAGGGACAAACCCCCCTGCCAAGTTGGGACCCAGCTGGAAGGCACAAGAAGGGCACTTTCAGATGCTGGATTTGGGGTTAAGCACATCTCAGCTGAACATTCAAAGCTGCTTTAAACAGTATGGCAGAGCTAATCTGTTGAAAGGTCTCACTCAGCCTTGCTGTCCCCAAGGGAATATATATGGGAGCACTGTGAACTCCTCGAGAGCTGTGCTGATCACTGCCCAGCCATGTGTTGGTTACGTGTCCCTGTTTTGCAACTTGCAAGCAGCCCCCTCTCAGCTGATTTATTGTCACACTACTCAGTTTGCAGCAGGGGAATCAGGTCCTGTGGTTACAGAGCAGACCCAGGGGCTGGTGCCTGGTGAGCAGCCCCTCGCTGCCTGCCAGCAAGGGAAATCTGAAACTTTGAAGGAGGAGGGGGAAGGAGGAGAAGCAGGGTATTTTCTGGAAAGGCAAAGCCATAGCTAAACAGCATGCATGGCAAAGCAGGAGGGAAAGAGAGTGGTCTAAGAATTCAAACAAGCCACAGAGAGGACAATAGACAATGAATACAGGAGCAATAGGAAATAAATAGAATTTGTAAGGTAAATCCACTGGACAGACAAGAGTGAGCAGAGTAACAAAACAGGGAGAGGTTCAGCAGCTGAATGGACAGTGGGAAACCTTTGTGTGTGGTGAGGGGAGACCGTGTTATGTGCTCTCATGAAATTAAAATCAGTAAAGAAAATACACTCATCCATAATTGCACCCTCCTGCTCATTCCTGCCTACTTCTTTAGCACTAATATCCGAGCACAATTCCTACTACACCTAAACCACTACTACTCACATCTTGCTTTTCTTGTTTTGTTTTGAAGGGAAAAGTTTTGGCCTTTGGAATGTGACTGAAAACAACAGTCATTTAAAGAAAAATAAGCAAATCTTTCCTAAAAGAAGCTGGTGTAAGGGCATGCCTGAAATCCAGCTGCAGGACAGCAGTATTTCTGATGAAACCGTGTTAATTTAAAGACTGCATTTTTAAGAGTGAGGCAGCATTAAAGAAGAGTTGGAAGAGGGGGCGGGGAGCAGAGCTGCCCCTCTGATTTGGACACACACAGGCAGCTCAGACACAAACAGCTCCCACTGAACTGGCAGCTCCTGCTGCACGCACAATCCAGCTTCCGCCTCTGGACGTTTGCATTGGGATCCCAACCAGCTCCCACCCAAATCAATGGATTTTGCCGTAGGCATGAAAGAGAGACTGAGGTACTTTATTGTCAGATACCTACTTGATTATTGTCAGGTACTTAATTGCCATATAAACAGTAAATCTTTGGGAATAAAAAAAAATAAAAATCATTATTTGGACAGGCTACTTATAAGATGCAACAGCAAAATAAAATAAAATAAAAAAAAAAGGCAGAGATGCCCAGACCTGTGCAGTGGCCAAACCAGTAGGTGTACCTAGAGTTACACCTAAAGGCCCTCTCTGCACAGCACTGTGCAAACAGGGATGAACCACAGCAGGCAGGGAGGTTCACTTCCCAAGAATACTTCAACGGTCGAGGCAAATCAGTTGTGTGGACAACATGTAACTTGCATTTTTTAATAAAATAAAACATTCCCCTATCTCTTCAAGGTCTTTATTTTGATCTCCCAGATATGAAGCAAGGTAAGACACAGGACTAACACCAGCCTTTGAGCAGGGAGGTCAGGTGTGCTGTCCTGCCCTGGCTCCCAGGCAAAGCCCCTCTGCAAGATGGGGTAACTCAGCCCAGCCCAGGCCATCCTTGCCACTCCATGCTGGCTGCAGAGCAAGACTGCACTCCTGGCTACACTACTCCTGATTGAAATACCTCAGCCAGGTAAAGTACATCGACTGGGGAGACTGAGTGAGGCATGATTTGGGCCAAGAGGTCTAAGGTGGAGTGAAGATTAAACCTACGCTTTGTGCTAAACCCGCGGCTTTGCCATATTAAGGACCAGTCTCCCAAACCACACAGCTTGGTTTGGATCAAGCTACGGGCCACAGCATCATGGTGGCAATGGTTTTGGTGCTTTTCTCTCACCATCTCCCCACTCCCAACACCTTGAACTATTAAGCAACCCAGCCTGTGCAGACAGGAATTTGCATTTTACTCTTTGCACATCAAACTCAAAAGCAATGAAGGGAATGATGTCTGGACCCAAGCAGCCTATTGAGAGGATCAAAAAGGTAACACAAAGAACAAAAGATGGCCAAGAAACAGCTCATTCCCATCCCACACAGCAAGGCTGTCTCGGGACTGGGGACCCAGGCAGAGGATTTAGTGCCTAAGCCCAGAGACCCCTCTGGGGTGCAGGCAGTAACTCCTGCTTGCATGCCTGAGTCTGGATAAAGCTGAAGTCAAAACCAAAATCCTCTGAAGAGGCCTCAGCATATTGTTGTTTTGGGGATAGTCCTGTGCATTTCAGCCACAAGAATTAGTGTTTTCTTTTCATTTCACAATAACCTAGGTATTTAAAATGTCTGCCAAGAACTACTCAGAAAACAGCATTTAGTCTGAGGAGAGGACCAGTTGTTTATTTCTACCACTTCATAAACATTAATTTCCTGTTTTAGAAAACATAATTTATGCCACTGGTGAAGCTGATATTAATCATGATGCGTATCTCTTGGCTGGCTTAATTTTTCATTTTCTTCAGCTCCTCAAGCCTGTCTCCACTCTGCAACCTGTAGGCTCAGCCTGTGCAATCAGTTCTTCAAAAGTATTCAGCAATTTCCAGTACATGGAGGGAGAATATGAAAGCAGAGGACACAGATCCAAATCCATTAACAGTCACTTCTCTTGATAAAAAACAAAGCTAAAGAGAATATTTGTAACACTGATCTGGAAACAAGAATATATTTTCCTTTCTGCTTCAGAATTTGGACAAAACTGGTGCAAGTTACACTAAACAAATCCAGCCCCTGCCAGGATAAACAAACATTTGCAGTGTTGCTTGCTACATGCCTGTCAAGAAATAGACACTGACATGCATTTTAATGCAACTCTCCTACAAATTGTGAAAAAATAACTGTGCACTGTGTATTCATTGCTAGGTTACCAGAAGGAGAGAGAATATTTTTGCAGACATGATGAAGTAACAAGGTAAATAATTCAACTTAATAATTTTCAAATTTCACACTTGATTTTCAACAGCAAGTCTTTTCAGAGACCAGATCAACCTCAGATCTGATGACAGGGATTTTTTTAGAGCTGACATGTTCCCATGAGGCAGATTTGGTCCATGGAGCAGTTTTTAGAAGCCAAATTTCACCCCTAAATTCAATGACAGTTTTTGTAAGAATAAGGCAGCGAAGCTTGTCCAGTTGTTATCAACAGCACAAGCATTTTTCATTCCTTCTTAAATCAAATCACTTGCTAAATGAGTGATGTCTTACCAAATATTGCAGCATTAACAGAGAAAAAATGCAAAAAAATCTCTGTGCAGATACCCAGTCTGTCTGTCTGTCTGTCTGTCTGCACAGTGATCCTGTCAGCAGCTTTCTGGGAGGAGCAGCACTAACTCTGGTTAAAGCAGACCAGGGATTGTATAACTAATCCATAAATTCTGACATTATTACATATTTGCCTAAGGAAAAACAATGGATCTGAGGATGAAATGAGATCTGTGCTGCTCCACAAAGCTGGGTCCTTTGTGCTGCTTTGTGGCAGAATTTGCAGGGCAGATGTATCTGCAGGGGATAAAGGACTCTCCTTCACCCCCTCCCTTTTAGCACCAGAAGCAAGAAAACTCAAAAGAAACCCAAAGCTCAAATGAGACTCTCTCAATTTTGCAAACTCTGTTGAAAGAGACTCTAATTTATTTCCTTTTTCTTTGGTTCAAAGCATGTGTTGACTATCATTGCTTTATTAGGTCAGATTACACTCTCATTTAGGTGCCAACAAATCTGAGCAGAGATGTCCCCCTGATTAAGTAGTGGACTGAGGAAAAGGAAAGTTAGGTTCTCTGTCAGAGTCCTCTCTCAGTTCCTTGCATGACCTTCTGAAAATAATTTGTCTGTATTATGATGCTGACTTGAGTTGATGAGGAACTCTGAAAATCCATTGACACAAATTCATGGTACTCTGCCAATTTCTTGTTGAGATCAGTGACAAAAACAAAACATGAAACCCTGAAGGTGTGGTAAGAGGCCTTGTTGAGGCTAAAAAAATCTTAATTTGAAAAGTCCCAAGGACAGTGACAAGCCATGAGATCTAAAATGACCTAAGAAAACTAACAGTAATGACTAGCAAACCAGGAAGTGCTTTTACTCAGAAACACCGTCAAGCCAGAATAAATTCTAATATTTTTAGAAGATGCCATGGTCACCCAAACTCTTTTATATTTAATGCTTTGTACAGAAGTCCTTGAAGCAGTACCTAAGTATCAAATCTGGATTCTGCTATGTTGGCCATATATGTATGGTTTATGTATCTTCTGCTTTCTCATGCAGAATTCTGACTGAAAATCCAATAGAACCCATTCAGGAGTAAAATGACCAGTGTAAGACTGAAGGAAAGGGAAATCTGTTGAATCTTGTGCCCCCAAGAAGAACTGGAGGGGGTCTCTTGTAACATGTCAGATTTTTCTCATCCTCTCTCATGCTGACAAGTCTCTTGGGCCTCATGTGGACCCAAATGCTTGTATGGACATGAAAATCTGACAGTCTGTACTTCCCTAACACAACTTGTCATGCACTACCTGACATGTGACCCAAGCAGATTCCTGGAGATCTCATTCATATTTAGATCAGATTCTGGTTTTAAATTATCATTAATTTAGACTGAAAGAATGAGATTATTTTCTTCCATACTGGAAAACATATCTCTTTCCCATTTACAGTCACTTTCTTTTCTATGCTGGACCATTTCAAGGAAAAAAAAGAAAATTAAAGTAGAACTAACCCAAATGGTTGACAATCTATTTATCTCTAGTTCTATTTAATTTCATGCCTCTCTCACTTCACAGCACTACAACCTTTTTGAATTGCCCTCTGTGATATCCACTCCTCCTTGTTGACCATTGCTCACTCATTCATTGCTTGTTGGATCAGCTGGGCACTTGCACAATCAGGGCTTTGTTATGCTTTCAGACAGGCTGCAGGTCACAATATTGAAGCAGCACAAGGACTGTTTCCTCTCCTGGTATTCTTCTTCCCTGTTTTTTAGGAAGACACTACCCTAAACACATGAAAAAGAATATAAACTAATTATGACAATAAATACTACAACAGCTCTCATTTAATTTGCTACACAATGCCTGTTTTTCCCTTTGTCATAAAAGAGTGAAATATTCAAAAGTCTGAAGAGTTTTTGTAAGTTGGTCAACTGAAAAACAAGAATTTCCTTCTTTGAAAAGCGCAGCAGATCTCAGGTTTATTTAATAAATCAGTGGATGATAGCTGGTGATACACAGTGGGGATCCTCAAAGAGCTGCTCTCTCCACCAGTTAATTGGCCCAAACAAAATGGAATGGACTTTTCTAACTAATAAGCACTGACAATAATGAACAGCAACTGCAGGGATGGTGGGAAGATAAAGGAATGCACATACCAAGGCTCTGCAACAGGATGAAATGTCAAAGTTCAAGTTTACGTGCATAATAACCACAACGGTCACATGGGTTGTCAGCTGCATAAATAATCTGAGCATCCAAGATGAGAACACTGACAAACACAACTTTCTACAGTTGGAGGTTTTAAAACAAAATGAAAGTTGCCTTTTGCATATAGAGATATCCCAGGATTTAAATACCTGCAGGGTTTGCTTCCAGGCCAGTGCTCTCAGTGGAGCTGGACACTTGGCTATCTTTGAACTCTGTCTTAACAGGCACAGTACTGGGCAGAGCACAAGCAGCAATGTTAGCAAAAAGGTATTTTTAGTTGTTTTCACTTGAAGTCAAAATGAGGATCTTGACTTCCCAGCTGGTGAAATTAAATTTCTTTCTCTTGCCGTAAAAAAAAAAAAAAAAATTAAAAATAGTATCTTATTTGGGAAGGGAAAGTTTAGATGGAAGTTAAGTATCTGGGTTTATTGCAGAAAGAATAAGAAGTAGATGAGTAAGGATTTTGTCACAGAGAGGGAGATGCAGAGTCTTTTGTTGATGGTGGTTTATTGCAGGCTCTAATGGCACCAGGATGACATTACCAGGGAGCCTCTTCACAATGAAATGATTTACTGTCATCTCATATCCTGCTAGCAGAGCAATGTACTCTCCACAGACCTGCTCCTAAAACAGTTTTGCTAGCCAAATTCTATATGTAATGTCACAGAGGTCATAACCCCACCTAAAAAACCTCCAAACTTGACACAATTGTCGGTTTATTCACACAAAATTGTTGTGACCTGATAAAGTCCTTTGAGAAGATCATTGTACCGACAGATTTGCTGAAGTCCTTTACTTTCACTCCCAGGTCCCACTGCTGGCAGCCCCCTTCAGTCCCTAATGCTGCACAAAGCTACAGCTCCTCCTCAGCTCCCCCAAACCAGGGAGAAGGAGCAGGGCTGAGCAGTTCCAAGGGCCTGATGGAGTCACTGCCTGATCCCCCAGCTGGGCTCAGTGGTCCAGGACCAGCATGTCCCCACTGTGAGTCCCCATGTGACAGATGATCCCACACTGGGGCTGTGTCCCTGCCCTTCCCACTGCCCCGGAGCTGTGGGCACTGCTGGGTAAGATAATAACAAACCATGACAGATACCATTTGCACAGCTCATTGGCTCCTTTCCTCAGAGAGCTGCACGTCCTCAGATTAGCACCACATTTCTCAGACTGTTCAAAGGCCCTCCTGGCCTTGAGAAGAGTTACATTCAGCAAAGAAAGAATATAAAGATGGAGTAACAGTTTTTCACTGAAAGGGAAGAATTTCCTGTGTCTGCTCTGCTCACATCTGGTCAATTTTCTGACAAGAACTCCATCTTTTCTACTCTTTTACAACACACAGCCAGTACAGCTGTAAGGGAGTGAGCTGCTCTCTCTATTGCCCTTTGTATTATCAGCACTATTATTAGCTTTAATGAAGCTGTTAAATCTGCTTTACTGAAGATGCATGAGCCTGAAAACTTTTAATTTCATAACCCAGGGTGACTGTATGAGCTGGCATTTACAGGAAAATGCAGAACAGTCTTGGCTTGAAAATTAAATAAAACTGAAACTGAATTAGTCACAATAAACTGTACTTTAAGACCCACTTTTCAGAGTAGGTTAGCATTTTAAGGATAATATTAAAAGATATAATAAGACATAATAAAATGTCTTTTATGGGGCAGTATAAAGATTTAAAGAACCTATAGAAGTCTGTTTTCAATGAAGACATATGAAGTAAATGTTGCTGTATTCTCTAGAGCTATACAATTCTTGTATCTTTTCTTCAGATGCCTTTGGCTAATTCATAATTCAAATTGTTACTCATTTCTCTTCCTATGTGTCACATAAAGATGTGCATCCAATACATTGTGGATCTTTTATATTATACACATCCCAGTTCCTGTTATGTATGCATTCCTTTGGAGGGATATGATTTATTTCTTTAAGCACTTTCCCATCTTAAAATGTCAGATGCTTCCTGTACTTATATACAAAGAAGTTTAAGCTCCCAAAGGTACTGAAGTTCAACAAAATTCTGTCTGTTGTTAATATGAACTTACCAGTGAATCTTTGGGAAATATACAATTCCACCTACTTTCCTCAGCTCTTCAGAATAACTTGATTTTGCAGGTGTTTAACACTTCAGTCATCAAGAAGATCAAACAGGCGTGGGTTTGAAAAACAAAGGACTTAAACTGAACACTCAAAGGTTTACTCTTCTTCAAGTAGAAGCATTGATTCTCAAGGGTTATCACTGGTGGCACACAGGAAAATAGGAATTCAAGGCTACCCTTTATCTCTTTCCATTATCTGAATCTTGCTATCTTTTGTAAATAAGACCTTTTCCCTCCAAATAACTTACTTATAAAGCTTTTTGTGGGTACATAAGGAAAATGCCTTTATTACTTTACTGAGCTTTAGATTGGTTTGTTAATAGCAAACCCAAACTGTATTAACTGAGGTGGTAAGACCAAAATCACATGCCTATCACTGGATCCCCCAGGAGAATTCACTAACTAAGAAGTAAATTTGTTTCTTTTACTCTATTTTAAAAACACGGCATTATTTAGAATCATTCCTTTAGGAAAAGATTACCAAATTAAAGTCTAACCTTGCATAATATTGCTCAAATATTAAATCCCTTGGCAAAGAAAAACCTGCACTCATCTGCTTCAGTTTTTTGGAAGAACTGTGCCTCTCACTTGTCACTGCCTCATCCCCTGCAGTTTTAATGCCACAAAATCATACTAAATATAAAAGTACACTCAGAAGCCTGAGCTGGAGCAGCGAGGAGAATGGCTTGAGCAGAACAGGGAACAAGCAGAACAGGGAACAAGCAGAACAGGGAACCTGCACAACATCACACTGCTGTGGCCCAGCAGTCTGAGGGGAGGATGTGGAAGTGCACAGGGTGTGGCATGACTGGTGGTCAAGGGAAGTGTGTGTTTGGAGGTGTGGGCTGGTACTGAAATGAATGGGATCTTTCTAGTTCACCCAGAAAGGTACCCAAGTCCAGTACTCCAGCTAACAGAATATTTGTGGTATTTGCCACCTCATGAAAACAACCACCAGCTTCTTCAGGTTGACTCATTTGAAAAGAAGAAAGAAGAAACAAGCAACATCCTTTCTAAGGACAGCTAATGTTTCAGAGAAAGAAATGTATCACACAACATTTCTTCTCTGAGGAGCAGCAGCATTTTTTCAGTGAGGTTACTCAAACTCAATATGTCTAAATTGTAAGAGCAATTAGGCCTGTAATTTCAGCGGAGCATTTGAAGTCTTGAGTACACAGGGAAATTGGCCCAAATAACTATTAGGTACTAGTCCCTGCTAGTAATAAATGCTCTGAAGGCCAAAGGAAGGCATTAGCAGCCCTTGTGCAACTCCCTTAACAGGGTGTACACATGCAACTAATTGGAAACCAGTAAACAATCCTAGTATTGAAGCGCAAAGCAGATAATCTCACTCACACTACTTCAGTCATTTTCTTCTCATGTGGCTGACTGGAATAAAACTGCTAAAATACTGTTTCCCTCATGCAGAAAAAGATCTAGGGGATATAATAGATCACAAGCTGATTAGGAGTTAACAGTGTCAAGCCATTGTGAAAAAGGCAAACACTGCACTAAGCTGTGCAAACAGGAGTATGGCTTGCAAGACATGGGAAGTAATCCTGCTCTGGTCCAGCCCCAGCAGGAGCACCAGGACTGGTGCTGGGGCTTATTCTCCAGCAGAGATGCAAAGTGCCCAGAGAGCATCCAGAACAGAGCAGAAGAATAAACAAAGGTCTAAAACATCACTGAACAAATCAGATGTCCATAACCTAAACAAGAGCGTGGGATGGGAGGGAAACTCAACAGCAATTTGCAAATTCAGAAAATCATAAATTCACAAAGGGATTTTATGTGTGCAGGCTGGGGAAGAACTAAAGGATTTGTGATGGAATTTGCAAGCCTTCTCAGGCAAAGAAAGGGTTAACATAGGCATTAGCAAGAAAGCAGCTGAGAAGGCACACAGCTGCAGGGGATAAAGCCACTGGGAGAGGGCTATCAGGGGACCCCCGAAGGAGGGGGCTGAGCAGCCTCTCAGGGTGGAGATACAGGCTGAAGGGATGGGGGCCTGTGTCCTTTCTAAGAGATTCTAGTCTTATCTTTGGGCAGGTAACTGGCCTCCTTGTTAGTATTTAGTCAGGGTGTTTGATTATAAAATCTTTTTTTTTAGGCCTGCAAAAGAAGCAGGGTAGGATGGTAAGGGTCTTGTTTTCTTTTTAATAGCCCAGCAAAACTTTTCATATCTGGTCTAAGATGCAGACGAAGTGCCAAATCTACTAAGGTAGAAGCAAAGTAGGATAATTCTTGCCTAAGGTAAAATATTAAGGTGCTGTTACTAACAGAGGATTCAAAGTGAGGAGCTGTACCTTGGGAGCTGAACACTATGAAGGGAGAGAGAGAGAGCAAAAAGCATCTGTATAAAAGGGATAAGTTGTGGTATAGGCTCAGCTTCAACAGCTCTAAACTGGGGAGATCACAAAAGTCTGCATCTTTTAGCCAGAGGGAAAAGTCCTCTAGCCAGCCAAATTTCAGGGGCCTGGAAAATGCTGCAATATCTAAGCTGGATATTAAGAACTTCTTCCTATGGGCAAAGATAGCAAGGACTACAGTAAAGTGTCTGAGGATGTTATGAAGCCTCATAGACCAGTTAGGTGTTTGTGAGTTGATCCTATCTCAGGATGCCAGTACTAAATGAGCTTCTGAAGTCCCCTTCTGCTGTTTTGTACTGTAATGAGAAATATTGCCCCCCTCTTCTCTTGCCACTCAACTGTGAAATTTTATGAAAATAACAGAGCATTTTTGGAAGCTCAAAGCATTCTTTGAATAGAAGTGGTTTCAAAATTTGCTCTGAGCTGAATTTTCTACCTATTCTGTTGAATGATCCTTTCAACATAGTGTGTTCTGGAAATACTTCAGTACTAGAGCTTGTAACTTCAGTGACAAATGTGTTAAAAGAACACTCTATACTCACTCATTCTGTCTTTCCAATGAAGATACAACCAATTTAAGTTGCCCATGTGCTCCACAACACAACAGATTTGTTTGTACAGATGCATTTTTACCACCCCAGTTACCGTTTGAGCTTTTCAAAAAGAAACTAAACCCAAGACTACTTGGCCTCAATAACCCCACTGAGAGCCTGCACAAGCAGTCTTGCTTTATCTTCTTTTAAACTCCAGTGAAATCAGCTGAGATCTGCGCTCACAAGTCAATAGGTCCATGTTCACATGTGAGTCTGTGTCATTATAGAAGCGACAGTTAAATGTAAAAAAGAAAACCACCTTTCTAGATATTATGTTTTTTCCATTAAGATGAGGAAAATTGCTATTTGATAGCGAAAGCCTCCAGAGACTGCAAATCTTAGGTTCACAGTGATACTCCTCAAAAGATTATTTTGTCAGAAATAAAAGCTAAATGTTAATTTGATCAGAAATGTCTGAGTTTGCAACGCTTTTAGCTGTGAGGACTGCTTTGTGAGCTGCCCCCCACCACCATGCAAAATCTTGAACACAGAGCAGTTGGAATTAGAACTAGGACCAAACCATCTTTGCTTGCTTCTTAATGAGTTTGTTGCGACAGTGTTGGGAGATCTCTTTCCATTCTGACCCACATGAAAGCGGAATGGGCAGTGAAAGAGTTGACTGTATTTTGGAAACTATTTCACTTCCCAAGTTGCCCAAGGACACAGAAATGCCTGCTGGAATTTCAAAAGCCAGTAGGTAAGAACTCTCACAATGGATGGTAGCTGCCTAGGTTGCCCTGACAATCCCACTGAATAGGTTCCACATGCTCGTGGGCCTTTAAATGTCTTTCCAAACCCACCCCAAACAAAAATCACATTCTAAGCAGAAGTTTGTATTTAATTACTCTCTGTGGTCAGCTACATAATATAACTTAGAAAACATTTCTGGTGGGTTTGACTGGTTCTGTATTTTCCTCAGGGAAGGCAGCAAAGGCTTTGCTCTGCATTTTGCTCTGCTTAATGAGGCGCTGTCCCTGACTAGGACTTTTGTTTGGTTTAGAGTGAGTAAAGCAATACTCTGCTACACTTTCTTAGATAAAGCAAGGCACACAGGCAACATAACAGTGCCAGCAGCCTTTGTCGCCAGAAACAGGAATGATCATATTTAACAGTGCTGTTCATGGAGAGATTAAACTCAGGCTGGACGTTGAGAAGCTGTGCAGATAATTTGAAATAGATTCCAAGGGTGAATTACTGCTTGGCTGTCCTTCTCACCTCCTCAGTTCTCCGTTTTGTGTGCCAACCAACATTTTAAGATAACTCTGCTCTGTTTGCTCCTTGAATTGTCTGGCTGTTTAACAGGTTCTTCAAATAAACAAGGGATAATCTCAGGATTTTGCTTAACAAAGATTGCTTTGTGCAAATTTTAGAAATTCTGAATAGGTTGTTGTACAGGGCCTGGTGCTGCAATCCCTTTTAGCCGTGCATACTTTCAAGGGAGTAAATGGTTGCACAACCTTAATTTCAGGTAATAAATGATCAATAATGCTTTCCAGTATATTTTGAAATGCCTTCCAGTATCTGAAGGGGCCTACAAGGAATTTGGAGAGGGACTCTGTCAGCAACTGCAGTGACAGGACAAGGAGTAATGGATACAAGTTGAAATAGAGGAAATTCAGGTTGGATATCAGGAAGAAATTTTTTACTGTGAAAGTGGGGAGGCCCTGGCACAGATTGCCCAGAGAAGCTATGGCTGTCCCTGGATCCCTGGAAGTGTCTAAGGCCAGGCTGGATGGGGCTTGGAGCAGCCTGGGACAGTGGGAGGTGTAGGGGTGGAACAGGATGATCTTTAAGGTCCATACCAACCCCTTAACATTCCATGATTCTGTGATATAATGGCATCCTTACCACCAGCAATTTGCCCTTTTTAAAGATTATTAGAAACTTTTTTATTAAAAAAAGCACTGAACACAGTAGTTCAGACCAAGAAAAGCCCAGACTGGAGAAATTAGAGAACATTGGCATTAGTGTTATCATTCTCCAGGAATATGTAAGATGAACAACTCCAAAAAAATGGAACAAAGCGAAAAATTTATTTCAATTTCCACAAAAATCAGTTCAAGCAGGCTACTACCTGCTGTCATACCTCAGCATGGGAAATAACTTTGAAAAAGCATTGTAACACTACTGAAAATTTACAGGATTGAGTTTAGAGAACAGGTGGGGAAGCGAGGGCAGCATCTATTGAGTCAGTGTAGGAGGGAAGATGTGTGCTAATGTCTTAACAAACAATTCGATGAGTGAAGGTATGGGTGTTAATGTCTTCGAAATGGGTCTTAATGTCTCTTTAACTTCAAGCTGCAGGTTTGCTACAGAGCCCAGATAGCTTCACTCCTGAAACAGACAAATGGGTCGGCTCAAACCCGAACTTCTGAACTTTTGGGGAAAATGACATGCTTAAGGGGGAGAATATGTGCTAGGCGATTCGGGAACGCTGTACCTTCCTAGTACCTCAGCATTGGGAAAGGAAGAGGGTAACATGCGGCCGGGAGTTTGGGATAAAAGGAGGCTCGAGAGACAAAACCCCGCGGGCGTATGCCCCGGTGGCCTCTCTCCCTTTATTCGAATAAAGTTGCAGGACTCCTGTGTCTCCTTTGTGGACACTGGTTTTTCACAGCGTCATTTTCCGTTTCTCCAGGCCGGGGCCGGAGGTCCCCTCATGGGCCGGGATCGAGGGTCCCCTCACGGGCCGGGATCGGAGGGCGGGGCCGGGAGTCCCCTCATGGGCCGGGGTTCCCCTCATGGGTCGGGCCCGGGGCCGGGGTTCCCCTCATGGGTCGGGGCCGAGGGTGCCCTCATGGGTCGGGGTCGGGGCCGGGGCCGGGGCCGGGGCCAAGGTTCGGCTGCCGCCGCCGGGACTCAGCTGCCGCCGCCAGCAGAGCCTCTTCCGGCCGCTCCCGCCTCCGTCTCTGTGGTTGTTCCTCCCGCTCCGCCCCGAGGGGCGGCGGCGATGGCGGAGCCGGGGAGAGCCGGCGGGAGCCCCGAGCCCCCCGTGCAGGTGGTACGTGACAGGCGGGGCCGGGCCAGGGTGCCCCGGTCCGGGTGTGCCCGGGTGCGGACACAGCAGCTCAGGCGGGGCCGGGCCTGGCCCGGGAGGGCTCTTCCGGAGGACTCGGTGCCGCCGGGTCCTGCAGCACAGCAGCTTCGGCGCGTTTGGGTACACGGGGTTGGCAATGAAAGTCGTAAAATCTTCCTACAACACTTCCTGCTTTTGTTACTTCCCGTACCTATGTATATATATACACACACACAGAGACTATATATATAATATAGTGTGTGTCTATATTATCTGATAATATATGTATAATATGTAAATATAAAATTTATAGATGTATATATAGTGTGTATATATTATATATAATATATATAATTTTTTATATGCACACTTATGTATAAATTAAACACATAGATAAACAAAGCTAAATATACAACATCTATCTCTATCTGTGCCTATATAGCTATATGAATAGAGATATAAAAATACAGAAATATATGTAATACTCATCTGGACTGTGTGGAGTTCAGGGAAAACCAAGTAGTGTCATAATGTTCAAATCCAGGTTTGATTCATAGCTGTGTTTTAAGAGTCATATTTGGCTCATAGACCGTAGGTAGAATTTGCTCACAGTAATGTGTTTAGGAGCATGTTAATATATTACAAGCAGTTCACTTCAGAGCACCTCAGTGCCATCAGGTACTTATGGGTTGTTTTATATGTGCTGCCCTTAAAGTACTTTTTTCTGCTTTCACTTCAAGCTAAACAGCGAGGTCAAAAATCATCTTGCTATTTTGCGCTGCTGCCCTGACTTAAAACAGGAGTACACCACTGAAAAAAAGCAAAAAAGTTCCAGTTTTCAAACCAATGGCGAGCTAGTTGGTGAGGGCTTAGTCAAATTTTTACTAAGTGAATCAGAAAACAAATTGAAAAATAACTGATTTTTCTGGATGTGCAAAACTGCACAAGTTTATGTTGTCATTGGAAGAATTGTGGAATCTTTCTTTCCTGAATTAATATGTTCGATTGTTTGGTATGAATGTGTAGGGTCATATTGTAATTGCCATGTCCACATAAAGAATATTAAAATCTCGAGTAAATTGAATATAGTACTTCAGAATCTCAGATTTTTGCCTTTGTTTTAGTCTCAAAGTACTAATCTGAGACAGTTCTGAAATAATCTTTTTTGTCGGTGTGTTGTAATTATTGGGTAATCAGTTTCACTCTTTTTTGTTGTTGTTTGTTTCTCCCTATTTTATTTATCTCTCTAAAACACAAGTCAAAGGCCTACTTTGCTTAAAATTTTAGAGAGCTTTTGGCCTACTTTTTTAAGAACTGTTCCATCATCCTGCCAAAAATCAGGAGGTTCATTAATTTTAGATGTTTACTATTTGATTTGGCTGTGAAATGTTGTTAATCATTGTACCCTACACAGGACTGGGTTGTACCTGTGTGTACATCCTTCAGTGTCCAAAAATCTGCCTTCTGATGTGTGCACCTGTGTGTATTTACACAATGTACATGTGTTCACGTGGTACTAAACAGTGAATAATTCAATTTCAGCATTCCCAGTATTTTGCTTCTAAGGATTTAGCTTCTCTCCTGCTCACAATAGGAACAAATCCTCTCTTTCTTCCAACCATGCTATATTTATCCCACATAATGAGGAGTTTAAGTTTCTAGGGACTTCTTGAAATGTCCCATGAGACTTTTTATGAGTTACTTAGGCCCTTAAGTTCCCCACCTATAAGTAATTTTAACAGGTACAGACTTAGGCTCTCCCTTTGCAGACACAGCCAGTTATCTTTGGGCTGATTTCTTAGGCCTTTGCATGCTGTGGAGGAAATGTGTTCTTCTTTGAGACACTGAAAGAATTTTGGGGCTTTTTAGGGATAATTAGATCAGTGATGAGTAACTGAACAGATAAAGCCCTCCTCTCCTGTTTCTAACCAGTTTTAAAATATTTCAGGTATATTTTCCTGCTTTGGGTGCACCACTGAGCCAAGAGGCTGTAGGAGGAAAGTCTACAGCTGGAGTATGGAACTACATCACAGATCAACTTCCAATGTGCTTTAGAGCAGTTGTAGGTGGAATAATTTTTAAAAACTTGCCTGCAGTCTGAGAGTCCAGCTGCATATATGAACATCTCCAATTAGTCTTGAAGAGAAATTGATGAGTAAGAAGCATTAATGGAAGACAAAAGTGAGGAGTGTCTTAAGAAATGCAGGAGCACTAGAAACAGGTTAGGGTGCTGTTACAGATGTTTTATTTGTGGGTTTGCTTCAAGTGGTCTCGTTTTCTTGGACTTCTACCATAAACCATCTTGTGGAACTTAATTTAAAAAGGCACTTGATAGAGAAGAAAGCAAATCATATATTTGTAATGAAAATAAAGGTTCTTTGCCTGCTTTTATATTTTTAAGATGCATTTTTTGGTGAAAGTTAGTTACAGAAGGATCTGCTACTTCTCCTTTTTAATAAATATATGTAAGTAAACAAAAATATGCTTCCTGACGTGCATGTGCATCTTTGTTTGGTTTTTTTTGTAGTCTATCATTGTGCCTGTTCACAACAGTGAATGCTGGTTAGATGAATGCTTAAAGTCAGTTTGGGAACAAGATTTCAAAGGAACCATGGAGCTGTCAATTTTTAATGATGCCAGTAAGGTGCGTTTCAAACCTTTAAAGTACTGTCCAAGTAAATACTGTCTGTGACAAAAAATTTTGGTTTGCTTCACCATACAAGTTAAAATAGCTGCATCTAAGTCATTGTTTTTTCTAGGATGGTTCAGCTGAAATAATTGAAAAATGGAAGATCAAGCTGGAAGAAGTTGGTGTTTCAGTAATCATTGGGAACAACAATTCCTCTCAGCCTCGAGGTGGTATGTAGCTAAATAATGAGTTTGTGAGGCTTTGGTTCTTATTGCAGGCACCTTTGGTTTTTTGTTTGAAAAGTGTTTTTGTAACCATTTGCACTGCAATGGAAAAAAACCCCACATTGTTTTCTAGAGCTCTGTTTGAAAACTCATTCCAATTTGAATTTGGCCCTGTTGCTTTGGGCTCTGTAGGATTTGTTTATATGTTCAAGAAAAGAAGAACTTGGCTTAGCACTTGTGTGCTGTACTCTGCAAAAGCAAAAGAGTTTTGTTTAATTGTAGTATACACAATGTTATTAAGGCTTACAATTTTACTGTGGCTTTCTGATATCTGAATTATCTTCAGGAGATGGGTTTCAAGAAAAAAATAAATTAAAAATTTCTTGCATAAAGATTTTAAAAGTAAATGCATATCTGTATATCATTCAGCCCAGTAAAATAGACCCTGAAATAGAAAATGAATACCATTTTGATATTGCTTCAATGATCAAATCAAAACAGAGGTTTCAGAAGTTTTGATATGAGATAAAAACTCTCATTAAAGTCCCAAGTATTCACTCAGAGGGGCCAAACCAATATATTTAGTGAGCTATCAGACAGGTATATGATGTGATCCCCTATTCATTTGCATGCTAACATGGATCATGCCCACTGCAGGAGATGACAAACAGATCTCTTTAAACAGATTTTCTTTTGCTTGTTTTGGTTGGTTTATGTTTAGGGGGTTTTAGCACAAGACCTTCCTAAAATGTGAAATAGAAATAAAAGTCAGTTGGTTTTTGGAGAAGCTGCTGTTGAGTGACAGTAAAGTTGGAAGATCGTGTCTGTGTTCTGAGGAAGAACAGCAGGACAAAGGAAGAACAGTGTGCTCACATTTTGTTCTGGAGCTGTGTAACCAACATTTCTGTCATTCTGAACTTTGCTTTAATGAGTAGACAGGTAGGAATTGTTAAAAAATTGGTTCCAAGTTTGTGTCTTTGAAGTTATCTCTTGAAAGTCACACTTTGGAAACACTGTAACACAAAATTTGGGCAGTCTCTGTTTTTTCAATACACGTCCTGTTTGAAGTGGAAAGAAACTCAGGCTTATTACAGTCTCCTCAAAATGATCTTCTTATACAAAAGCCCAGTTCTGTGTCAGAACGTTTGATTTTCATCCCCTGTTGAAACATGCAAATAAATTGGGAGTTTGTGCACTGAATTCATCTGCAACCTGGTAGAGGCCCCCGGCTTTATTTACTGTCATTTCTCCTGACTGTAGGCTTTACATCTGTTTTTAAATAGTTGTCAGATGTAGCAATACTGAAGTAACACAGCATAACCCTTACTATAAATATTTTTAGAATTTAATACCTTTAGCATGAACTGGTGTTGTTTTGACAGTGCAGCTTGTAATATTAGAACTATTGGGCTGGTAATGATGAAAGGCAGAAAGGTTTTTAGAGGGAATTTTTCTCTTTTGGGCAACTGATACAGCAGGAGTTGAGCAATGTCAAGAATGACTCATAATCCCGTAACTTTTTCTTCTTTTTTCTCCTCCCTCCACTGCTGGGTGATCAGTCTTCTTTCAAAACTGATTTCTTTTAGTAGTTGATGATCAAGAAACAAAGTAGGTTGCAATTTCTTAAGTCAAAGAATAATCCCAGAGGTTGTTAATTCTGATACTTAAGATAGTTAGTAATGTTTTTGCTAATACCATCGTGTTGTGTAACGTATTTTCCATTTTTATAAACATTTTCTATGTCTAGAGACTTGTTCCTACTTGAGTGTTGTATCAATTGTGTATAAACTAGGTTTTAGTTTGCCAGAACACACAAGCAGGATTTCTTTTTTAGTTAATTTTAGAATTCTGATGTCTGTTCACCTTTGCACTTCAGGAAACTGAACCTAAAACCGAGTTCCAGTTGTGAATTCCATTGTGCCATTAGGGATATGTCAGATTATTTTTTGGTTTAGCATGCATTTGTCAATGTTGGGGTAGCTGGAGACTGATCTTTAATAAAGAACAGATCTTTAATAAATTGGGGGTGGGAGGGGCAGCTGTGCACTGTTTAAATAATAGTGTGAAATGCATAGTGCTGCTAAAAAAACAAACCCAGGCTTATCCATGTGGAAGACACTCTGAGGTCACCATTAAAACAAGGACATCTTTACTTCATGGCTGTTAAATTTTAAAAGCAGGTTACTTGAAATCCATAGTATTTGTTTGCTTTTGGAGATTTACTTCCATTTTGTTAAGGACTAGGTACAACTGGAAGGAGTCTTGCCTTTAGAAGAAGATGCTTTGGTACAGGAACAATGTACTAGTCAGGCTTCACATCTTCAACTATTTACACAAGATTAGGATTTATTTCTGATTCTTTTCTAACATGTAAAAGAAAGGGGGAGAACCTAGGAAAAAAGAAAGGGTCACTTGCCTAAAAAAAGGAAACCTTTTTCTTTCCAAGAGTGAGGAATGTTAATATCTCACTGAGGCTTAAGTTTTTACGGCTGTAACCATGGTAACAGGCTCTTTTCACCAAGTAAGCAGGCCTTACAAAACTCAGAGACCTGGCACAAACATTTCATTTTGTTCAGTAGAGTAATATTAAAGAAATTTTTTTTACTCATGCCAAACACAGAATTTGTTGTGGTGAAAGAATTTTTAATACTTAGTTTCTTCTATGGGGAGTTATATTTATCTTCTTAATAATTAAAAAAATACGTGTATTTTCTTCTGTCTCTTTCCTCTAAAAGATATCTGGCATATGAAAAACTTTTGGATGTTTCTGTCTTAGACATAGCAAGAAATATTTTCCAACTCTTTCTCATAATAAATACTAGGTATTTCATGATTTTATTTAAAGTGGTTGATGTGAAGATGAGATCTGAAATACTTCAGAAAATTCATAGAGTAATATAATTGCCATCTTATAGTTGCCTTGAAGCCTCCTTTACTCTTTTCTTACATTTTGGATTCCTTGTAATTCATTATGATCCACTGAAGGTTGTTGAAATATTTGGGTATGTTAATGACAGCACTGAAATGTAAGTCTTGGCTGCTTTGCAGCTGCTCTGTTTCTGATAATACTGATTTTTTTTTTGATGCTGGGCAAATTTAAGTCTCGTCTTTGTGCTGTTCTTTTACCTCTTGCTTTACTAGGGACCTCCACAGAACTGGGGGTGTGCTGCTTTGGCATGTCCAGACCTGTTGACTTGCATCAGTTGTTTCCCACTAAAACTGCTCCTGCCAGGATTCAGCTCTGCTGCTGTGGCAGCTCCTGTCTTTGCCAGCTGCTTTTTTACTGCCAGTAGGAAGGAGACTGAGAGTTACTGTATAGATGAGATTAGATATTCATAGGTCTTTAAAAGGTAGTGTGTAAACATCCTGTAAAATAATAAACCCAAAAAACCCACGATGAAGAGAAGTTGAGGTGAGGATTAAAGTACATGAGAAAAAATAATACAGTTATAAGGAAGAGCTTTTATTAGTTGTGTTCTGGTGGTTGGCATAATGTTCCTTGGAGGCAGTGAGAAATGCAGTCATAAGTCTTTTTCTGTACGTGGACAGCTCAGCAAAATAGCCAAGGAGCACGTGCATTACAGCTAAGGGAACCTTTGAGCCCAATTAAATCTGTTTCCTGAGCAAACTTAAACTTGTAACACATAAAAAGACGAGAATTACCGAACTCTGCTTTTTTTTTCAAATGCAAAATCAGAAACTTTATGGATAAAATTTTTTTAAATTCGTCTGCTCCATTTTATGGTGAGATTTTTTGGTTTTATATTTCCAGTTTTCCCCCTAAAGACTAAAAACCCTAGAGTATTGCATGTCTTCACAATGTTTATTTTGCAGGTCAGGGTGATCTTGCTGGATTCCCTGACTTGGTTCCATATATACTCCAAAGAAAGCTTGAGTGTTACCTATGTGACCAAGTGGAATGCATGCAACATTTTTCAGACTAACACTGGATATAGTGTGGTCTTTTCTTAAAATTCTGCCCAGAGCAAGGAGTCAGGGATCAGAATATTCTTAGGTACACCTTGTCTACCTGCAAAAGTGATCCCAGGTAAGCATTCCATCCTTGTGGGTGTATTTCAGTGGTTGCTGCAGTCCCATCCTTACCTTCAGCTGTGGATTCCTGCTCCTTCCTATTTTTCTGGTTCTGCCATTTGTTTGATCCTCCAGAACAGGCATCTGCTTCAGAAATTAAGCTGACAAAAAACTTTTCTTCAGCTTCCTGAAATGAATGGGTTGGTAAAAAGATTCACCAAGTGTCAGGAGGTCACCCTGGGTGCCAATGTTGTCATTTGTCTGAAGTGACATTTCAGTGTGGTCTCCATTGATGATTCAATATGGTATAAATAAGCCACCTTTGTGCTCCTTGTATGTATCTAATAAATATTCCTGCTTTGGTCCCCCTCTGCATTACATGTGCCTTTACATAAATGGCACAGGAAGTTTTTGTGTTTGCAAACTTTATACTTAACAGGCGCCAAGAAACAGAACTTTTTGAGTCCTTCTGACAACCCTGATGGGAAGAACAACAGTTTTTGGTCCTTCTCTGCCTCTTTTATGGTTTGCTGGTATTTTTTAGGACTTAAAAGATGAATGTATCTACAGCCAAGGGTTTTCAGCATCTGCTCTTTGCAAGGGGTTGGCCTAGATGACCTTTAATAAAGGTCCGATCCATCCCAAAGCATTCTGTGATTCTACAAGCTGAGGTTCTGGATATAAAACCTGCCCTCTTCAAGATCCACATTACACATTATGTCTTTGGGGAGGGCTGGCAAAAGTAGTCTTGTTCTACTTGATTGTAAAATTCTGGTACTCACTCAGAGAAGGTGACTGACACAGGCATTCTATTGAAATATTCACGAATTACCTTGCTTTAAATATGGAAAAAATGGTACTTTATGTGATACCGATTTTTTTATTGTCTTTCATTTGTTCCTCACTTTATTAAGATTTAAAAAGGTGCAAAGTAAAAATTCCTCCCTGTTTTTATCTTTGCTTTCTCAACAGTTGGATTTGCTAAAAATCAAGCAGTAATTCAGAGCTCAGGAACCTATCTCTGCTTTCTGGATTCAGTAAGTTAATGCTTTTTGTCTAACTTGGTTTTGTCAATATAATCCTTTCCTTTTAATGGAGTTGTTGATTTGCTGAAAGACAGCCTGCTTAAAGGTGTTTGGTTGTTAAATGTGCTGGTTACTATTTATGGCTGTAAAGTTGTATTCCAGCCTGTAGAAAGCCTTACATCATTCTTTGATTATATCAGATTTCACAAGCTGTTGTGAAAAGGGTTGGGCCTGGTTGGTATTTAGGTGTTTTAAGGATTTTTCTTTCCCACATTCTTCAGAAAATTGTATTGATGAGAAACTAAGCGCTAATCTACTGGCTTTTTGATGTAAAATCGGAGAGGTCTCACCTTCCAACTGGAAATTTTTTTTCCTGTCCTTTGTTGGATATCTTCTGTGAAGCCATTCAGCTCACTAACCCCCAGATAAGGATCTCACTTGGTGCAGCTGAATATGCAGGAATGGTTTCACAAAGGTGCCCAGCTGAGCAGAGGAGTGGGGCCGTGTGCTGGGAGCAGGCAAGAGGAGCAGGACCTTCAAGGCTCACTGATCTCCTGTAATTTCACCTGTAGATTGATTTTTTTTTTCCTCTGAATTGGAACTGAGCTATGGGCTAGGGTAGTACAGGATGAACTGGCTGCCGACAGGGTATGTTTCAGATACAATTCAATTGAATATTATGATTGTCTGTGCTTGTTTAAAAGTGTTGTGAGAGCAGGTATGTGAACTCTACAGCCATTCTCAGGTTTTAATTAGGGAAATCCTTCAGTTTGCAAACTCCACGTGTGGTATCAACTAGATGGAAGAATTTTTTTCTGTTCATATGTTAAAATGTTGTGATTTTTGTGATATATTGTTAGTCAGTGAGGCTGTTTACATACCTAAAATGAAAAAAAGGAACTTACTTATGATTTGCAAAGTTTGGGTATTCCAGTCTTGGACAGATACTACATTGCACAGAGCATTCTAGGGAGTCTGTAGGATGAGGAATGTGTGTACTTGAGCTGGCTGAAGTTATCTGAGTCCACAAGTACATGAATGAGAAATTAATCTACTCTTGTCCCATGGAGCTTCATATCTTCTGTCTCAAACGTGTAACATGATGTACTGAAGTAAATTATGGGTTAGTCTTTCTTTTCAGATCTAGTTGTTTGAAAATCACTAGCAGTAAACTAGAAAATCAAATTCTCTAAATGAAGTGAATTTATATTTTCATAGGGATTCTTCAGAATTTTCCATTTTTTATTTACCATATATTATTAATCTTCCTGCTACTCTGTTATTTCTATTGGCTGACTGTTGCAGGAAGACAAAACATCAGGGAAGCAAATTACAATTATTAAGGAACATAACTGGTAATGATACTGTATTTCTGCAATATTTTCATTAGCAGAAGTTTATATTTAATATTATCAAAGATTACTTGAAGTGAGTTGAGGATTTGATGCTTTACACTGTGGCTAAACTTGGGAGAAGTTACCAAGGTTTTCTGTTGTATGCATTTGTATTGCTTCTTCAAAACAGAGTCATTCTGGACTACCAGAAGCCTAATCTTGCTAGAAAAGAAATACTAAATGCCTGGCATCACTTAAATGTATTTTCTGCTGTCTCTCCTTGTGACTACCATTTTTTGCTGAGAACAGATCAGAGCAAATAAAATGGATGTGGAAACTGCTACAAGTCCAAAAATTACTCATTGTTTTGACTCTAGTTAGTAAATGTTGTGTGATAATAACTGGGAGACAGATGTTGCCAGCTGTTTAACAACTCTGCTTCCACACACCACCTACCTTCTTCATTTCAGTCACCAGTCCAGTATCCAGCTCTCTAGGAAGGAATGTTGAGATCAGCCTTCTGGAATGTGCTGCAGTAATGCCAAGGAATTGACCTTCAGAAGTGCAGCCACAGTTTTAGGTTGGCTACAGGTGGATGTGGAGAGGAATGGGGCTGGGGCTGTAGTCTGTGCACATTGCAAATAGGTAGAGAAATACATCCGTGGCTCTCTGTGCATTCCTTTGTTCTCTCTGTGAAGTGAAATGAGTGGATGAGCATATTGGGGAGCATCTTTGGAAGTGCTGGCTCCAGCAAGACTGTTTTTGCTTGCCATTCCAGCTGGAGTCAAGCTGCTTGTGTTATGTCTCTCAACACAGATTTCTGAGGACAACAAACTGAGAAGAAATGTGGAAAAAAAAAGGTTACAGATCTCAGAACTGTCAGAATTTGATCAGCCTTTTCTAGTATGAAGTGGCAGCTGTTTGACTAACAGCTATTGTGGAGTCTTTTTACTGTGGTTGTTGTTACAGATTTCACCTCCAAGCTACTGAGGCCTTTTTTTCCCCTCTGGGAAAACAAGTAGAAAAATTGAAGCTACTTAACAAATTTTTTTCATATATAACATTTATAGTATGGGAAAATGAGAGCTAATTTTGCAAATATATTTCACTGTCAGCTTTTCTTCTTCAAGTTGTCTGCAGTTATGACCTTATCTGCCAGTTCCATTGTATTGTAGCTGTAGTTTGTCACTTCTCTGGGCTGGGGCCATCTTTGTTAGAAGCATTTACCCACTTGTAGCACAGCACAACTCTTACACTAAAAATTCTGCTTTGAACTGCTGTTTTCATTGACATGCACATAAACATGCCTCTACTTGTCTGAAACTGTATTTCTTTAAAGAGGATCATACTTTCATTTCATCCTAATAATCTGTGTAGTTTCCAACTGTTTCAGGTTTATTCAGTGTGTTGTTGGAGAGTTCCTGACTGTGAAAGAAGAAACATAAAAATGTGTCCTTTTTTGACCTGCAGTGTTTCAAACCCAGTCATAATCACTTGAGAACTTAACGTGCTTGTTTTAATCTTTTGAAAGGCTCTGTTGGCAATGCATCACAATTTCAGAGATTCTCAGGCAGTTCAAAGATAAGACTTTTAACCATGTTGCCACAGTGCCACTGCTTGCTAATAGCCAAAAATGCCACAGGGACACAGATAAGTTTTATTCACCAAAAATGAGGGTAAACCACACCAGATTTGCCATTCCTGTGATGGAATTGGCAGCTGCTGGCCTGTGCCTTTTGGTTTGGGAGATTTGTTTGTATAATTTCAGTTGGGAATGGTAATTGCTGTGTGCGTAATTGCTTAATTTCTAATTCTGTGTGTTCCTTGAGGTTCAAGTTCAAACCCACCTTGTGGAGGGGGTATTGCTAAAGGCCTTGGAGGAAGGTGGTTGGACCTTCTCTAACCAGACATGGTAGATGTGTCATGCACATTCAGTTATTAAAAGCTTGTTTTTCCAGCCTCACTAACTTCTTGGGTTTGGAAGCATGGATTTCCTCTTAGTTGCCATTACAGGCACTAATAAACTTCTGAAATATTCCTCCTTTCTTTCAAATTAGTCTGTATTTTTTAGGATCAAAGTTTATGTGTTTCCTTTCTGTCGTTGTTTAACATACTGTTCCTTGGGAACTTATCCTCTGATTTAAAAACTGAAATAAGCTGTTACACAAGGATGTAGTGATGAACTCCATTACCAGAAGAGCTGTCCATGTTTCCTATGCACTAGTGAGCCCCAAAAAGTCAAAATACGAGTGCTTGAAGGCATCATTCCTATCATGGTTTTTGTAAAGATGTGCTTGTATCAAAACCAGATTAAATGCCTCTGTCTGGTATAAACTGTTAAATGAAGAAGCAAACCTTTGGAATTTGGTTGCCATAACCTGTCCCTAGATGTGTCTTCATCTATTCAGTAGTTAAAGAGGGCATTTGGAATTGCTGATGAAGCTTTTACTCTTGGTCTGGGTTTACTGGCTTTGCTACTGAACACCTTGTGAGTTACCTGCTTCACTGGACTGCAAACACACCATTTTTTTCAGTGATCTAACTATGAGGAAAAAATCAAAGGTGATCTCCAGTGACCACAGAAAAGCAAGATATGGAAAGGCCTATGTCTGCATTTGTTAAATAAGTGCACCAAGGTGGGAGCTGCTTCTACAGCAGAAGTTTCCTGACCAACTAATAGCGATGCTTAATTAAAAGATTCCGTGAAAAGATTGTCAGGCTCATAAGAACACCACATAGATCTTTCCATGTAGACCTGTTTGTTGCTATGCTCAGAAAAAGAGAAAGGTGCTCAATGCAGTCAGCTTCTTACATTTGAAATGTTTTCTTTGTTGTCCCCTTCTTTCTCAGTTTAATTTGGGAGTAGAAACAGAAAAGTAGCATTTTTTTCTTATGATCTTGCAAGTACTGACAGATCATTAGTCTCAGGTGATCTGTGGGTGCCATTTGAGTGCCGGGTTCTAATGAGTTTGATAGTGTGGGGCTGTTCAAAAACCAGCCCCTGGAGAATTGCCTGGGATCAGGGTATTTCCTTCAGCAGAGCTGTTGACAGGCCAGTTTCTGGAGGTCCCAGGCATTTCACTTCCCTGGTTCAAGGAGTTGAACTGAACAATAGCAAAGAAAGATTTTCCCTCTAGTCTGAGCAGGTGCAGGATAAATGAATGGACCATCTGATGAATTGAAAGATTTTGGAGATGCCATATTGTTGCTCAGTGAGTGAAGCATTCCTCCCGCTGGTGCTGCTAGTTGTATTTTACATTTAATAGCTGTAATGGAAAGAAGGTGCTGTTGTTATGGGAGTGGAGTGTATCAGCTCTCAGCCCTTTTTTTCATTTTGAGCAGCCAAATATGAAGGACTTAGGAAAAGCATGAGATGCTGGGTCTCTGATGTGAGCTTAAGAAAGCAGCTCAATACCGAGCTGTAATTAGTGTTTTGTTTTCTGTGAACTTGCCCGTGGTTGAATAAAGGATATGTGCATTGTGCATTGAATTGTATATTTTGTTTCACTGTCTGAAGTGCAGAAGCACCAATTTTTAAGGGAAAATGATGAAGTTACCACTGTGGAGCCCGATGTGGTCCACACAGCCTGGCTGAAGAGGCCAGCTTTTGTATTCCAGGTATGTGAGTGGTGAAGACATGCATTTATTTAGCATTTTTTTTTAATTTCTTTTCTCCATTCTTTCCATGGGGGAAGTTTCTCTTCATCCTGTCAGCTGTATATCTGCTAGGGGACAACCATGAGAGACTTCCATGTGAACAGAGAAAATTGAATTTCATTGTGAACTTCTGTTTTGTTAAAATTATTTTTCAATGTAAGTCACTGCTATTGTTGTTATCTTCCCTGCTCTCACCTAGGAAACAGAAACAAACTGGATATACTTCCCTTTTCTGTATAGGCCCTTTTTTTTTTTCTGTCTGAAATGAGTGAAAAATAATCTGGAAAGTGTTTGCCTGATTACTACATTTTGTTCTCAGTTTTTTTTTTAAAAAAGAACAACAAAAAACAAAACAACAACAACAAAAAAAAACCACACACACAAAAAAACAACCCAAAAGAAAAAAAGATGACCAAACTCTGCCTGTAGAAACTGAAGTCTGGCAACACATTTGCTGAATTCAATATCTTAAGTGCAACAGCTTTGATAGGAAATTTCTGATTGCATCAGACGCAGTTAGGTAAAATATTTTACCACCTTAGATGTTTAATACTGTAGTTGCTAAAATTCTATAATTTTTTTAAGGTGCTCTTAATCTGTGGTACAATTGTTTTGGTTTTACTCATTAGAATTTATTTTGGTTTTTAAATACCAGTCTTAAATCCATCCGAGTTTCCTAAGATTATTTCACTATAAATACATTCTGTTTTCCACTCCATGGTTACCTTTCCAGTCATCCATAGCGAAGAATCTGTTGAAGTTGGATTTTTGCAGTTACTTTTGTGGTACCAACCTGAATCCAAGAAAGCTGAATGATGCTTTTATCTCATTTCTGTCTGGGGTGTAATTTATATTTTGTGCTGTTCTTCCTCATCATCCAATTGCTTTATTGTACTACTTGGGATTATGTCCTAAACTGTTCTATTCTTATTTTCCCCCATCTTCCTTTCTCCTTTCATGAACTCAGAAGATATCACAGAAGGATACAGCAGTGCAGTGTGTGTGTAAAGCTGCTAATAAAAAAATGAGACAGAATTATTAAAAGAAATAAAGGTCATCCAGGGTAAGGGTTCATAGAGTTTTCCAGCATTAGAGAACAAAGCTGTATTAATAAAAAGAGGCATTTAGAAGTTTTTGTGGTTATAGTGCCCCCTCTTTAGCTGGAGTTTACAGAATACTGATGCTCTCTGATAGCCTAAGCCCCAGATCTGTAGATGTGTGAGTTTTGCCAATAGCATCAAACTGACACAGTGTTTTCTTAGGGGAGTGGGGCCATTCCTGTCAAACTGGGTGGTTATGAAAACATGACATTGAGCTCTTTGGTCCATAGGTTATTTTAATTTGGTTTGAATACTTTCCATGCTGATTTAACCTTCTTAAATCAAGTATATTATTTTTCATCTTTGTGAATGTAAGAGTTCTCTCAGTTGTGTGGGATCATGAAAAGTGAGATCTTTTAGCACAAAAGCTAAAGAGTTGTAGCTTGTAGAAGACGAGGGTAGCACTATTCTGAACATTGAAATTCTTGGCTATTCCTGAAAATCCTGGTGGATTTTCCTTTTTTTAAAATTTTTTATTTAACAAGAAAACATCTAAGGATCCTTAGAAACTTGTAAAGGAGTGAACAAAGTTCAGTTAAAATATATCTGCTATTGCTTGTATGAAAACCAGGTTTTAATTTACAAAAATCAGCTCTGTATTTGGCGTAAAGAAATAGGATTATGGTTCTTCTTGTGGGAAATAGGGTAAAAGTTTATTGGAACACTTGCTTGATACTGGAATTCTGGTGCTCTATTGATAAAGTGGATTAGGTGGTAAATAATATTGTAGTTTTGAAGTCATGAGAAATCAGAAGGGGTTTTTTTCTCTGTTGGCTTAGAAAATCAGGAACAGCTGTCATGCTTATTACTAAACATATCCTAAACGCAAAATACTGAAAAATGCTTTTGATAACGTAGTCCTCCCATCTTTTATAAGCTTATGAATGATAAGAGTAATTTTTGTTATGATTTTGTTTTATCTTTAACCTTGAACTGTACTAAATGATTGGACCTACATCTGAAACATTTTTATCATGCATTGTTTTGATAAAACTATAGTGGCACCTTTATAGCAAGGTCATTCAACTCTCCAAGCTGTAGATATTTAAGCACTAATATATTTTTGTTGCTGTTGACTTGATGGGAAGTTTTAATGTGAAAGTGGTTGGAAGTTCAATATTGAGGGTTTGTGCTTTAATAGGAATCTCAGAATGATTGCAGTGTGAGGAACTGTTAAAAGAGTGTCTGTAGAACAGGAATTCAAAGCTCCTTTGAATTATGTTTGCCTGATAAAGTTTATTTGGAAATACTCTGAGAAGAAATAAGCTGTGTTAGCTTTAAAAAAGCATCTAAGAAAAGACTGATTCTTTAAAAGAGGGGGAAATATGGCACCAACACAGAAAAGAATATTGGTAGAAACCTCAGGGGCCTAAATATATGGAAGAAAAATTATGCTACAGTTTCTATAGACTGTAAAATCACTGTCTAGAAAGGATTTAATTTTGAACAGGAAATAATATCATTTTGAAAGGAATCTCTCCTAACAGTTCAAGGCAGGATAGCAAAGTTACTGATTTTCCACAAAACAACCTATCTTTTTGTATGTAAATAAAATAGATCTTTATGCTACAAGTGGAAGAAACATTAACATGAAATTTAAATCTAGGTGGTGTGTTTTAAAGCAGTGTCAATGCCAATGCATTTTATGAGTGTGGGTACTTCCCTTTTTTCCTTAGAATTTTCTCATTTCACCAAGTACTGGGTTTTGTGCCCATGAAATATGACATTTTTTTAGATCTAGAGACCAAAGGCATTTCATTTTCAGTGGAACAAGATACAGCCAGATTACAGAGAACATTTCCTCATCTTGCTGTCTTAGATCTCATGGCTTTAACTGAGGGTAGTTCCTTGTCCTTGTTCTGCCAGTGCTGCTCTGAGAGTTGTGAAAGAGTTGGAGAGTTCCTTGAGAAACAAATGTTACACGTGTGGGTGCCTGTGGATGTGTGTTGGGATCACAGCACCATTGTCACGTAGCACTTCTGATCACTTCCAGCTCCAACAGCACCGAGTTTAAGCCACAAAAAGTGTGAAGTCTCTTCATATCTGTTCCATTTGCATTTCTGACTGCAGGCCAGTAAAATGATGTTAATTTAGCAACATATTCTAGTGTGTGTCAGTACTGTACTGTGACCCTTTTTATGTTCAGTAACAGTGTGCTATTTATTCCAGGATGATGTGATGATGCCACAGCGGGTTAGGCTGCAGCACCAAGTTGCTATTCAACACCCAAACAGTGTGAGTACTTTTTTCTTGTGTGTATTTCTGGGTTTTTCTTTGACAGAGTTCCGGATACATCTTTAAAAGGATATGAAAATTTCACAGTGGGGCTGGGGAAGGCAAAGCAATAACCAGTGTATTCTTTTCCTTTAGTTTTAATCCTTGCACTGAATGGGAGCTTTGATTGAACTTCTTTTCTTCCTTTTATTTTCTCTCTTCAGAAAACCAGATCTTATTACAACAGTGATACTCTTTTGCAAATAAGTATATAGGTTTGGCTAATGTCTGTAATCTAAAGGAGAACGCCTTTTTTATGTAGCCTTTCCAAATCATGTGAAAAGTTGCAAAGGATTGGCTACAGCTATGGTTTATCTGCTTTTAATAATTAAGAAACCATAAGGCATGTATGGGTTGTTACCAGTGATGAACTGGTCTACAGTTCAGCTGATGTTTCTCTCTCTGTCTGCTTGTAAAATGAAACATTATTAGAATTCCATTCTTTGTTCCTGTGAAATAAACTGTCAGGAATATTCTGTGAGATAGTTTTTCTCTGATCTATATGATTTTGGTTTTATATGATTTTCTGTGATGAGGGTCAGTGCTCTTTAGAGAGAGTTTGTGCATATGTTCTACTTATCCAAAGATAATAGATATATAAAAATAATTTGTTATGGCAGTTAGTTAATTTATCAATACTACTGGCAAAGATATTCCTTTATAAACTTGGAAAGTGAGTTTGTACTCCTATCAGCAATATTCAGCAAAAGCAGTCTTATTTTTTCCACATCTCTGACATTGTCTCTGTGATACTTACTTCAATGTGCAAGAGGTTTCTGGAAAGGAAATGTTGATTGACTTGGTCTGTCATGAAGGCATTTCATGCAGGTATCTAAACAAAACACAGTTTTAGGATTATTGCCCTCTGTCAACCAAACAACTTTTGAACTTTTTGAACTTCAAAACACACTTGCTTCAAAGTAGAGGTCATTGCAGTCTTTTCAGCTGAGGAATGTCTGCCAAACAACCTGCTGCTTAGTGGTGGGATGTGTACCTGCTCATCACACCACCTGTATTAGGGCTCTTCTGACATCTGATAATTCTTACACTGGAATTTATTAAATTATAGCTTTAGTAGTACCTGAGTAGCAGTTAATCTAACTTGCATTACAAAGACAATGAAAGGATAAATTGAAAGTTGGTTTTGTTCTGATATCAATCAGTTAATGTAATTCTGCAGTCACATGCCAAAAAACCAGAAAGGCAAGTTGATCCAGTATGCTTGTTTTATGGAAATTAGTACTAAGAGCTATCATATTTCTTGCTTATATGGCTTCTACAGATGTAAATTAAGACTTTTTTAATTAGACTAAATTCATCTAAAGAGTTTGTAGTCTTTTCAGAAAGCACTTCAACTGTTTTGTTTATATTCTGTTATACTTGAGTATAACAACAACCCTCAGTTTGATCTATTAAATAACAATCAAACAAGTACTAAAGAGACCTGAATAGACTGAAGGGTCTTTATGATCTAAGCAACACAAACATGTTATACTATGTTCTAAATTAGTGTGAATTTATGGTCCTGTTTCAGTCTGGTACTTGTGGTGGCCTGACCTCAGCTGGTTCTGTCACTCCTCAGAAGGATGGGGTGGTGGGAGAAAGAGAAGGTGGAAAAAAATTGTGGGTCAAGATCAAGATAATTTATTAAATGCAAAGGAGCAGTCTTTTGGTCAGTTTGGATCAGCTGCCCCGACTGCCACTCCAAGACCTTGCCCACCCCCAGCCTTCTGGAGAGGGGGCATGTTGGAGAGACATCCATGCCTTGGTGCTGTGGAGAGAGGGGGGATGTTGGAGAGACATCCATGCCCTGGTGCTCACAGCCTTGGTGCTGTGGGAGCAGGGCCCAGACCACTGGTGTGTTCCCAGCACACAGCACTGGGAGTGCTGGCCTGGGCAGAATTAACTCTATTTCCACCAGACCCAGCACATTTTCCATGTTACAGGTACAGAAAATGTGTGGGATGCCTGTGTGAGGTGTAACCTTCTGGGTTAATGTTGGATGTAACACAACTTTAATTCAGAGGCCTGAAGGAGAAAGGGGAACATATTCAGCTGTTTCTGGTGAGCAAATAGATCAGTTTGGTCCAGAGCCCCTCAATAATTCTGACACAACTTTGAGAAAAGCTGACCTGGTCACAAATCTACTGACCAGTGTCAGGGTGGACTTCTGTCTTAAAAGAACATCTCTCTGCTTTCCTCAGAATAATCATGCCATTCAATTTCCTGCCTTGGAAGATGCTTTGGGGTGTTTGAATGAAGTTTTGTTCAGTATTTGAAGTTCTGGCCTGGCTTCAATCAGTCTGATAAACCAGAGTAGGTGGAGTGGCAAAAAAAAAAAAAAAAAAAAAAAAAAAAAAAAAAAAAAAAAAAAAAAAAGGCAGAAGGTTGAGAAATGCCTGTGGAGCAGTGAGCTTTTTTGGTTTGTTCCTGAAATTCTAATTTGCAGACTTGCACTTTCCACTGTTTTGCAACTTCTCCTGACCTGGATTTTTGACTTTATGCAGTCTCAATATACTTTCAGAATTTTAATTCCTAGTCCTAGTCCTGCTGATTGTTACTGGGAGTCAGATTTGAAGAGCAGTGTTCCCAGTGGGCTCTGATGTTGTAGGCTTCAGGCTGCTGTTGTTATTCCTATAGATCTGTAGGAAAAGTCTCCAACTTTCCCCACCGAGAGAAATCTCCCAGGTCCTAATTAATCCCTGAGGTTCTTCTTCTTTTGTGTTACTCTTAAATGCAAATTTCCTTACTCTGACTTGAAGCCTGCTTACTAAACAGCAGAACCAAAAATATCGGATGCCTCTGGGATCTTCCCAACGAGTTATTCTTTAAAGAAACCTGTGTCTCCATCTCTGAAAAAGCGAGTTTACCCCAGGTTCAGGTACTGGAACAGGGCTGAGGTAACAGCAGCAGCCTTTGTGTCTCATTTCCTGGACCATAGACTCCTTAATTGTGCTTTGAAGAGCAAGTTAATTTCTATTCTCTTAAGCTGCTCTTATCTGGAACACTTTTTAAAAATAAGGCTTGTAGGGTGGAACTGTTCTGTCCTTGGAAATGTTCAGAGTGGAGGATTTTGGATCTCAAAATACAAGTCACTAATACATTGTGCTTTTTGTTAAAGCATGACTGCTGTCACCTTGTCCTCTGGTGACTATTTTCCATCATCTCTAAGTCCCCCTGACATAAATTCTGTAAATAGACACTCTCAGAAGACACAAGTTTTTGAGACTCTGTGCTTTATAATACAAATTCTTAAGTTCTGCTTAAGAAAGACAAGGCTCAGTGCAAATCCCTACTTTTAGCAGTTGTGAAGCTCAGGGACATCATACTGTTTCTGTTTATCCCTAGAAGCTGCATCTGTCCCATTTATCCAGGATAAGCCAGGTGTTGCTTATTTACCAACCACAAAACATGTATGCTTTGTTGGCAGCATTTAGGAAGCTAATTAATTAATTGGAAGATTCAAGATTCTATTTCCTTTCCTTCTGAAAAAATCATGCCTTCATATCTTATTTTGTGTTCTCCTGGAGGATCTCCAACCTTGTGTACGTACTGATGTTCTATAGAACAACTTTCTAAGTTTGGAGTAGCCCAGGAAATTATTTCCCAAACCACACACACTCTGCAGTCTTTCACTCTGCCTCACATTTATTCTCTTATTTAGTCTCAACATAGTGTTACCCTCTGAGAACTCTCAAAGGTTTTTGTTTCAAGGAGAGAGGGGGATGTCAGTTGTATCTGCTCCCTGGTTGTCTTGTTGCTGGAAGCTTCCAGCAGGCCCTGCTCTGGCCACGCTTAAGGAAAATCACTGGATCTGGGAATGAACTTGGAGACACTGAACATTAAAGAGCTTATAAAATAGCTAAACTTCTCCTCACTGTCTCCTACCTCAGTGTCAAAAGAACAGCTGGAGTGAGAATGTGGGCAGTAGAAATAACATTATTTCCTTCTGTTTTCTCTGGCTCAATAGGAGGTGAATCAGTAGAGGTGTCACCATGAACACCTTTCTATTTGTTGTGAAATTACAATCTTCTGTCTCAAACAGGTGGGATACCTGGGCACGTGAGAGAACATAAATATACCATTTGCATTTCTTCAATGAGCAATTCTCACTATTTTGCATCTCCAAAGCAGATTTTTGGCATATTCTGTAGCTTGGCTTTAGATCAAAAGCAGCAGTGCTCAAAGGCATTTTTATCTGTTGCATTATCTGCCTGTGTTAACCAACTGCCTGAATTCTGCATCTCTTTGATGGTTAATGTGACTCTAAGATAGTTGATGGGATTGAGTGAACTTGAACAATGCCTGAGCTGGTGGCTCACAGACCTGTTCACCTGCCTCGGGAGAGCTGAAACAAATCTTGCACAATCGGCCAAGGAATTGGAGAAATCAGCAGATGAATGAGAGCTGAGCTGCTCCTTTCTTTAAGGCACAGCTCTAGGCCAAAGACATTGGCTGTTTCCCTCCCACCCCTACTGAACTTCACAAATTAACTGCTTTGAGAGGTTAAGAGGATATTTTTTTTTTCTTTAGGTCTGGAAACATACGTTTTTTAATTCTGAAAGTTATAATTTAATTCTGGGTTGGTTTTTTTTCATGTCACTGTACCCTGTGCTGTTCTGCTTGTTGGGATCTGTCACACCTTTCTGCCACGTGTTAGAAAGTAGCAAGATTGTTTTTTCCTCCCTCCCTTAGGGAGTGCTCTGCTTACAGAGAGCACTAATTTGAGTCATATCATTCTTGTGGCTAAAATGATCAGATCCATTAATACTGTTATTTTGCAGTGTGAAAAGACAAACGAGTGTATGTGAGGTTTTATTAAACTGCCATAAAGCATAACTGCATAATGCTGAATGTTACCTCTCTGTCCTCCGTTGCAATTCAATTCTGTACCTCTATTTAATTTTCGTCCTTCCTGTGTTCAGCGAGGTTGTTGGTGATCTTCCCTCATTCTGCATCTGTAATTCTGAAGTCCAGGTTTTACCATCTCCCCTTAAATGTTTTGTCCTCCAGTTGTGGCCTATAGCTTAGCAGATTTTCCTTTGATATGTGCTTTTATTTTGGACACGAACTCGATTAAAATCTTCTCTGCCTAGAACTTAAATCATCTCTTTTTCTCCTCAGGTAATTTGCAGAGCTCTCCTTGTGCTTCCCTTACTCAGCATGTCTGAGACAGATCAGTGTGTGCTGCCCGGGCCTGTCCCAGCAAGCACTGCCTGTAGAGGTTCATTTTAATACAAGAATTAATTCATACAACAGCTATTGAAGAGACATTAATTGAGCACTGTCATGTCTTGACTGACAAATTAAATTGGTTTGCATAAACCTGTTAGCAGGAATTTGCTCCACTCAAGGGGCTGAGTAGATGTGAAGAGGCTCTGGTCTATCTTTGGTATAGACAGAAGGGAAAATGAGATTATATTCCTAAGGTGATTACATGCAGTTGTTGATTGTCCAACATCAACTGATTTTTTTTATGTGGGATAAAAACATATCCAGAGGAATATTTTCATGAACTACTCTTAATTATTCTGATCAGCAGATTTTTTTTTTTATATATATATATTCAGTTCCCTTTTACTGCACACTATTATCAAACTACCAAGTCTTTTACAATCTTCTCCAGCATGTGGAAAATGTAACTCTGAGTTAAGGCTATCCAATATAGATACTTATAAAAATATTTATAGATTTCACTTCAGGAGATTGTCATTAGAGGCTTTAAAAAGTCATTTACAGTATTTCAGTAATCTTCTCTTGGTATGAAGGGTAGAAACTAAAGCAGCAGCTGTGTGAAGGTTTTGTTTGGAAGTGGTGACATTGGACTATGTTTAGAGGAAAAAATATGATTCCTTTTTTTGCACTGAAGAATATGAAAATTCATTCTTTGACAATGTGAGAGTATTATTTTTACATTTTTGGTAACTGGGCCTTTCCATGTGTATCATCCAGATCTGCTGGAATTCAGCTGTGTCTTTGCTTTTTATTAGGCAGCTTCCTTACAGATTTTTTCTAATTTGGTATTTCTGAAAAAAACCACAGAGCGTTTTCAAAGTCACGATGTCAGTCTAGGTCTGTTCTACATTTAATCGAATAGCCCAAATGGAAAACAGCCCAACTGACAGGACTTTGTAATTAAATTTGTGTTTTAAATGGCCTCCACATGCCAATAACCCCATCAAATTATTGTGATTACTGGAGTTCCATATTCATGAAAGTCTGGCTGTAATGTGTTTTATTCATATAAATTTCATTTCATATTTCATTTTTAAAACTATGTCTGAACATAAAATGTTTGAAAATCAAGATTCCCTCCTCCTGGTGTTCAGGCATTTTGCTGAGGTGGTAACTATTGCAATCCAATCAGACTTTGTGAAGCTACAGACAAAAGAAATTGGTATTTCTTCAATGATATTTACTTGAAGTTTCCCCCAAAATGTCACGTTCAAACTTCACGAATTCACACATGTGACACTTTTTTAAATCTTCCTGTGTTGTGATGCTCAGCTGGGCTCATTCTGATTCCACTGCCTTGACTTCTTGTTTCTCAAATAAATTCACTGAAGAAAATTCAGCCTTCCTTCAGCCTTCCAAAATCAACATGAAACATCCTTTTGTGGACTTTGGACTTGAACTAGTGTCAAGTAGAATGTTTAACAGGTGTTCTTAAATATGGATTGCTCCAAGATAGCAGCATCTGTGGAAATGGATATTCATCTGACCAAAGGCTTCTTTGGGGAGTCAACAATATTAACGTATCTTATAATTTTTAAAACATGCTTTAAATACACCAGGGTGTGTTTTGTATATTTACACCTAGTGCAAATTATCTCACAGGTGTCATGTTTTGAAGAACAGTTTCCTCCCTTGGAAGTGATTGGGAGAGGAAACACATTTTACTACCTTCTTCCTGAAGTATATAATTTTACAAAGACTTTAACCACATAAAAATATTTCTTTAGTTTATTTTTCCTTCGTTTATTTTTCCTTTTTAATTGCATTAAATGGTGATCATGAAATCTTTCTTAAAGGAAATTACTGCATAAAATTACTACAATAAAAATAATTGAAGTAGGGTTCAGAGACAGCAGAGGTGACATCTACCTTTCCTTAACACAAAAGATGTGGGCTTGATTAACTAAAGCTGCTCTTAAACATTCAGGATAAGATAAATAACTCTAATTAGCTTTTTATTTTAGGATTTTTCCATCTGTGGGCCTTCATAAAGAGGCATATTGGGGAAAAAGGTGTCGTGCCCTAGAGATAATTCTCCCTATTTTACTTGTTATTTGGATAATCTTTCTTTTCACTAACATTATCTAGGATCAGATGTTATGATTTTTCTAATTAAAGCATCACTAAGTACTTAATTGCATTCTCTTCAAGGAGGTTTACATCATTCTGTCATGTTTCTAAAATGAAACACAACACTGCACATTCTTCCTCAGAGTGTAGGATGAAGTTTTGTACTTTGCATAACCTTTGAAAGTTGCATTTATTTTGTACAGAAAAGCTGTGGATTTTTTCATGCTAAAATGCATATTTTTCCAATACTTGTTTCAATAATGAAGTTCCTTAGGAGAAGATACATTATATGAAGAACTCCTCTGTGTGTTTGTACATCCAGTGCCTACTGCCTTGTGGAGAGTTTATGCTTCTGCCTTTGTTCATTTCCTCTTTTTTTGAAAACAAGGGTGGAAAATATTGGGATAAAACTGAAGACCAATTATTTTTTCATCCTCATTTCCTCTTTAGTACAACGGATGGGTTCTGACCCATAGGCTGCCTCCTGAATAAGGAAGATTGATTGTGGTGAAGGAAGTTGTAGTGATTAAAAAACACATCTGCAGAAAGCGCGTTGGTTTTAATTACTGCCGACTCATTTAAACTTGGTTTCCTCTCTCCCACTTCCTTTTCCATTTCAATGTGCAAGGGAAAACATAAAACCCTAAAATGACGCAAATAAGAAACATCTCTACCTGAATATTGCTTTTCAAAGCCATTGGTGAAAGTTGGAACAAATTCTGACATGTCAGTGGCTGGGCATGGAGTGCTGGGGTTTGCACATGTCAGATATGGAACTGAAATTTCCTTTTTTTCAGTGGAGCAGTTTTGTACCTCACAGGACAGTGACTATAGGTGACCCTAAGCAGGATTTGGTAATGTGTGTAGTAATCCTTCCCAGGTGCTCTGAACATAACTCTGAATTTACAAAATGTGCTTGTTGGAGTTTTATTTCCAGGGTACTGTGACCTGGAGAACCTCATAGTTATTTTTATTATTTTTATTTGTACTGTTTTAGTTGAATCATAATCCTGTTGTACTGGCTTTGGAGTTCTCTAACTCCTGAAGATGTTTTCAATGCAGTGGCATAAATAACATGTCTGTGACATCCATTCTGGTAATGTTATTTAGATACAATTCATTAACTCCTCTCCGAATTGGGAAGTGGTAGAATTATTAGACAAGAGAGAATCAGGTGCCTAAATCCAGACCTATAATGCTATTTTGACTCCTGTCTGAGACCATCTGGACAGGACTGGCAGATACTGGAGGCTTTTGGTGAAGCAGTAAATTAAGCCAGACAGGACTGTAAGGCCACAAACTGATCCTATATTTGGCCACTTCTTCCCACAGAGCTCATTTTAAGCCATTTTTATTTTTAAAATTTATTTGTGTTGCCTTTCAGTGTAGGTATTTGTTGGTACTTAAGATAAACACCTATTTTCTGCTCTTACTGTTCTTCCTGTTACTTTTTCTTGCTGCTGTAAAGGATAAATTCTTTCAGATTTTTTCAGAGACACCAATGCTGATTGCAATTAAATAAAAAGCTAAATGAACTCTAAGTTACCTTTAATATATTAAAAATGTAATTATCTGTCTAAAAAGCAAATTACCTCATTGCTGTTGTAGCAGAAAGGATTGTCATGATTTTCTCTCCTGATGAGTTTTACTTTTTCCTTAACTGCCATAGTCCTTTGCTATGAGCCAGAAGTTTCTTTTATTCATTGTTCATGTTACTGCTTCCTATACAAGTAATATTAATATTGCATTTCAGCAAGTTTCCAGTTGGAATAAGAAGCCAATTCATTTATTGTATATATTGCATTGTTTAATCTAGGTACAGGTGTATGCCACTCTACAGCATTTGTAATAATAATAAAATATAAAAATAAACTTGTCTAATTAGATCAAAAAATTGAAACTTGAATGAACTCTATTTTTGCACAGAAACAGATACTCGAAATACTGAAAAGAATATTTCTAATGCAGAGTTTTTTGTACTTTCTGGAAGGTCTGAATGGGTGTAATATAGGCCAGAAAGATTTTATCAAAGTATTTTAAATGTTATGAGAGAAGCAACAGTGAAAAAACTTCTCACTTCAGTTTGAAAGCTCTAAGGAAATATTCAGTGAATATAAAACCTCTGTGAGACAGGGAGGAAATGGAACCAGTGTGCAGTTGCTTGTGCTGCCACACCTTACACAGGGGAGCTGGAGGAAGCTGTTTGTACTCGAAATAATCTGATTTTCATTGTATGAAAGAAGCTGGTTACATGAGCTGGGCTTTACAGATGCTGAATCAAAGGCTCAGCTTGGTGGTGTTTATCTTGCAACCACAAATCAAAAATCCCAGTCACGTGTCAGAGTCCCACTGGGAGGGGAATGGTACAGCTCAAGTGCAGAAAGGTGTGGGATTTGTTTGGCTGAGGATCTAGAAATAAACTGGATTGCATCGTGGCAGTTTTCACATTGGCCTGTAAAACAAATTTCTTAAATGATGATAAAAGTGGCCTTGAGTGGTTCTGAAAATGAAAAGACAGCAGGTCTTAGGGCAGAGGAGAGTGCAAACATAGCACTTCTTACGGCATGTTAACTTAGTGAGTTAGTGAGTTTGCAGCTATTTTCCTGTTGTGTTGCAAAGTTACATTTCCAAAGATTGTGCTCCAAATTATGGCTAAATTCAATGTAACTCATTGATTTTTCTCACTGCAATGCCAGTAATTCCTAAAAAAACGATGTAATTTGATGAAGATTTGTTCCTAATTTTTTTTCAATTCCAAAAGGCTCAAAGCATTTTAAGACCTACAATACAATAAGTACAGAACCAGTGTTATGAGCCAAAATTCAGAGAAGTAAATTGGAGCATGGAATGGAATTATCTGTGTGGCTAGATGGAAGGAGGAAATTTTGGCTAAGACTTTAACTCTAGAAATTACAAACAGTGATGTATAGTCCAGAAAAGAGCTGTCAGGATGCAATTTAATAGCAGTTCTTCTGTCTGCCTTCACCTCTCCTTGTGTGTGTACAGATAATTGATCAAACCTGTTCAGTTTTCTCTTCAAGTGTGAGGAGCTGGGATTTGAACCAGTTGTTCTTTGGACTTCAGGGAATTACAGCTGAGCACCTGGATTCAAGATTTACTTTAGTTTGCTTGAATTACCAACAGCATTTATGAAATTATCAGTCTGCTCAGAAATTAATGTAAAAATGTGAAACTCTGTCCTCTGCTTCTAATTTAAATTTCAAGCTGTCAGGAAAGAGATGACTGCACTTCCTACTTGGCTGTAATTGAAAACCAGGTTTTCAGAAAAACAAAACTGAAATTTTCCTTTTTAATCTCTCACCTTTTGAAAGCTCTTTGTATTTTTTATCTGCTCAGCTTCACTGTGACTCTTTAAATAGAGAAGCTAAGTTTCCATCTTGTGCTGTTATAGAATAGCTTGAGATATAAAATAAAGGTAATTTTTCCCTTTTACCTTTTATGCAGAGATTTGTGAAGTGTCTTTGTAAGTTAGAAAAACCTATGCAAGAGAAGGCTAATGAGGGCTTGATTAATGAATGCTAGAGAGAGTTCTTTTTTTAAATAGAAATCACCCTTGCAGCACAGGATAGCATGACCTTTGCAGGTTTTTATCTTCATGGTTTGCTGTAAAAATGGCTCTATGAACTCTTCTAATACTCAGTTTAAAAGAATTTTAGGTTAACCTTCTGAAAATATCTTAGTAATACTTAGTTGTAATATGAGAGTTAATTTAGGATGAGGATTGAAGTTTTCCACAGTAATTTGCTGTTGTCATTGAGGAAACATTTCCTAGTTCAGAGACATTCTAGTTTATTCTTATGGGATAAGCAAATAGCATTTTCTTTTCCTCCATGCTTGTTATTTTGATTGTATTTAATCATACTGTAAATTGTGATGTTTCATTGCCAGCAGTCCCCCAGCCAAGATCTTCTCATGGTGTTTTTGTTCCCACATCAAAAGTATTCACAACTGCACATGCAGAGCTCTGGCCTGACTGCTCACATCTCTCTGCACTTTAAAGTTCTGCAAACAGATACTTGGAAGATTTATGAATGCTTAGGTGGAAAATAAACCAAGGCAGTTTCCCACCTGTTTTTGAACAGAAGTTGATTATCAGAAATTAGTGTTCAGAAATGCTAAAAGCCTGTGGTGTTCATCCTCAGTGGACAAACACATCCTCAAACACATCCTGGTCAAAATCAGGAAGAGAAGTGGAGAGTTTCAGTGTGATGGGAGTGCAGTAGTTGATATAAAACAGTATCAGCTTACTTGGCATAAATAATTAAGTCCTGTGGTACCCTGAAGGTTTTGTGTAGACTGCAGATTTCAGGAGGAGCAAACAGCAGAGTTCTATTCAGTCACACTCCTGGGGTTCTCCTCAGCTTTTTCCTTTTGTAAACAGTTTGGTGTTTCTAAGAAATTGCATTAATATGTGTTTGTGCAGATACAGGTGATTTGTAATCCTGCTGATGTTCTCTGATGCATAGTGGAAGCTACTTCTGAACACCTACTGGCATAATAACATTAATATTCATATTTAACCCAAACAGCTACAGAACAGTATTAGATAAGGAGATGTTGCTCAAATGGGTGTCCAGTGCTTCAGTGACCAAATCAAAATGGTGTCTACACTGTTCTGCCATGAACAAAACAAATCAGAACATGCAGGGGATTTTGCTTATTTTATATTAATTAAAAGTAATGGGGGGTATTATAGGTTATGGGACTCTTGGCAGGATTGTCTGTTCTCAAGTTCAATTTTTCCTTTGCTGGAGTAACTTTTGGTTGAAATTTTGCATTCTAGATGTCTGCCTATGGAAAATTTCCTTTGAAAATTTCAACCAAAATGGTTCAAATATTCCCAAGAATGAGGTTATTGGAAAGATACTCCTCAGGGTTTTCTAGAGACCTTTAAAGTCTGTAAATATTTAACATTTAAACAGAGCAACTGTAGCATATTATCTTATGAACATAGAAGGGGCTAGTGAGGACTGTATGGATAATCTTAATTCTTAGAGTTGGCATGTTTTGAATGTTTGTGATCCTGTTTTGTTGCCACGTGGGTGTACAGCATTTTAACCTAGGAGATTTATGTCCTTTTGCTTTAGATTATTGGTTGCCAAGTCAGAAGAGAGCCCGTGGACTCTACTGAACGATACACTCGCTGGATCAATAACCTAACCCAGGAGCAACTTCTTACACAGGTACCTTTGTTTCAGCTGTGCCTGAAATGACAGCAGAAAAATGGAGTAAGAGGCTTATTTGGATGGATTTTTTTCAGTCATAAGCAATACTTGATAGTTTATTAATGTAATCAGGTTCTCATATTTAAACAGTTTGTTGAAGAGAAGCCAAGGTTGTGGTGCACATGATCATTACAGAACAATGACTTCACACTGAGTGAGAATGAAGCTCTCAGGTTTGGAGTGAGCCCTGCATGTCTCACTGCTGTGTTAACTACATATGCTCTCATGTTCTAAAATTATGGTTTTCTTTTCAAAAAGTGGATTTGCATACAAAAGGGGGGAAAAAATCAATCTTGAGAATGAATCTTCTCCCACCCAAGGTACTGATCACTCCTGTCTCTGTTTAAATTTTGCTTGGGATGATTTTAAAACAGCAGTTCTTCAGGCATTTAACATCGGGCTCATTATGCATTGTTTGTAAGTGAGATGCATCTTGTGCAACTGAAGATGACAGTTTTGGCATAAGGAACGGTTGTTTCATTAGGCAGGAGGCCAGTGCTGAACTAAAATAGAGACTTTGGCAAAAACAAGCTAAGCTGTGGAAGAAATCAATCCAGCTTGTGGAGGAATGTTGTACAGAATATAAGAAATCTAATGGATGGTTTGCAGAAAACATCCCAGCAGGCTTTAAGATCCAAGTATTTGGGCTTGGGTTTTGGGATGCTGTGTTAGAAAGACATTTGGTTTTAATTTCCCTGGATTTAAGTGGTTGAAAAGATTAACATATCCTTATTTGTTAGACTTCATTGGAAGCTGTGTTGTGTTCCCCCAACTCAAAAAAACCCCACTAACAGGCCCTGCTATGGTTGTTGTAACACAAGGAGTAATCTACAGACCTTGTTTTAAAATCACCAGTGGTATTACAGCTCCCTGTAATTCACCAAAGGAAAGCAATTACAGAAAAGGTTACCCAAGGAATATTTGGATTTGCCTGTAAGTGTGGCATTAGAAAAATTACAGATTTAAACCAGTGCATTTATCTGATGACAGCATCTGGATCACTGTACTGGTGAAGAGAAAGAAAAGCCTGAGGGTGCAAAAGCTTGTCCTGCACAATCTGAAGTGTTTCATCTAAATGGCCACAAGATCTTTGATGAATTATGTGGAAAATTAAAATAAATATCCTGATCTTGAGATTAAGCAAATCTCCCCCCTCATTTTAAATAAGATGGGCATCAATGTGTTCTGGAAAAGATTATTTAATATTGTGTTTCCAACAGTAGCATGCAAATATGATGACCTGGGACGTCCCTTGCAATCTTACATGCTACAAATACCTCTTAAAGCCTTAATAAATGCATTATTTTTACATATAATGTAGAGTCACACAATTTACAGGTAGATTAGCAATTTTGGATCATACATTGGGTTTGGAACTAGCAGAACTTGTGATACTCATGAGTTTAACAAGATGAGCTTTATAGATTCACACTGTTTATGTGTTCTTCATTATTTTTTAACGTGCTACCTGTTCTCCACTGAGTTTAATGAAGAAACAGAAGTTCCTCCAAGACAGTAGATTTCTGAGAATTCTGTGAGTGTCTGGAGTTTTGGAGAAATTGTGCTGCACCAGCTACAATTCATATGTTGTTAAACACCACAGAAGCCCCTTGGAGGGAGATTTTAGGTGCCCAGTTATCAGACGAGCTTCAGCTGTGACACAAGCCTGGGGCAGCTTGGCTTTTCTAGCTTTGGAGCTATAAGAGCTGCTTGGTTTCTGTGAGCATGTGGCACTTCTGCTTTTGTAATCTTCTGATTAGAAATTCAGGTAGAGGGATAATTATTTTGCTTTTTCTTACTTAAAACAGTATGGGGCAGAGGAGGAAGTGGGAGTAAAAGCCATCTCAGCTGTACTCTCATCAATTATCTAAGATCCCACTCACCTACCCTGATATAGCCTATGCTTTGTGGTGTTTTTTTAAACTCTTTTCAGTACATAAACCCCAAAAGGCTATAATGATAGACCTGTGCTAATGGATTTGTGGAATCTCTGAGAGGAGCAGTTCTTCAGGGAATTCAGGAGAATTTGCTTTAATTTACAACATGTTGTCTGCAGCAGATCCCTGTAGTGAAACATGTTTAGCTTTTTGTAGCTGTCTCTGTACTCAGTGCCCAGCTCTTTCCAGTCACTTCTGCTGCATTTCCACACCATGCACATGCAGATTATTTGTGCTGGAAATTGGGAAACCGAGAGACCATTTCAAAAAGGAAGAAGAGCCAGTTGTCAAGATCATGTCATGCCCTATGATAACATTTATGTTATTGATCCAATAATATCCTGTGGCACTGGATTGCTCTGCTGGGCAGTGTCCAAAGCCAGGTTTGGGAGCTGTGATTGGAGGGAGATGTTTTGGGAGGTGCCTGCAGACACCTCTGTGCTGGATGCTGGCTTTAAACTGCTCGAGTCAGTACCAGGTTTTTGGATCAAATGTCCATCCCCGGTCCTCATGCTGAGAAGATCTTTCAGTACAAAATGCTGCCAGCACTTCAACTTTTCCCTTAGCCCTGGCCTCTTGATGCTTACTCATCCATTAAATGTTTCTCTAAACAATTATACTGTAACATTCCAGAGATACTTTATGGTATGCATGAAATTTCAGAATACATACCCCAGAGAGTGTGGTGGGAGTGAGAGAGTACACAGATAGCATGATAATGAAAAAAATTACATTTTAAAAGATCAGTATTTGCTTCTCCAGTGTTATCTTCTGCATAAAGGACAGGTGATCAAACCACACTTTCATGGGTATACTGATATAAAGCTTAAATACTTGTGTTCTGGAAGACTTGCTCCTTCTGGCCAAGAGTTAAAAAAAAAAGCAAAAACACAAATGAAAAAGGATAATTGTAAATGTTCAGTAAGTGCAGATCACAGTGACAGGTACAGGAAGAAAATGAGCAAACAAATTAAGAGAACTGGCTGTTTTGATGTTGAAGTAAGTGGAAAAAAAATGGAGATTAAGACTAATCTGAGGGGATATCCGAGTCCAAATTGTGCTTGTAAATGTGACTGAGGTTTAATCGTGCAGCCCTTCTTTTACACTGGAAATGTTTACTGGGCTGTGTAAATGAAAAGTTCTGAATGGTTTTAAGGTTGGATTAATTGCACAAATATTTATGCAAGTCATTTTTGAGGACTCTTGCTGACTGTAAGTAAAAGAGCTGAGTTCATGTCCCCACATCTGTTAAATCACTACTCTAGGTTAGTTTAGTCTCTCAGCCTGTGAGGTATTCTGTTCAGCCTGAAGCACAATCCCATCTGACCTACCATTTTCTCCTCCTCAAAGACATTTCCACTCCTTCACGTGGTTGTTCACTTAGGAAGCAGGCAGCAAACTTAGAGTTTGCTCTTGTGAGGAGACTCCTGCCAAAAGGAAGGGCCTGTGGATGATAAGGCTGGATTGTTGTAATGTAGATAAATAACTGTCTGAAAAAGCCACAGTGATTCTGCACAACTGTGTCTGTATATATGTCCTGATATATGCTGGGCTTTGCAGGTTATCTTGGAGCTCTTGGTGTTGAATAAATCTGGAAATTGTCACAGGTGATTTATAGTTCTTAGCAATAATCTCTGCCAACCGCCTGACAGAAGAGCAATAATTAACATTTCATAGCACACACCTCTCTGTGCTCTAATAAGTGCCTGTTGCATTTCACTGACAGCTTTAAAGGCTGTGCTTTTCTACTTACTTAGTCTTCCTATATTAGAGTTTAATCAATATTTGATAAAGATTTGTGCTACAAATCAGCATTTACTACAGATGCTCAGTTTGGAAATAGTTCCAGCATTGTGCTGGAGTCAGAGCGTGTAGCTTATTTTAAAGTCAAGAAGGACCTGACAGCATGCCTGGATCTTTTCCATAAATTCAGTGCACTCAATATTCCATTATCATCATGTGGCTCAATAGGGAACTTCTCAGTGGTCAAAAGCTGGTTGGAGTAGATTGCAGGTCAGATGAATTTTCCAGGTGGGCCACGGTTTGAATATCTCTGGCTTAGAGCAGCTGTTTTGTCTACCTGCAGACAGAAAATTCCACTTTATTACTGCTTGGGTTGGCTGTCCATGTGTCACAACTGAAATAATGATCAAGGCAGCAATCTGAAAGTGGATGTATGCAGTGCCTGTTGTCTGGTTATGTTAGTAAAGGCAAAAACGGGCCAGAGGGAAAGGCTTTCTTACTTAAGAATGAATAAAACATGAAAAGGCTGATTGAAATCCCCTCCACCCTCCCCCTCCCTCCTTCCCTCCCCCATCTTTGCCACTATTAATGGCTCATTTGTGTTTGTTGTCTTTCAATAGAAAGATGCTCAACACTTCCTTGGGATTTTTTTGATCACTCTTTCCTCTTCCTTGACCCATATTATCTAAAAATGTGGCATTAATAGTGAAGTCCTGAAGTTTTTCTGCTGAGTGGAACAGCCAAAGTTACTGGTTATTACAGCAGATTCCAGCAGTTTGTATGGGATCAAGCTTGTACCATATATTAAAAAAAAAAAAAAACAAAACCAACTGGCTGCTTCCTTTTGTGGTTGGTTGATCCTTGTTCTCTGCTGGAGGAGAATGAACCAAAGTTTCACAAGCTTGACAGTGTTTATATTTACATGTGAAAATACATGTCAAAGGGTTCATGGAATTCTAGAAAGTTTAATGAGAAGTGGCTTAGCCACATCTGTGAACTCAAAGCACAATTAGAACTTCCCAGTGAGGCTTTATGAAAAGGCAGCTCAGGGTCACATATTTTGAACTTAGAAACAGGTTTGCTGTAATTCAGAAATGAATACAGCTTGTGCTTTGTGTGTGTGCAGTTTTGCATGAGTTTAAAGGTATCCCATAGGGGAAGGAGTGTTAAATAGCTTGCAGTTTTCCTCTTCATATCTTGCTTGATAATTTGCATGATTAAACAAGGCTGGAATGTGGCTCATAATACATGGTAATGTTAAAATGGAACAGAAATATTGTAATATAGTATAAAAGGGACTTGTGATTACAATAAGTTTGACTTTATTCCAAAATGTTCTTGATGAATGCAGCATTACAGCATGACGGATTCTTGTGTGGCAGAAAAAGCTGATATGACTTTGAAGGACACAGAAATGAAACTGGTAGAAAACAGCTATTTCTCTGTGAGCTATGATTTGTTCCAGCTGATTGTATTTTCTTGTATTTGTAGTAATTAATGATGCCAAGAAGGAATGCAACAGATTTGCATCCTAAATGCCATCTTAAAAGACATTTGATGTAGGAGATGGACAGGTGTAAAGCGTAAAGGAAAACTGTCCAGGATTGAATTTTCAGAAATGCATAATTGGCTTTCCAAGTTATTATTGACATTTATGTCTACTCAATACTCTTGAAAACTGCTTTGAAAAATAGGGCAAGATGTTAAAATATATTGAAGACCTATTTGTTAATTTAGAGCTGCAGTTGAGGACATGGATGGAACTAACTAATAACTTCCAGTTTCTGAGTGCTCCACTTAATTCTTGTTTGGTCTGCCATATTTATCCTGTTGATGTGCTTGTGCTGACTTCCAAATAAACAGCCCTTAAGCCTCACTTTGAGCTTCAATATCATTGCCTTTTATAGTTTAAGGAACTGTACTTTTGCCTCTTTTTGAGGGACAAAATCCAGTCTTTATTTTAAAGTAATAGGTAACTTTTTTTTTTCCTTTCAAAACAAAAAGCCCACCCCAAACAGACATTTCCAACTCAGTGGTGTTTATTTTTTAGTTGGTTGTCCATACGTGAGAGCACAGAGCTGATTCACCCTTCGCTTCCGTGATTTGCTTTCTTTGAATTTGAGCATCAAAAAAGAAGGGAAATATTTTTACTGTGGCTTCTACTGTAATAAAAATCATGGATTTCAAATATATTTTACCTGCAATGCAGTTCCCTCGTGTAGCCTTATACATGGGAAAAACATTTCTTTGTCTCTTGCAACTGCTTACTGAACAGTTTTGCACTGTTTTAGAAATTATGTATGAGCGTGAGTTAAGCACATTCTATCTGATCTGTCACACTCAAGATTTTGTTCCTTAATACTTTTTTATACTGACTTCACCCTGCCATGTTTGACATTTGTCTCCACGGTAGTTGTTGCTTTTCTGATTTTTTTTTAACTACTTAAGGAAGCTGAGTTTTAAAATATTTACATCCACCACATCCTCTCACAAGTATTAACAATATATGTTATACTGTTATGTTTGAATTTATATTTTCCTTTCTGTGTTGTAAAAAAAGCCAGATTCATTGTCCAATCCAACAGCTTTGGAGTGTAAGAATCCAGATTTAATGAGTAATTCAGTTTTTGTGTATTTTTTTCCTTAGTACAAGTGTGACAAACTGGGACATGGGATTTTTATTCTGTTTTTTACAGTCTTGGTCAAACGGACTGTGATTAGATTGAGCTGAAATTGTGCAAATAAATTACAGTGAGCTTTTCAGTGCATTAACTTGGATCAGTGCAGCTGTGAACAGCGTGTCCTTTTTCATAAAGAATGGATATTTGTCTGTGCATTTATGGCAATTTCATCATCTAAAGGTGAGTAGCACATCCAGTTCCACTGATGCCTAAAAGAACCTTGAAATGAAACAGCACACTTTGGAGACAAAATCAGCATATGAGGTAGAACAAAGGCTGGTCTTTATTGGAGGCCTCCAAGGGGCAGATATGGAAAATGCCCACCCCTGCACGGGATGAATGCAGTTTGATAAGTTTAGCAAATTAGCAGAACTGGCAGAAATTCCCAATTAGAGACATAAGTGGGGAGGTAATTCCTCCTCGGTTCAACCCTTTTCTGAATCCTCCCCCTTTAGATAGGAGCTAAACTCTGTTTATGAAAATGTGTCTCCGAGAGTTGGTTTCAACCTTGGCTCCCAGAGAGCCAAGATAGGAAAGGGGCTTTGGACCCCCAGTTTGGAGCCTCTGGAGTGTATTTTGTCTTTCTGCCTGTCAGGGTAGGGAAAAGTATTGGGGCTAGCTAGCGACAAATAGGCTGCGAATATATATGCAAAGAATATAGAGAATATATAAAAGCAAATCCTGCTGGTAAGCAGAGTAGGAGGACTTAGGAGTTGCTGCAAACTACTTTGATTTCTTCAGAGCTACTGAAACAGAAAAAGCAGATGTTACTGGACTTCTTTTTATTAGACTAATTTGGTACCATTCATTGATGATGTTAAGTTTACTGGAGTGGATCTGATTCATGCCTGTCAACATAAAAGATTTGGTGTTCAGAAAGTTTGTATAGTAAAAGGAGTTATTATTTTCAGGTGTATCATTCCAGAGAATGCCAAGAGGTCTATATTTATTTTGGATAATTCTTTGCATACCTATACTGTAATAACGTCAGAATGAAATAAACATAACCATGAACATATGAATCCCAGGGTTATGATTATTTTATGGAGTAGAAAAGACAAATTGTGGAAATTGTTTGCTGTCTAGTGAATGGTTCAAACTGTACTTAAAAGAATGCTTTAGTCTTTATAACTTTGGAGGATTTATCTAGCAACAACAGACAAAGTAAGTGTGCTGTCAATAATGCAGCTTGTTACACTTGCTTTTTTTTTTGCCTTTTTTTTTTGCCTTTTTTTTTTTTGGTTGGTTTTGGTGCATTTTTGATTTTTTTACATCAGACTGCATGTATTATACAAAAGTTTCTGCCTCTGTCTTATATAGTGTACATGTTTTATGTTTTTAAGTGCCTTTGCCATGTTTTGTTTTAAGAGCTAGTAAGACAGGGTCCAAGTTTGTGCTTAGTATCTTCTAATAGTGTCACTGACAATTGAAATTTATTTTGAGCATGCATTCCAGACTTCTATTTTTCTGAAACCCATTGGTTTGACACTGTGTAGTTTTGGGGACCTTGGGACTGTATGGGCAGCTCTTACACTCTGTACTCTTATACTCTGTATTTTCTTTAGTGTGTTTTGTTGTCGCCATGTTCTTCCACTGCAGCTTTTGGAATTGGTTGTTCTGGCTGTGACAGCACTTGACAGCTTTCACTTTCTCACTTCATTCTTGGTTTCATCTCTTCCCCCATATAATTCTGTCTTTGCCTGATGCTTCACAAAGGAACCACAAGATCACCACATCCTTAATAGCCCATTCATTTTGCAAGGAGCAGATTGCTTAGTAGTTTTTAATAAAGAAATTGAAATGTAACCACCCATAAGAAAGTAACAGAGGAATAGTCATCTTAATATTCAGGAGAAAACAGTTCTGTGTTCATGAAATCCTCTCTCACAATCAAGCCTCAGAGGAAGGAGGTAAACTGGTCACCAGGCTGGCAATGGCATTTAAAAGGGTTTTAATGTTTCTGACAGCAACCAGACTGTCCAAGTGCTCACACCCTTTTACACACTTCACTTGGAGCACTGCCAGGCCAGCAAGGTGATACTGAACCCAAGCTAGCAAGAAGCAAATGAATTGTCACAGCATTTCTAGTTGGGAAACTGCAGGGAAATCTCAGCTCTGTTATCATAGAAGCCAGGAGAGATAAAGAAGTCATTGCTGTGGTCCTGGATGTAGTGTAGACACTAAAAGAGGCATGTTCAGTTTATGTTCTCGGTGTTCTGTTCCTTCTGTGCATTTCCTGAGTATTTCAGCTGAGGAGAAAAGATTTTTTTTTTCCTAGTGTTGTCCTATATGCAGCCAAGAATCAATCTCTGCTTTGTGCAGGAGTCAGTTGAGAAAACCTTATCACGTTATGTTCCAGCCCCGGAAAAGTGTCTGAGAATTATGCTGGCAAGGACTGACTGCCCTTGTGATTTGTTCTTTAATTAATTTCTCCTTCCATTCTTCTGTTTCTCCTCCTCATGAAGAGTCCCATTGCTAATGAGGGCTGCAGCCAGGCTGATGTGCATCTCCCTTTCTCCTTTCTCCTCTCCCTTTTTAGCCAGGCCTAGTGACTATCTAAAAACATGGCATGGCCATGTCCCCAAAGTTTTAGCCATACCTTTCATACTGGCACCCTTCTACTAGAAATAGATAAATAACTCTGTGATTGTGAAATGAAAATAAATTAGAAACTGCTACATTCAAATGTTTGACACTCTTAGAACCCCTGGGTCTCACTTGAAAGAGCAGGAAAGTGGAGGTTTCAAGTGGCAGTGCTGCTAGGCTGTCCTCAAATGTGTTTCTTCTCTGAACTGAAACTCAGGTCATGCTCAATGTGTCCATTGGTACATCTGCATCCTCACTTTTTTAGGGCTGAGATGTTTGAGTTGAGGTTTGTTGTACTTGGCGTGAATCAAGCAGTCAGAGGGATCACAACTGCCTCTCATGGAGAATGCTCCCTCCACCAGTGGGCAGGTGCTCCATTTCTTTCCAGTATTTGAAAATAATTTATTATCTCAATTGCCAACTTTTATTTGGCCACCTGACTTTAGAAAGGAATAACCAGCACCATCAGCTTTTCCTACCTACCCTGAATTCCATTTTAATGGCATCTCTCAGAAGAATGCAAACCTTAACCTAGAAGCCAAACGTCAGCGTCAGATTTCACGTTCAAAAAGAAAAAAAAAGAAAAACACAAACCCAACAGCCTTTGGAGTCAGTAGGAGAGATTTTTTTGTGTGTGTCATGAAATTATTCATAGCTGTGCAGAGCAGATGTTGACAATTAGGAGAGAACAGAGGCTGGTCTGTGGTCTCTGTTTCACGTGGGTAGATGAAGGCTCGAGGCAGCCGCGATTTCCTGTCAGCGCGAGAGCAGGTCCTGGGGGCTGCAGCCCAAAGTGTACAAAGTCACTTTTGTGTGGCCTTGGTTCTGTCCCTGGGCTGAAAGAATAATGGTGCTAGGAGGCTCAGTGTTCTGGTCTGAGAGATCTATGTCCATTGATACAAAATTACGGGTTGAAAACTTTTTATGGATTTTGTGTTTCTTCCCTAGATGTTTGCCTCTTCCTTTTAGAAAGTCCAGAACAGCTGACCCTTTCATTTACTGCAGTAATTGCCACTGTGTCATGTCACATTTTAATTCTTTTAGCTTGAACCACATTTAAAGCACAGTCCCTCCCAAATCTGAATGTATTTTGACACAGTAACTTAAATGGGAACAATTTCCTGCAAATTAGAAGTGAAGTGTTACCCTTTTGCCTTTAGAGTAATTTTCTGTAAAATTCTGATGGTTGCAGGTGACCTGGGGCACCTCTGCTTGTTGACAGCACTACTTGGCATGCTCATGTAAATAGGGATTTCCCAGTAGTTAAAGGAGTTTTTTACTGTAGCCCATTTTGTCTCTTAACTGAATGGGCTTGTTGAAGTAAAGATGGTGTTGATGCCATATTCAATGAATTCCCATTTTCCTCTTTGCTGGCAGAGCTGTATAAATAATCATATATTAGTGATGGAAAATTAGAAACATCTTTTTCTTCAAAGAAGTACTTCTGATCTTCAAGTTTAGCAGGTGCAGGCAGTGATGGAGAAATCATCCCATGTCCTTTGGGAGGCCATGGTCAGAGGAGAATGAGCAAAACCAGCTTAGTGGAAGGAGAGGAAACTTTGTGGACCTGGTTGCTATTCAGAATCAGGGAGATGGTTTGTAGAATTTGAAACAAACAAAAAAAATTTGGTGTTCTGCCATATATTAAATTCACTCTTTCATGGCTTTTATAACCAAGCTGTAGCCATGGAATGTGAGCACGTTAATGTCAAGTTCCAGTGATTGGGTCTGTCATCCTGCTGCTCTGTACAATGGAGGATGCTATTGAACACAAATAGAGCATTGATAAAATGACAAAAGCAAAGCATAAAAATATTTCTTAAATGGCTGAAACAGTAGCTGCAGTAAATACATGTTTTGTTATTCAGGAACAAGAAATTATTTTCTGTCTGACAGGATAGCATGCATTTCACTGCTGCCTGAGAACTGGGTCCCTGTGATAAGAATCTGTGACAAAGCTTGGGTTGCTTGGGCTTTTTTTTTTTTTTTTTTTTTTTAATCAAGTAGGTAACGTGAATAATTTTAGAATAAAGAGGAAGGAAGAAATTACATGCCTCAGTAGCAAGCATGTGTTCTCTGATACTTTAGTTTCAAGTTCTGTATTGAGGAGAGGTGAAGTCCAAAATCTCCTTTTATAGCAGGATACCAGGTGCAAGCAGCAAGACATAGAACTCAATTCAACTTTCTCTTCAGTGAAAATGATAACACAGCTTCAGCCTTGGTGACAAACTGCCACTGCTATGGCAGGGCTTGTGCTAATTTGGTAGGAATAATACATAAGCAATGCTCATAGATATAAATTTTTAGTCTGAAAGATGCCAGTGCCTCCAGGACTGGAAGTCCTGGTGAAGGAGAATTCTTGGAGCAGCCCCAGCCAGGGCACTGACACCCTGAGCCCTCTAAGGGCAGGACAATTAAGCATTGGTAATTAACAGTTGCTGTAAAAACCTGTGTCAGACCACAGAATGGGTCATGCCAAGGTATTTACCTGCAAGTTACCTGAAAACTGTCTGTTGTTTCATTCTGATTGTATATCAATAGCCAAATATTTGCTGGCCAAGTCAGAATCTTTCCAAAATTCCAAGCTGAAGGGTTGTTTTGCAGGAAGGCAGCCTGATGTCCCCCCTGTGCACTGAACGTGTTGTTGCTGTCTCTCAGCTTGGGATGGATAGCTTGAAGTGGAATGTTTTCTCTGTTCTGACCTCTTACCAGAGAGCTCCATAAAAACAACTAATAAATTTTACAAGGAAATAAACTTCTTTCTAAAACCAAGCTGTGAAGCTACTGCTTCACATATTCTGAAAGTTGTTTGAATTTCCATTTGGGATTTGATATATTTGGTTAATTTTTTTCTTGGCAACTTTGGTGATTGTAGAATGTAGAAATGTCACCACCATCAGCAAACCAAAAATTTTACTGTCTGGTTTTAATGGTAATATAAATAACAAGTTTTGGCTTTTTTAACTGCTGTCAAACCTTTTTTAAAGCAAAAATATGTTATTTTACTCAATATCTGTGACTAACCATAATCATGTGTGAGGAACTGGCAAAGAGAAGTAACTTTTCTACCTTTTACAAAAACCAAAGCCTTATTCAGGCACAGTTTTCATAATTACCTTCAAAAATGTGTTTTAATTCTGCCTGAATCTCTGAATTTGAGTTGCTTTGCCAAGGAATTGTCTTACCATGCCCTGTTGGGCAGATGTGTGTTTGTACTGGCATTAAGTGCTGTTAAATGTTTGCTGTTATTTCAGGGCTTCTCACTGTCAAGAATTTACTAATAATGAGGGCTCTGGATTTTATATGTGTCCCCATATAGGCTGTGTATGCAAATCTTGGTGCCATTTATAGTGGTTTACACACCAGCAGGTTCAACTTTGGGCATTTTTGACCACAACTTTACATTTGTTGCTGTTAATGAATTTTTAAATGTTGCATTTAGGAAAAGTGCTTCTTCTTAATGTTTTTGGGCAACGTTACAGGGCTGTCACTGATTCATTTCAAATACATTCCTGGTAGATGTGCTTGTATTAGCATGAAAATTTAATGCATTTTGTTTTGTTTTGTTTTTGAAGAGAAAATAGGTAAATGTTGCTTTCATACCTTCTATTTGTAATTTGTCTTGACAACTACTACTCGTGCTCTGCTGTTTTTCTTTCCTCCTTTGCAAGGTTTCAAGCCTCTGAATTTGATCTTTTAAGTGGATATGTGTAGGTTTTTATGGAAATTTGTATGTACACAGCTGCTAGAAAATAAGAGAGCATGTGCCTGTGAAAAATGACTGATTACCAAATAAGCCTCCCAAACTGAAGTCAGGAAAAAACAGGACTTTCCAAGCAGGCTAGAGGTTTATTGGAAAGGAAGAAAGCAAGCCAATTTGAGTACTTTGCACAGCTGTTTTAACAGAGTTATTTAATCTGTGTGATTCTATAGAATAATTTGGTGCCAAAAGTAACACATACATTTTTTTAAAATTTGTTTTGAATGTGGTCAAATTTGTTTTCAGGTGGTCAGAAAATGCTGCATTTTGGAACAAAATAACCAAAAGTTTAGCTTATCTTGCATTTGTAAAATGCTGCAGCTCAGTAACAACTACATTTTCTGAATCAAACATCAGACTTTCCTGACCATAAGTAGGGGAACAGACACATTTTGCCCTTTCTAACTGCCAGGTTGGGGTTTTAAAATTTTTTCCCTAACAATGAGCACAATAAAAATCTTGCTTTAAATAGAAGGGTGGTGCTTTTAGATTCCTTCACAAACTAAATACCTGTACTAAGTGAAAATGTCATTTCTTGGGTGTAGATAAGCAGATCCTGCTTTCATATTTCTGTGCCTGTAGGTGCCTAGTTCTTGATTTCCACCATCAGAAATGTGTAAGGAACATTTAATAACATTTAATAACATACAGGCTCCAGTGGAGGGGATGAGAGCCCTCCCATGCATGTGTTGGGAGATATCTAATGACAAAAAGAACACATTCTCGAGGTGGAAGTGCAGCAAATGCCAAACAGCTGTGAATCATCTGTGCTCTGTTATGGAAGAAATGAGAACGTTTAAGCATGAATTGAAGGAAGATTTATTTGTTTGTTTGTTTGTCTTAGCACAAAACTGACTGGTTTAACCCTTTCTCTTCACTGCTAAGTGCAGTTATCTACTTACCCTTAGATCAATAAAGAATTCTTCTTGGTGGCTGTCCCTCTTAGAGCCCATCAAATTATATCTCATTAGAAGTCAGTAGAAACAAAGTGGCAATTTAGAAGTCAGGTCCTGTTTTGTCCTTTTTAATGTCCCTTGACATTAAGTGCCTGTAAGTAGCTGACCTTCACACCCAGCAACATAAACAGGCCCAGTAATACCCACTTGTGCCTGGCCAGTGCCATGGGGCTTTTGGTCCTTTGACACCCAGGAGAGTCCTGCTGCTGTTCAGTCCCATGATTTTTGTGTTTTGCTGGCCTCTGCTGCTGCCTCTTTACCATTCCCAGTCCTTTTGGTCCATGGTTTTTCCTCCTCTGGCAGATGATTTTTTTTTTTTTGTATCCCCTGTGTTCATCCACTTCTCTCCATCAGCCACACTCCCTGCTGGAATTCTCTGTTCCAGCAATAAAGGCATATTTTGGAGTACAGTTAGACAACAGAATGCCTCTTTTTCCTTAGCCTTTGATTGTTTTCCATCAGAAATGAATAGTTTTAAACCTAAATACTTCACCAAGCGTGAATGGCTTTCCCTCTCTCTTCCTGACAGCTTCTTTATGCTGTTGCAAGGTCCAGCAGTCTTTTTGGTGAACTCAGCATGTAATTTCTGAGCCCTGATGCACAAGTGCTCTCCACACACACACAGAGCATTCCTGGGTGCTTGCTGTGAACCTTTGGAGCATATCCTGATTTAATGGCATGGTTTGCTCTGTCCAACAGAGAGTGAGGCTGCCAGAGGCCAGGAATGGGATAAGAAATGTGGTGCTTGTGGGTTGGTTTTCAGGTTCAAAAGGATTGGGAAGCTTACTGGAGTTATGAAAGTCATCCTGAGAGATATGGGAGGGAAGAGGCTGAAACAAGAGGAGTTCAAGAAAGGTGATTGATATGCCCGAGGCCAAGGGGAGAAGGCAAAATTAACAATTTAATGTTAAATTAAACCAGTTAAAATTAACTGGTTTGTCTACCTTGGAATGGAAATTGCCAAATCTTTCCCAGTCTCTTGAGAGTTTATTTTTCATGGCTTATTCATGAACTTGGTGAGCCATTAAAAGAGCAATATTAGCACTCAGCCATTGCTTGTAATGGTGCAACACCATTGATGAAAAAAGCAGGTTAAGGTTGGAAGTAACAAACTGTGTAACTGTTTCTGGATTATTCTCCTGCTCTTGCTTATCAAGCCTGACACTCAAACTGCTGTTGTGTCCCTTGGGAGCTGAGGCATGCAAACTGAATGAGGGTGTTTGGATGGGAGCTCCTCACAAGTGTGGATCAAAGGGACTGGCTCTGAAAGCCTCACTGATTTACTGGCACTGGGGCACTTTGTCTCCAAAGGCAGCTTGGAATTCTGTGTATGCAGTATTGTTATGAAATCATTATTGACTCTAAACAAAGGAATATTTTTTTCAACTTTTAAAAAAACATGCATCAAAGTTGTCTGAGTGTCAGTGGTATTTTTCATGAATGCAAATGTATCAAAATAAGATTATTCAGTGCTTTGCCTACTTTTTCAGCTTCTCTTAAGGTCCAAATTAATGTTGTCTCTGTCCTTATTGCAGAATCAGTCTGACTAACATAATGGAAGAATTGGAGGGTTTTTTTATTTTAAGGCATACATTTTAGTAGCTAGTATATTTACACAGGACACATAACATTATTATTAAAGCCAGTAGATTCAGGGCTTATCTGATATTTTTTTTTTTGCTGGCAAGACAGTTGTAGCAATATTAATGAGTATTTTCAATGCTAGAGATTTTAGGAAGTGCTGTCTTACTGGATGCTGATTTATTCTTAATTTAAACAGACTGTACTGTAAGGTAAGGATTTGGACTTGATGATCCTCGTGTGTCTCTTCCAACTCAGGATATTTTCTGATTCATTTAAAGAGAGATGGACTTGCTTTGTTTGCATTTCCTTGATCCAACAACAGGATTGGGCCTCAAGCAATTCTTTTTGTGCATCAGAATCAAAGGAAATGCATAACACTACCCAGATGCAACAATTGTAAACAGTTGTTTGACAGAATTTTAGAGAAGCCATGCTACATTTTAAGGTGGTCATTACATGACAGCAGCTGGAAGTGCTTCTTTCCCTGGTGTTGTATTATGAAATAATCAAAGCATCACTTTTTGAATTATTTAATGAGATGAAGTATTACAACCCTACAAAAAACCCATCAGTGTTGTCAAAGGAGAAAAACAGAGTCCTTGAGGTTGTGCTGCAGAGAGCTGTGTGCTTCATAAGTAGGAGTCAATTCAGCATAGGACAGGGAACATTAAAAAGTACTTTATCTTACTAGAGAAGCAAAGTAGCCCCATCACCTATTTCTGTGGCAGAATGCCCCTCTGTTGTTCCTTTCCACCTGCTATGAAAACATACCAGCTTGTGCTTTGGAGAAAAAGCCCTGTTCCACTTTGCTCAGTTGGATACCACACTTGACAGAGGTTTTAAAAGGTTTTCATCAAGACACATACTAAAGCAAATCCTTTTGCTTACAGCTTAGAGTCCAAGTTTCATGTAAATAGGTGTCTTGTTTTTTCAGTCTCTGGGCACTGTGATCTTCCTTCCAGCCTTCTCACCACAGATCTCATCACAAACTGTGAGAGGTTACCATTGCACTTGTCTAAGGAACAAAAAAAGATAAAGAAAAATATTATTCTGATTCATATAGAGCCAAGATACATTCTGTTGATTACTTGGGGTCTTTAGAGAACCTTACACAGTTCAGGGTATTTCTGGGTCAGTGATTTTTCTATTTTGATGGTGGAAAGTGTATAGACATATGCTCCAGTGCTTTTATATTGTGTTTGCTTCTGTTTCCTCACAGGCTTTTGAGAAAGAAGCTGAGGGATGTTTGGAGAGGAGGCTGAAACTTTGCTGAGGAGTTGACATAGTTAGGCACACTAATAAGGGCTGATGATAGACAACTCCCTGAAAAGGAAATGAAAATGGTGTTTATAGAACCCCACAATGTGTATTTCCAGAAGAATTGAGTAAGAGGCAGAGTGCAAGAAGATGAGGTAGCTGCAGGCAGGTGGGCTTCTCTTTTTGTCTCTTTTTGGTCATGTCTAGTGTCTTTGAGCAGTAGTAGCAAAATGAGATGAGATTTATGTATTTCTCTTCATGGTGGGGAATTATGGATGAATTCTGGCTCGTTCTAGAATTCTGGCTTGTTCTTATGTGTGTTGTGTCTGCTTTTTGGAGACTGGGCTGAAATGTGCCATTTCTAGGCCTTTTATTGAAGCAGATAGTTTGGTGAGAGCTGTTGTCACAGTATCCTGAGAAGTATGTAGTGTTCCCCTCTGTTCTTTCCACTTGTGATGCCCTGCGTATTCTTTACTCTGTTCTTAACTTTTGGTTTTATTTTTCTTTAATTTTTGTATATGGCATAAAGAGGAGGGAGGAACTTGTGATCAATTTGTCAACAAGTTTAACAGTTAATAAATATTCACCCTGTGTCTTTATATCCTTGTTCTTTGGCTTTCTCATGCAGATCCCTGCATGGCAGTGGCACAGAAGTGTTAGCAAACCTCAGCTACATTCCACTGGGGGGTTGATTTATGTTTCACATCGTGGCCAAAGTAAAGAATGAACTGAAACCAGAATCCAGTGCCATCTACACTTTGGATGTGGTTTTTGGATTGTAGATCTGTGTTTCCAAAAAAAAAAAACAAACCAACCCACCCCAACAAACCAACTAAAAAAGAAATCTAGCAATAAATTAAAACCCACACTCCTAATTCACTCACTATTGTGTGATTATACAGGAGCTGGCTGGACACTTACAGTGTGAAAAGCCAAAAAGAACTTTTCCTTCTGAGATCTTTCCAAATGTTTCTCTCAGCTGCTGTTGTAACAATAAAGAAGCACAGGACAATAAAAAACAAGGATAAAATGATGGAGCCTAAATCCCTTAATTCCAAAGTTTATATAAATAGTTAAAACTATTCAGAAGAGAAGGATTGTGAAAAAAAATCCTCTATTTTTCAGTAAAGGTGCTTCATTATATGTATAGTACAACCAGTTTTGGAAATAATGAAATGTAATCTCTTCCTGAGGAATGTATGTGATAAATCTTCAGAAAATAGTAAGCCACTGTACATAGGAAAAGTACAGTCTGTGCTTCCAGGGCATTTCCCAAGATAAATTTACCTCATGAATGAGGTCCTTAGTTGTTGAAAGGAATCTAAAATAGAAGACACATCGGGTCTTCCAAGTTGAAAGCTCCATCAGGGAGTTCATTATTATGCATGTAAGATCAGCTGCTCTATGGTTTAGTCCATGTGTCAGCATTTTTTGTGTAGTGATGTTTGTCCTGAGCTTGGTCAGCTGCATAAACTTAAATCTGTAGATGTGGTGAATTTGAACACCAGAAGGAAGTGGGGGTTTTTTTAGGGTTTCTTTTTCTGGTAAAGCAAGTGGTCAGCCTTATTGTTCTGTGTCTCAAAAAAAGAAGAAGAAACCCCAACATATGAAGGTGATTATCAGTGGTAAATATTGGCCACCTTTTGGCCATGGTAATAATTATGAAACAGATTTAAGATTTTGTTTCTGGCATTCAACCAGGATTCAGAATTGCAGCATTTCCAAATTTCTAGTTCTCACAAAGCAGTGTAGTCCTGTCTCCTTGTTTTCAGGGGAAATGAAGACTATGATGAGATCTGCAGCAAAAACAAAATTGGGATTAGAATGATAACCTCCACTTTACTCACTTGCTATATGTTCTATGTGGAATTAAAAATAAGGTGTGATCAGTCTGATCTGGGCTGAAGTAATATATATAGTTTCCACATTAGCCTGACTTAGAGCATCAGTATCCAGCTGTACTTGGAAATCTGCAGTAAAAGCCATGTGATCAGTTAGTCATTTGCTGTTTACAGATGAACCAAGGGCAGCTTTGATATCCAGTATTTTTTCATGTTATTCTGTAGGACTGTGTTTGTACAGAACTACTGAGACGTGTCCTTGCTGTGGAAGGCACCATCTCAGGACTCATGGCTGACAGCAGGGGATATCTAATGTTAGCAGAAAATTTTAGAGGTGTTACCTCTGTGTGTTCTGCAGGGAAAAGGGCACACCATGGCCACAGGTTATTTTTCATGACAACCTTTAAGGCTGTGTTGCAGATACTTTGCATCACCTGCAAAATAAATGTTCAATTTCCTAGAAAAGCTCTGAAAATAAGAAAGGTAATGGTGATACTGGAAATAGTAGACAGAAAACATTGCAAACTATCTTTTATTTTCATACAATTGTAAAGCAGGTTTGGGGGTGTTCATTTCTGCTCTTAGTTGCTCTAAACAAAGCAGCATTTTGTGATGAAGCATCATTCATCATAAAGTTTGTCTTAAAGTAAATACCTATTTCAGATTGAGTTCTGTAAGGCCTTTGCTCCTGTATTTAAGTGCTCTCAACTGCATTTTTAAGCTGTGGTTCTTTTGATATTTTAGTTCACAAAGGTTCTACCCCCTCTCTTTCTCCTTTCTTCACGATCCCACCCATTTCCTTGCTGGTGCAAGGGTTTAGCTGACTTCTTGATGAGCCAGTTCAGGTCTTCACAAAGAAAAGAGAAAAAGGTTTTCCTGTTTGTTTAATGGCAAGGTGTGGAGGAGCACCTGTGCAGCACAGAGGTGGGAGGAGGCAGAAACCAGGCAGGTGTTAATGAGATTGTTGTAGGGTTGCGGCCAAAGATTCCTGAAGAGCTCCTGAGCTTGTCTAAGAACTCACTCTCAGCCAAAAACTTGACTTCCTGCAGGAGCCCAGCACCCTCCCTTGAGCTGTTTCTCTTGCTTGTGTTCTCCTGAAGCAGCTGGTTGATCTTCCTGGGCTGGTAGGAGATAAAGAGAGAAAAAGAATTTTTTTTTGTTTTTGCTTGGCTAGCAAGCTGAACTGAACTGCTGAGGATTCAAACAGCAGGGCTGTAAGAAGGGAAGTCAAGGGGAATGTGTGGCCAGGAGAGGAAGAGCAGCAAATCCTTCTCAGAGCCACAGGTGCAGCTCCACCAGCTCAGGCAGCCTTGCAGAGCTTCATGTGGGGCAGCCACAGAACACAGCAGAACTGATCTCATGGGCTGCTGCCACCAAACAATCCAGCCAAGATCCTCCCTCCCTCTTCCTCTCACTTCCTTTTTTCTCTCTCCTTTTTTGCCAGCTTAGCAAGCTGAGTCAGTCCATCTTGGAGCTGAAGGAGGGGGCCAAAACGAGGTGCTGGACATCTGAGGCGAGGAAGGGGTGGTGGGTATGGGGAACATGGGGCTACCTCTTCCCCTTTTGTCTGTGGGTCAGTGCTGTCCAACTCATGGTGCAGCACTTTCAATCAAATCAGCCTGACAGAAGTTAGTTATTTATCCAAATTTCACTCTGCTTTGTCTTGGTGAATAGGCAAAGTGGTCAGCACCTCTTTCCTTGCCTCAAGATGTTGTCTCCCTGTCTAATGTCACCAGGTCCTGTCACTGTCACCCTCTTACACAGTGGCTTTCAGTTCTTGTTCTTGCCTTAGATACACATCAAAAATCAAAGCAAATTTGTTCTTAAAATTGACCATTGCAGTTTAACTGGTATATTATCTATGCACATTATTTTAAAGCAAAAAATAAGAAAATTAAATCTTGATCCACAGACATATGAATATAAAGTTCTGCTTTTGTTTTAATGTATTAATTGTATTGTATTAATGTATTAATAGCATTGTATTAATGATGTGAGGTGGAGCAGTTAGGTGAAGGGTAATCTTCATGTTTGCAGTATGTTCAGGGGAAAACCTAAAAGTCATATTTAAAAAAAAAAGAAAAAAAAAAAACCAAGCTAGTATCCATACTTAAAAAGAAAAAAGATAACCTATATGTTTCAACTTCCTGTTTGAAAGGACAGTCTGCCAAAGCCAGTAGAGAGATTTAGTTAGGGGGGAGGATTGCTGGTGATGGTGACTTTTCTAACAGGCTGTTTATACAGTAAAGTACCAGACAAAAAAGGACTGGCAATTGTGTATATGTTTCAGGAGAACACAGGGGAGTAGTTCCTGTATAGCCAGTCTTTCCTAGCAACTGATAATGGGTTTTAATGTCTTTTCTAAATATCATAGATTGTTGGTGGACAGAGCATGTTGTGTTTCCTTGCTGGGCCTCTGCTTAAGGCACAGATTTCTCTGCAGTGCCAGCTGTTTGTCTGGCTTCACTTTGACAATCACATTTCTCTAAAGGCTTCCAGCAAGACACAAGCATCCCTTTCATGGAGAAAGAGAAACAGCACAAGGCAGAACCCAGAGCTGGGGGCAAATGTCTACCTTGAGTTTCAGCCACAGCAGACTGTGAGGCGCTTTCACAAGTGAGAGGAGGTAGGCAGTGATTTAACAGAGCATTTTCACCCCTTTTGCTCTGCTGTGTGGGACACTTTGAGCTGGCAGGGAGGATGTGTCTGAATTTCCAGTATTCTTGCACTGTGAGTGAAGCCTACGTGACATTTGTCTATTGAACAACTTCAAAGGCATCACCCACACAAGTGTTTTTCCTTTTTTTTTTTTTCCTCCTTCAGTTTGAGCTGATCCTGGCTTGATGTTAGCTGCAACTTGGGCATTTTCAATGAGTTTTGGTTCTGTTCTTGAACAATCAGGTATAAAGAAAACACCTCTAAAAGGGCAGATATCTTTATTAACTTCTAGCAAAGATTGCTGCTGATGCAGAGGAATAAAATACATACTATCAGTTTATTTTGCAAATAAATTGCTCACCTCCATGTCACTGAAATACCTCTAGGCACTTAATTGATTTATTCACAGATAATCAAAATATATTCTCTTAATGTTAGTTTTAATCTATTCTGTTTATTTCCTACCAATTCCTACATCATGCTTATTTGGCATAGGAGAATTTAACTGCTCTTTGTTAGGAAATCAGTACTTACATCTGGAAATCTGAGTGATTACTGTGATTTCTCCCTTTAGAAAAGAAATTGTAATTTGGCTTTAGATTTTTTAGGGGGTGTAGAAGATGTGTGTGCTCAGTGTGCCCTGCATTAGACCAGTACCCCTGGATTAAATCAAAAATACATACTTTCGAGAAGCTTCTTGAGGAAATTGTAGAGCTAATTTGAAATAAGTATTTGGGGGGCAAAAAAGAAGTGAAGTATTTCGTGCAATAGAAGCTTAGTCTTACCTAACAGAATGGATTTTCAGAAAATGGAAAGGATCAAACTTTAATGAAGTGAGCCAATCCCTGCCTTCCTAATCTATGGAATTTTAATTTGCTTGTTTAGAGAGCATAACAGTAGTTATAGAAACATGCATTTAAAAGCACTTTAAAATCACCAGGGCATCTAAGGAATTTGAGACACCTGTAGTCCTTGAATAATACTAATTGATATCTGTGAAGACTTTATGAAATCTGTACAAAAGATAGAATTTTGAGTGGCTTAAACCTTTATTTACAATTCAATACTGACAAGAAGTTGCTGAAGTCTCTCTCCTCCCTCTGGTCTCTCCCCTTTAACCTCTGAATGACAGAACTGGATGGAAATGTATCAGTCAATTAAACATTGCTGAGAGCTTCAAAGGCTCTAACAAAAGTCAGAGGGGCACACTGAAGTTTCTTAGAGCATTTCTGACTTTCTTAGAGCTCTTCAAAAATCAAAAGTGAATTATATTTCTATTTGTATCCAGGGTAGTACTGAGCCCAGTGTCAAGATAAAAAATCCAAACAACTGGTTGCAGCAGATGCAATTCTGCACCTGCAAGCACTGGGTGTTTTTCAGATGTTTGTGTGTACATATCTACACATATTTATGTGTCATTTCAGGTACACAGCAAAGCTATGGAAAATATTTACTGGGAAATTGGAAAATTTCCCAGTCGATACTGGGGAAATAAGTATTTACAGTGTTCTCATTTGGATAGAATAGGATGAAAGTTAGAAAAGAAATAGCAGGAAGTTATGCAATGCAGGTGATGATTTGGAGGTATTAAATCTGATAGGAGAGAATAATTTCAGTTAGGAACTACTGTTATAGAAACTTTAGGCATTGACACTGTTTGTGTCACCTCACTGATTACTGGTAATAGTTCTTGTCATATTTTTGGCAATGTGCAAAATAATGCCTTTTCCTCTTAAATGCTGCGTGTTTAGAGCAGAAGACAAAAGCACTTATGTGGATATGTGGTTCTTGTTTACTTTCTTTCTAACAGCTCTCTAATTCAATTCTTCTGATTATGTTGTGCAGGCAGCAGAACATCAGAATTACTGGATATGTTCATTCTGCTACAGAAGCTTTGGGTTGTTCCAGTAAATTTATTTTCTCCTCAGTTTTATATATTCCAACTGTTGTTCCTGTGATTGTAGCTATGTAGAATCCAAAGCCAGGCCTTGAGGATCTGGCAGTTGCACATTCTAATGTCCTTCTTATGTCTCACTCCCACAGAAAGGAGACACCCATCTCTGCATTTGTGGTCTGTTAAACATTGTAGTTGTTCGTGGGATGTGGCTTGACTGGGTTGTTAGAGTGAGTGATGGCACAAATGGCCATATTGGCTTTCATTGGGCAGTACAGGAAAGTTCTGTATGGATTTTAAAATAGTAATTCATCTTGTAAATACCCTTAGAAACCTTGTTTGGCAGCTCATTGTTTAAATCCTTTCATCTTGGGAATTTGTCATTATGTTAGATTTTCAGCAAAGCTCTTCTCCTACAGATGTGTGTGGTTATTTTAATATCATCACAGCTTGCGGTGCCTTGTTCCATAATCCTCTGTAAAAAGCACTGCTAGCCTCTTGGAAATGCATTTCTGTGCATGACATTTTTAATTTGAGCTGACTTCTTCAATTTTGTGTTGGGGAAGATGATGGAGCTTGACCTGATTTCCATCACTAAACAGTGGCGGGGAGATTGATGAGCATAACGCCTCTGTTTGCAGGGTTCACAGCTGCAGCAAAAATTAAGGCTGGATTAAGGCAAGATGCATAGCTCCAGGTGAGGAACTTGAAGATTGACTCTATGTGAATCCCAGGTGAATCACCTGTGAGAAAATGTGGGAAACTGCCATGGGTGGTCAAGGGTAGAGAACAACTTCCATAGAATCATCATATCCTGGCATGGTTTTGCTTGTAAGGAACCTTAAAGCTCATCCAGTTCCAACCCCTGCCATGGACATGGACGCCTTCCACTAGACCAGAATGCTCAGAGCCCATCCAGCCTGGCCTTGGACACATCCAGAGATGGGCAGCCACAGCTCCTCTGGCTCTGATGTGTTGTTAGAGATGTGTTGTGCTGGAGATTTCTGTGTCTCCAGGACTGGTACAGGCGCATGACTGGGAGTCCTGTCCCTGCCTGCTGGTGGATGTAAGAACACTGATGTCCCTGTGACAAGTTTAAAAGGTTGTCAGATGAAAATGGATCATGTTCTCAGCTGGGAATTGTACCCAAAATGTGTGTGTTTTACAGGGTAAGTGAGCAGATGAGAGCACGGTTCAGTCTTGTTGAGTCCACTTGGGGCTTTTCATCTGCTGGAAAATGCTTTGAATGGAGACAAAGAGTGGACTTATGTGGGTTTCCTATTATTAGTTCTAATAGTTTATCTGCATTTTCAGGTGGGTGAAGCTGATTATTTGTTGTTGACAGAAGGACTGTGTAGGGAACTTGTCCTAACAAGCAGTAATTGTGTGATTAGGAGAGTTTAATAAAGAAGAGGAATTCTAATTCATTCACAGTGCTTGGTTTGTTGACAGTTAATGTCATTTTCATTGAATGAAATCTATCAGTGTTGCTTATATTTTCAAGCTATTTGGAAGTGCTGGTATTCTGAAGCATTATTGTTTGTATCTAAGACCAAAGTTAAGACCTGTAGAAATCAGGAAATATTCCTAAAAAAAAAACCAACCAAAAACTTAATTTTAATATCTCAAATTTAGATACGTAATGGTATGATTAGACAGTAGAATCACAGAAGCTCTTTTGCTGAGAAATAATTCACATTTTGAAAAGGGCATTTTGTAAGTTCCATCGTTAGGAGCTATTGTAGTTATTTTCATAAATGAAACTGGACAGCACTGATGTATTTATAGTCACAGGTATGTTACCAATGTAACTTGTTTTACTCACACATTGCATTTCTTTGCTTTGGCAAGAGCAGTGCAGGACCCTAGACATCATCTATTACTTTGGAAGGGAACAATACAAAATATGAATTGTAATATACAATATTTCTTTTCCAAGCAAAAGTTGTCTAAGAAAAAAATTGTGATCACTTTCAGCTTATAACTGTTAAAGTAAATATTGTAGGTTTCATAAGGAAAAAATAAACTATTACTAAAATACAAATGTAACCAATACAGATGTGGTTACTAGTCCAGGATCTTCAGCATTTATATGTTTATAGCTATGTAGGACCATTCTTCATCTATTCAAAAATAATCTTCTGATTCAGATAATAAAATTATGAATCTCTAATGTACTTTCTGCCACATGGGCATGCATTAGATAAAATTAAGTTAATTAGTTTTTTACTGGGGTCTATTTTTTGGTCAGGCATATAAATTAACTGTCAAAATGGAGCACTTCCATTTTGTCAGGAAATAATTTTCTTATAATGAAAGATAATTTATGATATAAATACATGCTGAATCAGGCATTGTAATGCAGATGACCCAGTGGCCCTGTATGATTTCTGAAGCTTGGACTTGAATACCGGTTCATACAAGTTCTTATTTTAAAAAGGGAGGGAAGAAGGGCAAACTGGGGAGAAATTCCCACAGCTCAAAATATTTCTAAAGCTGCCTAACAAAGCAGCTTTAACTCTCTGTATAAAGCTTTCTCTAAGCAACTTGGTGGGTCTGGCATAAGTATCAACTTTGAACAAGATTTTCATTTCTAATCTCTTTTCCTGTCTCAATACTGAATTATGTTCAGAGTTTTCAGATCATGCTTGCCACAGTGAGACACGGGGAAGCTGCCAAAGCCCACAGGGAGAACTCTGTATTGATTACTGAGAGCAGACAGACTTCTGACCTGCTGCAATTGCACTGGAACCACTCGTGGCAGTGGTTCCTAAGAGGAATAAAATATTTACCTCATCTCTTGAAGTGATACTCTATTAAATCATTCTCTTTCTAGGTCCTATTCTTGTATCACAAACTTCTGTCATAGGTTAGGAAACACATGATCAATGCAAACGGTGCAAACACAAAGTGGGATTTTGGAACATGAGGTGTGCACTTTTATTGTTGACTTTTTCTGTCATCAGCATATTCCTGAAGCTTTTATTATGATAAAAAGAAAAAACACCTTTGTCTGGTTGGTAGCAATACTGCTTGTAAGTGAAAACATGGTCACTGGATCTTTAGATTCAAAATCTTACAGTGTCAGCTTGGAACAGAACTTCCACAACTGGGTCTCATTGCTGCAGGTATTTTCCTATCCAGAAGCACAGGTCATGGCCAGCCTGACATTTCTGAAATGTGTCCATTTGGCTGTGGGATGTCTGTTAGACAATCACAATAGGGTTGTGATCACAGTATGTGCACAATAAGTTAAGCACAAGGTGATGTGACCTCATGCATGTTTATTTCAGTAGGTCAGTCAAGTGATCTGAAGGGCCAAATGGTTTCTCCACTTGCACTGCAAGTGCAAGACACTTTCTTGTCCAAGTTTTAAGGAGATTGGAGAAACTGAGTCTTGCTCCTGTGATACTGTCACAGGGAAACTCTTCAAATAATGAAGTGAATGCACATCCAGAAATAAGCTTTTGATTGTATAAAAGACACATTTGTAGCTTTGTGAGTGTATTTTGCTTTCAGGCTGTTGGAACTGTCTGAATTGTACAGGTGGTTATTTCCCCTACTCTGTTCTGATTCCTAGCTGAGACCTCACTGGCTTCTTTCTATAGTTCATTTAACAAGTTTGTCCCTCATAAACAAGATTGTGACTCCTATTCCAGCTCTTACTGCCAGGAAGCTTTTTACAAAACATATATGATTAAACATGACTCACATAAGTCATTAACATAAGTCATTAACATAACTCATAACATTTACTCTCTTAGAAGTGCAAGACAAGAAGTGATGGGAGCCTTTTTCCCCATCAGGATTTACTATCCATCTTTTCTGTGTACCTCTGCAGTCATGTGCAAGTATCAGCTCTTGAAAAGACTTGAAAAAAGGCATCAGTATCGGAAATGAGTTATAAAAACTGTCAGTTTTTCTATGTGTCTTTCTTCAAAGTATTAGGTACTGATCACTGGGAAAAGCCTGGTTTAATCTGCTGAGTGAGATCAAAAGGAAAAATAAACTTCAGTTCAATTTAGTGTTGCCTGAGATTTATGGATCCTGTGCTGCTCGTGTCTGGTTTTTAACCTGTAACTCTAGAATTTGGCAGGCTATTTTCTCCACAGAGGTCTGCTTGCTGTCTGGTGAAACATCATTTGGGCGGCAATAAAGTCAATGTAGCAAGGACAAGTGCAATTTCCCCATCTTAGATTCTTTCCTATACAAAGTGGTAAAAGAGACACTCCCAGTAAATAGAGTATTAAATGGAAAAAGGGATATTTGAAGGGATATTTTTATGGGTGTCTTCTCTGCAGTATTAATGTGTAAGAGTTTTCTTCCAGTAGAAAGATCACTGGTCCAGTTGCACGTGAATATGTTCTGTGTTTAAGGCTCTTGTTCCAGAAGATGTTCCTCCAGCAGTAAGGGCTGTGTTTGGAGCTCAGCTTGGTGCACAGCTGCTCTGTATGAAATAATTGACACTTCTATAGCCCAGTTGTTTCATTGCTGTTTCCTGGAAGAGACAGATTGGGTTCACCAGCTTAATCCCCAAACATGTGGTCTATATTCAAATACAAAATGAGGCGGAACTGTGAACAAGCTTTCTGTTTGGTTGGATTTATTTTGGTATATGCCAAATCTATATTCTGTGCAAGTGCATCCCCTGGGACCTCTTCCTAAGCTGCTACTGTGACCCTTATATCAGACCAGTATTCCAGTTCCTCCAGCCAGGAACCTTGGAGCAGATTCCATTGAGAGGCAATGTTTATGGAAAGACAAATGGAAACCTTACTCATTTCTGGTTGGAAACCTTTCTGCTTTCAGAGAAAAAAATGCAAATGGCAAGATGTAATTTTTGATTAATGATTTAAATTCTTCTCTTTATCTTCCATCTATTGTATGATATCCATAAAGGAGAATTTTGATATATTCTAATAGCCTCTACAGCTGGGCAAAGAGTGGGAAAATGTATTTACAGGTTTCCATTTGTTGTAGACTAATTTAGGATGGATTTAGGAAATTCATCAATAAAGCAGTGTAGATGAAATTTAAAGCAAATCCACATGTTTTAGTCTGTAAGTATAGACATTTATAAAATAAATTGGTGTATCATGTTACTTTTGTTTTCTTTAAAATGACTTCATGTGAATTAGACTTGAGTGTGGAGTAATGAGATGTGTTAGGACATGTTGAAAGGTATTAGGCATGCACACAACACCACCTCCTTTGGGTTGTGTTGATGGGCAAAATTTGGAGTATTCTGAGTTGTTGCTGTGATGGGACAAACTGATGAAAGCAACAGATATTTCTTGTCATAGTCTAGTTTCTTTACCCATGCAAAATCTGAGGATTTCCCTACTTAAAGCACAAAAGGAAGCAAAGGTAAGCAATTGCTTTTCTTGCTTTTCCCAGCCTTGTAGATTTTTCAGTCTTATCTACAATTTTTTGGGTCCTGCCCAAAGGCCTTTCACAGAGTGCTTTAATTTCCATCACCTTCCCCCTCCTCCATTTCCCTCTTTATCTCTCCTCATTTTGCTTCAGTTATCTGTTCCATACTGAAACTTGAATTTAATTTGGTTTTGCTGGATACAGGTCAATGACTTCAATTGTCATCCTGAGGAGATTTTGGCCACCAGAACCTGAGCAGTGTCTGGGCATTTTTGGTATGGGGCATCTGCAGAGGAGGCTGAGGGTATATCCGGCAGAGCTGAATTTTAGTCTTCTTTGACTTTTTCTTTTGTAATCCTACTTGTGATTATTTTTCTTTTCTTCCCAAAGGACACTGATGTTTTACCTTTTCAAACACAAAAAGCAAAATTTATGTTCTGTTACCCAGTGATGCTCTTTGATCAGAAGATTGTGTTAACATTTTCTCTTAATTTTGAGACCAGGAGAGAAATGCCCAAGGGTGACATAAATCATCCATGAGTTCCAAGAGCCTTTCTTTTAAGTAAAGAATTTTCTCCCTACAGTATTGAAACTTGTGATCTGTCATCAGAATGTGAGTTTTTCAGCACAATGTTGTGTCTTTTGCTGAATTTAGGGGGAAGCCATTTACTCCTCTTAAGTGAGGACAGAATGTGTAGTCATGCTTTTCTTCACTGACATTAGCTGCTAACAAAATCGCCTCAAATATTTGCAAACACTCAGAACCAGAGCAGCCTCAGAGTACTGCCCTTTGGTTAAGAAGTTTTTTCAAGTACAAATCAAGGTGTGCTGGGTCTGGCTGGGCTGCAGTTACCTTTCCTCACAGAATTCTGTTCTGCTCTGACATGTGGGCTGGTTTGGGTACCACAGCAGTGGCTTGGCCAGGGCTGAGCAGGGATCTCACATTCCTGCAGGTCTGGGAGGGGACTTGGCCAGGACACCCGACCTTGGCTGAGCCCAGGGATGTTCCTACAGGTTGATAAAAGCCAGAGGGAGGAAAGGGGGGCATTGGTTATTAAGGCATTTGTTCTCCACAGCAGCCTCTCTGTGTACTGAGGCCCCAGGAAACAGCCAAACATTGCCTGCTGCTGGGAAATGAAGAATAAATCATCTTTCTGTTTCTTAATTTGCTTTCATGCTCAGCCTTCACTTTTTTTTTTTTTTTTTAATTAATTAAACTGCCTTTATCTTAACCCATGAGCTTTTCATCATCTTTTCTCCCCCATCCTGCTGAGGAGGGAGGTGAGAGTGGCTTGGTGGGCACCAGGGTCAGTTTTGCACGAGGGCTGCACAACCTTGGAGCTGTGGGACACAGGCCAGTGTCTTTCAGGAAAATTCCTTCTGTTTATGAAAAGCAGCAAAAATGGCAAAGTAATGCTTTGCTCCAGCTGTTGAAAATGAATTACAGCACAGGCCCACACAGCAGCAGAGGATGCATTTCTATATTTCCACAATTATTGTAAAGCTGTGGGGTCAGTTTGCTGTCTGAGGGCTCATCCAGGAGCTGGGAAGCATTAACTGGATTGGCTGAGACTGGTTTTGAAACTGCATGCTCAGGAACAGCTTCAAAAGTAAAATATAAAGGCTTTCATTCTCTCCTGCTTTAGAAAGCCTTGCTTTCCTGGTTTTGCCCAGGGAATGATTTATTCTGGCTAAACAGAAATATTTAGAACATGAAGGACATTCCTGACAAGATTATTTTTTTTAATATGAAATGGATTTGGATTTTAAATTCTTTTGCTGTTTCAAATGTTGATGTTTAGAATCGTGGTTGGATTTGTGAAGCAGCTGCAGTGCTGAGGGTATCCTGAGTTTGCAGCTGGCTAATGAGAAATGATGTTGATTTGGACAATACCAATTACTGACCTTCTTAGTCTTAGCAATAGTAAGTCTGTCTTAGTAAGAAAAGAAATGATGTCTAGAACAATATAGAATGACAAGGTGATTGTGACAACAGGTGATAAGACTGGAAAAATGAGTGAAACACCAAGCTTGTCAAAAATCTGCATTGTTTGATTCAATCAAAAGGAGCACTGACCAAGACATTTTTTCCAAAAATGAAAAGAATGAAATATGCTTGAAAAGCAATTTTTTTTTATCAGTGTTCATCACTGAAAAGCTTAATTTGAGATTTAAAAATCGGTTCCCTCTAAAAGTAACATCTGCTAAAACACTGCAGCATAAAAGAAACTTGTCTCTATGTACCCATTCTGCTTTCATAGCACTTCTGATTTATATATAGTTGAATGCAGTAAACATTGAGATTAGCTTTTTGTAAACTACTACCAAAGCTGGAGTAATTTGCAATTTCTGTAAAATGCCATGATGAGCAAAAGCATGGGTTTGAGGAAGAAAGCATGGTGGGTTTTAACTTGAATAAGCAGGTTTAAATCACTGATAGCTCTCCTGATAATACTCTGTTTAGTTCCAAAGATAAACTAACACCTTAAAGTACAAATGTTTTTAACTACAATTTTGTTAACTAATTCCATAGTATTCCAGCTTGTATTAGTGTACTTCTGCCAGAAATACTTAGATCATGACATTGATCTTAGAAGTTTCCTTTCATTTCCTTTCATTTATTTATTTCAAGTTGTGTGAAGAGGTGAGAGGTCTCATGGTGCAGCAGAGATGAGAGAGTCCAGGGATGATGGTTGTTGCCCAGCAAACGCTGTATGTTTTTTTGAATGTTTGACTGTTAGACTGAACAATATTTAAACAGAATTCCAAGCCCAGAACAGCTGTGACAGCAGAGAAGCTTCATGTCTTCTCCATTTTTTTTCTTTTATTCTTTTTTGTTTTCTTGTAGATCTTGTTATATTCCTTTATTTTTCTTCAAAGCACATCTGGTTTGTTTTGTTACCTGGAGGAAAATCTTGGGCATTTGGCTGTGAGTGACATGAGAAGCAAACTGCTGCCCAGTGCATCTCATCCATGGTCCCACTGCTGGGGGAGCAGGCACTCAGGGAAGATCAGAGGTGGGGTGGGATGTCCACTGGAGCCCAGTGGAATTAACAGGGCAAGAGCCAAGGGAAAGGATGTGCAGAAATGTATCCAGGCTGAAAGCTTGGAAGTTGGAAGCTTTACAACTTGGAAATTGAGAATAAGCCCAGCCTGTCACAGAACTATCCCAAGTAATGTGATGAGGCTGAGTAAAACTTGTCCAGTCATCTTTTGGTGGGGATAAAATAAAAGTGTCTGTTATTTTTTGACCAGGCTTCCCAAAGTGGTGGTTGATCCTCCAAGCCCGTAAGTGTTGAAGATACATTTGGACCATGCCCTTAAAACCATGTTTTAACTTAGTCAGCCCTGAAGTGCTCAGGCAGAGGATGATCATTGTAGGTCTGTTCCAGCTGAAGCAGTGTATTTATTCTGTTTTGCTCAGTGTGTATAAAAATGGGACTTTTTTAATTGCAGCCGTGCTTTAAAATATTTATACTTCCTTAAAAATGTTCAGGTATGGGCTTGATGTCCCAATGACCTGGGGTTTGGACAGGCCATTGCAGCAGAAATGTTTCTGTTCTGGGTATGTTTGATGACAAAGAGTTTTATCTCAGTGATGAATTAACATTGCTGACTCCCTGATGTGGCTTGGGGGGACACCAGAACTGAGCTAATGCACCTCCTCCCCTCCCAGAGCTCCTCTGCCTGCCTGCAGGGCATCCTGCAGGTACAGCAGAGGTCTAGGATGGATCAGAAGTACAAATATCCCATCCAAATCTGCACTGGATGCAGCAATTCCACTGAAGTCAGCGAAGGTAGTCCAGATTCTCACTGATATAAGTGGAAACAGAAACATCTTCCATTGAATTAAAACACTGTCCAGCTGCTTGGAAACATATATTAACTTTACATTTTGCAGATACTGTATATAAACCTGGTTTATGTCTTCCCTAAGTGGCAGTTGATGTAAACACAGCATTGTGGCACAGCATGAAACATGTGAGAAGTTCCCCTTGGAAGTGGAGGGAGGAGGTTATTGTAATCAGCCCCATTCACATTAAAGTGCTTGAAGTGTCACACTTGCTGCAGTGCTGAGATCTTTTGGTGCAGGGAAGCACCCAAAGCCTGTGGATGGACCATGGAAGTGCTCTTCCCTCTGGTGCTGGCATGTCTGATATCAAAGGGAGGTTTTGCTCAGCCTGGGAGGTATTTTCTTTTCTCACCCCTGTGGCAATTGTACAGTGCAAACAGCAGCAATACACAGAGCACCACATTCTCTGTGTCTTCCTAGAATTAAGTTTTCTCATGTTTCAATGGAGTGGGAGAACAAATTGAAATTTGGGCTGAGCAGAACAACTTTTCCTGTCCCATGAGCTTTAAAATGGTGATGTCTCCTCTTCATTTGCATTAGCAAGAAGGTCTTGCCAGTCAGTATTTTTTCTGTTTAGGAATGGTGTTGCTGAGTTCGGAGGTTTGAGATCAGAGAGCTGCTGCTTGAATTCCTCCTCTGTGGCTGATTCCTCCATGACCATTCCTACTCTGACACAGACAGGCTTTCAAACACCCCATGGGTGTCATTTTTCCCTGTGTTTTTTGAATTTACAACTCCTGAAGGTATTATACCTCTTTAGTTTTATCATCTTTTGGCAGTATTTGAAGTTGGTTTTAGTTTAGTGGGGGGTTTTTGTGGGGGCTTTGTTGTTGTTGTTGTTTGGTTTGGTTTTTTGGGGTTGTTTGTTTAGTTTTTATTTGTTTGTTTTTGGGGTTAGGAGTTTTTGGGTTGTTTGGTTTGTTTTTTGGGGTTTTTTTTGGAGGGGAAGATGATGTTTATTATCATGAAATTGGCTATGTGGCTAAAATGCTTCATCCAGTTTTTGGGAGATGACAGCTTGCTGCTCTTCTGAGTTCAAATTAGAAGTGGTTTAATGCTACTTGATATGATGTGAGTAACCATCACAACATAAATATCTATCTTTTATAGATAAATTAGCCTGTTTTTCAAGAGGCTCATCATTTTTCATCCATTTTTTCCTTAAAAAAATAGCTGTTTTTTTCTTCTTCCAATCTCAAAACAATTTTTCTGGGGCAGAATAACACATGTGCATGTGTGAAAAATTGCTGTTCGTAAATGTCTCAACCTGGCTTAATATTTAAATATTTGCAGCTTGCCTGCATACATACTACTGATAGAATGGTTTCATGAATCAAATTAAAAGATTATTTGTGAGATTTTGCTGATTTTGGAACTTGGACTTCATTACTGCCAGACACAGATCGTTCAGGTTCTGTGATTTGTTTTATGTAGGATCAGCTGCTGAAGTGGTGCAGTTTTGATAAGGGCAGAGATCCCCATTTCCAAAAAGAGGTTATAGTAAATATTTTATAAGAAATAGGAATAAGTTTTGTTGATACACTGACTTCATTTAATACAAAGCTAAATTGGATAAAGCCCTATGGGGAAATCTGATTTTACTCTTTTTGATCTTTTGTTGTGCTGCCGTTGCACTTGAGTTTCAAAGCTGTAGCTGTTTGTCCCTGTGATAAACAAGTAGCACACTCAAAGTTCTTGTTTCTAATTCTGGGGAATTTGGGGGAAATTATCGAAGCTTTTCTCTAAATTCTGTGAAGGAATGACAGGGAAATTATTATTATTAAATATTTTTAACCACAGTATTTCTAAGCTGCCCTGTTATTGTGCTTTTTTGTGTTACACCACCTTTTCTCAGAATTTGTAGTTCAGAGACCTGAAACCTCATTTAAATCTTAATCATTTTTAGCAGGATGTGTGAGACAAACAAGGGTGTTTATGCTGAGTGACCCATGCAGCTCTCAAAGATATAAATCACAAGAGCTGCTTAGTAGATCCTTCCCAGCTGGTGCTACAACCATGTTTCAGCATAGCCAAAACTGCTGTTCTGTTTTCAAATTTTAAATTACATGAAATACAATTGTAGCATCTGCTTCCTCCACTGATTTTCAGCTTCTTGGCAAATGGAAGATCAACATTTTCTTTTCTGATGCAATTGGTTTCCTTTAGATAGTTATTCATAGTTTTTCTTTAATGTTATGGAAAGACCCTTTAATGCAGATGCTCTTACTATTTATTGATGGTAGATGCTGAGGTCCATATATCAAATATCTACTGACTTTTTGGTGTGAATATTTCTGCAGGACAGGATAAGAAGATGATATTAAAAAAAGAATGTGTAAAAAATCTTTTTCATATATGTAGCACAATTGGATTCCTCTTAATTCTTTGAACATTTTAGCTGCCCTTTGCTTATTATCAGATTCATACTGTGTGCTAAAACCACTTTTTAGAGATGATTTCTTAAAAATTTCATTTAATCTTAGTGGAGAAAATAATTCCATTGGTTTGAGGATAATTATAATAGTCTGATTATAGGAATGTACAGCTACAGCCCTTCAAAGGTGCCTACCTGAACCAGTGAATTTAGAAGCCTTCTGGAGCTCCTCTGTGTTCATTAGACATGCTGCCAAAGACCTTGCAGGGGTTCAGCTGCCCCATGGCAGAAATTCTCCCTTGTGGACAGGGCTGCTTCTCTTTTATCTCCAACTTGGGGTGCACCTGGACTCTAATCCTTGTTATTGTTGTTTTTATGTTGTCCCAGTGCAGTGTGGCTGCCCTGATAACTCACAGCAGCCTCTGCTTGGAAGACCTGAAGCTATTCATTACCTTCTTTCTTATCCCTGAACTCTTTCAAAATATTTTAATGTGCTGGCTAGATTGAGTGACTGTCTGAGCAGTAACTGCTCCAAAGCAGGGATGGGAAGTGCCAAGTTCAGGCAGAATTTACTCCTGGGTGTCAGGAGTGATGCTCCCCCAGGGCCCAGACTCAGAGGTACAGTGGGACCCCAAGCTGCCCATGCTGTGGGGGTCTGGAGGTTACAGTCAGTCACCAATTAATGAAATGTTGGTCATGTTTCTGGCTGGGAAGCAGGGGAAGAACCTACAAAATCAAATCCCACATAGAAAGCCATCAACAAATTATTAGGGAGGCTGAAACAGGAGAATGCAGAGAGGAGGGGAAAGCTTTGCAGTGCTCTCAGCTCTGGTTTGTCTCAGGCTCTCACAGATTGATGGGCACTCAGTTTCTATCTCTGCAAATGCTCAGGGTTGGTTGAGGTCTTCCCAGCTGTGCTTTCTGCACTGTTGAAAAACAGACTCTTGTAAGAGACCACTGGGTTCTGGACATGTATTGGGTCCCTTTCATTGTCAAAAAATGTAGGTCTGTGTAAAAACTGTTGCTGAGGTGATGGGGATATTTTACTCTCAGTATGTATCTGTTTCATTGTGAGAAAGTGGGGTGGAAGATTAGAGGCAGTGTGCAGAAGGCCAAGACCTGAGATCTGAAGTTTCCCCCCTGTAAAATCTGCTGTTACAGTTTCTGCACTAGCAGTGACATTTATTTTTCTAAAATACATTTTTATTTTCTGTCTTTTCCTTGTTCTCCCATTCACAGTTTGAAGGGTTACAGAACTCAAATCAAACACTCTCAAGGCACTTGGAATGCATTTGGTGCTTTGATACTCCCCAAAGACCTTTGATATGATGGAAGACATGAGGGAGAGATTTAGGGTAAAGTTTGCTTTGATTTCCAAAAGAAAACATTCTACTGTCACAGCTGTTAATCAGATAATCAGAATCTGTACTTTAAGATCTGATCTAAGTTTTCTCTTTTTGCCTTCTCTAAAGGGTAAAAGTCTGGGGGTGGGGGGGGGGAACACAAAAGAAATATAATTTGTATTGGAATAAATACGGTGAGTTTGCATGAATATTTAATATTTCTCCTGTGAGATTTCTGCATGTTCATTAGCACACAGCTGAACTTCTCAAATTCAAAAGTGATCTCCTTCCCTACAGTTTGATGCTTGTTTATAAGGTGCTTGTATTTCTTTCATTTAACTGAGGGTCATGTGTCCCTCATTTCCAAATTGCATAAAACTTTCATAGCATGAGCTTTTATTTGAAAAAGAGAATCAGTGAGCATTAGTATCAAGGATATGTTACCCTCTCTGATAATCCTGAACACTCAGGAGTATTTCATGTTTCTCTCTCCAAATACCTGCATTTTAAAATTTGCTGAAGCTGAGATTTGCCAGGAGGTTTGCTCACATTTCAGCTGAACATTAGTTCTGGGAGCTGGTATGTAGGAAAGTTTCAATGTGCTGCATTTTATGGGAATTTGTTTTCCTCTCTGCTAGCACATTTTAGGGAAGTTTGTTAATTGTGGACATACCATCATGCACTTCAAGAGCAGAATAGCTTTATTTTTTAGCTACACACCATGTAGGGAGATACTTCTGTTGTCTATATCGTCATCTGTTAAATGCTTGACAAGTCACAAATATGAAAGACCAATTCTCATCTTGTGAAAATTCTAAATGGCATGTCCACAAGTCAAATGGAAAGGTAATTTTTTGGACTTATTTTACATCAGCATTGGTCAGTGTAATTTCTTAGCAAATTTCTTGTTTGTTCTAATCACAGCTTAGGGCCTGCCAATATGACTTGAAGCAGATTGTTTTCTTTCTTTTGTAGTAAAACCTCAGCACAAACAGCAAGCCAGGAAGACAACCTCTTGGTGCAGAATGCTTTATTTTACTGGATGGAGTCATTCTTCCTTTGCAAATACTTGACTCCTTAAATACTGGAAAATCTCCAAGAATAGGAGAAACTTTTTTGCAAAGACCACTTTTAGAAGCTTACAGACCCAAAAAAAAAAAAAAAAAGAAAAAGCTTTAAGACATGCTAAAATCATACAGGCTGTTTCCTTTGCATGCAGCTATTGTTTTGGCTTCAGCAGTAGGTTAATTCATCGTCATTAACAGGGAAAAAGCTCTAAAAATGTCTCGAAGAATGGTGCTTGCTCTTGGGCATTCAGCTACAAAACAGAGATATTCAGCAGTATGCTGGGCCCTCAATTATCCCACACAATGGGGCTGGCAGGAGCTGGCTCACAGAAAGCAAAGCCACAGCCAATTCAATCCATAGGAGTTGGACTAGAAACCCAAAGTTAATATATTTACTTGTAGCAAGTCTGTGAACAGTTTTGCTTTCAGCAGCAAATTTTAAGAAAATCTAATAACATAGGTAAAGAATAGCCTGCTCTATGCAGTCTTTACCCAGCAATTCATTCTTTGTGGGGCTCTGCTGTAGCCAGAGATGTCAGGAGGAGGTGATGCTCTGCTGATGCACACCCTGTTTTTCATTCCCTCTGATGGTTTCATTGCAGGGACATGGTATGAAAATTTATTTAATGTAGGGAAGGAAATTTGTAAAAATTTGATATTTTGATATAATGGTTGCATAGCTGTAAAGAGGACTGTTGTATTTTTCTGAAAGTGAAAAGCACTAGAAGTGCAGTAAACTGTGAGGGACCAGGGAGGTTGTGACAGCAGTTCAGCCAAATTCAGCTTTTCTCCCCCAGCTTTCCTCTGATTACTGTGCCCTTTGCATTAAAAGAAAGCATCATCTCTCAGCTCCTCTCACTGCCTCTGCTCTGTGTTTCTGCAAACTGTGAGACATTCCAGCCTTCATTCAGGCTTTAAATCCAGAGGAAATCACGGGGAGCTGTAGGTCATAAATTTTCCAGGAGCAGGAATACCTTCTCAGAGGTGCTGAATGCTCTCTGCTTTCACTGGCATTAGCAGTTCTCAGGACTCTCTTACTCTTTTTGATGAGTTTTGTTGCCTAGTAGGGTTTGGGATTGTGAAGGCTAAATACCACTGATTTTCAGTCAGGCCTGCACCAGAATTGCTGTGTATACACCAGATTTTCTGCACAGAGAGGCAAAGTATGTTTTATTTCAATAATCTACTTTTTGCTGTGCTGGATTCCAGCTTCTTTAGAGAAGGATTTTCAGCTGCTCCTGAAGCTTGCAGTGATGAGGTGACACAGGCAGTTATTTGTACAGGCCTAGGAAAGGGAACAGCAATTCAGTACAATATAAACTAACTGCATGGAATCCATACCACACTGGCTGTTTAGGTTCCTAAAAGCTTAATAAAGCTTGTTGTAGTTATTTTCTTTTGAAAAATCTTTGCTCAGTATTTTTTTTTGAAGTAGGAAGAGTCTTTTTTTCTCTTCCCTACCCTCTGTACCTCTTCTCTCACAGTAACACACACACAGACCTGATTCTGGATGTAAACCTGGTACACTTCAGTAACAAGGCCCTGGTACATTCATTGCTGAATTAATGCACAGGTATCTTCAGACATCATTGCTTCAAGGTGAGGAATGATGGATGCCCTTCAGTCTGTGCTCTGCCTACAGAATCACTGTGGCCCTCCCCATGGGATTTGTTTTCTTTTCCGTCTTCTAACATGTCAATGTATGCCCCTGAATATTAGAAAGCTTCATTTATCTCAGCAGAGGAGATTGTGTCTAACCCTTGATTTGTGTGGATAAAATTTTGAAAAATGCTGTAGCATAAATAGAATTAAATGTGTGGTGTATTTTGGGGAATTAGCTGTTGTTTTGGAAAGCTGTCTGGGCCTGTGATTAAATCTGTTGCTTTTCTGAGCTGCCTGGTTTCCCCTGTGTGTCCTTATCTGATGTGATAAGGTTGTTTCACCATCTGCATGTCTGCTTTTGTCACACTGCTGTTAGACTTTGATTTGCTGCTTCAGGAAAGAGAACTTTCCTTGAGAAGGAAGTTACTGTAAACACACAAATGCCTTTCCCTGCACTGGAACTGAAATTTTGCACTGAATGCTGACATGATCTGCAGTGAGCATCAGTGGGAACCAGAGTTCCATGTGCTGTTGACAGCTTTGAAACACAACAATGAAAGTCACTTTATCAACTCTTTGTATTCTTTAGATTTATTTTCAGAGAATCTGTGTAACAGTTGGATGTAATTCGATAGCCAAACAGTGAACAAGAGCAAACCAGTTCCAACTACTTGCTACTTGATCCTTGGAATAAACCCAGATAGTCATAAAAGTTCAAAATAATTTAGTAAATAAGATGCTGAAATAGGAATTTGTGTCCATCATCTGGAGATGGATTCCAGTTAGGTTATGACAACACTGTTCTTCAGGAATTCTAAACCTGAGCAGATTGATTGATACCTTCACCTTCTGGTTTTTAACATGAAATATTCACATATTTAGGTATTTTTACAGCATAGAGTGTACTGTAATTAATAACAAGTATTATTAATAAGCATTAATCTTTCAATCCAGCTGTGTGTGAAAGGGTCACAGGTCCAACCTGCTCTCAGAATACTGAATTAATTCCTCAAGGAGGTCTGGAAACTCACTGGTGTTCCAGGGTGACACAAGATATTTGTTAGGCACAGTTGGAGAATATTTCCAAGAAAACTAAACATAGTTCGTGGCACCATCATTCAAATTCTGCTTTTGATTGATTTTCAAGTTAAGACTAGCATGTCCTCTTTGTTTCTCTTGTTCCAGTCCATGCAATCTAAAAGATTTATGGATAAAATCTGGAGTGTCAGTCTCACAAAGTGAGGAGTTGCAGTTTTTATCACAGAATAAGGCAATTTGACCATTTTTTAACACCTTGGCAAGAGTTTATGACAAGAATAGACAAAAAAATGCAGAGGAAACTTTCCCATCAGACTAAACCAAGGTGAAATATAGAATTTCCAAAGTGTGGAAGGTTGAGGTTATTTTTTTTTCTCTTGAAGATAAAATTTCAAAAGCTCTGGAAGGTGAATTTCAGAAGTTTGGCAGATGCCTCAGTGTTTCAGAACAGTTGTTAGGAGTTAGTGTTTTTCCTGGCCAGTTCTCCTCCCATCAGAGTGGGTATTCAGAGGATGCAGTTTTATGTTACAGCTGGACTCATTAGCTGTGGGCAGTGACCAAAAAGGGAGGGCTTGTTTTCCTCTCCAGAGCTTTTCCTTCCCTCTCCAGTGTGTCAGTGGTATTGCTACTCTGACCCCACAGTGAACTGATTCAGAGAAATGAGGCTGTAGAAAACTAACACTAAAAACAAGGAAAATAATGGCTTTTTACTGATGTAGTGCTCTGATCCATCCTGGGGTCAGGGAGTGCCAGTGCTGGGACTGGGCTGTGTAGCCAGAGGCAGGATGAGTGGGAGAGCTCTTCAATTAATGTAAATGTGGTGTAAATGTAGATTCTAGCAGTTTTATCAGATTAAAGATTATTTCTGGATTATCTCTACTCCTGCTGAAAGTGAGGGGTTTGTTCTCTCTGCTTGTACCTTGTGTTCTTACATCCTCCTCTGGGGTAGCATGCTGATTTATGGTTTGTTGGATCAGGAGATTCAGCTGAAGACTAAGCTAACAACAACAAAGAGAATTTCAGCCTCACAAAAGTTATTCTTACATAGCAAGGGACAAGGTGGTGTGAATTTGTCCTTGGTGACAGCAGCACAAATAAATTCCCTAAAGTTAATTTTGATGTTGCACTGGAAGTATTCACGTAGAAAAAGTTTATTTGCCAGTTCATTGACTCTCAGCTGCTGTGCTGTGCAGGTTTAAAGACTTTCTTGAAGGTTAAGATCCTGAAATCATGTGTGGCATTGTCAGTCTCTGTTTTGCCCATGTGATTCTCCTCTGGTATCTCTTCTGAGATGGAAAGTGAGTCATAGGACATTGCTGGATTTAGGAGAGACATTAGTGTGTGCAGTGTATAAAATCATCTCATCATCTGTGTTAGCATAAGTGGCTTTTGGATGTTTTCTCTCAGATTTTTCAAATCTGTTCTATCTGGTTTCACTGCAGTATCTATGTCAGTGGAACACACGTTATCTGGGGTGGTTGGGATGGATGCTCCTGCCAGTGAGCACAGCTAATTGCATGGAGCTCCATCTCTAAGGTGAGAGTTTCTGCTCTCTGAGGGACCTGACAGCTCTGAGGAAATGGCATTCTGGCCTCTCCAGACACATTTCTCAAGTACCAATGGGCTCAAGACTCTCTTTTGAAGTTTTTTGTTTCTTTTAGAAATGAGATTCAATGCAATGCCCTCTGGCCTGGCTTTTCTCCTTGCTGCTGTTTTCTTTTGGGATTACTGTTTGGTCATTGTTTGGTTCAGGCCATACTCAATTGCCCTTGTAATTAATGTGGAGCTAATAACCATGTACTGAGTAATCAGGGCCCTCTGCTTTTCTGAGATTCTTTTGACTCTTTCAGCTCCCACTGACTCTTGGGGGCAGATTTTTACATTTAACACCTCTGAACAAGAGTGTTTCAGCTCTGGGCAACCTGCTGATGTGCTAAGACACATTAGGTGATAGGATTGTTCTGACTAAACATGAGTGCCTAGAGTTGAAGTGTCTGGATGAAAATGAGTCACCCTAGGATCCCTTTAGGGACAGTGAATTCTGTCACTCTGCTCCTGGAGCTGGCATGCCGTGTGCTTCACCCTGGGGTGGATGCCTGTGTTTGGGCAGATGCCTGTAAGAAAAGTGGGAGTAGGTCATCTGTCGAATTTTGGTTAGATTTCTAATTTAATTAATTTAGACAATTGATTTAAGTGCCTTTATTTGGTTTTAAATCCATATTTATCTGTGGAAATGGAAGTTGCCAGATTTAAGAGTTTGTGGAGCTCCCTCAGGCTGACATCAAGAGGAGCACCTTAAAATGTGGATGCTGAGATGCATGTGACAAATGTACATTCATGCTCTTAGTTTAAGAACCACAGATATACAGGAATATTAATATTACCACTGTAACATGCTGTGAAATTGTCAGCTTACAGGATCAGCATTGTCATTTGACTGACAGGAGTTGTGAAGTTGGTTTCTTCTGCCTTCAGGACCCAGGATGTGCTCTGCAGTTTCTGTGTCGCTGCTGGAAGCAGGCACAAGCTGCTTTCACTTTGCACGTTGTGTTTGACAAGTTCAGTCTCCTCTTTGCCTGCATACTTCATCTTGTGCTAAAAGAACGAACCAGTTCCTGTAATCCACATTCTGGCTTATTTCACAGTTGTATTTACAACAAGCTTGTTTAAAGCTTCAAAGACCCATTTATATAGTTCTTGGCTGTCACAAATGAAGAGATGAACTTAAGAGTTACTCTCTTTTCTCTACTTAAAGCTCTTCCTTTCCAACAACCTTTTATTGTAGGTACCCTTGGGTTGCAAATCCACAGTACTCAGGTAATGTTTAAAACAAATTGCATTTTACTTGTCCAAGCTTGATTAGGATTTAAGTGGGTTTGGCAGAAATAAAAGATCAGTGAAAGGTCATGCTTAATATATGTATAAGGAATATAAAATGGAAAAAAAATCAATGTTCAGCAGTCATAGGGTTCAGTTTAAGAACTTGAACTTCCTGTGATTTTTCTCAATTACTTCACTTCCATATCAACATCACCATTATTAATAAAGTGCCAACTCCAGTCTAATACTCTAAACTTGGAAAAATATTTTAAGTACTCTGCATGTGTTGCAGCTTGGGAGGGGAGAGAAGAGAAGGTTGTGGAATATGAAGCACCAGGCTCACCTTTTGGGCTGTGGCACCTGGGAGATTCTGCTACACACTGCACATCCAACACCAAGCACCTGCTAAATTTCCAGCACTTACTCTTCTCAGTGCTTCAAATTGCTGAGGGTCATGCATGGGCATAATTTCAGGTGAATGTGTAAGGTCTGCTTTGTTTCTCAGCAGCTGCTGGGTTTGACATTTTGTTCACTGACTGGATTTTTTACCTCTTTCTTAGGTGTTCACCTCCCATGGGCCTACTGTGATCATGCCAACCTGGTTCTGTTCTCGAGAATGGTTTTTCCACGTGGGAAGATTTGATGAAGGTGGAAAGGTGAGTGGTGCAGGTGATCTCTAGTCCAGGAGCTGTCCCTTGGTTTAACAGCCTCTGAAAGCCTTCTACCTGTTATTAAGGAACAAAATGGAAGGGGTGTAGGTAAAAACTGAGCTCTAAAAAAACCTAGGCCATACCATAAAAAAAACCACCAAAAAACAGTCTCCAACCAACTAAAGTCGTTTGGGAATAACCCTGGTGATGGAAGGACCTACCTGAGATCAACATTGTAACACATCTGTTAGATGTATCAGCAAACCTGGAAAAATTAAAGGTTTCAGACATACAAGCTCCTCTTTGGTCATTGGAGAAAAAAAAAAAACAGGTGAGCCCATGGTTTTGTTATGAACTATCCCTGCAAGGTGGGGTAGGTTCCTGAAAGAGGCTGGGAGGGAAGAAAGGTGCAGAATGGCAGAGAAATAAAAGTACATTCACCTAAGGGGGAAGATTTAATCCCTGGAAGGAAAAAAGAAGGGCCATAAAATACTGCCACTAAAACTCATTTATCCACCTGCCTCGTGTCCTCTTGTCAATCTTAATCCTTGTGCTTGTCCTTGGAAGATTTTATGTAGCTTCTCAGGGATCAGAGCTGAGAGGTTACAAATTAAATACCTGTGGTCTCCGAAGTGTTCTTTCCCTGACAGTTAGGTGTTCTTTGTCGTTATGAATTTCCTGTATGAGTTCAGTTTGATTGCTTTAAGCTCATCAGTGTGTTTATGGAATAAAATCCATGTCTGTCTGTTAGCAGTATTTATTGTGGTAGTTGAAGAATGTTGACAAATAGATCTAACTTAAACACATTTGGATCCATTTTGTGTGGTTTGGTTCTGAGAGATTTTGCTTCCAGTGGTTTGGTGAGATTTTAGGGCTAAATGGGTGGTTCTGATTTATTTTTTTTTTAAACTTTCATTTGTTAACACTCCAAAAAATCTGCTAAGGCTATTTCCTATTTTATTATTTAAACTACAACATATGATGATGGTGGTGATTATTATTTTTATAGCTTTTAAATGAAGCCCTTCAGTGCCATGCAGTGTGTGTATATATATACATGTGTATGTATGTATGAGGATATACAAATATTATTCTTTGGGCTGCCAAAAAATTATAAGGAGCCAGCAGAAAGAGAACTGAATTGTTTAGAGCAGTGAAAAGATTTGCCCTTAATTACATGGTGGGTGAGTGGAAGAGCTGGGAATTGTGCCTGGCTCCCAATACAATCTACATTTGCTGACCCATGCTCTTTATTTCTTTTTATTATTATTTCTTATCATTGTATTTTCACTCTCTGAAGGATGTTTGACTTCTTGAGCATTGTTAGTAAGCTCCAGAAAGAAAGCAAGCAAGTTAAAGCAGCAGCAACAATAGAACAGCAAGCCTAATGATAAAGTTCAAGAGGTTAAGTTAAATAGACTATTGTTCTGTGCTTTTTGCTTTTCATTTTGGTTTTTTTCTCCTTGTTTTGTTTTTATGAGTTGGGTTTTTTTTCTGTTTTGTTCTCTCTGTGTAATTGTGTAGGAACTATGCCACTGGTTATTCAGCTGTAGTACACTGACAATCTTAATCCTGATGATTTTCCAGCCACAATACATGATATGTCCTTCTAGTTTTAAGAATTACCAGTGATAAGTTGAACATATTGTTTGTCCCTATTGTGAGGTGTCCAACATCTCCAAGCTCAGCCTCTGGCTGATGCAGAGGACCTTGAACAGGACAGATCTGAACAAAGCAGTGAAGTCAAACCTTTTGTCTTCGGTGGGTTTAGAGGACACAAAATCAAGTCTTAAATCTTGAGCATTTAGTGTTACAAAGTATTTAGCATGCTCTAACTTGTTCATTTTCATTTGAAAAAAATCCCTTTAAGGCCAAGGAAATTTTTCTCTGTGTATCAGCAGAGCTGAGAATACTCTGAAGGGTCTCATCCCCATGTGTATGTTCTGACCTGAGCCAGGATCTGTGTTAATCTGATCACTTCCATCTCCATTTTTGAGTTAGTGTTTATTAATGAGGCTTGTGAGTGTCATGCTGCTGGAAGTAAACACAGGAACAGGCCAACAAATCTCCATCTTCTGCTAAACTGTTTCTTGCCAAAAAGCTGCATTTCTCATTTGAAATTAAATCCAAACACCTGTTCTTCATATTTCAGTGCTTAGGAAAAAATGGAGGGTAATTCTTCCATGGGAGAAATTGTGATTTGATGTTTATGGTACACAGAGTGGGTGGACTGATAACATACAAATAGATGTGCTATGGTGTAATCCTTGTTTAATTCCAGGTAGATATGTATGTCTCTCTCCAGCCATTCAGATTTTAGGTAAACTGGAACTCTTTTTCTTTTTCTTTTTCTTTTTCTTTTTCTTTTTCTTTTTCTTTTTCTTTTTCTTTTTCTTTTTCTTTTTCTTTTTCTTTTTCTTTTTCTTTTTCTTTTTCTTTTTCTTTTTCTTTTTCTTTTTCTTTTTCTTTTTCTTTTTCTTTTTCTTTTTCTTTTTCTTTTTCTTTTTCTTTTTCTTTTTCTTTTTCTTTTTCTTTTTCTTTTTCTTTTTCTTTTTCTTTTTCTTTTTTTTATGGAGTTCTTTCTGATCAAGATCTGCAGTTGTTGGAAGTGTATTCCTTTTAGGTCCAAACAAAATAATATCTTCACAAATGGTGTCTAAGGGCCTGACAGGTTTGTTTTATATATTAATTAACTAAAATGATAGAGGCTTTATTTATGCAATCTCTAATAAATGATAATTAAACCAGGAGTACTGAAAAGATTTTAGCAAGCTCTGATGGTGTTCTGAGACTGAGATAATATAATGGAAGTGGCCAGAAACCTATTAAGTAACATTTCAAATAGTATCCCCTGCTGGAAGAAGAGTCACATGATAAACCATATTTTTGACTTGCTTTTTTAGGAAACTAAAAGTAAATAATCCTTTAAGCAATTTTGGATAAAGAGTGCATGACTTCCTTATTGAAAGAAGTAGCAGCACTTCACTAAACCCTTCAGAACTCCCATTTGACCTTTAATGTGTGGCAATACCATGGGTGGCTTTGCTGCTGGAGTTTTTGGTGTGTCCTAATAAGTAGCACCATTGTTAAAAAGTAATCACCATGTCCAAAAGCATCACAAAAAAATTGTGCTGAGGAAAAAATGCCCGTGTTCTGGTCTAATGTGAAAAGCAGATTTTGAAGCTGTATCATCTGTTGGAGTGGGGAACTCCCCAGTCGTGTGCAGTGGGAGACAAGGTGCCTGTTATTAGTGAAGAAAAGTTATTTTTTCATGTGTCTGACAGAAATGCTGAGTACAAGGAGAGCTGAATAAATGAGCATTGCTACCCTGCAGGCTTCAAGCCATGCAAGGGTGGAAAATTGCAGTCTTGGCTTTGTCCAGGCAGAATTACTCCCAACATCACAACTGTTACTTGCCAAACTTGTCTGTTTCTCTAGAATTTTACCACAACTTGGTTCCAAATTTCCTGTCACCCCTGTGTTTATGCTTCCTTTTTAAGTGTATGAAAACTGAAAGTGGAGTGACAGCCTTATCACTGAGCTAATCTCAAAGTGTAAACAGGGGGAAATTATTCTTAATGAGCCCCAGATGGAATCATGCACTGTAAACCACCAGCCTTTCTGAATACAAAGTGTGCCTCCAAACAAAGTGTCTGGAGCTCAGTTTCATTCTATTTTTGTGATAAAAGGTCACAAAAAACACGGACTGAGGAGGTGTCAAAATATCCTTTTGAGCACAGGAGGCTGTAGGCCATGGTGTAAAGCTCTGAGGTAAATGTGGCTGTTAGGCACTCACTGATGCAATTTTCCATGTTTCTCTGCCAGAGCACACAAATGTCATTCCCTTCAGAAAGGCAAGTGGTTATAATAATGCTAAAAGGCTAAGTAGGAATTTGGGTTTTTGGAACATGAAATAAAATACTGTCAGTCTGTCAAATAACCTATCAAGATGCTTTGGGGAAAATCGGGATAAAATACAGGCATTGCTGGAGGTTTTTTGTTTGTTTTTGGCTTGATATAGTTAAGGCTGAACAGAAGTCAATATTTGATCTAAAAAGCAGAGAAAAAGTGATGGAGCCAGTGATTAATTACACTTTATAAGCTATTTGAAAATTCACCTCATAGCCCATGTCTAATTATATTTTCTGCTGGCCTGTTATTAAATATCATTTACAATTTACCACCTCTCTTCCATTTGACTTCCCCATCATCTTTGTTTAACTGTACTTCTTTGTGCCAAGACATTTGGATGAAAGCAAGCTTTTGGAGTTTCCTTTAACCTGTTATTACCCAAACAATGAAATAAAAACTAATGGGCTCCAGGTCCTATAATCAAGGCAAAATGATGGAAAGGCATGATTTGGATGAGAGCCATGAAATGAAGTGACAGATCTGCAGAAAGGGAGACTTAAGAATTTCTTGGGTAATCCTGTTGAAAAGCTATTAATAGCTGTTTAATTCTTTCCATTCACCGATTTTAGGCTCCTCTGAGGAATTAAAGTGATTTTTCTGTCCAGCAGTTACCCTGATGGTGCTGACTGGTTTGCACAATGTGTACCAAGTTACAGCCCAGTTTTCCTTGATGCCCCTGATCAAAAGGAGTGACCAAGCTTTTCCAAAGCTGAAGGCTTTTTTCCTGTATGGATTGATGTATTCTCCTGTCTTGTTTGTCATTACTGTTTATTATAAGTGCATGTATTCATGGAATAATGGTAGATATCCCATTTTCACTTCTCTCCACAGGCTAAATCTCCAGTGGTTGTGCTCACAAGGATCTGCCACCTCTGCCCGAGTGCCTGTGAGCTGGGAGAGGGCAGGGAGTCAAATGTGACTGAGACAAGGCTGGATAGAGATGGATGAGGAAGCTGGGACAGATTGATTCTGTGGCAGAATCACTCCCATCTATTTGGTTTAGCAGTAAAAGGCAGCTTTTATATTGTGTATGTGCCTCTACAGCCCCGTGGTGGTTTCTGTCCAAGGGAACAATGGAAGGGCTGCTGTTGGTCATCCCAGGGCTACAGCAGGACCTCAGCAGCTGTTAATGGTTACAGCATTGCACAGGGCATCACTTGCATTAAAACTCCTCCAAAAATTGTTGATCATCCCTACTGAGGCTCCTCACCATTACTGATGGTGGAGGTGCAAGAGCTGTAGCCAGAATTGCTTGTTGGCAGATGCTTGAACCCCTTTGAAAAATGTTGAGGTTGCTGCAGTTGGAGTCCAGTCTGGTGCCAGGAATGAGAACAGTGAGCAATGAGAAGATGGCAAGAGAAGGATCACAGATAATTGAGTTTGGTTCCTGAACAAGGAGTTACTTTCACTCAAGTAAGGGTTCTGTTGACACCCCATGGTGTATAAAAAATCAGTCCCCTCACCTCTAAAACCATCAGCACAACAAGCAGTACCTGCCCAAAATACTGGGTCAACAGAAACCCTTCTCCTGTTTAGTGGGAATGTGATACAGTGGGCTGTGATTTTGCATTTGGCTGGTTAGAGCAGAGCAGGGGCTTTTCTCTGGGAGCTGTAATTAGTTTATCCCTTTTTGCAGCAGAGGATGTGAGGTTGGGTTTTGCCTATAATGTGGAAAATTCTGCATGTAGTCCAGTAACATGTAAACTGTGCAATTTAATTGTATTTATTCTTGCTGAAAGCCATTGATGTGGTAGCCTATTGCTGAAATCCTGGGTTAGTAATTGATACTTTTAGCTGTGGATATTAATTTTCAAAAAATACATTAAAATATCCCTTTAGTGGTTAAACAGCTTTTCCTTTCAAAGCTGTGTTGCTCCACAAAGATTCCTGGTGTTTCAAATGCCATCTGGATCCAATAATAGATCTCAACTGGGAAGGAACTCTTGTATTGCAGCAAACTAACACGCTCAAGAGCCGTAGGAAGTCCCATCCCTGCAGGATCCATAACACAGTCAACATCTTTCCTCTGAAAAATGCGTGGCAGTGCTGCTCCTTTGTAATGTGAGAGGCCACTGCTGAGCAGTACAAGGCACCTGCTCCTTCCTAGGGCTGAGTGCACTTTATTCCAGAGGATTTCTGCCAGTTAAAGGAAAGCAGAAGAGCCCTTGGAACCAAACAGAGTTTGGAAAGATCCTTTTACTTCTGCAGTAACTCTTCTTAAATGTGCATATTAACGGTTGTCTTGAATGATGTGAATGTTTATCCGAAAGAGAAGGGATTGCTGAGATGTGTGTGACATAATCCATAGATCTGAATCCAAATCTGACTCCTGCAGCAAGCTGATATCTGCTGCACTTGTGCCCTGAGACATGGTCTAGAGTGTGACTAGAAAAGAGAAAAAGGTTTAAGCTTTTCTGCTGGCTCAGTATTGCCCTTCAAGTCCACAATAAGGGAAGTATAGAAAGGGCTACAAGATAAATGGAAAGAAATTGATTTTGTGGGTTTTTTGTATTCTTGGTGACTGTGGTTGCTGGCTGCCACTCCAGATTCTCCCAGATTTCTTTTGTGGCTTTCAAAGTAGGTTCACATAAAGCATAAATTGTATGAGGTTATCTAAAAGTTTTCTTCTGCATTGCAGCTTTTAAACCAGAAGTCAAATGTCTCCAAAGACAACCAATAGCTGCAGATGAGCTGCTCTTAGTGAGCAGCCAGAGCAGCATCCATGTAATTCAGAATGTAGGAGTGTGGCCCAAATCAGTGTCACACATGAATCAGAGTGAGGGCTGTAGCTGCAGAGCCCAGAGCTTGACTGGATTCTGATTTCTCCCAAGATGCACATGTTCAGCTGAGTGGTTTGGAGTTGTTTTCCAGGGTTCAGAAATTTTTTTTGTCTCGTTTCTCTTCCACTCCCACACCCCTCTGGCTACTCAGCCTGATGGGTATGAGAAATAGTCACTGAGCTGTATTGCTCTCATTACTAGAGGGCCAGTCCAGCACTTTAATTAGAGAATCTCATTTTCTTAATTATGGAAGAAACTCAGAAGCTGCAGTAATAGGGAAAGATTGCATTTTTTTTTTTTAACTTGTGCTCTTATTATTTTTCTGTGTTGAAATAGAATGGTTAAAATTGAAGTTGAGGTTTATGACCTGGTTATTCATGTGTGTGATATTGTCTGCAGAAAGAAATGCATTTCAATCTCTTTACCTTCCTTTCCTTCTCAATTTTGTCATGTTATCTTTCAGCTTTTTATTGTTGCTACACTGAAATATTTTCTGTAACCCACCTGGTTCTAGAAAAGGAAGCTCTTTAGTCTGCTAAAAACCATATGATATTTTAAACACTAATATTGCAGGGAAGAAATACCTGTATTTAAACATGAAAAAATGAAATGTTCTGGTATTTCAGGGAGTTGTAACTTTGCAAAATATAAATAAATGCTATTTTTTTACCTTCTGTGTAGGACTTTAAAGGTGGGTTTATGCTTTCATATGTCACAAAATGGAATTGAGTGCTATGAGCCACATAACTGCCCTTCTGACACTGCATCACTTGTATGAAGATTCTCTGATTTTTAAAATGGAAAATGTTGAAATGATTGTGAAATCCCTCATTTTTCCTAGAGCCTGCTAGATCCACAATTGCAGGAGCTTTTGTCCTGTAGTGTTTTCAGCACCAGTGGGTGCAATCCCATAAGGATGAATGTACCATGGAAGGAAGTTTCAAGGGAAAAAAAATAAATTCAGATGTTGCCTCATTCTGAGGTTGCCTTTATTGCAGTTCTTATTGAAGTCTGTCATTATGGGGCCTGAGTCACCTCTCCTAAGCAGAGACCAGTATTTGTATGACAGCCAGAGAAAGAAGGAGAATTCCAGTAAAATGTGGAAAAAGCACTCTCAAGTCACTGATCCTTTTCAGTATAAACTATTTGGTTACATGGAACTTTAGGCTGCACAAACTGTTTAGCAGCTGGGTTCCCTTTTCTTTTGGATTCACCTGCACCAAGCTTGAGATCCCAGTCAAAATGAGACAATGTTGATTTTCCCCCCTGTGTCCTTGCAGACATTTTTCAATAGCACTGATCATTCAGCAGCATTAGCTGCATTTATTTCATGACCCATTAGAGAAGTTCCTTGGGAGATACACAAATAATATTATAGAATCAGAGATGAGCTTGGGTTGGAAGGGAGCTTAAAGATCTTCTTGTTTCACCTCTACTAAACCAGGTTGGACACTTCCAGGGGTGGGGAGCCCACACCCTCCCTGGGCAACAGAAAAGCTGTATTTATGAATAACAGTTCTCTCAAACCATATTCACTTGGCAGAAAAATGAAACATCTTCAGTTGTAACTGAACACTGATATAAAAACTGTTTTCTGTTGCAGGGTGTCCCTGAGGATTTGTTGTTTTTCTATGAACATCTCCAGAAGGGTGGTGGAGTCTTTCGAGTGAACCGTTGCCTCCTGCTCTACCGGTACCACCCCCAGGCTGCCACTCACTCTGTCCTAGAGTAAGCTCTGCTTTCTGGCAGAATTGAAATTTTGATTTTATCTTGGATTTATCTTGGGCAGCATTGGGGTTTTTAATTTGGGTTTTCAGTATGTAATATACAAGGATTCCATTCTCATGTCTTTTGCCATACGAACCATAATGTAAAAAATATTTTGAAATGTTACGGCTTAATTTCAAAATCAACTGCCTCAGTATTTAAAAAGTAAACAGAAACTTGTAATACCAACAAAAGTAGTCTTTAGAAAAAAAGAAAAAATAACCAGACCAAACCCAAACCTTTAATCTGATAATGTGCTGCCTTTACATATATTATTTTCTTATTTTAAAGGGTCTAAACCACCTAAATCAGATAATGAGGTTTGAAAATTCCCTGAGGATGTTTAGGAGTAATTATCTTAGGTGCTTCCTTGTAAACTGCCTTTGTTGCCTGCTGCCTTTCCTGGGCTGCTCAGCCCCTAAAGAAGGTTTTAAATTGCTGATTCCTCTACAATGCTGCAAGCTGAGCCAAAGCTGTTCCTTTCTCCTATGCATTGACATTAATAAAAAATTACATGAGTTGTACTGTCCTTTAGGAATCCCACACCAGAATCACAATGGTAATTAAGTAAACTGTTTTCTTGCTAATTAATGATATAAGTGCACTTTTCAGTCAGTCCTGTTTGTATGGCTTTGTAAAATTGAACATTCCTGTGTACGTTTCTGCTGTCCATCCCTGTATTGTTGTACTGCTGTACATAGTGTAAAACAAATGTAGTGTAAATTTAAAACAAATAAGTCCCATAAATAGCCCACTCATGGTTAATGTCACTACAGATCTTTATAAATACATAAAAATGTGCATATCTATATAAAATCATTTAACTATGAAAAGGTCATTCAGGCAAATAGTACATATGATTTTGATTTTGCAAACAAGCATGAGATAAATTATTTTCCTTTTTATTCCTGTTGAAATGCAATGATCCCTTTGGCAGTTGGTGACCAACTTTTCAGCCACGCATTATGGGATGCTAAGAACCCTTGGAAGGCTTTTGCTTCGATCTGTGGGAAAGCATCTGATTCTTGGAAATTAATTTGTTTTGAATTTACTGCAAGCTGTTGCTCATTCAAATCTCCAAAGTTGTGTGGCACAAGCACCCTGAATTACAGCATCCAGGGGGAATGTGGAAATGCTGTGAGCTGTTTCAGATGTGCAGGGTGCCTGTCCAAATTGGCGCTTTTCTTGTCTCATTCTAAGAAATCAGGCGAGCTGCTCTTCCTCTTGGCTTCCTGCTGGTACTACTGGGGATGATATTTGGTGTGACTTTCCAAACATGAGGTTGTGCAACAGCTCCTTGTCCTGGCTCATTCCCTTGTTTGTTGCCCAAGTTGTGAAGGGTTGCCCCGTGTTTGTGTCTGAAGTGTGTGTTGAGCAAGAAGAGATTAATGGACTCATCACAGGGGTTTATGTTCATCATTTAAATTGAGTCTTGCCTAATTTGCCTCTTGGTCATGCCACCATGTTTAATGCATGGTCTGGCTTTTCTAGAGGCCTTTTTCTTTATATGCTGTGTTTTGTTGAGCAGTTTTCTGGGGTGTTTTGCTTTTTGCTGTTGGCCCAGGTCATCTTTTAATTCTAAGTTAGCCTAGACCTGGATTTGGAAGTAGTAACTCACCAGCCAGATTAATATCTTGTCTGAGATCAAAATGATGTTTGTAGGAAAGTTGATTTTTTTTAACACTATAGGCCTGGTTTGAGTCTTAAAAACCATAGCAGGACATTTTTATACAGAGGTGCATCATACATTCTTTTCAGCAAAGACAACAGTTCCTCATAGCCTTGTGATGGTTTCAGTTTATGTGGGTGTCTTTCAGAACCTTCCAGGGGGAAAAGAAGCCTCACTGCATTTTCAAACTTCCTAAAATATATGTAAAACTGCTTGGCAAGTGACATTCAGTTCTTTTATTTTTTAGTTAGTATGTATAATTGTAAACATTTGTGTGCTTTAGGTTATCTCCTATGATTAGTATCCTTCTGGAACAAATATCTGGAGCTGAGTATATCTGTGAAGCAGGAAACTAAATCTTATTTGCGTTCTCCCTTACCCTGGAGGCATCAGTCTGCATTATTAAATGTTTTGGGTGCGTGACAGAATCTGCATGAAGTTCAGTGTCTGTATTTAGATTTCATTAGGTGCATGCAGAAATATGAATGTTCTCATTGTCATTTCATCCAAAGTGTGTGATGGATACCTGCCGGATTTTGAGAAACTTCTCTTCAGCTAGGAATTCACAACACGAAATCCCACTTTTCATATCTCTTGGATCTCACTTTATTTGGTGTTGTATCCTAGGGCTGTGTGTACTCAGTGCTGCACAGCCACATGAAATTGATGTGAGTCCATATCAGAGCTGCCTTTAGAGTGAGGAATACTGGAGTGAGAAAGTCTAATGTATAATAAAAACATTTTAAAATTCATAGATTTTTATCTTGCCAAAGGGGAGAGAAAGGAACTGTATATACAACAATACCTAACTGCGAGATGAAAGGGAGCTTGGAGTGAGGTGAGCAATTAAAAATTGCACTTGTCTTTAGGTAGTGCTGCTTATGAAGACAGGTGGCTGGGGCATACAGCTAAACCTTGGAGCAGTTTACAAGTTTTTAGTCAAGACAAATTTAATACAGGTGGAAAAATAAAGTTTGTACCTTCTGTCTAAGATCCGGGCAATTCCCTTTTCCACAGAAGAGGTGAAGTGCACCTTCAGTAATTTCAGATCCCCTGTGCTCAGAACAAGTCTGATATTGCTCTGCAGAAATAAGCAGAATTACATAATCCATTGAAAACATCTGGTTTCAGGCACTGGAAGCTTCCAGTGTCATCTGAGTGAGGAGGAACAGGCATCAGTGTGAAACACACATTTGGCTGTTTCTGAGGTGCTCTGAGGCCGGGCCTTGGATGTGTGGTGAGCACAGGAATGCCTCCTTCATTTCCTGCACAAACATACATGGCCAAAAATAGGCAGGAGAGAGGAATAGCCTAACATATTCCTGTAGAGCTGAAATTAAGATGAGGTCAACTGCATTTTTATCTTCAACGCTTGCATTTGGCACTTCAATTAAACACGGAAACTAATGACCTCATTAGATTCTTGAAAAGTAAATGCCATTAACATTGATAGTCTCTGTCTCTCTTAATAAGCCTTTCATGAAAAATAGGCCACAATGCAAACCATGCCTCAGCTAATGACCCGTGACCTGAAGATGAACTCAGACATTAATAGAACCTATTAACAGTGTAAATGTAATAACTCAGTGGGACGATATAGTCCAGCAATTAATAAGTTCACATGAAGTTCAACAGAACAACAACGGCAAAAAAAAAAATCAGTATGGCCAAGGTTCAAACACAATTTATTTCTGAATTTCCTGTGGATGGTGAGGGCCTTGAATTCTGCATGTAGCACTGGCTGTAAGGGATCTGTTTCCCCAACTCTCACTGTGATTATGAAGTTCTCTGTTCCTCCATCTCTGGTTAATCGATCAGGTGAGCTTTACCTATCACACAGAACTCTCTCACTCTGCCATCAATAAAAAATTCCTGGAAGAGGCTCTTCACTTGGGCAGCTCCTCTTCCTGCCTGGCGTCACCTGAGCACTGTGCAGGGCCAGCTAAGGGAGAGCAGGTCAGATTTATGGATCTATAGGATTTCTGTGGATGGCAATCGATGCCTAAAATTCCAGTACTGTTCAGGATATTGGGTTTGTGTTTCTGCATTTCTCAAGTACTTGTACATCTGTCTTTGCTCTGTGGATTCACTTATGTGGCCTCACTGGGGGACGGAGGGGAAAGGCAGTGCACCAATATGGCGAGGTTTGACTGAGCTCAGACATTAAATCATGTTGCTTTTATTGTCACATTATCTTTCATTTCAAAATAGGAGTAGAGCAGATGTTTCTTGACTCCTGTATTCAGTCAGTGGGTCACCACACATTTTTAACAGAGCTCCATTGTTGCATGACTTGGGTGGATGGTCTGGTAATAACTACTTGGGGCTGAGGAACACACGGCGTAGTCATTCTCACCCTCTGCATGAATACCCTCGTTTCACTCCTGCAGAAATTTGGCTCCTCTTCTTCCTCCCAGGCTCCATAACTGATGAGCATTGAGGGGCCACGGCAAGTGAGATCTTTGGAAAATTATGTAAGCCTCAAGAATGACATTTCCAGTGGAAATGCTTCTAAAATTTCTTCTACAAAGTTGTGACAACAAAATGAAAGGAATGGGGGAAATAATGTAGTTCAAGACTTGGGGTCATGAAGGAGTGTTAGGATATGGGAACAAATTTCTGCAGTGAGAAGAATTTGGTCCCAACTTCTGGCTGAGCAAAATCTTGTGAACTGAATACAAACTTGGACATGGTACTAAAGGCTGCTTGCAAATTGCTTACTCTAATCTTTTCTGAGATGGGTAGGAAAAGCTGTCTTGATTTGGGGTGATGCAGAGTAGTAATACCTCCTAGGTGTTGCTGGTGGCTGTGAATATGTAATAATGCATAATCTGAAAATAGCTGTGAGAATCATCTCTGAGTAGTGGTTTGTACAGCTTCTAGATCCTTTCAGGCATTTTCTTTAATTACCCTTTGCACGTTGCTACAGCTCCTGTCTGGTGCACCTGCACTGGCTCATGAAGGATGGGAAAATGGCATTCCCTTATCCCTGGAGGCAGGAATCCCAGTTATCTATTCTGGAAACATCAAAAAAAAAACCCCAAAAAAGTGGCAAATTAGGTGAACCGGAAACCTGAAGGGAATAACTGAAACTCTCTCCTTTGACACCTGTAAGCTCCCCTCTGCCTCAGCCTGTGGGATTGTTTGTGCAGAGTGAGTTCTCACAAAGATGAAGCCTCTGAGTGTCACTCTAAAGCTCAGTCACAAATTCTCCCCTCAGTTCTGCGTTTATCTGATATCTCATCTTGCACTGTGCAAAGTATTTCAGGGTTAACTCAAGACTTCAAAATGTTTGATATAACTTATTTTTTTCATTGAAAACACACAATATGGAGGTGTGAGCTTCAAATGCTTTTCTGTGGGCAGTGGCATAAGAATGCCTCATAGAATGCCTCAAAAAATCCCAACTGCTGGGTCTTTTGGCTTTGTTTTTACAACCCACAGTACATATTTAAGAAAGTTTTTTATTGGTGTTAAGTGAAGCTGTCTGACAATATTCTTCTGGTTGAACAACAACCCAATTAATTTGGAGTTTAATACCTTTCATACCTTTTTATTTCACAGTGCAGTTCTCTTACAAGCTTTTCCCACTTGATTTTCCAGGGTAACATGGATAGGTGAGATGAATCAGTAAACCTGCTTCAGTCTGAAATCTTCACAACACTGAGATTTGGTCTGATTGAATTTTACCGCAGTAGGTGAAATTGTGGCACAGAGGCTCTCATGGCCCAGACAGCAACCAGGAACTGTCTGGAAGAACCAATACTGCTGTGCTGGGACATTCATCTCCATGAAAATAAAAACATCTTTTATAAGCCTGGAGGTAGATTGCAGTGTTTGCACTGCACCTAGAAATTGGTTACAAGTTCTTTTCGTGCCATGTAAAGCTGCCTGTTTTTTTACTTTGGCTTTCTTAATGTTGCAAACTCGAGTGGAAAAGAAACTTGCCAGTGTCACTCAAGCCAACAGAACAGATTCTGAAGTTCCTTTGGAATGTAATATGATGTTATCCTTCTGAAGTCACATTTCAAAGGAAAATCACTTTTAAAACCTTTCCATTTATGTGCAAAGCAATAATCTTCCTTTTTAGAAGCACACAGGAGCTCTAAAATGTCTAGTAAAGTGATCCTGGAAAAATACTTGACCTTCATATTTTGTTCCTTAAACTTTCCCTCTGGGAATGCAGTGTGCTCTCATGAACATGGAAAAAGGCAAGTGTCAAAGGATGCCAGCAGCAGTTAAAGCTTTGCAGCAGGAATGCATTTGTGGTTGCATTAGAAGAGATTTTTGACCAAATCCAAGAATTTCTTTTTCTCCATTAGTCGAAATGCTGGTGCAGAGCCATCATCCTTGAAACTGTGGGGAAATTTTATTTGCACACAAGGTCTTTTCCAAGTTGTCACCCCAGGGTCAGTGATGAAGTGCTGGGCAGGATCTGGCTGTGCTGAAGTGAAGTGGGGTCACTGGGTCCTGTGAGGGTTGTGTGGTCTTCAGAACATAACTTGGGGCTGTGAAGGAATGATGGAAATAAGCAAATGGAAAACCCCAGCTGAAGATTGCCTCAAATAAGGAGACACCACTAGGGGTTCATCAGAATTTCCTGGGAGAGAAAGTTACAGCTCAAGGTGCTTTGTTCAAGAGATGCAGGTTAGGAAGATTCATTTGTCAAATTGAGGAAATCAATTTATTCTCTCTAGGAAACTGTTTAATAAGTGTGAGGTGGGTTCCTAGTTAATGAATATTAAATGAACGCTGGAAATGAAGCAGATGTTTTAAACAGCAGGCAGTTTTCTTTAATCCATCATAAATGCTGTAGTCTTAAATATTACATTATAGGGTAGAACACACAAAAACATGAAAAAAACCTGTAGTTGTCCAAGTGGATTTGCCAGCTGGGAGAAATGGACCATGAACAAATGCTTTCCTTGACATTGTTTTTTCTTTCTGAGAACCTGTCTTGAACTTGTTGAAGATGTCAGCAGCTCTTCAGTATCTAAGGCTGTTGGGTGGTTCCAGAGCTGTGGGATTTGTCATTTGGTATTAGTGTCACCCTTGTTTACGTCAACCAGTTGGCTTAATTATGTTGTGGAAGTTATCCCAAAGATGAAGACTTAAAGGTGTAATTGCACACAGACATCTCTGCCAGTTTGCTTTTTTTTTTCCCTAAAGCATGTTTTAAAAAGTTCTATGAGGCATACTGCTTTGTAGAAGGAAAAAAAATCCCACTGCTTTTTGTTCCTAGAAATGCAGCTCCTTATGAAAGTTGCCTTCAAATAAAGGGACAGTCACATTTGTGTCATTGCTGAATTACCCTTGGGAACTTTTGCAGTTAAATCTCTCTTGTTTGGTCTGAAATGTGTGTGTGCAGGTTGGCCAGTGTGCATGGGGTAGCAGGGTGGTTTGTGTGGGATTGTGCAGCTCAGGGGTTGTTGTTGGAGGGTGTCACTGATTCAGAGCTTTGACACCCGATGTGCTGGGAGGCTTCAGCCATTCTGCACACTGTAAATGCATTTGTGCTGGGGTGCTGGAGGTAAGCTGCACTTCTAAACCTCTGAGATTCCAACTTCACATCAGCCAAGGAGAATGATCCCATGGGCAGATGGAACAGGAGGAGCTCAGCTTGGGTTTAGGAGATGCTCTGCCTGTGTCACTGCAGGGTTCTAGAGCACTTCATAGCTGAGTACAGGTGTGGGAAGGGTGGAATTTCATTACCACAGCTGCAGCTTTTCATATTCTTGTCATCTGGAAGGGTTCTTGAAAATCCAGTTTGTTTACCTACTGCTTCCTATCTATCTGAATGGTTTTTTGTCTGAGAACTTCCACAGAATTTCTTTTCTATGTTTCCCTCAGAAATTTCCAGTCTAACGTTTTGATGTGATTTGGTTTTTTGTATTATATGAACCACTTTGGTCAGGTTTACATGTAGGTGAGTGTGTGCATATAGGTCTATAAAAATGTTAGAAGTTTGGGGGGTTAAAATCTGCCCTTTTTCCAACTCTCCAGGGGAACTATCTGGAATCACCGGGTCAGGTTTCTTGAGGAGAGAGTCCTGAGCTCCTGGACATCATTCACCATTTGGAATGCTGGCAAGCAAGGCAAGAAGCTCTACAGAAGCTTGTCACCAGCTAATCAGAAAAAGGTGAGCTACAAAGTGACATTTGTACAAACACACTTCTCCATATGCCCCCGTGATGCTTCTAATCTAACACAGTAAAATTCTCAGAAGGTATTTTGTTGATAATTAATATCCACTGGGGCAATTCTCAATATTCTGTGTGATGTATTTCTTCTTTTAAATTGCCATGATATTTTATTTAGAGCTTATGGTGGGCATGGAGAGCAAGAAATGCACCAAGCTCCTGCTAAGCACAGTGGTAGGAGAGACACAGCTGTAGTAGGGAGATACTTAGGGTGAGTAAAGCAACTCTTTATTTGGGTTGTATGGTACTGAACTGCCTTCTCCAGGGTCATCCACACCTGTATAATATTTACCCAGTTCCAAAGTGGATACTGGACATGTCCCTGGTCACTGTGACTCCCTTTGGAAAGCTGGGTTGCCAAAAAAAAACCAAAAAGGGTTTGGTGTGGGCTGAATGGGTGAGTAGAAACTGCTGGGTGTGACTGTCCCATTCACAGTCAGCTGAAAATGCTTCTATTTGGCAGTGGCAGATATTTCTCAGGATAGACTTGTCCAAGAGTCTAAATACCTCATTTTTATAGCATTTCCTTGTGTGCAATAACTTTGTGCTAGATAAAGGCTTTAGGGCTAATGTCAAATGGCTATTTCTTATAAAGAGCCACAGAACATTCATTTTCTTGCTGCATGTGTTTTTCTTTTCTTAAGGATATGGATGGGAAGACAAAATGACACATTCATATAAAAACCTGATTAATGTTGTGGCCCTCAGACCACACACATATAAAAAAATAGAAGACATTTGTATACACATAGTTAGAATTACTGAATAGGCATGGGAGACTCTGAGACAGTAAATGTATATAAAGGAAAAACTGAACTGAATTTCCTGCTTGACATTCCAGTGCCACCCTCAGTCATTGCCATCACATGGCTGTGGGTGAGCTGTATGAGAAGATATTAAATGCTATGAATCACTTGCTTCATTCAGAGAGGACAGACCTGCCCATTAAATCTGATTTTATCTTGGTCATGCAGTGCAGTGTGTACAAGATTTTGGGGGGTTTATGGGAATATTCTCTTTCATTACTGTTTGCTGAGCACCTTTGGAATTTCACTGACTGGCCATGGCCACTGGGCTGACACTCAGCAACCATTGTCCCTCTCTCTCTCCTTAAAATTAGGAAAATTAGAAAATGAATTCCAAGGGGAGGGATGGCAGCTTGTCTGATAGATTTTTGAGATGTTACAGAAAAAAATAGACCATGTTGGTTTTTTAGTGGATGTCTCACCATCTCAGGTGTTGGGATTTTGTTTGGTTTGGTTTTCTAGTTTTTTTTGTACCAAGCCAAAATGGAAATTGGTGCTAGGACAGAGCCTTTCCCTGCCTTTGGGGTACATCTGCCACCTCCAGGACTTCAGGTCCCATTCAACACAGAGTGACAACTTCAAGATCTCACAGCAGAGGGGATAAAAAGGCAAGAGAAAAACAGTATTGTTGGGGGTTTGCCACTCTCCTGCCCGAGACCCCAAGCCCAGCTCCTTTCCTGGGGAATGAACTGTGCCCTGCTGACAAATTTCACCTGAAAATGTCACCTCTGCCCTGTGTGACTGCATACTTTTATTGAAATGCAGAATTTCAGATGTCCTGACTGATTTTGGCTGGGCTGTGGAGTCACTGCAGGGTTGTTTTCCCGTTTGACACCAAGTACCTGTAGAAAATTTGGGACACATACTCCTAGGATAAATAATAACCTATCCCAAAAAACCTACATACAGCTTGTTTTATTTTGTAATTTTGAAAAAAAAAAACAAAACAACAAAAAACTGGACTCTACTAAATCCTCGGGAAGACAAATAATTTGATCTATCAGGCTTAGGGTGTGTAAGAAAACATATTTAAAAAAAAAAAAAAAAGAACGTTTCTAGTATTTTTAGAACCTGGTAAACAAAGCAATTGCATTTCTTATGCTGACAGGGTCTTTGTGGGATGTTTGAAAAGCCCAGCTCTGCCCTGTGCCAAAGAGCATTGTTTCTTAGAAAACAAAATTTGGGCAATTCCAGGAAGCAGCAGTCTGTCTGTGTTCATACTCACTAACAAATTATTACTTTAGTTTGTTTGGAAAACAGTGTGAATGTGAATTATGGTTATGTTAAAGGAGAAAAGGACACCTCAGCACTTCTCCCTTTTCCCTCAGCCATCTGCATGGTGAATATTAAAATGATGCTTTGTCTCCAAAGGAGTCAGGCAGAAATCCAAGGCTCAGTATTTTTGCTAAACAGCAGCACACGAAAAAAATTATTCCACTAGTAGGGTTTTTTTATGAATTAATCACCATGATCTCAGTATTCTTAGGGAAATTCTGCTTCCTGGCTGTCCCCTCCTTGGTTCACACTGCTGACAGTGGTTCACTATTAGCATTTCTGCAAGAATGAAGTCAAACAGACATTTTTTGTTTCAAACACATCCGTTGTGTCTATAATTTGCAGCTGAAGATGGAAACCAAATGTTTTTTGGGATGCTCCATGTGCCTGGAGGGTTTCTGAGCTGTCTTGTCTGCTCTTTCATTCTCCATCAAACTTGAGCTAAAAGGAGAACTTCAGCATGAACATTTTGTGTCATTTCTGATGGCTGAAAATAGCATTCCAGTGGCTGATGGAAAAGCAGGGGAAAGGACCAAATAAGCAGCAGCTCATTAGTGGGCTGGGAACAGAGCTTGCACACAGCCAGGCCATGCCATTCCTCTGTGACAACTCTGTCTGCTGGTGGCAAACAGAAAATGTATTTTGAAGGCCCTTTTATCCATTTCCAGAATCATCCACTGATGATTTCCCTTTGCCTTTTTCCAAGAGCAGCATCACCAAACCTTGTGCTGCAGCTCCGGTCCTTCAGCTCGCTCCCACAGCCAAGGAAAGTTCAAGTTTTGTAGCATTTTAATCATTCTGAAAATGGCACTATCAGAGCCTGGAGTGGGGACATGGAAAGCAAAGAAAATTGAATAAAGGGGAGACTGTTACACCCACCTCAACAGTGGAATGGCAGTGTGAAAGCAAGTTAAAAGCCTCCAGAACAGGGAGAGAGATGAAATTTGAAAGTTTCAGTTAAATCCAGGTATAAAACACCCTAAAATTACGTGGGGTAAATCGAGGCTTCATTTTGGACTGTAGTGAATAATTCTTGACCAGGACAACTCCCTGCTCTTTCCATGTGGGAGGAAGTGCTTCTTGCAAGCTCTGTTTTGTCAGCACAGAGCTGTGCACACCCCAAACGTGCCTGGCATCACTCAGGTTTACTCTGTAGGGATGAGGCTCTGGCAGTGAGGCCCCACACCTATGAGGGCAGGTGTGTGTTGTACAGAACAAGGGAAATGTTTTGTGTCCAGTGTTTAGCAGCTGATTTTGCATGTTGGATTCTGGTGTTAAAATTCTCCACTGGCTTTCTTGTGGATATGTGCAAAGGGGGGAAGCTGCTGCAATTTCCAGTGGAATGGTGTCTAAATGGAATAATGAAATGTATCCTTGGGATATAAAGATATCCACAGCTCCTATCCTAGCTGTAGTGCTAAAGAGGTGAAATAAAAGCAGCTCCTGATACAGAAAATCACTCAGATTGTGACTGGTGCTTGCTGGTTCCATGTCATGACAGAAGCTGTTTATTCCTGTGTGTCTCTAGTCCTGTTTGCCATTGGCTGTATCTATTTAAACTTGCATTGTAATGCTTTCAGTTACTTTGTTTTGACATGAATGGCCAAAATTGATTTTGCTTTTGCAGAGATGTATATTAACATGCTCCCGAGGCTTTCTACAAGCTTCAGTGAAAGAATTATAAATAGAAGAATTAACAGGGTTCACTAGGAGTTTGACATAGATGGGGGATTGCATGAGATGTGGAGGGAATGCAGCAGGGAAGAAAGATCTGCTCAGTAGGATTTTGTAGGGTTTGGAGGTGACTCTGAGGAGACCAGCTGATGTTATGAAGAGGGGGAAGTCAAAATGTGCAGGTGACCATTTATTGAAAGGGTTTTCCAGTTTTCTGTCAGGTTCTACTAAGCTATTCACTCTCCCATGTGAAACTTGCCTCTCATGCCCTTCCAGCTCAAAGGGACCTTGAGAAAGTGCTGATTCCAGATTGTTGCTTTCTGTAAATGGCTGTTACAGACCCAAACCAAACCACAGGTGAAAATAAGATGGGGGAATAAAATCCTGTAAGGATGATTCACCATAAAAGGACATCATTCATCTGATGAAATCTTCCAGTTTTTCCATTATGAAATCTGAGTGGAGTGGGAAGTGTGAGGAAACATTCTCTGCAGTAGCCAACCAGTCACACAGGAAACAAACAATTCCATTGTTGTGTAATCACAGCAGAACTCAAACGGGCCAGGTAGTCCCAGCTGCACCCCAGGGCACTCTGCTGGCACTGCTGCTCCTGCAGTGCCTCCCCAGGCTGTGCACTGCAGGAGGATCTGCTGCCCATGGATCTCCTTTTCCCCAGGGAGGTCTGAGAGCCCCAGCCTGCCCCTGCAGAGCCCCTGTGTTTATTAGGAGGAGGCAGCCAGAGAAAGGCTTTTATCTTCCTCAAACGTGTCTTCCCCTAGCAGAGGTTGTTTCTGAGGAAATATCTTTTGAGCTATGTAAACTTTCTCTTACGAGGGAGAAGGCGATTTCTCCTTTCCCCCTTACACCACTGTTAATGGAAGTTGCAATCCATATTTCTAAATTGACTTTCAATAGTTCCATAGTTTGCCTCTAGCAGATGCCCAGCTGTCTCCTGCAGTTTTGAACTGAGAGAATTTAGCAGTGTTCTTTCCTTTGGAAATTTTGTAATTGTGCAGATTTTGATACAAATGACATTCAAACCAAAACCATGTAATAATTAATATATTTTAGTAAGACTGAGGTTTGATCTGAGGACTCAGTCGTGTCACACTGTTAGAGGTATTGCCAAAGAGTAATTTTGCTAAAAGGAGAGAGGGGGGAAAAAAACAAATTGAGACTCCTTTATGGCTTTATAATTCATGGTTGCTTACAGGGAGACAGGAGTTCATGTATGGATAGATGTTCTTCATAAAAGCTACAAGAAAGAAGCCCATTAATGCAGGAAAATAAATAGGTGTCTCTGGGTTTATCCTGATAGTGTATAAAGTAAATAACTCCCATAAGCCTGATACCCTGGCTTCTCCTTATAGGATAAACAACTGTGCCTAAGTCCTGTATTTAGACTCCAAACATAGCTTTGCTTTAATTGGAAAATAAATAGTGTGTGTCAGAAAAATAGTTGACTTACATCTTGGCCACCCACATGGTGTGCAGCCTGCAGAAAAATCACCCATTCAAGTCTGACCTGTTTTATACTACTGTAAATACCAGATCTGAGCTGGATCCATTGAGAATTACACAGGAGAAATACCTCCGTGATAACAAAAAAGGGGTTGAGCTCTTCCCATCCCTTTCAAGGGAAATTTGTCACAGATTCACCTGTTATTTTTTCACGGGGAGGTTTTGTCTGGGGGTGTTCTGGGGCTGGGGAGTCACTGTGGAAATGGGCAGAGTTTTCTACACCCAGAAATTTGAGTGATGGCCCAGGGTGAGAGGGAGGGTTAGAATGAATGGCAGTTTAGTGATACAAGAAGTGCCTTTGGAGAGAGTCTGTTTACAGGGGGATGTAGTGACAGGACAAGGAGAAATGGTTTTAAACTGACAGAGATTGAGATTGGGTATTAGGTAGAAATTGATTCATGCTGAGAAGTCCAGGCACCAGTCAGTGTTTCTGTTACCTGGGTTATAACACACTGAGGGTGAACACTGAGACTTTCCAGCACAGACATTGCAGCTGAATTCTCAGTTACTGACAGAGAAGTGTAAACAGAATTTCACTTTACCTGGTATCATAAGTTTTGGTTTATTTGGGTTTTTATTATCTATAAGAGCATAAGCAGCTCCAAAAATAGCTTCATTTATTGGGTGGTAAATCAACATATATTGACTGTATTTGTTCCTAGAACTCTGTTGGGTTGACACTGAAGGCACATCCTGTTAAATATTGTTTATTATGATCACAGCTTCCAGGACAGTAAAACACAAATGGTAGACTGAGATTTGCTGAATATTGGGGAATTTTAAAGGTGGTTAGCACAGAATGAAGAGAATACAGCCAGGGAGCTTCTCTTCCCACAGTGACTTCTACTGATTCCCTTTATGTACAGATATTTATAGACCTGTGTGTGTCTGTGCACATCCACACCATCTGATTTCCCAGCTACAACAAAGCATTGCAGTGGGCATGGAGATAGGGGCAGGGATGTAAAGAGTGTTCACCTGTGAAGGAGCTGCCTGTGTGGGTTCATCCAACCCAGCAGCACCAGCCACCAGCACCTTGTACAATGTCCAGGACCTTCCTGAATTCCCTCCTTCCTTTCTATTTCCATTCCAGTGCTGACACAGGGTCAATGTCCTTACTGCAATCCCTGTGTCAGGATCACCCAGAGCAAATTCTGGATGTGCCCATGATGTGATTCCTCACTCACACAGCCCCACTGTGGGAATTCCTTGTTTCCTTCACGTTCTGGACTCCCTTTGGTGCCTGTTCTCAAGCAACCTCTTCTCCAGGTCTCAATGTGTCCCTCTAAGGGGTTCCAGGGGCTGTCCCTGCCCACCCCCTCCAGTTTATCAGCTCATTTCCCTCAGTGCTTTGGACACTGGTGCTTTGCAGCTTTATTTGCAGTCCCTTGATACTTTTGTTTGCATTCTCTTGCATTGATGTTTAATGAAGGAAGTGATATTATGGTATTAGAAAAACAGTGTTTCCCTCGACACAAACAGAGTGAGGTCACTTTAGGTAAAAGAAAACCATCTTAATCACAGCAAGAAAATGTGTGAGAGAGATTTTAGACACGGAAAGCCAGCCAGCCTTTTCAGCCTTCTCTAACTTAATAAATTAATAAACAGCTGTTTGGCTTTTCAGATTTTCTCAGCAGTAAGTGTTGTTAATCAATTTTTAATGGAGCAATTAAAAAGATATGAAAGCTGCTATCCAGCTTTCACCAGAATAATTGATTTCTGTACCACCTTAACTATCTCAACTGCTCTGTTTCAGCATAAGAGCTCCATGTAGATAATATGAATAGATCCAACAGAAGTCAGAGGAAAACATAGCCATGTTTATTTTAAAAAGTCTTCCAAAACGTTTCTGGCAACCTAGTGGCTCAAAAATAAGGCCACTCTGTATTTTAGATGGCAGACATTTATTCTGCCTGCATATTTATGAGGAATGCAAATAAAAACCCATCTGAAATATCTGGCACCCAGGGCTGCTTTCATAACTCTAGTAAGAATAAGCAAAGCAAAGCAGTAATTATTTGTGTTTAAACATCAGATCTGCTGAACTTTTCAGTTGAAAAATTCAAGTCCATAACCAAAGGAATTCCCAAATGTGATGTGCTGTGCCCTGGAATTGAGGCAGAGCCCCCAAAGCAGTGGTGCAGCACCACAGTCCCGAGGTGTCTGGGGGTCCATTCCATGCTTGGAGTGGACAGAAGGAGAGGTTTTAATTACAACTCATCCTGGGGTTTAGTGGAAGTGCCAAAATGAGGAGTCTGGTCTCTGGGTTGAGTTTACTCCCTGAGGATGGGGTTGGTGGTGTTCCCTTATGCAGGCAGTGACTGAGATCAGAGTGTGCTCATAAGGCAACTGCAGAATTTTCTCAACTCCTTAAGCTACACTCAGAAAGGATTGAATAAGGGTTTAAGCTCCAAAGGAGGCCCAGGGTGCTTTGCCCTACTCCTGTGCCCATCCCCATGCCTGCAGCTTTGCTCACAGATACATTCCTGCTGCTATTGAAGCATTCTGCTCCTGTTTTCCAGGTAATTGCATTTTGTGATGTTGATGAAAAGAAAATAACAAAAGGATTCTACACTTATGAGGAATCTGAGGTGAGTTATAACCACTCTTGAGTTCTTTACTGTGATCTAGAAGTGTCCTGGGGAATGTGATGAAGGAATTTGTCACTGATCTTGTATGTTGTGTAGCAGCTCATTTTGGTAAAGAGGCCGTGACAGGAGATTGGAGGGCTGGGAATGGACACTGGAATGCAAACTGGAGCCAGGACTGTCAGCTTCACACTCAGTGAAGTCAGTTTAGAAAGACAAAAATGCTTATTCTGAAAGGACTCTGATGACGGGGTAAATCAGTCTTCACTGACAGGTTTGTCTTCCAAATGGGAGTAGAATTTGGTTTATGGTGGGTAATGGGAAGGAACCCTCAAAATTAAAAGTTTTCCAGCAAGTTATCTTGTGAATCAAATTACCCTGAGTTTGCCAGGGAGTGGGACTGAGGGAAGGAGGGACAGGAGGGCCCCTCCTCAGGTACAGCTTGTGCTTAGCCTGGAGCAGCTGTACAATTCTGTAATGGAAAACACTGAGTGCTTTGAGCTGCAGGAAAGCAACTGGGAGTCAGCATTTTGGCCTGGAACACTGAGGACTCACTGCCTAGCAGCTCAGTAAGACTGTGAGTATGATTGACACAGATCCTGAGCATTTGTCTTCCCAAAACAAACCCATTTTCTCAGATCAGTTGTAAAGAAGATTGTACTGCAAATGTTGTGAATCCTTAGAAAATCCTGCAGCTTGGATCCCTGGTTGAGTCCCAGTTGAGCATTAACCCTTTAACAGTTCCCAGCAGAAAGGAAAGATCCTCTCTCTCTGCTCTTGTTCCTGCTCTGATGCTGTCTGAAGGCAGATGCAGCTCACTAAAATGGCAAAAAATTAACCAAAAAAAAGAAGGAACCTAGAAGGAACATTGTTATGGGACAGGCTATTGAAGCTGCATACCTTGCCATCAGATCAAAGAGGGAATGGTTTGGGAAAGGGCTGGAAGTAGAACTTGGAGGTGAGGAGGAGGCAGTGGAGCAGTGAGTCCTGCTCCTCTCAGCAGCAGAAAGCTCCAAATTCAGGTTTGGTGCAACTTCACACAACTGCACTGAAACGTGATGGGCAGAGAATGAGCAAAGCATCATGGCTCAACGTATTTTTTTTCCCCTTTTAGAGTTTAGCAGCTCCTAAAACCAAGCTAGCAAGTGACCTGAGTGCTTCTGTCCCCCTTCCTCCTGCAGGAGAGACCAAAACCAAAAATTCCTGTCTGTCACTTCAGGGACGCAGCTCCGCCCTTCGTGATCTGTGTGAAGCTGGTGAGTTCCACCCTTGGCTTCCTCTGCAGGAGCAGCATTTGCTCCTGAGGAAAATGAGTTTCTATTTACTGCAAGTGGCTCTTCCCAGAAGCTTTTGCTGTACAGTTGAATGGCTTTTTTTATCAACCTGATTGTGCAGGATTGTTTTTATCCCAACTGATTTTGGGATTTAAATCAGCAGTATTGGGTAAGATTAAGAATAAGAAAAGGGACAGCTTCTGTGAAGGAGCTGGATCTGTTGTACTTCCTTGCCCAATACCAAATATACCCCAATGAGCACATGCACTCAGCCTCCTTTGGGCCAAGTGTTTTGCAGCCCCATGTTTGGCATAGGCTTTGTTTTTAAATCAGACCTTAAAAGCCATTTTGTTTGGCCCTGCCAGTTCTGAAGCATCTTCTGTATCTGACTGTGGTAACTTAGTTCAACTGGTTTAATTGCCCTGATAATATAATTAGAAGATGATAGCCAGCAGTTCTTCTGCTGTTATAACACAGAAGCTTTAAAATAGCAAATAATTGCAGTGGTGAACACCACTAAAAACCCCTCTGACAGCAACTAAAACCTGCAGCTCCACACAGCACTGACATTCTAATGCTGTGCTGGGTCTCCGAGATGGACCAGCTGAATCTGCTCTCCTCTGGTGCAGCCTTGCTTTAACTTGGCACTCCCAACCTCGTGATCAGCCCTGAGCTCCAGCTCTGGGTTGTAAACCAGACTGAGAGTGCCTCGGGGCATTATCATGTACTCTTGGTTGATAAACTCTTGGATCAGCAAGTACTATTACAACTAATTCAATTTTTCTTGTAACAGTGGGTGGAAGTCCCCAGACAAAACATCTGTGCAACCTGTTCTAAAGCACATTTAATCTGTGAAGCCCTGACAATGCGACTATTATACAACATCTTGTCTGCAAACTCTGCTCTCTGACTTCAGTTGAGATTTCAGTCTGTTTTTCCCCTCATGGCCACTGAGCATTTTCTGCTTGCTTATTCTTTACCAACCTAAGTTCATCACCATTTTTTGAAGAAGGAAGTGTGCTTTAAGGGGCTTTATTGGCTTTTATTTTGCTGTTTGTGGTAGGGGATTATTTTTCCTTTCAATATAGACAAAACCTGCATGTTTCTGTGCAGCTCTAAGAGGCTGATTTTGCAGATTAGATGTGTTTAAGTGGGTTGTTTACAAGAAGTGACTCTGTTGGCCATGTACTTGCAGCAGCATTGGCTCATTTATTTTTTCAGGCAGTTCCTCCCTTGTGAGCACTGGCATGGCTTTGGTACCAGAGCAAATCCTTCTGGAAGAGGCAGGCATCCTCTGATCTTTGCTCAGTTTGCATTTTATAATGGCTTCACAGACAGCTGGGGCTGGAATTCTGCTCTGTGTGTGAGAGTTTTTGCAGAAGAGAATGGAAGAAGTGTGGCTTTAGCTGGTCAGAGCAGTGTGGCCCTGCAGGGCCACTTCAGCCAAGGGTTTGTGCTCCGTGTCTGCTCCCACTCGGAGGTAAAAGCAAAATGCTCAGAAATGCTGCATTGTGCCCTGGCTTGGCTTGGATTCCAGTGGCTGCAAATGAAAGGGATTTTGATTTTTCTGTCACAGCAATTAAACTATTTTTAAGCTATTTAACTTTACTGTATACAGTTTTCAAAAATTTTGTGGTTAGGTCTCTTATTGTACAGCCCTGCCTGGGTTTTCCTGTGCTCTGGGAATGACAGATTTGTCTTTAATTCTCCCATCTAATTTAGCATCTGGTCTCTTATGTATTTTTTTAACCCCTCTATAAAGCAGATTATTTTTTCCAACTCCTTCAATTCCAGTTTCAGTGGGACTCCATTCCTGTAACTCCCCATCCTAAACATTCACAGTTAAAATTTCACCCTTGCTGTTCTGTGCCAACCATACAAACACAGCAACTGCTTTATCCCCCCAACCTGTGGTGGTGTCAGTGTTAATTCTGGGGGGTGTTTTTTGGTGACACTCCTTAAGGTCAGTAATTAAGGATTCCAGGAAGACCCCAGTGCTCAGGAATGCTGGAGTTGCCCTGTTTTCTTAATGACATCACTGAGGTTGCTCAAGGACCAAATGTACCCAGTTCCTGTCCTGATAACTTGACTGGGGCTCAAAAGGAAACACCTTGAACTCTGCACAGTACTGCATCTGCTAGATGAAGGGCTGGTTTTACCAGACTTTATCAGTGCTCAAAATCCACCCAAAGCACTTCTTTTGTCCAACTCACTCCCTTGGTCCATTTTCTGCCAATGTCTGAATCAGCAAACACAAGAGCAGAGCTGGGCTGAGCAGCCCTTGTGTGCTCCAGAGCAGCACAGCAGAGTTGAGGAGTTGCCTGATATTCCCTCCACACTGATTTCAACACTTACTTTTCAACATAACCTGATTTTTTGAACAGAAACTTTCCTGAGCCTTGGTCTATTTGTTTAGTTCTGCCAATGGGACTTCCTTCTGTGACCTAAAGAATCAGTAACCCAAACTTGTTACAACCTTTGATCTCAATTTCTTGTTCTTCTCTCACAGGACTTGACAGGTGGAGCCTTTGAAACAAACCTGGACACACTGCACCTGAAGGAAGGCATGGATTATTATCACTTCAGCTAAACCAAGGTGAGGCAGTGCTGCTGGAGCCTGCTGCTCTCTGTGTATCTGGCTCCAGGAAGACCAAACTCTTCAGGGCTTTAGAGCTTTTTAGTCAGGTGTGCTTTGTTAATTTAATCTTAGGGCTGAGTAACCCCTTTGTAAGGGAGGTCATAGTTACACCAGGGTAATGCTGTGTGCTGAGTTTTACTGTTGCACATCACTCAGCTGGACTGGGAACTTGTGTTTCTAATTTAAACACTCACCAAGCCCAGGGTTACCAGAGCACTGGTACCACAGGGAAGCTCAGACCTGCCTCAGGCAAAGCCTGTGCAGAGTTTTGTGTCACACACTGGGAGCCCTCAGCCTTTCCCTGCTTCCAGAGAGCTGCTGGTGTTTCCCAGGGCTCTGCAGAGGGCAGGGCTGGTTCAGAGGGAGCATCCTCAGCCTTGGGGGGCTGTGTGAGAGGCAGAGCTGTGCCTGTGGCAGCACCTGGCAGGCAGCTGAGCTCCTGGGCAGCTCCTCACCATTTCCACTGCACCTTCCCCTGCTGGAATACTCTGCTTGTGCTGTTCTTGGAGCAGGGACCTACAGGTGTAACTGTACAACCCAGAATCTCTCAAGAATGTTCTAGAAAGTTCCCTTTGAGTGGCAGTGTAGCAGCACAGGGGCTCTGGATGAAGGAGGATTTCCTCCTGGGCTGTGTGCAGCACATGGGCAATATCAGCCCTGCTCAGTGGGGGTTCAGAACCACTTGATCAGGAGTCAGTGAAGAACCTGAGCTCCACTAATCCCAGCTGCCACTCCAGCTTGCAAGAATCCTTAAGAAGTATTGAATAATCTCATTTACAGTTATTTTCTTCAAAACCAAACAGAATCTGAGCCAGCCAGACATTGGAAGTGAACACCTGCAGTTTGCAGCATTTACTTCACAGAGAAACTGGCTTGGTTTTAGCTTCTCTGCCTGAATTTTTTCCTTCCTTTCAAATTTGTGGAGATGTGTCTATACACACACACAACCACTGTTCAAGTTTAATTACAGCCATAAAATAACAGTGTAATTACACTCTGATGTGGTCTGTGCATTTGACCTCCCCATCACATTGATCTCACTAAAGATCAATTTTGGAGCTATTTTATTTTGTAGGGGGGTAAGAAATGAGCTGGATTCCTGGCAGCTGCTTGAAGAACTGACTCACCTTCTTCAAAATGGAGTTTACCACAAAAACAGTTTGTCTGAATTAGTTACCTAGAGAGCTGTTATGAGAGACTTTGACATCAGCTGAAGTGAAACCTGGGGGTTTTGTTTGACTCAGACATAGGAATGACAGACTTTTCCACAGGGACACTTAATGCTTGGGATGATTTCAGCATCACTGAGTGTTGCCATTCTCACCTCTGCAAAATAAATCTTGAAGAGACCAGAGCAGCAGGTCAGGTTTAATTCTTGGTGTGTGTGCAAGCACAGGCTCCGTTCAGTCAGGGAAGTACAAACCACTGACACCAACCCAGACAGGTCAGTGTGACAGAGCAGGACAAGAACCTGCCAGACAGCAACATAAAAAACTGAAAACAAGGAATTTTGGTTGTCTTCCTGTGGCACATCTGTGCTTTCAGACAGGCTCTGCCTCTCCTGTCCATCCTCAGCTCTGCTGAGATCCAGCACGTTGGGCTGCCACAGCTCAGCCTCTCCCCATCCTGGCAGCACAGGAACCACGAGCTCCAGCACAGCCCAGCAGCCAGGGCCTGCTCTTCCTCATGCTGAACTCTGCCAGAGAGAAAGGACAAGGACAGGTCACAGGGAGTAGGCATCACTGTCCTGGCACTGGCCCAGCCCGGCAACCAACCCACCTGAACAGAAAAGCAAATACAAAGGTGTAAATTTAGTCCTTTTAACACCATGGTTTGAATTCCCCTCCAGCAAGTTCTATTTATACAAAATTTAAGGGAGTAGAAAGTGTTGATTTCAGCTGAAGCAAACTTCACCTTTTGATCCTGCCATGCTTGGCCTCCTCTCTGGTGTCTCCCACTTGTGCCAAGCTGAGTGCTGGGCACTGCTGAGAGCAGCACTGGGGACACAGGGACATTCAAAAGTGACAAAGCAGGTTTTATTTTCTGTCTTCTATAATTCTGGCTTGGAGACTGATTATGTTCTGACTTTTCAAGAGCTAAATTGGTTATTTAATTTTTTTTTTTTTACTTCTTTCACTGTGATTTCCAGAGTTTTTGTTTGAGTGCCACTTACCTAAGTGAAAATATTTTTACTGTTGATTTCTTTCTTTAAACTGTTGAGCAGGAGGAATAAATTTGTAAATCTTTTTATAAATAGCCTTATGCACTTAAAAGCTTGATTCTCTGAAACCATGTTCAGTGCCATTAATCAAACTATTTTTTTGTAAAATATTTGCCATCTCATTCATTCTATTACTTTCAAGAAATGTCACTGCTCTTCAAGCAGGCTGTCATTATTCAGGACAATATTTCAGTTACTTGGCTATTTCCTTATTTTTAACATTAAAGGAAAAAGCACCCAAGAAATGCCTCCTCTTCAGTGGCACTGTGAGCTGCAGGCTCAGCTCTGGGCTGTTTGCTTTTGTGCAGGGAGCAAGAGGTAAAGCTCCAAACTGAGCACAACCAGACCCCACCTGTCCCAGCTCCATCAGAGATACCTGGATGTGTATTTGGATATTTCTTATTATTTTGTTTATCCTAGAGAGAGTTTTCTCCTACAGTATCAGTCTTCTCTCAGCCTTCAATAATGAAGGATTAAAATAAGGAGTTTTTTTAGATCAGAGGGTTCATCTTGTAAGGTCTCTTATTCTGAACATAACCCTTCTTGCTTGATTGGAAAACCTTTAAAAGCAACTCAGGTCAGTTTTTGTTCTAAAAACAGCTCCTTGTCTGGGCAGGAGGTTTCAGACTCTTGTCTTCCAGAACTATAAAAATGTTAGCTGAGGTTTCTTAAAATTGTACTAAAAGCAGATGGGAAAAATTGGAAAATGAGTGAAGAAACTGCTATGAGGCAGCAGGAAGTCTTTGAAGGGTATTCACAGTGTCCTAAGTATGAGTCTTGAAAGAAAGATAAATATTTATATATACACAGTAACACATATTCTTTAAAACACTAAAATCCTCTTCTAGAACCCCTAACAAAGCAGAGAGTTCTGTATTTCTGAAATACTGAGATGGGTGGGCACATCCAAACTATCTAAAAATATACATTACATACATACATATATATATATATAAAAAAAAATATATATATATATATATATATACATTTTATGGTTTTTTCTGCTATTCATCCACAGAGGCAGTGCTGCAATCCTGTGGTTTGCACACCACCTCATGTCATCATCTTGCTGTTGAAATTGAGAAGTTCCTGTCTTTTCCCTTTCCCCAGGAAGGGCAGAGGAGCAGTGGCTGCACATCTGTGTCTGGAATGCAGCGCTGCCAGCCTGGAATGCTCCTGGAATGAGGCTGGAAGGGCCTGAGGCTGCAGCTCCATCCATCCCACGTGTTCTGCAGCTGGCTGGGAACATCCTCAGGGACACCTCCATGAACAAAGCAGCCCTGGAGAACATTCCCACCTCACCTTGGGCACCAGCTGGGGTCTGGGCACTTTCAGGAGGTCACAGAGGCAGTTGCGTCTCTCCCTCACCACGGGCAGCTCTGCTTCCCTGGGAGAGCAAAGGTTGTTCCCAGTTAATTCAGGCACATCCATACAACTCCCTAAGTGATCCATGCCCCCCCTGCATCACAGTGGGTGTGTCCTTTCATGCACATTTCAAATGGCAGGAGTTTGTGTTGTGTCACATTTGAGGGCGAATGGACATTTTTGTACCACCACAAATACACACCAGAGCTGCCACAGGTAACCAGTGGCTAATAAAATGTCCAAGACTATTCTTTTATAGACTTTTATATTAAAAAACCCCACTTATTTGTACAACCCTTTTGATCAGAAGTTCATTTAATTTATTCTCTAAAGTTATTGAACTTGGAGAAAACTCTCCCATCCCCTCGGTAGAAAAAAGGCAGAAAAGGGTGAGTTAGAAATAACTCCAACCTTCTTTTTCACACCTTGGACAATTTGTCTTATTTACTACTGGAAACTTTCCTGTGGCTAAACAAAGTGTATTATTTCTAGAGTAATTTGTTTAAACTCTGCATGACACAATTGCATGATAAAGTCTCTGGAGTCCCAACAAGGAAAAGATGTGTCTTGCAGTAATTACCATATTCCTTCAAATTCTCATTTGGCTTCCTGCTGTTCCTAATACTTAGGGTAATTCAATATTTAGACTGATTATTTAGGCACTGGGAGAGCTTGAGGAAAACAAGCAGCTCACTGTGACACTCAGCAACAACTTAAATCTCTTTTTCTGTAAACAGCTCAAATCTACCAAGATAAAACAATTAAGTTTTGAGTAAACGAGCTCTTTGTCTTTCATCTTAGCAATGGGCACAGTGCAGCAGGGCACTCAGGGCTTGCTGCAAGCCAGAATAAGCCAGGCACACCCTAAAAATGACAGGGTGAAAAGAGAATGTTGATTTTTCTGGAGTGTTTTTTCTGGGGAAGTGCTTTGCTTTGATGTAGGAACCCAGTTGTTGATGAGCAAGCTGAACTGCCACTGCTTTTCCTGGACCACTGTGAGTGTTGGCCCTGGAACCATCCCCTGGTGACAGCACTCAGCTCATCCTGCTGCAGTGGCAGTTAAATTCCTTCTGCAGTTCCTGAGCAAGCCTGCTCTCAAAATGCAGGTTTCCTACTGGAGCTCTGAGTCACACCCAACACAATCCTGAACTTCCACTGCAGTTCAACAAGGAATTGTCACCACAGGCAGAACTGCTGGTATCCACTCCTTCAAACCTGAGATTCTTGTTCTAATTTTGCACTGGAAAACTCAGAAAAAGAACAGGAGCCACCCCTCCTAATGATAAACTCAGATTTCTTTTCACAAATATAAAGTTCTTTAAGCTTTAGCACAGAAATAAACTGGAAACTACATAAAGGTCAACCAGTGTAACATTCAGTCTGTAACTCTGTCACCCACCCTTAAGGTGTATTTTTTTCTTTGAGCTTGTCTGGGATATATTTATTTCCATGAAATGTCAATGAAGACAAAAAGCCATTTAATGTAATGACTAAATAAATGATATATTTTTCTGTATTTGTCTGTTCTCTGTGACTGCTCTTTGGGGCAGCAGCCCCATGGCCCAGGTCTGTGACAAGGAAAAATGTTTAACAAGGCAGCAAAACTAATAAACTAATTATTACCTTGAAATTCTGTATTTTCTCAAATCTCCCAGGCATGCAACCTTTTATCAACCTGCCCAGGTGACGATAATGCCCATTGCTAGAATTTGCAGAAAGGGGAAAATCCAGTGCCAAAATTCTGATTCCCTGCTCCTGCCACTGCAGAGGTGCTCATGGAATGATTCCTTTGCTCTAAAAGTCACTGGATCATGCTCAAGAACAGAACCTTCTTCCCCTGCCCCTGGAAGGTGACAGTACAGATAAGAGTAGGGAAAAAAATGAATTACATTCAATGAAGTGCTTGTTTAATTCATGCTATCCTGTGCCTGGGAAATGTCTGAACTGCTCCAATCCCAAATCTCTGCTTGAATACAACGCTTGTAGCATGTTGAGTAATTACATTTCATGGGAGATTTGAGCTGTTCTGCTAATTCTGTTGTTTTCCAGCTTGCAGAGATCCTTCCTTTCCCCAAATCCTGCCAGTGCTCATAAATGCCAAGAAACTGTCTGTACACTTGAAGTTTGACTGTTTGCACAGGCCAGTCTCTAGTTCATGGAAAACTTCCAAGATTTCTTCCCTTTTTATGTTGTTAGAAAAATATGGGGATTTTACTTTATCTAATGGTGATTTTATCCACCCCCCTTCCAGAGGGCAGCATCCTGGAGAGTTCTTTAGAGCAGAGGAATTCCCTGCAGCAGTGCTTTCGTGGCCTGGAAGAGAGCTGAACCCACGCCATCACTTCTCACAGCTTCCTGCCCCCCAACTTTCAAAGGATTGTGTGACCTGCAGGGCACAGGGGATGCTCTGGGGCAGCAGGGCACGCACCAGTTGGTGTCACTGAGGATGGCCATGACCTGCTCCACGATGCCTGGGTCCACCACGTCGCTGTAGGTCAGCAGCATCTCGTACACCTGGCTGGCCGTCGTCTTCCGGATCTGCGGGCAGAGCGGAGCCACGGGGGCTGCTGAGCTGCAGGGACCCCACAGGGACCACCCAGTGCAGCTCCTGGCCCTGCACAGCACCATCCCCAGGGGTCACACACACCCTGTGCATCCCTCAAAGCAGCCCTGGGGCTGTGCCCATTCCCTGGGGAGCCTGGGCAGTGCCCAGCACCCTCTGAGGGAAGAACCTTGCCCTGAAATCCAACCCAAACCTTCCCTGACACAACTTCAGGCCCTTCCCCAAGTCCAGTGGTACAATGCTTGCTTGTATGCTTTCTATTAACAATACACAATATTCCATTATTAACCTTAAAACTTTCTACTCTCTTGCTAAGCATATCTTCCTGCAGCCTTAAGATCTATCCTAGCCAAACCTACAACTCAAACTATTGTTCCATGTCCTTGCTTGCTGTACTGTTGTAACTTTTCCTACTTTCAAGCTTTGAAGTTACAGCTAATTCTAAATTCTTCTGCTCTTTCTGTTTTTGGGGCCTGCTTCCACAGCTTTTTAAAAGCCTTCTTACCTTTAATGTTTCCCACAATTCCCCCCCTCAGTGCAACCACAAAGAAACTCTCTTCCCTTTGTTGCTTATTAACTACCTTGCATTACACAGCTCTACTATAATGTGTATTTTTTCATCTAACAAAACAGCATTGTAAGTTTTCTACACAAAGGCACATCAGCAAAATTTAAAGTCTCTCACTACTCAGTGCATTTCTTTTTGCTTATCTAAGGTACCTCTAAAGTGCTCACCCCAGAGCAGAGATCAGTGTCTGCCCCTCCTCTGCTCCTCCTCTTCCTCTCACAAGGAAGCTGCAGCTGCAGTGAGCTCTCCCCTCAGTCTCCTCCAGCTGAACACACCAACTGCCCTCAGCTGCTCCTCACAGCTTCTCCTCAAGGCCCTTCCCCATCCTTGTGGCCTCCTGTGGATGCTCTGATCCACAGAGAAGAGCCCAGAGCTGCTCCTGGTCCCTCACACCGGCTGCTGCTGTGTTGTGGTGGACAGAGTCCATTCCTGCCTCTGACAGGGATTTCCTGCAGGAAGGGACCTCATGTCTGCACCTCAGAGAATTCCCTCTCAGCACCTCAGGAATTCCCTCTCAGCACCTCAGGAATTCCCTCTCAGCACCTCAGGGAATTCCTGCTCCTACACTCAGTGCAGAATATCCCATTTGTAAGCCCACACCTCTGTCCCTCACAGGGCAGGAATTCAAACACGTGAGACTGGCCCAGCTTTGCCAAAGGAAGGCAAAGGAATTTCAAGGTTATTTCTGGTCACAAATCAAATTGACCCATATGTAAAAATGAAACACATTTGTGATGTAAAAAACCAATAAACCACAGAACTGAAATGATCTCTCCCTATTTCTCACACTGTGTCCCTCCTGCACAGGATTCCTCATGGAGCAAGCACACACAACAGAAATGGAACAGAAACCTCAAGTACCAAACTTTGCAGGGTCAGGGCTCCCAGCTTTGTGCAATGAAAAAACCTAACCCTAAGCCTTCCTAAGTCAACATAGATTTTAAAGGACTAAAATAATAACATCATACATGACCTCTTGTACATACTCAGATTTTTGGGTCCTGTTAGTTACAGGACCTGCACTGCACCAGCTTTTGTCACACCTGACAAAAAAATGTTTCTTTTTCTTGATCCAGCCCTACTCCAGTGCTGCTTCTCTCAGAAATGTCACAGAACTGATGGTAACTTATCTGGTTGGAGCTTTCAGCACTAAAGGGTGAGCAAGTCCTCCCAGAAACAAAAGGTTGAGGTACCTGCATTGCTCCCAGTTTAACCAGTAAGGCCAGGAGGTGGAAGGACAGCAGCCTGTGTCAGGGGGCAGCACTGCAGAGAGCTTGAGAAATAAAGCCTGATCTATACATTAATACTTGCTAAAGAGGATGCTGCTTTAATACACTTTGAATTATTTTTCATTTGTAAAGTATTGCAAAGAACAGAGTTGATAATGTGCAAAGTCTTCAGTACTTACTATAGGAAAAGGATGGCAAAGGAGGAGAAACAACTGGAAGAAAACTTTCTCTCTCATGTCTCCTTGAAATTGAATCAGGCCACAAAATCTAGAAAATATCAGAAAAAAACAAATCTTGTGTTCTAAGTGCACAAGTACATTTTGAGGACTAGGATGAAGATGGACATGGGGAAAAAGGTGCGGAGGGGAAGCTGTGCTCTCTTACAAAGAAAAAGCAAATGATTCCCTTTCAGCATCTTTAGGACTAAAAAAAATTTAAAACTTGTCCAGCTTTATCAAATCATGCTTCACTTCAACCATCCAGAACTATGAGACTCTCACAACCTTCAATCACATGAATATGTGTATATTCTCCATTGCAATTCCACATGAACCAGACCTAACTGTTACATCTGGCAAGGTAAGTATTCTTCACTTTCTAGGAGAAAAGATTGATTTCATGGACTCACACTCCTATGCTGGAGCGAAGCTTCCGGATGTCTTTGGACCTTTTGATCTCTTCTTTACAGAGGGTGAACAACTTCACTGGGAAGGGATGGCTGAAAATGGGAAAGAAAAAAAAGATGAGCAGTAGGTTTCTGCAGAATTTCAAAGACATTTCAGGATTGTCAGGATGCCAGACTAACATTCAGACTCACTGCAGGATGGTTTGTGCTTCCCCCCCAGCAGCGCAGGAGAGTTTGGCCACCACGTTCCTGGGCCTTTTGTTTTTTAACAAGAGAGGGAAGAAATGATTATTAATTATTGACACTGCTATTATCTGTGTGCTGAGGAGTGAACTCAGTGGTTCAGTCCATGCAGGGTAACTGGCTTGCCATGGCTCATGTTTAAACAGTGTGGAATGACCAGAAACACTGTGTCAGGAATTGCATTATCCTACAGGCAAATAACAGGCTGGGTAACATCATGGTCATTCCCTAAGGTCTCCAACCAAACTTTACATAAAAGGGGATGAATGTTGTTCTTAACTACTCCACCATTTCACAGCCCAAATTCCTTCAGTGATTCCAGACAACGTAGTTAAACACACAGCTCTCAGTTCCATTACGTGTACAGGCCATCTTTAAATATATTTAGCAAATTCTTTTCTTTTTCCACACAGTCTGGGAGACGTGATTCTCACAGCTCTTTCCCAGACACTCGTACAAACACAAGTGCTGTTAGTTATTCCAAGGATCTATCAAAGAGAAGGAAAGAGGGACTAATGCTTTTATTTCAGTTCAAATGATTTAATCTTTTATTTGCCACACTCGAGGCTGAAGTGCCATAGATGCAAAAGGAACTATTTCATATTTGTCTGGTGAGCACAGTAACTTCCAGGCTGCGTATTTTGGAAACCTCACTGCATTGTGTATGGAAAGCAGAAAGCAAAAATAGTACCATTCATTTTCTGCTACCACAATTCAAAGCTGTGGATAAAAACTCCTGAAGAAAGCTGGGTACTGTCATCTGTTGAAGGGGAGAACATTTAAAATAAGATGTTTATAGGAGTGCCAAGATGTTTTGTTAAGGTGATGTGCCTTGTTCTGTACACTTTTCCAGACAAGAGTTAGTGGCTTTTAATGACTTTTTAAAAATTTGTAACAAAATCCTGGCACATACTGGCAAATAGTGACCTGTTAAAAAAAAAAAATGAACAATAAACCATGGTAAACTGAGGAATTCTACACGTGGTGGGAACAACAGACACCTGCATTAATGAGTCCAGGTGTGTCCACGGGCATGGATTTGGCTGGGTGGCCGAGGGAAGAGCTCTCTGAATGCTGAGGTATGTTTTGTCTTACCTTGGTGGATTTTCTCCTCCTCCCACCCCAATTACACAAAGAGCCAGCTAATTACAATCCCTGCAGTGCATGCCTGGCTCAGCACAGGCCAGGCAATGCAGTGAATTAGGTGAGATTTAAACTGGTTGAACAACAGAGACATCACTGAGAAGGGGAGCAACAAAGAGACCAATAGGAACAAGAGCATCTGGAATAAATTTAAAGCATGGAACCTCATGAGCAGCATTTTGTGTTTAAAACAGATGCACTTTCCTTTCTGTTGGTTGCCAATTCTACATTTGCAATAACCAAACCTATGTGTGATCTCAAATGACTCAAATAGCTTGGCCTCTGTAAAGGAAATTGAGAAAATTCCTTCTCCTGTGTGGGCACTGTGCCAGCATCAGCACTGGGGAAAAGGGATCAGTCTGGAGTTCTCTTTGCACTCTGTGACCTGGGCACACGTGGCACTGCCAGGGGTGCTGGTGTCCCCCCTCCAGGTGAGCTGGGTGCCAGCAGTGCCACTGCCATCACCAGGGTGGAACTGCCAGCAGCCACTGCCAGCTCTCTGCTGCATGGCTGCTCATGCAAGAGCAGTGAAACTGCTTAAAGAAACAATCCATGAGAGCATGAATACATGGGAATTATCAGCTGGAGATCAGTGGGGACACAGACTTCCTTAAAGCACTGCAAAATCACCAGAAAACAGAGAGAATACAAAGGTGCTTCTGTTGGATGTGTAAACTACATACATGCAAGAGAGAGAAATGCCACTTACCACCCCAGAGACACTCAATCCTGAATTGTCATTGTTCTGTTTACATGGCACTGAGTATTAGAACCATCTTACCACATTTCTGAGGAGCCAGCAACGCACAGAGCTGTGAGCAGCCCCAGCAGTGCTGGGCATCCCTCACCCACTGGGGCAGCAGCACCCTGCAGCCACAGGAGCTGTGCCCAGTGACACTGCAATGCCAGCTTTGCCAGCAGCCTCTCCTTTGTCCTGCCTGTCCTTGAGGGTGCCACCAGCAGCAGGGAGCTGCCAGGCACCTCTGTGCTTTAGGAGCAGCCAGTGGTGAGCTCACAGCAGCCCAGCCTGCACTGCTGTATCTCAGAGAGCTCTGCTCTGAGGTGTGCCCAGCCCACAAACACTCCCTGCACTGCCACAGGAGCAGCTCCACAAACTGCTCTGGGATGGAATCAGGAGGGTTTGGGCTGTGTGACACAGAGCTGAGGGCTCTGCTGCCCTGTTTGGTGGGAGCAGCAGGTCAGTTATGCTCACAGCCCAGCACCCACCTGCCCTGCTGCCAGGAGAAATCCACTTCCCTCCCTTCTCTTCCTAGTTTGGTACAACTTGTGAGGCTGAGGAAAGCCCTCAAGCTGAGAGGGAGTAGGGCACTTTTCACCCAGAGCAGTTCTCCATCCATTGTGCAGTGACACAAAGCACTCCTGTCAGCACCAGGGAGGGGGAACCTCTCGTGCTGGACAAGCAGGTTTATGGCACCTTAGGACAGGCAGGAAATAACAGCCTGGAACATGCCTAAGAGCTGTTCTTTTCCCTAAGCCAAGCACAACAGAGGAGCCAGTTCTGAAAGCCTTTTGATGACCCTGGTAACACTAAAGCTGATTCATTTCCAACCCCACAGGACAGGTATTCACCCCACACTCCCCATCCCTGCTGGCCAGTTCCACACATGGTCAATCCACTTCCCTTGAGCATCCAAACCATGGCAGTGGAGCAGGAACACCCAGGGCTCACCTGGCCTTTTGCACAGAGCTCACACACCAACCACACAGAGCTCCCCCAACACTGAGATTCAGCTGCAGAACCACACCAGAAATGTTGAGCTTTATATTCTAAACTGTAGGAGCTGTAGGGTGTGAAAAGGGCAGGAAAGTGCCTGGCAGGTTCCACCTGTGCAAGGCAGGAGTGACACCCTGTGGCAACTGGTTTTAACTGGAGCACCCACAAGGGTCAAACTGATCCTGCTGCTAATCCTGGTTAAATTAAGCACTGTTGGATATTGCCCATTCTGGGCTGTGGATGTTTTATTAGAAAACAAATGTGTGGGAGAGCTCAGAGTTTCCATTTCAAACTACAAAATGCATTTGCAAACACTTTTTTACAATGCAACAGTTGCCTATTTGGCAGCTAGTTTAGGTATAATCCTGATGCCAGACATCCTACATGCCAATTCCCTTGCTAAAACCCCATTCAGCCCAACATGGTAAAAAAAATAAAGAGGGAAGGAAATGAAATGGGAGCTGAACATCCCAAGAAAAAATACAAGCATGTATGTCCTGTATCCCAGCTTGTATTTCAGGCACATCTACAGAAAACCTCCTGACACTGCAGGCACATGTGGCCTTTCCATGCCACCAAGCAGTGCCTCCATTTTCCCACCCACCCTGTGATCTCACGTGTTTTTATGGAGGCTGCTCTGGAAAGGGAGTAAATGGTTGCACTCCAGAGACCAGATCCAAAGTCAGATTTTCTGTTCAAAAAGGAGTAGGTGGCATCCAACAGCAGGGGCAGGCAGGCCTTGGAGCCAGATCAGGGGACCCATCCCTAACTACACCCAAAGCACTCACCAGAGTAACAAAATGTATACATTGCATGAAATGGAATTTTGGGCTCACCCATCATGTGCTGATCACACAGAGCATGGCAGAGCCCTGGGAATTCACCTGGCTCCCTGTGAGATACCCACAGAAACCCACCCATGGTCAGCTCTGCACCAGGAGGCACCTACATTCCCCAAATCTGCCACATGCAGGAACTGAACTCTCCATCTTTTAACTGCCTTCCAACTCCCCACTGCTCTGCCCTTCCTGGGCTCTGCATGGTAACAAGTTCTGCACTCCAGGCCAGCATTTCACTCCCTCGACATGAGCATGATCCACTTGGCTGCTTCATTATTAGTTTTCTTTTTTGGTTTCATCATCAAACTGGAGGCAAATACAACTGGATCAGCTTCAAAATCTCTTCCCTCCCCCAGTAGCCCTGGATTTTATTTCAGGCCTTTTACACAAAGCATCACAATGGCACCACAGGGTTGAGGCTGAGTCACTCACACAGCAAAGGCATTGCTGCAACCACTTGGTTTCTGTTCAGTGACCTGGGAGACAAGACTTTGACTGGAATTTCCACCCATAATCTCCCACCTTCCCAGCAGGGATGACTGGAACCTGTGTGGAAGATCACTGGCATGGTTACCAAACTGAACAAGCAATATTCACTCCATCTGTCTCTGACTCACTTTAAATTCCCATTCAAACAGGGACTGCCAAATGCAATTTAAGCAATATTATCTAAAACCACACTTCAAGACAAGAGTAGGCTCAATCAAAACTTTCAGGGCCAGGAAGGCTTTTCAGATTTATCTGCTGTGAGCAATTCTTGAATCAACAAGTATCTGTGCTTGCAGGATCTGAGCTGCACAATTCTGTAAAGACCTGCAGATGTGCCAAGATGCTGCCTGGGAGAGCTTGTGGAATAGATTTTAATATTACTGAAATTAAAATAATTCTTTGCTGAAACATCTGCAAAACCCCATGATTTCACATTGGAGTATCTCACTCACATTTATCTGTTCCTAAACTGAACCCCTTCCACAAGACTGAGCTCAGGGTGGAAGAGCTGGGACATGCCTTTTTTATTTCTTATTAGAATCTTAATTAGCATCTTTGGAGATATTCACATTAACCAAAGCAATGGGACTGGGGGAACCATAGCTTGTAGGCACAGAGGGTTCTGCAGCACCACCCAGGGACACTGCCAGTGCTCAAGGCTCCCAGTACAGAAAGGAATGTGCTCCAACCAGCAGGGATTTAGGAAGCTGGAAAACCAAAGAATGGATCTGACACTGGTCCAAGAATGCCAGGTGAAACACGCAAATTGCATTTGATTCATGTCCTGGCTGTCAAACAATGAACAAGTGACAAACTTCTACACAGACACAAGAGTCAGGGATTTTATCCAAACCCTTGATAAAATTAAAATAAAAAATTTTATTTTATTTTATCAAGGCTGTTTGTCCCACTTCAGGAAAGTTAAAGAATCTAATATAGTGTCACACTTGGAGCCCTGTGCACCCCCCAGAGCAGCACCCAGCAGCAGCCAGGGCAAGAATGAAGAGCCCTGCCCCACAGTGGGCAATAAACCCAAGAGACTTCCAGCAACTTACTTCTCTTGCTCAGTGAACATATCAAAACAGCCATTTGCCAGCATCTGGTCCAGCATTGTCAGGAGAGGTACAGACACCCTGAGGAAAGAAAATGATTCAACAAGGTAAATACACTTCTTGGCATGCAGATATAGACTATTTTTAATCAGAAGCAAAGAAAGAAACTTCCTACATAGCTCCACATAGGCAAATTAGAACTCTGATTCACACAGAGGGTTGCTCAGTACCTTGTGTATGTTGGCTGAACCATGGCCATGTTTCCAACACTTGAGACAAGAAGCAAAATAAAAATACAGTAGTGACAGAACAAGGGGGAATGGCTTCAAACTGAAAGCAAGTAAGTTTAGATGGGATATTGGGAAGAAATTCTTCCCTGTGAGGGTGGGGAAGCCCTGGCACAGGGTGCCCAGAGAATCTGTGGCTTCCCATCCCTGGAAGTGTCCAAGGACACACTGGAGGGGACGTGGAGCAACCTGGGATAATGGAAGGTGCCCCTGCCCCTGGCAGGGGACTGGAACAGGATGAGCTTTGAGTTCTCTGCAACCCAACCCCTTCTATAATTTAAAAACTTGAATACACAAAATATTTTGCCATCACTCCTCGGTAATGTATTTTACTACAGGTCCTGCTGTACCAAACAGCTCCATTAAATCAAATGCAGGTACCTTGGGTATTCACTGGATGTGCCACACATGTGAATTCCAAAAGCTGTGAAAGGGAAGAAAAGCCAAGGGAAACCATTACCGGTCATTCCTCAGGTTGTCCTCAAAGACCTTGAGCAGTGTCTCACAAAAACCCTCCAAAGCACTGGGGTCACTCTGGATTTTCTTCATGTAGTCAAACAGGCTCTGGGCAGAGTATCTGAGCTGCAACAGAAGGAAGCTCCAGTGAAGGACAGGGAAAAGGCACTGCCACACACAGACAGGGGCTCCAGCACTGTCCTGAGCACAGGTGCACTGGGAACACTCCCCCAGCAGCAATCAGTATCAATACCCAACAGGACCATGGCTGTTTTACCTGCACTAACTCATTTTCAAGGAAAGTTGGGGTTTTTTATCCTTTTAAAGTTTGCCACTGCAGGACAAAAGACCACATTAATGGCGCGTTGTTTTCTTTCTCTCAAAATAAAACATCCTCAAAGCACTATGATCATCCTGCTTCACTTCACACAATAATGCTGCTAGGACTGTGAAGGAGCACACCAGGACCTCACCAGGTAGTATTTATTCAACAGCTGATGGAGCTGAACCGTGCAGACAAGCCACACAAACCACCAGCAAAATCAGGTTAAAAATTACACACAACTCAGAAAGCAATACTGACTCTTGGTTTAACTGCATTAGATTAATCAGGCAGCTTGGCAGGATGGCAGAGGAAGGGTCAGGCTGCTGCTCAAGGCTCAGCTGGACACAGTCCATGGGGTCACACTGGCCATCAACCATCACAGGCTGCAGCATCACTCAGCTCCCCACAGTTTAGATGGGATATTGGGAAGAAATTTTTCTCTGTGAGGGTGGGCAGGCCCTGGCACAGGGTGCCCAGAGCAGCTGTGGCTGCCCCTGGATCCCTGGGAGTGTCCAAGGCCAGGCTGGATGGGGCTTGGAGCAACCTGGGATAGTGGAAGGTGTCCCTGCCCGTGACAGGGGTGGAATAGGATGAGTTTTAAGGTCCCTTCCAGCCCAAACCACTCCCTGATTCCATGATCTCCAGGAGCCCCCGTGCCATTGCCAGGCCAGCTGCTCCCTCAGGGACCTGCTGTGGGAGGGGGGCAGGCACAGCCTCTCTGGGAATCCCCTTTTCCTCAGAGGCCTGACCATCACATCAAGGAAAGAAAATAAAATATTGGATGAGGATGAGAAAGGTCACAAGTGTCTTCCCAAAAGCAAATGAGAGGAATCTCTATTCAAACACTTTATCTAATAAAGCTCATATCAGTAACATTTATGGGTGCATCAGTACCCAAGAACAAAAACCATTTGTTGGCTCAAAACTCTGAACTATTTTCCCAAAGCTTTAGCCTGAGAACAGCACAGTCCAAGCAGCAGAGTCTGCAACCTTAACACTTTGTTCTGTCCTGAAACATTCTGGGCAATGCTGGAGCAGAAATATTTCTTTAAAAAGGTCAAGCAGGTTGGAGAAATCATTCAGTTCTTCTGAGTTTCAGAATGACAGCCAAATCCCAGTAAATTCTGTACAAGGCAGCTACCCTGAACTGAACCCACTGTGGTTCTTTCACACTCCAAAAGCAACACTGGTGTGTGTCCCAGTGTGCCCAGTATAAACTGGGCCCTGACACTGGAAGGTCTTCACAGGATATGCAACTGTAAGAGATTTCCTGAAAATTCAAGACCTGCTTAATTATGATATACTACCCTTTAAAACAATCTGTGCACTTAAGACTATTATAAACAAAGAAGAAACATTTTGTCTTAACACCTTCCAAGAGCAGAGATCAACACCAAGCAGAAGAAATCCCATCTCAGAAAAAAAAAATCTTAGGTGGTGTCATTTTCTCTCCTGCTCCTTTTGTCTCTTAAACTATCCCAGAGACCTTTTTTTTTGAAGGAAGCTGAACGACTCAGTGCTTTCTCTGCAGAGCCAAATGACTTGAAAAGGCAAGAGAGGCATGAAAGTAAAGGGCAAAAAGCACAGCTCCAGGTGGGGTGTGTCAAACCAAGGCAGAGCAGCAGGATATCAGAAACACTGGAGAATGAGGACAGCCCAAGGAATTAAACAATACAAAAGTACAGGTGTGGATAATCTGTCATGGAACTGCTTGGGAGATTGAAAAATGGGGCATTTCCCCAATCCTGGCAGAGACTCCAGCATAACAACATGACATGACCAGGTTAAATCCTCATTTCCTCCTCAGGTGAACTCCTTTTGTCCCAGCCTCAGTATCTGAGCTGTAATCTTAACTGCTCCTGAGTATTTGCAGAGAAGAATATTTCCAAATGTCTTCCTCATCTATGCAGAACACAAATTCACACTGCATCAAGGGTGTGACATTTACCTTTCCCTGGGGTTCCACAAAGACTGGGAAAGGAAATTAGGAGGTTAATGGGCTGGAACTGGGACAACTTTGGATACAAATTTAAGAGGAGGCCTGAGAATGACCTTGTTCTTATGAAACAGCAAAACCAGGGCTTGCCAAGGCATGGCTCCCCCAACACTGAAGCCAAGAGCAGATCCTGCTCTTGAATTCAAGAATTCTTGAATTCAGAAGAAGACTGAACCTCCTGAACCAGGGCACAAGGATGAGAAGTGTAGCTCCAGCAAGCACAGAGGCACTTGCAGCTCTGGGCCGGTGCCTGGTGTGGTTTCTATACAAACCTTTATGCAACTGTTCCCAGGCAGCTTGGCAAAGCAGAGGGACAGCACCTCTGAAACCAGTTTTGAGGCAACAGGTGGGACTGGTATGGTCAAAAAGAATGAGCTTAAGCATCCAGTTTGTAACAGAGCATCTGTTACATCCAAAATCTCAGGTACCCATCAGTGATTAGGATATCTGATCCACATCCACAGGCTCTGGTTTGTACTTTGCAGCAGTGATACCTTACATGAAGTAGGGATATCATAATTCACACTATTTTTTTCTGCAAGAAAAGTATGCCTGGAATTATTCTTAAGTGTATTTTGCTCAAGAACTCTCAACCAAGAAAAGAGGATTTGGGGCCTGTTTCTTCCACCAAATATGCATTGATTTGCATAGGATTTGTCCCAGTAACAAAACATCCAGCAGATGTTTTAGAATATCATCTACTAACATCCCAATATTTTTGTTTGAGATCTAACACAGTAACACAGCTCAGGTACTGCCTGTGAGGAACTTTAAGAGTTCAGAATATGTTGTTCCTTTTTTTTTTTTTTTTAAAAGGCTTTACTTACAATTTCCATACCATTTTAAAATGCAATTTTCACTCTATACTGGGGAGGGGGAATCACAGGACATTCTGTGCTTCAACAAAATTTTAAATGTGATGTAGTTCAGCAATAATGAAATTATATCAAAATTATATACTGACCCCTGCAACTGCAGGGTTTGTTCAGTGGAGAAAGACCAGCATTGTAACATCTGATCTCCACAGACTGAGGGGTTTTATGCAGCCATAAGAAATATGCATCACTGTGGGCCAGATGTATAATTAGAAGATTCTTTTACACAGAGAAAGTGCCCTTTGAACCATGGTGATGGAGTAGAGTGCCAAATCCCACAGGGAATGACATCTTCTGTTTTCCCAGATTACTTCCAATGCTTGAGCTACAATTCTTCCAGCAGCCCCACTGCCACCAAAACACTTCAGAGACCCCACACGGCTCATTCCAGAAAATCTCTTTAAAAAGCCAAACAAAGAACTACTCTTGCTAAATATACTGCAGAGCAATTTTAGCTGCAGCCAAACTGCCACTGACCACGGAATTACAAGAGAGCCTTTCTGCTGTTAATTCCCTGAGATGACTAAAAGACAAACTGACATTTGAACTCAGATTATCTCGCAGTATACACAAGAATCTTCTCTCTAACTTCCATGTCCATGTGTGTATGTGCACAGATGTTTTTGAAGTGAGAGAGGGAAGAGAGTCACGAGAACACACACATTACTGCAAGAACACATATTCCAAGAATCCTTCTCCTCCATCCAAGATTTTAAAAAGCTGCTTCTTTCATATGGATTTAATAGGATTGTTCTTAAAATTTTCTATCAATGTTTTAAATCAGTCTCTGGATATTGAGCAAAGAACGCAACAGGCTTTGACAGAGTAGTTTGAATACCAGTCATTGTAAAACACATCAATTTTCATTTCTATATCACATTCTGGATATTAAAAGTAATTCACCACACACATGCACTCCCAAGTGTAAGTGCCCTCCCTTGCCTTTCCAGCTGACTCGAGAGAATTAAGTTATCTTCTTTCTAAAGCCCTCAAGAAGATTTTAGCCAGAGCAAGCCTTTACTGTTAAAGAAAACTGGAGGATCACAGAAAAGTTAACATTTCACAATCACAGTTTGAGAACACTGCAGAAGGTTTCCCTTAACACACTGGCAGATGGTAACAAGGGCAGGGAGCTGCATGTAACTAAACTGTTCCAACTTTTCACAACTAAATGCAACCAGCACTTTTTAAAAAAAATTAAAATATTGAATAAGAATTTTCCTCTGACCCCAGCTAGCAGCCAGAATGTCTGTTTCTCCAAAACTTTCCTCCTTTTTATACTTACACAAATAACTTTGGTTTTGGTGGAGCCTCCTATAATTAACTGTGTTTGACTGAAAGCTGAATTTCATGTGCATGTTTGCTATTAAAAAAATCTGTTAAGAGTTACACTGTCTATCTGATAATTACTGTCACAAACCAACACACACATGTTTTCAAAGTTTTAAAATAGCCACTTTCATCTAATTAGTTGCCATTTTAGAAACATTAAAATGCTCAGAATTAGTTTAAATACAAGAGACTGCACAGACACTGAATACTCTGCTCCATCAGACCCAAAGACTCACAGACATCTCTTGATCCCAAGAGCAGAACCCACAGCACCAGGCCAAAAAAAATCACTTGGGCAAGTTGTGACTGACAAGGGGAAGCCATGGGAGCTCCAGGTGATTTTAACTCCTTTCTGTGACCCAGCAGGAGCTGTTCCCAATCCACAAAAACTCTGTTTCCCAGCGCTTTTCACTTTTCTACCAGTTTTCTTAATTTGAGATGGAAATCTTAATTAGAAACACTCTTAGCCACTGTTGGGGTGCTGACTCACAGCCTCCTCCTCCTCATGTTACAGGACCACTGGGATTTAAAGGTTTAACTGACAGTCCAAAATATTCTGTTACTGCTCTGATATTTCTCTGTGGTTTCATATTGAACCATGTCCTTGCCCCTAAAATTGTCTTCTTGTATTTTACATCTTTGGCCACAACAATCAAAAAACATTATAAGCCAAATATCTGGAAACCAAGAATTCTGAAACTACCAATGCAAGTTGTAACATAAGGACAGAAGGATACACTAAAATGATAAGGAAGTAGGGAAAAATTTGGCAGCACAGCAGACTGCCAAAGGCAGTGATAAAGAGATTGCTCATGCCAGAAGAATGAAATAAGGATTGCAAAGCTCAGAGGATTGAGACATTTGAATGATGTTTCTTGGTAATGGAACTTCTGACATCTCACTGGTATTTTAGTAGAAAATGCATCAAAAATAATTAAAAAAAGAAAACACATGTGCAACTGTTAACAGCTACAGACACCTAACAGTTAACACCTACAGACAACATCAGGTGACAAATGAACTGGCTTTCAGCTCATCTGAGAAGAGCAATCCCCTTGCACTCTGATCCCAGCTGGGAGAGTCAGCACAGGGCTGGGATTTGTGGAGCTGGAGCTCTCAGGTCCTGCCAGACCAGGAGAGGAGGAACAAAGCGCCCTCAGCTCCTCGTTCCCTGCGCGCTCAGCAGAACAAGACAATGATCCTTTCCAAATGAAAGCCAAAGAGCCCATCAGGCTTTGAGGCAGGAGTGAGGCAGGAGTGGGGCTCTCACCGTGGTCTCTGTCAGTCCCCCCACAGACACAGAGAGCCCCAGCAGCACGTGGTACTGGTAGGCTGGCAGGCCCAGGAGCTGCGTGATCCGAGGGAAAGCTTCCGATGCCGCGTTCCAGTTCAGCGTCTCCCTCTCCGACCTGGAAAAGGAAGGAAAAGAATCATCTCGTGTGGGTGCACTGCTTTTCTCCTCCCCATACTGCTCCTCCACACCAGTGAGGAAGGTCTCTGAATTACCTAAATATCAAGTCAAACATTGGTCTTTGAGCATATGGGGAAAATACAAATCAAAGCTTCAGCCACTGCCAGTAATGTGAATGAATCTTCAAATCCTTGTTCTGATCCAGGTAAGATGTGAACTGCAGTTTCCTTTCCCCAGGCCCTTCTGCCTGCTTTCAGAAAACAAGTTTCTTTCTGCAGTTTCATTCTGTGTTCTGTCCCACCACCAGCTGCTCAACAGCTGATCCCAGGACAGAGCTATCCCAGGAAAGGCCAGCACATCCTCCCAGCACTGCTGAGGGTGATGGTCAGCAGCCTCACAGACAGAGCACTTGGAGCCACAGCAGGCTGAGGTTCTCCCAAACACAGAGGTGGATGCTCCTCACTCCCATCAGGTCTCATAATCACCACTCAGGAATGAGTTGCTCTCACTCTTGCTTTAACTAGAAAGCCCATCTTGGAAAACTACTGCAACTAGAGCTTGGTTAAAACAATACAATTCATTAAAAACTATCATTATGATATCATTATGATCAATCTTTTCCAGTTGAGGAAAAAAATATATTCATGCATATTCATAGCACATTTCAATGAAATCCTGAAAAACAACACAAATTATTCCTTCATACAGATATTGGGCATTTGGACACAAAAATTATATCAGGTTGCTTAGTTTAGGTGTAACTGTGTGTATTTATATCTTACTTTCATTGATTTAGGATATTTTTCAATACCTTACCTTGGAAATATCCTCTCTAACTCTTCTCTATGAGGGATGTGTGGAACTGGAGGATGGTCAAAGTGCAGAAGAGTGAGGAACACAGATCCTGCATGAGCTCGGAATTTATCTATTTTTTCAGCTGACTGTTGAGCCAGCCAGCACATAATCTGCTTGCAGCTATAAAGAAGAAAACAATTAATCAAAAAATTTAAGCAGTAGAATGTGCATTTAGATTTAAATTGTTTCAATTAAATGAATAAGAATGATCCTGCTAGGAAAGTATTCTGGTTTAACTCTTCAGAATGAACATAAAAGTGATTTAAGACATCCACATGGTGACAGAATCTTGAGGCTTTATCTTCCACAGATCAATCAATCAAAAACCAGCATGACATTAATGTTACAGAGTATTTTATCCACCTTTTACATATACTGCCCCACCTTTCATCCAAAAAGATAACAAAGTGCTTTATGGCTTGGCTGAACTGCTACATTTCAGATGGAAATAGGGCAGAACTTTGAGAAAAGCACATTTTGAAGTAGAAAACTGCACATGTAGCAGAGGATAAGGTCTCTCCTACATCTCATATATCCCAAGTAAATCACTTCTTCAATTCTGGCTAGTTTTTAACAATATCCTATTTTGTTTATGTTCACAACTAAACTTTCAGCTACAGTACTGTGTCCCACAGGGCCCTTGACCCTTCAGAAAGGGATACTAATGAGAGTAAAATCAGCTAAAATTCCTTCAGCTACACCAAGGCCCAGAATATTTAGAGAATGGGATCCAGCTGGCAGGAATGCTTTTCTCAGTTCCATGTGGACAATCTGTGTATAAACAGATGAACAGGAGGAAGCCCCTGAAAATGGGCACTAGTGAGCAATGTATTCTTAGAGAATCCAGTATTTTCCTTCAACATTTGGGTTTTTGTTAATTAAAACCCAAACAATGTATATGTACACCTAACCATTGGCAAACTGTCCAAAAATACCACTATTAGGAAAGTCTTGCTGCAACTCAAGCTATGTTTTAAAAATGGAACTTATCATTAATTCTTTTATTATTAGGAGCACCATATCATGAAATTAAAAATCAATAGCTCAGTATAAATTATTTTTCTTTATTTCCTTACTAATAATTCTGCAAAGAAACACATCCAAACTCATGCTCACATTTGGTCACATTCCAAATTAATGATGTGACTCACTAGATAAGCAGGCAGGTTTGCTTTCTGCTTCAGAGAACACTATTGGGAAGTACCACAGAGGTGGGAGGTTTAGCCCAAATCCCACAGCTGTGCTGCATTTCCAAGGTGGGATTGCCACCCAGGTTCTCCCAGTAAGGTTTTCCTTTCCTCCTTTCCTTTCCTTTTCCTTTCCTTTCCTTCCATTCCCCTCCCCTTCCCCTTTCCCCCTTTCCTTTCCTTTTTCCTTTTTCCTTTCCTTCCCTTTCCTTCCCTCCTCCACATCTGCATGGGCTCAACGCACTTTTGTCCAAGTTCTGTCACAATAAAGGAGTGAGCACAGAGTGTCCAGGCACTGCATTCCTGGAGGATGCAGGATTCCTGGGTGTAGTTCTTTCCTGAGTGTAGTTCTGAGAGCTAAGACAGGAGCAGCACAGTACATACACATTGGCATTAATTAGCTGTGCCTCGTTCTGCACCAGCAGCAGCGTCACTTCCATCAAGCTGGTCATGGCAGCTTCACGCACCCTGTGGAGACACAGACAGGTCACAGGAGCTCCAGCAGCACTTATTTCAATAAATACATCACTCAGGTGAAGACACCAGCAAAAATTCACAGAAACAAAAGCAATGAGCTCTGAGAGCAGTTCCCATCTTTTGGGAGGACAAGGAGTGTGCCACACCCAGTTCCATTCTGTGAAACAAAGCTCACATTGCACCGAGGGTCCAACAGTCACCCCTGCCTCACCAGCCTGGTTTTGATTCCAGCCAGATGTCATCAGGCTTATTCTTTATTTTAAGAAGGTTAAAGCTGATAATGATTAGTAATATTTCATGTGCAAGTAGATGTATTTAAACTTAAGTGCTCTGTCTGCTTCGAATTATTTTCTGAAAAGGCCAACCCACATTCTGACAGTCAGATATTGAACAATGTTAAGACTATCACATTCTTGTAAATTTTCAGTCTTAGTATTTCCAACATTAAAAACAAGTTGTGACTCAGAGTGGCTTAAATCTCTATGCTAAACAGTAATTAATTTCATGAAATGTTTGACCAAACATTTGTGCTTGAAGTGAGTCTAATCTAGATAAAGATCTGCTCCCTTCAAAATGTTTAAATGCAAAAAAAAAAAGAGTGTATTTTCAATTAAAAAATAATCAGTATGCTTGTTTTAAACCACACCTTGTCAATCCATGAGTTGTTAAAAGTGGTTCCTTCCTTAAGACAAAGGCAATACCTCAGTGGGTTACATGACCCTGCACAAGACCAGGCCCAGTATGTTCACTACATCAGTAACTCGGAGTAATTTCATCCTTTCTCAGTAGTATTTTTTTTAAAAAAGGAAACAAATATAAATATTTGAAAAGGCCCACCAGCCTTCTGTGAAAAGACATACTCCTCTTGCTGATATCCAACTTGAAAACAGTTGCAGGTGCAATTGAAAACTGGGTGGGACATTTGTTATAATGGTAAAAAAGGTAAATTACATCATTTTTTCCAAAGCAGCTTAAAACAAGTCTGGCAGTCCTTCATCAAGGTTATGTTTTACTAGTTTTTTCTATCATATCTGTCTTAGATATTCATGTCTAACACCTGTAGACAGATCAGACATGTCCCAGCAAACACTCTGTCAAAAGAAAGGTAAAGTTTGCATATGCAGAGTAAAGTTGGTGAAACTTTCCCACAACTCTATTAAAGAAAGACAAAAATGACACAAAAAGGACAAAGTCTCTCCAGAGAAATGGCATTTCTCTCCATATCTTCCCATCTTAATTCACTGGTTTAGAAGAAATAGAATGAGAAAGTGCTGATATTTGAGAGGCCACAAAAGCCTTCAGCAGCCGAGAGTTTGCCATGAGAAAGGATTCCCCTTCCCCCTCTGATTTACATGTTTCTTGACTTGATTTTGGCTGGAATTGCCCAAAGCAGCTCAAAAAAACGTATCTGGTGCTCAAAGCACATTTGAATTTTAATGAGTGTTGGGAATTTAATTTCCTCAGGATTTCTTTGAAAGTACCACTATGCTTTGTTTTGTTTTGAAATGAAGACACAGATGAAGGATAAACTATAATTGTGGGGAACTGCAGTGGGAGCTCTCAGATGTGGAAGTTGAATATCTAATTACACTTAGCCAGGTCCTCATCTTCTTCAGTATCTCACCTGGCTTTGAAAGCACAAAGCTCAGTATCTCTTCCTTTTCTCTGCCTCCCCACCCTGTATTATTGCTCCTGCATTTTCTGTCAGCTACACCCAGGCCTGTCTTGTGTTAGGGACACATTCACCTCCCTCCTGCTTCTCTATCAGCAGGGGAAGCCAAGCTCCTTCCTTGTGCAAGCTGGAATGACCTGCTCCTGATCCTCACTAGTTTGCATCCTTGTTTCCTCCTCTAAGGAAATGTCAAACACCTCTTGATCTCTGACTTTGTGCCCTGTGTTTCTATTTCCCTGTTGTACAACAATTTTACCAGCTGAGAAGCTGGATACCACTACAGAGAACAGGGAAAATCCAAACACACAAACCTCAGCTAAGGCTGGAGACTGAGAGCAGTCTGGATTATTTGTGCCATGAGCTTTTCCACCACGTTTGTAAACACTGCAGTGAAGTGCTAAAGGAACAAGGCTCACCAGTGACAGAAGTGCCCAGTGATAACGTGGCACAAAGCACCTTTCCTCTGCTTTGTGCTGCAGAACTGACACTTCCCGAGGAAAGACAGAGGAGCTATTTACAATTACTGCAGCCCAGGCTGGTTAGATCTGACACTGCCAGAGGCTGAGATCTGACACTGCCAGGGGCTGAGATCTGACACTGCCAGGGGCTCACAGAGAACAACCAGCAAGGTTTGACTGTGGCTTGACTGTTCCTTGCCCATGATCACTGCAAGGAACAGTCCAGCATGGGGCATACTGGAAAAAAAGCACAATCACAGCTTTTCTCCCTGCACAAGACAGGAGGTGGTTACAGGCTGTGTTGCAGCAGCTCCCATCCTATATGGTTATTACAAATGTACTTCACAGGGTTTGCCACATTCAAGCCTAACCAGGAATCCTGGAAAGGAGACTGGCACTAAAATTAACTTTTTTTTCATGCTTTAAAGCAAACCTGGGGATACCAAATGAAATAATGACACTGAAGTTATGACTGAGTAGGACAGAGCTCTAAACAGGACCTAACAAATCTGAGCCTAACCAGAACAGCACGTGTCACCCTGCTGGGCTTGGCCAGGGACAGGCACAGCCACTTTCCTGTTCATACACCACTGCTGAAAACATCCTTCAAGGAAGAAGGCAGTGACTGTCTAATGCTTTTATTTCATACAAACACTCTGCACAGATATGATTGACACAATCCACTCAATCCATGTGACTCAGTGCTGCTAGACAAGAACTTCTTCAATAAACTGGGAAAATAACAAACTGTTCTCAAGCAGCAGAATTATTTCTTACCAGTACTTTTCAGGCACTTGTCCCTTCCTGCCTGGAATGTTAAAAAGGCAGAGCCAGATACTAGATCTGAACTATCAATAGGTTGTGAATTTAAAATCCTGAATACACATCTCTGTACCCTGAGATACTTCATGCAGCTGCCAGACAGGTCAAATACATGTATTTTACCACTTCATTACCATACCACACAAACAGTGTCGCCCACAGGTTAAACAAGGCTGATTCTCTGTATCTAAAAGCAACATATATCTGCACACTTTCAAATTGAAATGATGGATTCAGACAATAAAATTAAGCAGCCTCTTCAAAACCAGCACTTTACTCAAAATCAACTGCCAACAAATAAAAGACAACTGAAATTACTCTATCACATTCATTCACAGAGTTCATGGCTTCTCTATACTGAGTGTTACTGCTCTGAGGCCATCACAGCATCCAAAGTGCTTTCAATCTGCAAATACCCGACTTGTTCCTGAATTAGGATAATTTAATGCTTTTTAATAACAGGTACTACTTCAGGCTGGGCACATTTTGCTCACAAATCAGTGCAGAAAAATATCCTGACAGGAGTAAGTTTGGTTTGTAAGATCCATATTTCTGTGCTGTGTAATTCCAGAGGATGGCATGAATAACATGAATTCTTCATGATCTCTCCCATTCAAAGCTGGCAGCATCAATCAGTAAATGCTGGCACATCCCCAGTTAGAGCTTCTTTGGAAATGAAACACAAACCCAAAGAAGAATAGGAGCCTTTACAGTCATGAATTTTGAAATTGCCTTTCCAAATCACTGTTACTGAAGGAATACAGAGCATTCAGAGGGATGCAGTGATACACACTGAATCTTCCTTGTATATTAGGGGGGACCTTGAAGACTGAGGAGTGCCATAAAAATAAGACTGCTACAGACTAAATATTACTAAGATCTTATTAATCTCATTAAGTTTACTAAATTTATTAATCTACCTATGCCACAGATTTCACATCAGCAGACATATTCCTATAGACATACAATTTATTCTTGCAGTCTCATATCTGAAATCACTGAAACCCTAAAGTTACAAAAGATTTGGTGATGCTGCAGCACAATTGAGAGTTTTTATCCCTCTCAACATGTTATGCAGCTGCTCCCTCTCCTGGCAAAAAATCCCCACAACAGGAACGTGAAGCAGGAGAGATCAGGCAGGACCAAATGCGTTGTTTCAAATAAAGAGAAATTTTATGTTTTAAATCCCTGTTTTGCAACTGAATACATTCCTGGTATTTACTAAAAGGAACTAATGTCACCCACAGAACCAGAAAAAGGCTTAACTTAGGTTTTGAACATATCAGTCTCCACATTCCCAAAGTCTGAGGAAGGACAACCAAAACTTGTCAGCCTCGCCTTTCACTTCCTACTTCTCTTCCTGCTGTGCATTCCTAATTCCTACCCAGGCTCAAACCTCCAAATGCTTGGAGCTCTTGTTTCTAAGAGGTTTTGAAAACACATCAGGTTTTGATAAGACACCAAACCTGGCCCTGGATTTTAGCCCCACCTTACCATCCTCCGACATCCCCCCGGCTGTCGGTGGTGTAGTCAGTGACACCGGTGAGCAGCGTGGCATAAATCTGATCAACATTATCCCTGCAGACATATTCCTGCTGGGATCCATCTCCCTTCACACCCACTGTCTGGCAAACCCTTCAAAAAAAAAAAGAGGAAAAGAAGGGATGGAAGGCAGGATCAAGGTTTGTTACGTTGCTTAATAAAATTCCCAACACCTGTAGTATCAGCTGCAGATGGAATGAGGAATATTTCTGTGCTGTATTTGACCTGAGGATTTATGAGCAGTGTTTGGGTTCAAAGGGACACTGGCAAAGCTAAGATCTCAGCAGGGAAGTAAGCTGCTTTCACATCTATAACACTGCAAAAAGAAGCAGGCTTCAGTATCTGTCAGTCTCTGAACTCTCCTTAAAATGAAGTCAGGAAGAAGAGCAAAGAGCCAACACAATGTGCATTGAACCTGGTATTAAACTTCTTTACCTTGAAGACATAGGGTTTTTAGCAGTGTAACAGTTTAAGAGCATAAAATATTAATGTGTACTATTAACTGCACTGTGATGTTCAACATAGAAAATATTCTCTTAAATAAAAGGCACTATTTCTTTAAATCAATTCAATTTTTTTAAGATTGTGGAAAAAACATATATTGCTCTTCCTCAATAAAGCTCATTAAACTGCAGCCCATGAGAAAGGCAAACATTAAAATATACTCTAGGTACTCAGTTAACTGATAAAAAACTGACAGCTGAGCTGGAGTCCATAGTCAGAAATAAACTGAGTAATGGATATGCAGTCAAGATGTGTGTGTGACAGTGTAACTGATTTCAAGACTCGTGCTCCCAGCAGAATGAACAGGAGAAAGCCTCTACAGAAAGATTTAAAATTAGCCAAAAGCAGGGATGAGAAACATACTTTGCAATTGCTATTAAGGCATCTCTCCTGGATTCAGCAAAGCTCACATCTTCAGGGGAAATTACTGTCACTTTTTTTAGACCTTCCAAAACCTGAAAAAATACAAAGATTGAGACATATAAATCCAAAGCATTTTTTACTATGTTAAATATAGATATCATAGTAAAATGAGTTCAACCCTGTATGAAAGAACCAAGCAGGCAGCAGAGTCTGGATTCTCATCTGGAGTGGCCTGCACATCTCTCTCTTCCCTTGGACCAATGTCCCACAGCAAAGGGATAATTCAACCTCTGGCTTTTCCATTAACACCACTAAAGCAGGACTAAACATTCATTCTCAGAAACTATGGCAAGCTCAACTCCTGATGGTTTTCTGTACATTAGCATTCAAACCCCTTTGACAAAGGCCTTTCATTATGATCATTAGTATTTATTTGATTACTGCCACAGGTTTCACTCAAAATGCCTTGTGCCCTCTTCTCATTATAAGGATCCTATTTTCTCACCTGTTGGAGCCTGCCCTTCAGCAGAAATCTTGGAAGGGCCCCAAGAGCTCGTGAAAAGCCACAACGAATCATTTCCTCTGTGTTTTGTAGCTCTGAAACGTACTGTGTCACCAGCTCATCTGCAAAAAACACCATTGCAGAGTGAAAAGCAACCACCACGTTGTTATAATTTCATTTTGGCTAAGGAAAAAAAATAAGGAAAAGATCCCCTCAACAAAGCAGCTGGAAAATTTTGTAATTTGTTCAGCTAAAATGCAGAATGCCTTAATTTTCTGCAGGAAAAGGACAAAAATTTTAAGATGTTCACTTTTACATGAATGAATTCATATTTTCTGTCTAAAAATATGACTTTGTATTTAGACTAAACCTACTATTTGAGAGAGAGAAAAGACAAACATTTCAATTTCAAAGAGCTACCAAGTTTTAAACTTCCAAATAATAAAGTCTATGCAGACTACATATTTCTGGGTAAGCACAGGGGAGCAAGTTCTTTTTATATTAATAGGTCACCATTTTCTGTGATTGGATAAGTGCTCTGTGTTAGGCAGGGGATCTCCAGGTTTGTGAAGGTCAGTTATTTTAAGAGTTTTCCCTCAGAAAACTCCTGATTGGAGTTCTGTTTATGCACACACACAGACCATACCTAAACAATGAGAGAATTCCAGATCATTTTTCATAGAGAGACATAAATGAAGTTGGGTGTTCAAGAAGAAATGCCCCCTTTGTTAATTTAAAATCCAAGGAGATTTTAAGAAAGAAGAAATGCCCCCTTTGGTTCTGTGCGCTGGCACAGGACCCAGAGGGGAGAGTGGCCCTACAAACAGCAGCAGAGTCAAAAGGCACAAGAATAAACTCAGCTGGGCATGGAAAAAGGAGCCTCACCAAACATGTAAGGTGATACCAAGGAGAAAATGAGGGTGTATGAAAAAATAAAAAGAGAAGTCAGGAACAAGTTCACATTTCTGCTGCAGTCTTTATCTCAGATTTACAGACAGTATTTTCCAATTTTTTACATTAAACTCTCCTGTAAAATGCAGAGAAAAATGAAGTACTCCAGAAAAGCTTCTCCAAGACAGCTGAATTAAACACAGCTCTGATTCAGACAAGAGCAAGGTGGTCTTGTCGATCCCTTTGCTGGAGAGACACTTTTTAATCCTCAAAGAAAAAGAACCAGAGATCCTGAGAAGATTACATAATTGTGCCACTGCTTACTGTAATCTAAGGTTTAAATGGTTGAGCAATATTTGCTAGAGGAAGAAAGAAGAGTTGCCATAAGAAACTCCCCATTCATCATAATTCATGACTGTTTCTTTCCAACTCCAGTGCCATGGACAGGCCCCAACTTGTCCCTCCCATCAGGGGCTCAGCTCCCTGGCCAGAGGTGAGCAATACCTGCAGATAAGCACATCTAGTATTTAAAACCTTCCAAACCACAGGGGTGTTAAGAGTCCTGAGGCCATAGGAAGATGCAGTGTTTGCTGTGACAGCAAGAAGATCTTAAAACAGTGAGGCTGTGACAGACTCCAGGTTGAGTGATGGAAATTTCAGATGGACATTTTAGCCAAATGACATGGCAACGAGCAAACGAGCAGCTCTTGACTTATAACCACTCAGTAATTATGGTGGAAAGGGTAATGCAAATGTTAATATTCTTCTAAGAGCCTTCAGCTTCATAAACCAACAGGGCCTATGAAATGTCTGCAATATTAATTCCACACAACCCATCCTGAAAGAATATTAAAAGAGAAAGTCAGCAAAACCAAAGCAGAACGCATTACGACAGGAAAAGAAAAAACAAAGAGAAAGTCAAAACAAACAGAGGTAGAAGTAGTGATTCAATGAAACTGCAGCCTTATAAGGACAGATTCAGATTGTCAAATTGCTAAAGCACCTTTGATTAGTGTTTCCATTTTAATCATCAAGAAACAGTGAAATGCTGGTTAAATTTTACCAAAAGCTTTTTTTTTTTTTTTAAATCCCCTTGATCATGTCCAGACCTGCTTTAACTGATTTATCTAAGGCACCTGCAGTGTGCTGAATGTCTCCTGCACTGCAGCTTCCACACATACCCACATCCATCACACACTGTGGGGAGGACTTTTACTACTGGATTTCAATCCCACAAGAGACAGGTATGAAATGTATAAGTTTTATCCATACAGAGATAAAATACACTTTTTGTTTTGTTTTTTTAAAAGATGCTTGCACGTGTAATGGCACTTCTCTTATCATGTATGGAGCAGGGTCCAGAGCAGTCAAGGCCAAATAAAAGGGTACCCAAGATGGAACTGACCAAAGAGTTTTCTAGAAAAACTGTCAATTCACTACTCTACTTCAGAAAGTCTGAGGAGAAATTTTGTCTGTATAGACAAATTTGACCTAATTGTGTCCTTAGACCATCAAGGCCACATTGCCATGGTCCTTTCAAGCACAAGCCAGATGAAAAGTTAAACCTAAAATCCAGGAAAAAAACAATGAGGCTTCAGAGGGGTGTAAATGAGTAGAGCAACAACAGCTGCAGCCTGGAGTTCGAGCAGATCCTTCCTCCTTCCTGACTTGGGCACCTGCCTGAGTTTTCCCGTCCACTTTTACAGAAACTTCAAACTTCATCCTTACATAAAATTTGACCTACTGACTTTTCAACTCATTTTTAGCTTGTTTGCTTAGACTCAGCATTGCCTCCATCCTGCCCTGGTTTTACATGTGACCCTTTCCTGAGGTTGTGGGGATTTTATCTGCCTTGGTACCATATCACATCTGCCTATGCTGCCCACAAAGAATCTGGCAGTCAGGGCCAAACTCCAGGAAGGAAAGGGCCATTTGGGGGTTCAGGTTCATTTGGGGTTTTTTTTCTGGATAAAACCATAGAAATTTAGCACTATATAAAGTATTTTAAATCAGGATAGGCTGCTTTTATAGTTCAGCCCTAATGTCTTTGGGGCATGGACTGCATGTAAACACATAGGTGATCAATATCAAGTTCATTTTGGGAACAACTTTAAGACAAATAAATAATAAGGTGTTTTGTTACCTGATTCAATAATGGTAAAAAATAGAGAAAGAAATCAATATTTTATTAAGTATATGTAAATTCACTGTCATATTCAGAAAAAACAAGAATATAAATTGTTATTCTTAAAACATTTATCTGCAATTTGTCTCTGATGGACATGATACAATCTGATCCTTGAAACAAAGACAGGTACAAGAAAAGCAGAATAAAAAAAGATGCTGATTCATATGCCCCTAAGAGAAGTTTAAGCCTCCTCCTGTGCTGCTAATCCAAATACAAACACATGGACTTTCACATGCACAGTTACCAGAACTCTGGGTGTCCTTTCCTGTCCTTTTCTTATCTCTTAGCAACTCTTCTGTAAATCAGCCATGATCTCTGGCAGAGTTTATCAAAACAGGATGTGAAAAAAGATTCACTTTGTTAAAATTTAGGATTTTAGAAACACATAATCTTTGTTTCTTTTTTTTTTTTTTTTTTTTTTTACAGTATGGAATAGAAAAGCAACACAAATTTGCTTTGTATTCATTATGGTGGTACCTTCTTTTCACCTCCAGTCTAAAGCCTGCAAAACCCCTGAGACATTTCTTACACTTCCAGTTGTCACTTTTCAGACAGCTTTCAGCTGTCAGTTATTTTTTCCTGAAGAATTTTAAGTTCCTTTAAAAGCAGTGGTGCCCCTCCCCATTCTGTGCAATACCTCCAAAGTGCAAGTTTGGTCCAGCCCAGTATTCTCTATGTTAAACATGAATCATTACCCTGCAGAGCTGGATCAGCTTCTCCCCTCTCATTGATATAAAATTCATTGCACAGGGCAGCCAGTGCAGACACTGCAGACTCCTGCAACAAAAGCACAGAAATACATTTACTCACCTCAAAAGTTCTTAGCATTTTTAAGGAAAAAGAAAGTGGATTTAAAAAAAAAAAACCACAAGCAAAAAAACTCCTTTAAGATACTGGCATTTCCTTTCTTATTATTTCTTCCCAATACTGGTTTAGTAAAGAAATTTATGTAAGGAAAAAACAGATTTTAATCTTATTCCTTCAATATGGCCAGTAAGCTAAATTAGCATTTAAGACAGTAACAGTAGAGTAGGAAATGTATTTTCAGTTCAGATGAAAGCCCTCCAGGATGACACAGCATTACAAAACACAAGTCACTATTTCAGCTTCCATATAAATCCCAAACTGAGAAGAAACAAACCCTACTTCCCCAGGGAGCTACAGAAAGGAAACACAGAAAAGAACACGGACTGAAGGTTATCAACAAAAAAGCCCAAACATCCAGGATCACAGGCCTTGTGTCCTGATCCTAATTGGTTTAGAAAAGGATCAATGGTTGTGTATTACACCTGAGCCTCCTCATTTTTAGTGGTTTCAGTTACTCCTACAGAACACAAAATAACTCAGCTGCTATTTCAGAAAACACATAATAGTTTTTTTCTCAGAGAATTTGTGGCTGAATTATACTTTTCAGCTGATAATATAACATTACCCAAAATTATAATAAATTTGAAAGCACACAAAAGCTATGCATTGTTCACTTCATGTTAATAGCAACAATACTTATTAACACTCATGTTCTCCAGGTACAAGAAATCTCAAATGTAACACAGAAATCCTGCCCAGCTGATTCATTCTGCCCTCAAAGACACCTCAGACAAGTTCTCTATGCAAAATCAAGGACTCGAAAGAAAACCAGCACTCACCTAAAGAATATTCTATCTACCACAGGCATTATAGTAACAAAACATGCAGAATTATCTAACTGCTGTAGATCAGGGACCTTTAAAGGCCAAATTATCCAACCAGACCAGATTGCTCAGATTTCACTTTCTAAATTAAATGTTTTTCACCTTAAATGCATGAAGTTAAAATGGAAGAGAATACTGTATGTCAGGAAAAAAAAAATCACTTTTCAATATCTTAAGCATGACCCTTAAAATTATTTCTCTCTAAAAGAGAAACAGAAATAAGTGAGAATTGCCATTTACTAAATACACTTTGCTCAGCTTTAACTGATGTTTACCAAGCAAGTCAAAATTCTCTACAGCTTATAATTACTCCTTCTAAGCTTTTGGTTTAGAAGTTCCACTTATAAGACATACCAGCATTTTGAATAAATTGTTAATGCCAAAAGAATATTCTAAGAATTCAAATTTCTTTCTTTTATTTCCTTCAGTGATTTGGATACACTCCAGTCTCCTCTGTCTCCCAAGGACAACTTTAAAAGATGAGCTGTGAGGTACCTGAAATGTCTTTTTATCTTATTCCTAAAACCTAACACCACGAACACTGTATGTTAAATTCAGATTGTCTGTAAGCTCTAACAGGGCAGACAGAAATTGCCTTTATAATTCAGCTGAGCCTTTAAGAGCACGAGATCAAACTGCCATGGGATTTCTTGGGAAAATTAAGGCAAATAACTGCAGGTGTTAAGATGAGGTAAACAAAACAACGTGAGACACATCCATCAATGCATTTAGTATTCAGAATCTGAGCAGTCTGAAGAAAAAGGATTTGCAGCAGAGTTTAATTGAAAATTTAAGCTCCTTGTCCTGAGTACCTCTGGTAACTCACACCAATGCTCACACAGCTACCAAATGCCCTCAGTACCTGTGGACATCACCCAGACCTTTTTTAATTCTCACAAGAGTTCTCTGAAAGCACACTTATTACAGGTACAGCAAACGAGAAGCAAAACACCCTTAAATGTAATCACAGAGCCACCAGGGAGTAGCTTCCAGAGGTACAGACAAGAACAACCTTTGGGATAACTGCCCAAGTATTAATCATAATCAGTAAGGTCCACTGGAATCTTGAGGAATTTAAAATATACTTTTTTTAAATACCCCTTCTCACACACTTAAGAAACAAGCATTCAAGAACCAACAAAATCATGGATAATCCACCAAAGGAAAGCAAAAGTATTTCTAATTCTGTGTTTAATGTGACCACATGCAGGAAGAGAATTGTTGTACCTTTATATGCTGTCGTGCAGCACTGGAAACAAGAGTGAGCTGTCTTAGACTGTCATTTATTAACCACTGCCAACCACCTGGAACAGCAAGGAACATAAACAGCTTTAACTTTTCTTACTTTCTGAACTTCAACATTCTCCATTTCGTTTTTCCACAGACCAGCAATTATACAGATCAACCTGTGTCCTTGGTTTTCCAAACTAAACAAGGCTGTCACTCCCAATACAGCTACTCCAGACTGGATTGCCATGTCCACAGTGAACACCCAAGGCCTGGTGATGCTGAGTACTGCAAAATCCATTTATTGTCAAGTTAACAGCTAAACACCAAATCTTGAAATTGCATCAGCATCTGCTGCAGTATTTGTCTATCTTTTTGGTATTTTTTTTAATCCTATTAATTTTGCTTCTTTGAAAAGCATAATTTGTTAATACTTTAGTTTAGTGAATAGTTATGACCATCATGGAAGGTGATTTAAAATAGGACGTACCGATTATTGGATCTCCTCTAAATGGCATTTTTGATAGTGACAACTTCTCAATTAAAGTGCAGACTGTAAGAAAATAAGTTAAATAACAAGATAAATACCCCCCCAGAAAAGAGAAAATTGTAGCAGTTTTGAAGAGACAACCACAGAAAGTTACATTAGCATTAGTTTTAAATTGAAGAATATTTGCAAATAGATGTTCAAAATAAAGGAAATTAAAAACTGAAAGGAAATTGAATTTGTACAAAAATCACTAGGATGCAGTAACTGTCCTCTGACACGAATTAGTCCCATCATTCATGTAAACCCCTTGTTTGATGGGATGTTTTCCCCCTTTGCCATTCAAGGTGTGCATGCACATATCAGCCACTTTTTCTTTGCTATGCAGTCTGGAAATGGCAGTGTGGCACCAGTGATGGTAAACCAACTGAGACAAGGATAATATTACAGCCACTAAAAACTATTCAAATGTATATGACAGGTTCTCCTGCTTCTTATTCACGTTGTTTTTAACCTCCAAGGAGTGGTGTTTGTTCACTGCACAGAGCTGGGAGCTATGAAACTGGACGCAGCTTTATTTCCTTTGATACTTGGAATACATCAGGACATCCTTTTCATAACAAAGTCCTCATTATTTTTATCTATGAAGTTATGAGTTCTATGCTTACAAACTTAGAGAATTGTATTTTTTTAAACATTTTGAGGCCTTTTGGGGGAATGGAGATTAACACAGTAAACACTGGAAATTTTCTGTCCAACAGATTGACTGTGTTGCTCAAATGAAAACTCAGCACTTAGGAAATACCATTGTCTTTCACCTCCTGGGGTTCAGTTCAAATAAATGAGTTTGATACAGCTCCATCTCACTGCCTGGTTGCTTTAGAGCTGGTGGAGAGCAGGGAAAGGACAGAAGAAGGTGCTGTATAAAGTAATGCCACCTCTCCTCCCACAACTTGATTTTTGACTTTTCCTCTGGCTCTGTACACAGCTCGTCATCTTCATTTATAATCAACTTCCTGGGCTCCAAATCTACTCTTGAACTAACTCCTCACTATGGCAATGTCACACAAAATCCTCTCAACACTGTGTGTCAGCTTCCCTGTGCTAATATTTATTCACAGACAAGGTGAAGTGCAATGTGACTAAACCCAAGTCTCTTGGGGTTCCTCCTTAGCTCTCTGCACTTCTTTGTGCTCTGTTGTGGTTGAGACCATCATCTTCATTAGACATGCAGGCAATTTGTGGAACATTTTCAATTCTTCTTTTATTCCACCTACACAGTTGTATCATGCCAAAATACTGCCATTTGTACTTCTCCAAACACATGAAATGTTCAGCTGCTCAAAAGCTAAAACATATCACAGAAAACCTATTCCTTCAGCTTGCATTTTCATGTCATTCTGCTGTAATCTCACTCAAATCCCCTTGCTCTTCCACCTCAGTACTGAAGCTCTTTTGCCCATGAAGTCTGGCTGCCTTCAGATCTTCCAAGCTGGAATCTGCTCTGCAGCACTTCCTTCATTCAACTGACAAGCAGGAAACCAAGTCGGCATCATTTCCTCATCCACCCAGCCTGCTTCTTCCTGCAACACCCTTCCTTTTTACAGCCTAGAACAATCTTCAAAATCCATCTTCTCTGTGATGCCACACTCCCCACAGACTGTTGTTTACATGGTCTTTATGCTACACTTCTGCACACACACGTGTTATGATAAAATCATTATTTCCACCATGGCTTCTGTCTAGAAGTGCAGATTATATCTCTTCTGGAGAGGAATTTGAGTAAATCACTGGAGGAAGGCAGTTCAGCCCTGAAAAAACTTCACTGTGTGCAACAACAGAAGGACACAGTGTGCCACAGAGCCCAGAAGCATCTCCAGCTCATACACAGAGTTATTCCAGGTGTATTAGCACCCCATGTCCTGGTGCATCCACCTGCTGATTGGCCACCAAAGTTTGTATTTTTTTAATCAGTGTGCAGGCTTTACTTATACATTCAACACAACATATGCAAAACAGACTGGAAACATGTAAACAGCCAAATTCCTCAGGGCACCTCTCGTGCTGTCCCACCCCAGCTGTGGTACTTACCAGCTGGTCTCATCAGTTCTCCTCCTAAACCCCTGCAAAACACAAACAGCCTTCAGAGAACAACTCACCATAGGCAACCTGAGTGTCTATTGCCCATAGTGAGACAAAGAGCACCTCAAAACCATTTCAGAATGAAAGCAGAGCACAAAATACCCCCAGTTTTGTATCTGATGAACTCTGCTTCCTTTTAAATCAACCTTTCTTGACTTCAGCATGATTAATATAACCCTCTCCTGAATATTAAGCTTTCTTCTTGCAAAAGTCACTCCCAGTCTGCCTCATCTTTAATGTAAACAATAAAGAGACTGTCAAGTTCATTCTGCTTTTCTTTTCACTTGCTTCTGAAGCCCATGAGACTGGCCAAGGACTTTCCAGTCACACAGTCTCTACCAGCTTCTGCTTTCCACAAGTGAAAAGGAACTATATACAATTCTTTAATAAAATCATCATCTCAGTAAAACTAAATAGAAACTTTCCTTCCCAGTTCCTATTTTCACATATGTTAACTGGTTTCCTCTCCTGGTGAAGTTTATCACCCTGCTCCTTTCCTGCTCAAGCCCACTCCTGGGTGATTTTGTGTTTATCACCACAAGAAACACATCAGAAAAGGGAGAGAAACAAATGGCTCAAGCTACTTCAGACCCTCCTGAGGTAAAGGTGTGCTCCTCAGGGATGGTTTCACCAGCTCAGACCTCAGCCCAGTTCCTCTGTCTGAACATGACCCCAGCCAGTAACAGCACTGGGAGAAGAAAATCAACTGGGCAGAAAGTGGGGAGAGGGAAAAGCATCCTGAAAATGGCAGGGCTTGATTCTATTTTTTGGCTTCTCCTGGCTGTGGGCAGAGACTTCTCCTCACCCCACTGAGCACTGTCTGCTGCTTGTCTGGATACCCATCCCCAAGGCAATGCCTGAGGTGTTTCACTCAGTGTCACCCTCTGTGGCTTCATTGTTCCATTTTGTGAACCTTTGACCTCCCCTTCCTTTGGATATTTCCTCCCTTGACTCCTTATTGTCTCCCTTCACTTCTGCTGGAATATTTCCTCCCTGAGGTGTGCCAAACCCTTAATCACCTGTTTGCATGTCCATGCTCTGGCAGAAACTCCCAGTAAGGGGAGCAACATCAAAGACTTATTTGCTTGTTGTTTTTTATTTTAAACATTTTCTTCCCTCCTCTCCTCCTCCCTCCCCACAATAAAATTAATAGCTGTGCTCAGAGGGCCAGCTTAGCAATCCTAACAACTCTTACAACTTTGTTCTCCAGTTTATCCCTTTGTATGAGCTTCAAAAGTCTGAACATTTTAAACACATTTTTCCATTCCACACAAGGAGGTCCCTTCTGTAACAGGCTCTGGGTTTCTGACTGCTCAACAATTTCCTTGGTGTTTCAGGTAACACAGAGATGCCAACTCCACAATATTCTCATTTGCCATAGGCCAGCACTTCCTTTAATTGAGAAACTTTTGCTTTCCACAATCAATATACATTAATTTAATACTCCCCAGCTCAGTTTATCATTGCAGGTAGCAAGCACAGATTCTACATCCTCGTGCTGATAAGCTCTGTATATTGTCCACCCCACCTTCCTGCCATGCTGTCTGCTCTCCAGCTTCCAAAAATTTAAATCAGAAAACAAAAAAAGTGATGCAAGGAGTCGAGACAGCAGCAAAAACAGGTGACTGATGTGGCAAGCCTTGCTTCCTCTTCCACACTTCTTTTCCCCTTTATTTTGCCTTCACCTATTCCTTGCCTTTTGTCTGTTGCCTTCCTGCAAATGAGGATAAAATAACCACCTTGCAAATGTGTTTGGTGTGCAGCAGTCTGCTGATGCAGGGATTCAGATATGGACTGTTCTGTTCCAACTACAAAGCAAGAACTGACTCACAAAGGCTGCTCTTCTCCATTTCCTTCCACTGCCAAGAAGGAAGTCAGGCCACTTCAAGCTGTGCTGATGGTAATAATTTGAGTGCTATCCCTTCCTCTGGCGTTTCACCAACTCCATTTAATTCCAGAGTTTGGAGCCTCTCTGAGGATTGCTGTCCCCATGCAAGAATGCAGAAAGGTGACAGGGATTTGCATAGCAACTCCTCCACGTGGCACAAACTCCAATCCAATCCCTCTTGGGTGGCACCATGACCTGTGTGTGCTCCTCTGCAAAGCTTCCTGACTTGGTTCTTGCCCAGACACTCTGTCTGCCCACCAATATAGCTAATTTCGCCCTCCCTTTCCACAGCTCATGCGTATTTTTCACTTTTAAGAACCAAGAATTCTATTGTAACCCAAGATCCCTCCTCAGCCAGTGCTTGGTTTGTCAAACACGATGCACATCTTTCTATTAACTTTATCTCACTCCACAGTATTTCACTAAATTAAAAAGATACGGATCTTCCTAATTCAGAGATTCTGAATTTTGCTGTACAGTCAGTATTCTTTCTTTTTTATTCCAAAGACACATCCACAAGTTGCATCACATTATTAGATGTACCTGTTTCAAGCTTTAATTATTAATTCAATTTGCAAATTGACTGATGCAGTGCCCAGCTTCCAGGAGCTCCTAAGCATTCCTTCGTGTGTGCAGTTCCACAGCAATGCTTCTCTCCTAGAAACATCCTGGCATGAGTCACAATTTATGTGTGGAAAATAAAATATATAATCCCTTGCAGAACTAACATTACTGACCTAAGAATGACAGCATCACTTTATAATTACATTGGCTGGAATCAGAACCAGTGACAGTGCTGTTCTCAGGGCATAAAGAAGTTCAAAGTACTTTTGTGGATTTATTTTTTTGAATTATTTTAAGCCTGCTGCTTTTTGTGAGAAAGCCAGAATTCCTCTTTAAGATAATAAAAATAACAGTAACTGAAGCTGTTTAGAAAAGCATCTATGTTGTCACAGATATTCAAATCTGAAGCTAAAAGTACTGGAATAGCTGAAGAGGTTCAGTTGTAAAGACTGGATTTCTGGACAGCTGAGAACACGTATTTCACTCCATAAGAACAGCAACCAAGCATTTTCTTTGGGAATTCTTTGTCCCAAATAGAACTGAGGTATCTTTAAAAGTCCAGGTTGCACATTCCCTGGGTTTTGGAGGTACAGAATGGCTTTATCAGAGGGTACACAAAGGGGGAAAGAGAAATCCCTGAGCACAGCTGAACAGGTTAACAAAGTTTTCATGGCCAACCCTTCAAGATGCACAGAACAAACCACACTAACATGTGGAACACCAACTTTTAAGCTGCTGTAAATTCGCCTGCCACGTTGTATTCTAACATCAGACTGCTACAGGTGAAATCCTGGCTCTATGAAAGTAAAATCTTTCCCAGTAACTCCAGTTTGCAGCAGAGGACACTGCAGCACGATCTCACAGAGCCACCCAGGTCCTGGATACATAAAACCATTTGAACCTGGAAGAACTGTTAAGATGAGCTTTGTTGCAAAGCTGGAATTCTCTGCTGATTAAGCTTATATGCCTAAAAAACTCTTTTAGGCAGCTGAATGCCAAGAAACACATTTGCCCTGAAACCATCAAGAGTAGTTACAACCTTAAAGGTCTTTGAAAGGAGACAAGTTTCTCTTTTGCCCAGCACCTGTCGACACCTGCGGGCTCCCTTACTCTGCTGGAAAAGCCGAAACTCGGAAGGTGCCGCTTCAACTGCCACTGGCTGCTGCTCCAAGCTCCTAAATCTGCTGGGCTGCCACAGCTGACGTGCTCCCCAGCCAGGCAGGCTCTGCAGAGGCTGCAGGGATGAGCTCATGGCAAGGCTGGGTGTGCAGCACGTCGCAGGCACCGCGCTGCCCGGCGTGGGAGTCGCTGACAAACATCCCGACACATCCAGCTGGGATGGGAGCCTCAAGGGCCAGTAAACACGACCTCTGCTGAAATACAAAAGTGCTCTGCAACCACCTGCAGGCAGCCCAGCACTCCCATATCCATTCCAGATCTTCTGGGCATTCAGTCTTGTGGTGTCAGACTCAGAACTGGCTACAAGGAAGCTAAAAAGTATTCTGAACATCTGTTCAGCTGAACAGTCACTCAAGAACCTCAGACCAGATGAGGCAGTTTCAGAGAATCTTAACACAACTACTATTAAAATACTGTTTTCTTGAAGATTTTCTGTGTTATTGAACCACAGAATTATTTAGGTTGGAAAACACCTTTAAGATCATTGAGTGCAACCACTGCAAGACCAACCTAACCCTTTTAACACATCTGTTAAATGTGTTAAAACCTTTTAAACTAAACCTTTTTTAACATGTTTTTTAAATCCAGGTTTTCACAGACAGTAAAAACCAGGGATGGTGACTGCATCACTGCCCTGGCTAGCCTTTGAGTGGAGTATTTTGTTCCAACATCAATTTAAACCTTCCCTGGTGCAACTTCAGGCCACTTCCTCTTTCCTATCGCTTGTTACTTGAGAGAGGGAGGATTGAGAATGAGTCCAAGGTCTCGGATGCACAACAGAAAGAGATCTGCTACAAAAAAACCAGCTACTAACCATGCTGGTGCAGTGGAAGCAGAATGGAAACCAGGCTGACTACTGACCCTGTTCAAACCAGCAGAGTGTCTTCCTAACTCAGGCAACACAACTGAAGGCAAAAGACGCCACAAGTTCTTCACCTTAGGTTTTTATACATAAAAGTGCCATTTAAAACAAATAAAATACAGCACAGTTTTTGTAACTTTATAACCTGTACAGCCCCTAAACAGGCACAGGAGGCAGATGCTCTACAGGGCATGGTTTGCATATTCCTTGGTGTAACCCCCACACAGAAACCCAGAAACTGCTGCACAACCCACAGCTGGAAGTGCACATGCAAATGCTGAAAGCAACCAGCTCCTCCAGACAAACCAGTGCATCAGATGTGTCAGGGATCAAGGCTGATGGCAGGAAGTACACACTGATGTGCCTGGACTTGCAGGCTCCTTTGTATTATGGTAAACCCAGAAAGGACTTCTGCAGGAGGACAGAAAAATACTCGTATTTTTTAAAAAAAATGGTAGTACAGTAGAAGATGGGATTTTCTACAATTAGCATAAATTTGAATGCTTCAAGTATATTCAAAACTGAGACTGACTGCAGTATAACTCAAAACAGGACTGTGTAAAGGACAATATATGGCCATTTTTCAAAATCAGGTTAAAGATGGTGCAAGAACTGCTAGACAAAGTAAGATGGTAGAGCAGCTCTATGCCTGTCTCCATTACAGCACTTTGGCTTTCTCTTGTTTGACTTGAGGTCCTTCAACAGAATCAGACAATCAAGAAACTCATGACCCATTTTCCTGCTTAAATTTATAAATTGCAACTTTGTAAAAAAAACATTTTAAAAACCCAAATTCCAGCATTTCTACACTTTACTTCCTTTTCCCTTTCTCAGAAGGCAAAAAATTCCTTGGAACAGCTTGATCAAAGCATTAAAATCCCTTCAGTCCCTGACAAGGCTGTTTAGTGGCCAGAAGTGAAAGCAAAATACCTAATAAACAGCTGAGACATGTGGCCAGATGCTCTTTGTTAATACAGTTGAAAATCTTGAAACACAAATAAAAAAACACAGGTTTTCATCATTCCTACAAGATGTTGTTAACACTGAAAATTCCCAGTAGCAATTTCTCAAATGGAAATCTTTGGAATATTATGTGCAATAATTACTCATCATGAAACGAGTTTGGCTTGTTTCACTAAATGCTTGCCCAGCAACACTCAAATTGTTGGGTTTGTTTTTATAACCTAGTTTATGTTTCTTGTCCCATTTTCAAATATTTTATGCATACTGATATTTTACAATATGGATTAGGGCAGACATCTCTGTCTCAGCTAAGTATGAGAGCAAACAGCAGTGAATCAATCTTGCTTGGAGTTGAATTAGAACTCTTATCTAGAACAAAAACATTTCTGTAGGCATCTTATAAATACCATTAAGTGCAAGAAGTGCACATTATGACAAAAACAAATTACATCCAAGCTCCACCCTGACATTAAAGAATTTATGGAAGCCAAGAGAGCCACCCACAAAGACATGAATATACAGTATCAGCACTAAGCCCATCTGCCAGCCCAAGCTCACTCAGGGCTGGAAGTGTCACATTTCTCTGGATGAGCCCTCAAGAAGTAAATTTTATCATTTCTTCAGAAAGTTTCATGATTAAAAAAAAAAACAAAACAACTTGCATAAAAATTCTTCAACCTGTAATTATTAATTACATAAAAAAACTAGTTCAGGTTTACTGTTCTCAGGTAAGGGATGTGTGAAGAAATGAACTAAAAATGACCCAAAAATGTTGTCAGTTAAAGGAGGAAAAACCCTCACTTGCATATACAGTTATTAGGGAATACAAGTCATTATGATTTGATTTCCTTAAATTGAAAAGCAAACTCTGAAGTCACACACCAGTTTTAATTCACATTTACTTAACAGTTTCTTAAGCAATATCCCCTTAATTTCCTGGAAGCTTCAACAAATAGGAAATGAAAAACAACTCAGTGAAAACTCATTTACATTTTCTTTGTCGCAAGAGTTGAAAAATTGCCCTGAACCTTTTGCAATGCTCTTGTCCTGTGTGTCACACAGGGGGAAGGGAAGGAAGGAAATAATAATTTGAGGAAGGGTGCCACTATTTGTACAACCTCCCCCCTTCCCAGATCCTGGTTTCATTCCTTTTAACTGACATTTTCCAAGATGAAAAATGATAGTTTGGCATCTTTTTTTTCTTACCTGTACAACTGACGACTACAAAGCTGGCGGGGGGGAAAAAGCAACACATATTAATTTTAATTGAGTTTGTTTGATCCAAGACTTTTCAGTTTCCCCCTCACATGCAATGCCATATACTGTGAGCTGTGCCAAACTTCAGCTAATTTAGAAAATAAAATTCAAAGGGAAAACCCTTTTAAAGCAACTTTTCTATACCCCTTTGAACTTTGCTTTCAAAAAAAAATCAATTTAATACATTCATAAAGCACTAATTTCCTGAATTCCAAACTCAAGCTGCTCCTGTAAGTATCCTGGAAGCCAGTTTGACTTCTTAAAACTGATTTGCTTTCCACCATTGGGCCCTTTAGAATGATGATAGACTGCTCTGTCTGATCACTGAAAATAACTTTGGAAACTACAGATTGAGCAGAAAAAACTTAAACAAAGGCTTAAATGTGACAGACAAATCTTACTTCATTCTTAATGTTACAGCAAGTCATCATAAAAAAATCAGAGATTATCACATTTCTATGGAGTAAAAGCCAAAAAAACTAGATTATTTAAAATGGAGAGTTTATGCAACTGCATCGTAACAACTTAAGGCCACTCTGAGTGCAGAGATGTGCTGACCAAGCTTTCAGGCATTTCAACATGAGAAACTTAAAGGAGAACAAAGGTGCTTTTTCAACCTGTGGCAGCAGCTCTGAGCTGTGCCCAGAATTAAACAGGCACCTGTGGACTTAAGTGGGTGAATGCTGAAGCCTGAGAGCACACCAGAGCTGGCACTGAAGGTCCCACAGATCCTGCAGGACCCTGAATGCTTGAGTATTGTCTGTTCCATGCTGGGAAGAAAAACCCAACAACATGAGATGACTGAAAATGAAAGGGACAAATTAAGCAAAATTATCTCCATAGAAATATTTGGAAGTGCTCTGAGCAGGACAAGGCTTCATTTAGCACAAGCAGAGATACAGACAATTCATCAATTGACATGCAGAATATGACTTTTGAGGTCTATAAACAGGAAATTATGGATGCAGGGACAAGGAATGGGCTCACTAAATGTCCTTGAGCACAGTTATCCCAAAGCCAGTCAGGAGGCTCAAGGGACAGAGGGAAAGGAACCAAAGCAACCCCTGGAGGCATTTCAGAAATGTAATTTCCAGCATCAGAGGTGGGGGTTCAGCAAGGGGCAGAAGAGCCCCCCAGTGTGACACCCAGCTGCCACAGGGTCTGGGGATGTCCAAACCCCTCTTTGTGACAAGGTTTGCTCTTGGCACAGCTGGAGAACAGCTGCCTTAATTGTAAATCTTTGTTAAAAATCATGCATCATTCCAGGTTAAAAACAGATTCATGCTGGCTACAAACCTCTTGGTGAATTTGCTTGAGTCCCTCCAATGATTTTTCACTGAAGTAGTATGTTACAGATCTGTAAAATATACAAAATTTTTAATACAGATTTCCTCATCATGCTGTAAATCATTCTTTTTCTATAACTTCATTGTACTTTCAAACAGAAAACCAATCAGTTGATTTTCAAATTATGCTCCACAGAAATATGCAATATCTATTTTTAAATAGTTCAGCAAACATAACAGAAATTCTTTCCTTATCATAAAGAAAACTATTCCAAAAGTCTTATTAAAAAAATCAGTGTCACTTCCTAATAACATTATAATTGCCAATACTCTGATAACCCTTCTCAGCTCAGTTGTATTTTTCTACTCCAACACTTCTGTGATTTTTCCATCTATTCCAAGTACTTCCTACTATTAAAGATCTGTCTGTTCTTCTTGAGCGTGAACACGAATTCTTTTGATGGACACCGCTGGCAAATGTATGTGTAAATATACAGATATACTTTTATTTATACCTGGGCCAGCATTCATCAGCATTAAATCAGTCTGACTCAATGAGCTGCTTGAGGAGGTTTTTCTCCAACACTGAGGAGGTATTTCTCCAACCCTGAAGACAAAAGACTGTCCCTACCCAGGAAGACAGCACAATTAATCTGTATTTAACTGATCACGTCCAATTCTCCAATTAAGGCAGCAAATGATCTCTTTCCTGATTACGAATTTAGGACTGAAGTCTTAAACCACTGAATAAAACGTGAAGGCTCAGCATCACTCCTAAAAACAAACAAAAATTCAATGGAAACTCAGCTCAGTGAGATGAAGATTTCCATAATTATACACAGGAAGCTTTTAATAGACCAGACATGAAAGGAAAATTTATAGTCTAGATAATCTTGCATTAATACCTATTATTCTCTTGTGCCAGTTTACACAGAGCATGGGTGATCTCAGCACAGGCAAGGATTGCCCCATGGCGTGTGTGCAGATCTGAGCCCACTGATAAAGGCAGAAGTCTTGGCAGAACTGAAAGAGATAAAATAATTTTTAATTTTCTTTTAAACACAGCATATTGACAGAATCACAGTTCTAAATGTAATTTTGCCTGCCCAGAAATAACACTGGAAAAGCATTTCTGTAAAGTCAAGTATCCTGGTAACTTTGTGAAAAACATGTTTTAATGAAGTAAATTCTGAGCTATTTTATACTCCCAAGCCCCTCCCTGGCTGGAGTAACTAAAATAACATTGCTGTTGGGCTGAGCAGCCAGGGAAGTGGGGCTTGCACTGCCATGGAATTTTATTTCCACATTAAGTGCCACCTTCCTGGGCCACGACAGGAGCCCAGGCAAGGTCTGCCACTGCAGATTCTCAGGGGTTGGGCACTGCCCTCAGGCACAGAAAAATCAGCCAGCACAGCCTCAGGATCTGCAATGGCTCAGCAAAGGACCCTGGGCTCCTCTGGGCTAAGAAACATCTGATTACACACAGTCAGAAAGGAATTCTTCTGCAGATGTCAGGCTGGACAAGACAAAACAGATCCCCCACCCTTTACAACATCAAAGTCTTCTCAGCAAGAGCTGGGAATTTGAGGGGTAGCTGCTGGAGCTGTTCCCACACAACTGCACCCATTTATTCACCTCAGAAGCAGCAGAGTCAAGTGCAGTCAGGTATCTAAGGCCCACACCCCAGATAAAAACCAAGGTGACAGTCATTTATAAATTTTTGCACAGAACCTGAAAATGGGTAAAGCCATCAGGGTCACTACAATGTATTAAGTGACAGGGGAAATCGTAATTTTTATTAAATGGATTGATGTGATCTTTGTAGGTTTTGTCCTGCCTAAGCTCAGCCTGGCTGAGCAGAGCTCAGCTGGTACCTACCCACGTTTGCCATGTACTCAGGGGCCTGGGGAGTGATGTTGTGCAGAGCCTTGGTTGCAAGTTCTCGAATAACACTGTAAGAAAGCATTTCTGAGGGTTAGCAATTCAGTAGAAGCAATGTGTTAAAAAAATAATGTGTGGAAGGGATTCCTGCCCCCAACCAAAACTCAGGCAAATATTCAAAATTACAGTGCTCTCTGTCCATCCTGTGCTTCCCCCTTGTAAAAAAGCCAAAAAAAGCAAAGAGCAGCCAGCTCTCAGTGAAATGAGAAGAGCTCAAAGAGACAAGGAAAAACACCAGTGGGGCTGGTGGAACCTGAGGGCTCATTCTGTGCACTGGCAGGGACACAGCAGTAAACTGTGATTATTTCTCATGATGCAAACTGTGATCAGCACTGATAGAAATCTCACTGGTGTGATATGTACACATTTCAATCTTTGTGAACATGGAATGTGAGTAAGCACCATCTCTATGCATGAAATCTGCTTTAATTAGGATAATTGTATGGTGACAGTGTTTACCCCTCACACACACTATACAACATATAAATGGGTTTTATTAATCTATTAACAGATTGAGGTCATGGCCAAAAGGCAAAATTCATAAATCTGTTTAAGTGACAATCTGCTTGGGAGGTACAGATATCACCTACTACTTGCCCAGTTTCCTTCAGCCAAATGCTGCTCACACCTGCTGCAGGTGTGAGTAAAATTCACAAAAATAATCTACAAAAGCACAATATGCAGAACAGTCAATTCCTGGATATTAATAATTAAATTTGATGAACTTACCTATCCCAGTGGTTAATCTTCATGTTGACTAAATGATCAATCATTGGTTGTGTATACTCAGAAAAGCCAGCAATATACACACTGAAAAAGAAAAAAACCCAACAGATATAGGTTAGAAATATAGTCCAGAGACAGAGTACAGAACTAATATCTGTGTGCATTTTGGCACAGTCTGTTTCAAAGGTTTCAATCATCTGGTTTTAAGCCAACCAATAAATTACTTAAATGTGCCTTCTTCTAAATGAGATGCAGCTGAATGACAAGATGGGAAATATTCTGAATTATTGAAAAAATTTGAAATCACTTCTGTAAAACTTTCAAATTGTTTCTAAAACCTGCTCTACATACAACAAGCTTGAAATTAAATCCCATTGATACATTCCAGAAAATCCAGATGTGTGTATTAACTTGAATAATTATTTCAGATTGGAGAAACACATCACTGATATCAACTACAAGACAGGGGAAAAATAAGTTACAGAAATGTGTTACATCTTCATAAATACAATGGTCCAAAATGGAAAAAGGGTTTTCAATTTGTCCTTTTTAAAAATCAAACATATGCAGAAAGTTAATTGTGACAAAAGCTGTGAAAGCTGCAGAGTTCAGGTGTGAGATGGAAGGGAACACCAGCACTAATTACCTAAGGTGCCGGCATTACCTAATCACAGCCACACTTGCCTTGCAATCTTCAGAAGCATCAACTATGGAAAGCCAAGGTCAACACAAGTGAAGTGAAATGTTTTTTCAGTGCATCTGATGAGTGTTAAATCACCTTGGGAAGCCCAACAATCAGCAGGATGTGTTTGTGTCAGAAGGGCACAAAGGGACTCATGGATTACCTTAATTTCACCTTTTCATATCTTTGGAGTGATTAACTTTGCAGCTATAATGGTGTTCCATTAATATACCTGTGTGCAATCAGAAGCAAACAAAGAGAAAAACCAAATACTGCCACATGTTCCCATCCTGATACCTATGGAATTCATCAGAGAGGGAATCCTTAAATCCACAGCCCAGACCTCAGTTACTTGAACCAACACTGGACACAGAAGCACCCTCCACTGAGCCCTAGAGAAGAATTTGACAGTTGGTTCAAACTGTTGTTGATGCCAGCAGTGAAGGATAAAATTCACCTCTCCAGGTCCTTTCCCTGTTCTGCAGGAACACACAATAACAGACACATTTCCCCTGCCATGTGTGAGCTCTCCTCTCTTCTGTGTAGTTGCTTTTTTGAGTCCCAGGTTTTGTACTCATCATTCTTGCCAACCATTTTAATTGAACTTCCTTGCCCAGCTAAAAATCAACCTCTTGGGTCACAGGTGTAGCTAAATCCCACTCTAAGTTTTAGTTTATAACTAACTACAGTCCTCATCTTCTGTGCCCTACTGAGAATTTAATGCAAGAAGCTTTGCACACAAGTCTCTGTGCACACTTCCTGATGATGGTGCTGGATAGATTTTTGTACCCCACTCAGGTTAAGAAGCTTTTTCCTTAACTCTGCTTGTACCAAGCTCAGAACTCCTGGAATCACACCATCTCTTTACTGCCAGTTCATATAAAATAGGTTTCCTCGACCTTCCATCCTCAGAAATGTATTATGATATTTGAGCTGAATCCTCCAAATACCCACAGCAAAAAGGGCACTCAATGTGAAAAATCTGCACTAAAATATTTAGATTTGAAAGGCTCTAAACAACTATTTATACACACACATACAAATATGTGTAAATATACACATGATACTGCCCCTTTACTGGAACATTGTCATCATTTATGAACCAAATTCAGCTGTACAAATTGACACTTTTTTTTTTTTTTGAGCTTTTACTGCCCAACATTATCATGGTACGTGTTTTCTAAATAGCCAAATATATACCTGAGTGCTTTTCCCTTTAATGTTACTCAGAGAAAAATAAGGAAATAGCCAGGTAACTGAAGTATTGACCTGAATAATGACAGCCTGCTTGAAGGGCAGTGTCATTTCTTGAAAGTAATAAAATGAATGAATGAAATGGCAAATATTTTACAAAAAAATAGTTTGATTAATGGCACTGAACATGGTTTCAGAGAATCAAGCTTCTAAATGCATAAGGCTATTTATAAAAAGATTTACAAATTTATTCCTCCTGCTCAACAGTTTAAAGAAAGAAATCAACAGTAAAAATATTTTCATTTAGGTAAGTGGCACTTGAACAAAAACTCTGGAAATCACAGTGAAAGAAGTTTTTAAAAAAATTAAATTACCAATTCAGCTCTTGAAAAGTCAGAAGAACATAATCAGTCTCCAAGCCAGAATTACAGAAGACAGAAAATAAAACCTGCTTTGTCACTTTTGAATGTTTTCAATTTCCTATTAAGTACAAAAACCCAGAGTTTCAGCAATCACATAGATGCCACACACATGGATCTCGAGCAGCATGGAAATACCAGGCTCCTGCATTTCCCCATCTCCTGTGGGTGGGAGCTCTGGGGAAGGCTGTGGGAGGAGGGTGGGGACCCCAGAAGGGCTGGCAGTCGGTAAAAGGTGAAGGGATGAACAGACTGAGATGATTCTGCACAAAAGGGACAATACAGAGGCAGACAGATCAATAAAAAAATACTCGAGGTGAAGACAGAGAGTTCCAGTCTGGATTATCTTCAAAACCTCTCAGTGCAAGTCACAAAGTTGGCAGTGGAGCACGAACCATCATGTACCTGTCTGCTGTTTCTGTTCCCCAAGGACATCATCTGCTCAAGCCTTCCTGACCCGCTGGGCTCTGAGCAGCCCCATGGGGCAATTTCCTGCTCTGTCTCAAACGGGGCTGAATCACTCCATGGGTGCTGCTGTGCTGCTCTCCCCACCCTGGCTCTGCACACAGGCTGGACTCCAGGCCAGACTCTGTCTGAGACAACTCAAGCCAGAAACAGCCCTTGCTCTTCGTCATTTCCTCATGAGGAAATGCAATATTCTGTTCCTTCTGGCCATCCAGTTTGGCTCCAAACTCCCCTGATTTCAGCACCTCTGTGTTTCCAGAGCTGACTCTCTATTTCAGGACAAGCCTCTGGTTTATAACCACACCACCCCAGTTTGGATATTTCCCATCTGCTCTTTGCAGGCTGTACTGCAGAGATCAGTTTGGTTTTTCAGTCATGTGATGGTTTCATGTTCACCAATTTCGTTCACCAGAATCACCCACTCTTTTTCCCTACTGGGAGACAGGATTAGGAGAAAAGCAAGCAGGCTCAGACTTAAAGGGTATGAAGATAGATTTATTAACACACACTAAAGGAAGAATGAGAATCATTCTGTTTCCTCTTTAACTAAAAACCAAGCTGTGCTAACCCATGACACATCACTGCACACTGTGGCCAGCTTTCCACTGAGCTAACACAAGCACTCGAGTTAAAGGTCTATGCAGAGACCACAAATTCAACCACTTGGGCAAACTGCTTTTTTAAAATGGGTATAACTTGATTTTTTCACCCACATCAGAGTCTATCTGCCATCATAACAGCCTCTCCTTTGACTACAACTCCCCAAACCTCCTCATCTTTTCCAGCCTTGAGCAGCTTAGACAGTTTTGTGACACCTCTTGGCTGCTTCCTCCTCGTAGTCAAGGATTTCTCACACATGATAATTAGTTTGGTGCAAAAACAAAAATGCAATTTTGATTTACTTAAAACCATCAGTATTAAACAATGTTCACTAAGGTGAGGCAATCAGACAGGTATTTCATTAAGAGGTCTCTCATATTTAGGATAACTAATGATTGGAAACTTACCTTATAGTCAAGTAACAGTTAACTCTGTTACCAACAGCAAAATAATCAGCTGCAGTGAGAATGTCAATGCCATGGGGGAAAGTGCCCTACAAACAAAATATTATTTTAAAATGTATAATACATTCCAAACAGGCAACACGATTGAAAACAAATTTCCTGCTACTCTCTCAAGCACTGAAAAAATACAATTTAATTTATAGTAAAATCACTTGTACTAGAAACATAAAGGACATTCAATATATAAACAACAAAATACCTCACTCTGCTTGTGAGTCAATGATAAACAGCCCAAGCAAATGGCAGCAGGCAGTTACCTATGCAACAGCTCCCTTCACACCTCCCAGTCATACCAAAATATATATTTGGTTAATGCATGACTATGTATATACCCAAAAGATGATTCCTCTAGAAGGATTCAGATAAACATAAACATGTTTCCAGTTTATGTGAAGGCACAAGGTGAGCTTAATGAAATATAAAATTAGAGATTTAGGCACCACGAGGTGCATCACGTGTGGAATACACAGGAGTTTCTACTTACACTTGTATTTTATGACTCATTAATGAACTAAAAATGGGGTTGCTTTGTTTTTAAAATGAACACTGGTTCCCAACAAAGCCTGAAACACTAAATCCTACTGAAGGATCCCACTTCTGCCACCATTTCTCAAACCAGTCTGTTTCTAGAAGATAGATTTTCTAAGTATGAGATTTCCACTTCGAAATCTCCATTTCTCTATGTAAGCAATACAATTCAGATATTCAGAATTTGATTGGCTCTGGCTGGTTTAACAGAGCATCAGCAGAGGCAGCACAGCACTCATGAGCCACGATGAAGAACAAATGGAAAAGAGCCAGCTGAGACTGGCTCCACTCACTTCCAAAAGGGACACTCAGAGGGTATTAAAACAATGAGGCTCCCTGGAAGTACAGGTTTGGGATGTGATGCAGGTTTGTTTACAGCTCACTCATCCCTTCCACATTAGGATCCAGCCATGCAAAACTAGTGGGAAGTATCTCTCCATCTGAATCACTGAAGCAGTTTATCCTGGAAGCAGTGGGAGCTGCCAGCTGCTGCCAAGGTCTTGCTCTTGGAAGCAGAAACCCAGTGCTCCCCCGCAAAAAAAAGACCTGAAATCTAATTAGATCAAGTAGAGACAGAGTATTTATGGCTTATCCAAGCCTGCAAGTCTTGGTAATTCAAAGGTAAAATGAATGCTCTGTCCAAAACCCTCATGAAACCCTGATTAGGGGCAAAAAGGTACATGAGAAACACCTCAGTATGATGTAAGGCCAAAGAGCAAGACATAAAATGGAAGATATAAAAATGCACACTACATAAGGAAAATCTCAGCCAAACAATTTGAGTTCTAGCTGCCATCTGGACCTTGCTATTTGTTCCCCAGCTGTGAGTGTGCCAGTTTGATGCCACCTCACAGAGGGCACGGTGCCACCAAGCCTGTCGGTCAGACAACATCATTCCTGACTTCAGGAACACAGAGGTCACAGCCACTGGGAGAGTCAGGCTTTACAGGATCAGCCAGCAGCTTCTGCTCTCTCACAACACTTCATACTTCTCCAATATAGAAGTTGGTATTATTAGAAGTACGTGCATTTCCATTATTTATGCTCAAAAAAAAAAATCTCCAGATTTTTCAAAGCTTCCATTTACACACACTGTAAGTGGCATTCTTACAATGGCTTCTTCTGTGGCCATCAGCAAACTCTGGATTTGGGACATGTGGAATTACAAAGCTGAAGGAGGCAGGAACCAGGGAACAAGTGAGGGCAACCTTTTTCTCCAGCTATTTAGTATCTCCACCTCAGGTGAGAATATGTTTTAGCTCCTTCCAGTTCAGAGAAAGGGTGTCTCTTTCAACACACTGCAAACTCCAGAGGGTGAATCTACTCATTAAGTAACCATCTTCCTAAGCACCAAGGAATTAAAAGCAAGTACAACTTCTGACCTTCCAAATGGAGCCTGACAGTTCCCCCATACCATGAAAACTCACTGTTTCACTGCTATGTGCCAACACAGAGGCTGAAATCATCATCATGTGATGACACATTTGAATTGTGGGTCAAAGCAGAGTCTGTAAGGAACCTTTCTGGCTGTAAACTAACATGGACTGTACTCTTCTGATTAAGAAGTAATTAAAAAAAACCCAAACCCCACAGAATTTTTGCTACATGGAAGCTCTTCTACACCTGCAGCACCCAGGAGCCCTCTCTCCCCTGGAGCTAAGCCAGGCTAAGGTGTGACTTTGTTCAGCACCTCACGCAGTGGAATCAGGCTGGGCTGCTGTGTGATGCCCAACCTCTCCAGGGCAGGAACTGCAGACCCAGGAAGAGTCAGCCTGGCTTCTGTTCATCACAGACCCAGCTGGGCCAGGTCACCAAAAATCCCTGCTCTCTCCTTCCTAATCCTCTTGCACCCTTTCTCTGCTATTAACTTACTTCTCTCTAGAAATACACACTGAACATGAACAGATGGTTTAACAGCCAGAGTTCTAAAGGAACAATAGGCTCAGAACACAGATTTTTCAGGAATGTGTCAGGTGACAGCATTTTAACAGAGACCCCTTAAAGAGCAGCTTATTGATAACAAAATTAATTTAACCATGCTCATATGTCCTGCTCTGTTCACAGGAACACACTGACTGAACCATTCCTCCCCACACTCTCTCTCTCTCAGTTGTATATTCAGCTTTCTTAATTCCTGGTGAGAAACCAGGAAATCCAAAGCTTTACCCTATTTGCTTCTCCTCCAAGTTTGAAAATCAAAGTTGTCTTGAGGTTTTTAACTACTTAAATGTGGCTAAGTTACACAGGAACCTACCACAACGCTTTTTACCAAAGGACTTGGGTACCTCCAAAAGTACCAGATTTCTCAAAATACCTAGATGGTACAAGAGACAAGCCCAAAAACTGAGTTTAAGACTCTTGAGCCTTGTTTACTGTGGAAACATCAACTACAGCAATGATTGCACAGCCCACTTCAGTTGTTCTGCTTTTATTAAAGACAAGAAAATCAATGAAACAAACAAAAAAAAAACCAACAAAAAACTGCACTTTTCATGTTTTAAATGCATTGTAGTTTCCAGGGTGTACAATGACCAGCTCAAATCCTACTTTCGGTTTTCTGAAGGACTGAAAATTACCAGCAAGCTCATTTTCTTCCCAAACCAGAATACTAAAATAAAACTCACACCTCAGAAAAATATTCTACGAGAACTTGCTGCTCATAATGAAAACAATTATTTTGTGACATTCTTTCACTCAATTTTTCCAAAGCCACGGTGGCTAATTTTGATTTTAGGCACTCCATGCTTACAGTAACCTCTGAGGCACAAATGAATGAAGATGCAGGGAAGTCACCATACCTGTCTCCCAACATTCTCCTGGAAGGCAGCCTGAGGAACAGAGAACAAACACACCAAAACGAGTCAGGTTTGCTTTTTGATAAACACCAGAGGATGAATTCAAAACACACAACAATATAAATGACCCATGGCTTTTCTGTTTTAAATAAAGTAAACTTTGTCAGTAGAACAAGCCCGCAGGGCTTTTCTGTTTCTGCATCTCCACGTTCTGCTGTTCCTGGAGCCCTACGTTGCACGGCAGCAGTTGGTGAATGCAGCTTGATTAAACTCGTCACACCCACACAAGTGCTTGGGAGTAGTGACACAAGGCTTGGCCCTGGGATGGAAAGTCAATGCCTGTAGACAGCAGCAGCTGAGGCAACTCACTCCTGTCTGACTTCAACATCATTTGCTAAGAGTGGGCAAAGTTTAATTCTTTGTCGATAAAAACTTCGGGCAGAAACCATTGAGACTGCAATACTTATCCACAGGGTATAAGTCTGAAAGCACACTGAAACACAGGGCTTGTAAAATTTGAAGACAAAATTCATGTATATCTCTTGTATTTTGCACTAAATAAAATCTTCCAAAAAATGTAATGAAAACAACCATAAAGTTGATCTGTCTACTTTTTTATGGCACACAAAAGAAAACCTGCTTAATTCCCTACTTGAATTTTCTCTCTCTCACAAAAAAGCCCACTATTTTTATCCCTTTAAAGGCCATAAAATCCTAAGCACTAATAAAAATCTTCTGTAAATTTTAACTCTTAAGAGAGGGAAGATCATTGTAATCTAAACACTCCTCCAAGGAACTGCCACTCTCTCTGCACAAACAGCTTTCCAACAATCAACACCACCTTTAATGGACAGGGGGAAGTTCCTCATGTTTACTAAAACGCCAAAAGAATTTGGACAGCCAGAGCTTCTGTATTTCCTCCACAAAGCCAGCAGCCCTGTGGTAATCCACCTGTGACAACAACAGGTTGAGCTGGCTCCATGAAGATCACACTGTGCAGGTGGAGCAAGGGCTGACGCCAGCCGGGATGGAGCCGGAGCCTCCCGGAGCGTTCCCGAGCTGCTGCCTGTTCAGGCTCCTGCTGCCTGTTCAGGCTCCTGCCTGCAGCCCCTGCACACCTGCCCGGGCAGGTCCAGCCTGCTGCTGGCAGCACAGGGCACAGAGCACAGCCTGGGAGCCCACCTGCTGCCAGCAGTGCCCCTGGGCAGCACATCCAGCCGGGATGGAGCAGGAGCTGGGGCTGCAGCGGTGCCCTGGGGCTGCAGCGGTGCCCTGGGGCTGCACCTTGCTGGATGCTGCAGCCCAGCTGCTGACACAGGTCTTTTCCCCTCCTCTCTTTGCTCCCAAGCCAGGCCAGCAGTGCCTGTCACTCTGCAGCATTCATTTCTTTCTAATTCCAGCTTTAGGTCCTGTTTTATGATACCCTCGATGTATTGAAGTCCAGCATAGGCTGGAGATCAATCAGATCTCATTAACCTGTAGCCAGTTATTTGTGGAGCTCTGAGCTCCCCCTTGGTGAAAAGAAGGGGATTAGGTGATAATCTTTTAGCCCATTCCATAAAATAGGTATGTTTGGGATGCAGAACTCTGGTGTATCCAGAATTCCAGTCTAATGGGGTTAGAGTGGTAGACTGGGCAGTGCTGGGTGAGCAGTTCCACTTGATGACCTTAAAGGTCTTTTCCCACTTCTCCCACCCCATATTTTATGCTGCTGAGACCCTTTTTACTTAGCACAGGCACATTTCAATGAGGATGGCATTCTCTATCATATCCAAGGGATTTCATAGTTTAACCACTGCATCACAATGTCATTTAAAAATGTGCTGCTCAGACAAGTGCCTAAATGATACAAAATCCATAAAGCCCTGAAATTCCTAAAAGATGCCAAATTCCTAGGAGATGCCAAATACTTCCAGTGTTTTTTGAGAGTAGTTTTTCATTTTTTATACAATCTCCTGGAGATGGAGAAACTGGATACAAAGATACTAATTTAAAGATTCCATGAAATCAGAACCAAAGTGACCAACTAGTCTGGCAATATGAACACTCTTCTTTCCCACAAAAAAACCTGAAAAAAACATTACGACATTCTCTATAAGTATTTTGTTTAAAACTAGGTATTTAAACACTATCAGCCAAACAAGAGGGTAAAAAAAAGCCTCTCTTTGAGATGTCAGAGCTGAATAGAATGCAATTCAACATCACTTATTCATCTGATTATTCCTTAGACTGATTATTCATAAAAGAATTGCATAAGCCAGCCCAGAATGCCTGTGGAGCTTCAAAAGCAGAGTCTTGTTCTATTCTCTCTAACCTCAGGGTTCAAAATGTCTCTATTCACCATTTTATTTTATTGGTGTTCTGCATTATAATATATGGCATATTGTAAGAGATGGAAAATCTAGTAAAACCTGTTGTTTATTTAAATATGTGTTTAACTGTAGTAATGATTGGAAATATTTAGCACTCCCAGGTATTTTTCTTCAAAATTGTCATAATGGCTGGTAAACACAAAATATTTCTTTGCCTTTCTAAAATAAAAGACAAGGCCTCAGTAATTTCATACATGTCCATCAAACAGCTATTCCAAATTTTGACCAGCTCTGAAGTAGAAAGTACTAGTAAAAAAATTAATGAGACTGGAGGTAGCTGACTTGCAGACAGCTCAGGAGCCTGGGTTACAGCAGAAGAGGAAAGTGAGGAGAAATGTGCTGGGTTTTGTAATTAGAAATACAGATACACAGGCTGCACTGAACTCTCAGCTTTAGTCTGGCTGGTTTAGCACACAGCTCATGGTCTAACTACAAGCTGAAGTGTAGAAACACACTGATGATCACACAGGACAATTAATCAAGCCACCAAAGGTAAGCAGCACAGTTGTAGTGGCAATTGTGTTATAAAGATTTCTCCTTGGTGTCTACATAAACCCTGATTCCAAGGGAATCCTAGGGATTACACAAATAATTCATTTTTGACCACCTGTGCTACCTAATGTTTCTTTGCAGAAATTCCTCTAAGGAACCGATTTGAATAAAGGGACTTTAGCCAAGAACAGCAAATTCTACAGTTTCTAAAATGTAGGAGTTGAAGTCTGGGGGAAGCAGCATTGCTGCTATTTGTTAGTGGTACAGTATGGGAAGAGTTCTAGCACTACTCAGCAATCTGCAGCAGCTTCGCTTGCTCTGGTCTGAGCACCTTCAGACCCAGGAGCTGTGGTGGGGTTGCTCAAGCACTGACTCACTTCCCCAGCAATTACACTGCAGCTTCATTCAGCAGCTTCAACTCCAGCAGAGGTGTGGCTACAAAAAGTAATGATGCTGTCCAAGTATCCCTGAGAAACCCTCCTGATGTTCTAAACACATCAGCTTGCAAAATTTCAGTCAAAAAAGTCAGACAGACCTGGTAACGTGCATATTTTTAACACATTCACAGTGACATTTATTGTCAGGAACAGAAACATCTGGTTCTTTGGCAGACACTCATTCTTTAGTCCTGGTTTGAGCTCATACAGTCATAGGGTGGAGTTTTTTACATTTGCAAAAGATAATTTGGTTTATCTGTTAAAAGATACAATTCATACTTTTTTTTTAAAGAAAGCAAGTTCGATATCTACAACACACAGACTTGAATTCTCATAGATAAGATGTCCATTCTTTCTTCTCAAATTCTGTAACTATAGCAATCTGTAATTCTCCATCATTTCGCTTCTCTTAAGAACACTCCTCTCAACAGCACAAATATTTTCTACAAAAGATTTCCACAGAATATACCTTGGTGTCAGTTCTATTCACTGCCTAACAGTATCTGACTAATGGATTTGTCACTCTTTTAAAAATTCCCAGTCCTATGGGAACAGTTTTATATAACAACTAAAAATATGTTTCAAGGAAAAAGATTATTCTAGAAATTTTCAAGTTACCATGATTAAAGAGTAACATGATTAAAGAGTAAAGAGGCACAATCAGGAAAGTGTAACCTCACAAAACTCCCCAGCTTGGAGACTTGCAAAAGAGCCAATATCTGTGTATTATATAGGACCCTTTTGTCTGTGATCTTGTGACTAAAAAAGTGATAAATAATTCTTAGATACTTTATCTTGATCATCATGACAACAATACAGCAGACTGTTAACTGTGGCCAGAAATCAAGATGTGCATCTGTGGATTATACAATTTAACATCTAAATTCACATGATACTTCTAAGGATTTAAAGAAACACTTTTTTTGCTCCCAACATCATATTTTGCTTCTCAACTGTAGTTCTATGTAGTTAAATCTACAAATTATTAAATGAAAACAAACAAAAAATAACAGAGGCATGGAAGCTGGGATGTGGTAACTTACAGAAGCAGCTCTTCTGCAATTAACATCACGATCAAATACTGCAGCAATAACCAATGCACTGAGGAAATAAAACATTGAGCATTAGTACCAAATATATGAAAAGAAATGTGCAATGCCATCATTTCAACATTTAGCCTTCTAAGCAGAACAGGCAGCTCCAAGAATAAGGAGCTTATTATTTAGAAATACAAGCCTGAACTAAAATCTGAGTTGAAGTAACCTTGTACTTTCTTGTTTCTTTAGTTTGCTGTGGACAGCGCAACAGCCACTGTATTAAAGGAATTTATGGAACACACAAAGACATTTTTAAACACAAAAATTCTTAAAACACCTTTTACTGCACAGAAAACTTTTCTGTTTTAAACAGAGCAGGGGTTTAAAACCTGGACATAATCATGTCAGTCATGTCAATCATGCACTGTCACTGTGAGACAGTGCAATTTTAAATTAAAACTTGGAAACACAGTTTCTCAATAGCCAAACGTACAGCAAGTCTTGTGTAAGGCTTCAACACAACACAAAGTGAAGGAATGGAAACCTGCAGTTATCTCCACAAGAACAGTCACATCCTGTAAGGCACAAAAGTCAAACAATATGCAAATCCTGAAAAAGAGTAACCTGCAAGACGAACTGCAAAGCAGTTTTTTAGGGTGACCTGAAGAGACAAAAGGATGATTATATGAAACTATTTCTTCATGCATGAAGTCTGGTGACCCTGCACGGGGTAATTCTTCTGCCTCAAAAGAACTGCTGTTCAAAGATGTGCTACACAACACAGGAGAGAGAAAATATCCCAGGCCATGCAGTCTGCAGCTTCAGAAATCCACCTCCAGCATTCAATTAACTTCAGCAACAAATAAACATCACTTCAGGAGAATCATTTAAGCAGAAAATTATTCCTTTCAAACCCTGAAACTCTTCATTACATGATTTATTGACTCCAGGCAAAACCGGAAATAAATACTGGCTGAAAAGCAAATTCAAGATAGCTTTGCTTCAGCATAAGGATATTAATTACACTGATAATATCAAACTTCCCTGGGTAGTAGCTATCAGTTCCCTACAGTGATGAATACTGTGTTGTTCCAATTCTCTGAAATGCACAGTCAGCTTAGCCTCTGTAATTTCAGTTTATCTCCATTAGGGAAAACAGGAGACAGAAAGCCAGAATGAAATGAAAACAAACCCCAAGAAAGTGTTCTAAAGACAGGTAATGCTTTCTTATTGCTAGCTGCAGGAGCAATACCCCTCTCTGCCACAAAGACAAGAGGAAAGAGGAGGTGATCCAAACAACAGAGCCTGGAAGAGCAAATGCTCAGGAAGCATTCCATCAGGAAGCAGCACACATGTTGAAAAACTGCTCACTGCTGAAAATCTGCTGGGCTGGATACACACTCTTCATACCATGCTTGCTAATCCTCTGGCACACAGAGAGACTTAAAAATTATTTTAAAAGGACACTTAAGGAGTATATAGCTTTAATGATATGACTAGCTCCCATAAATGTTTTAATTGGAGAACTTTCAAGACTAAAAGAATTGGGAGGAAAATGATCCTTGAAACCAAAAAGAAGCGAACTTCTGCCTGGCATTTCTGGTTATACAGACTGGAAGCTTGAACAGTAATTTGTCAGTTATGCACTATTTCAATATCGGTCTTTTCTAAAGAGGGGAAAAAAAGCCCAACCGCAAAAAAACTCCTCATCACACCAAGAAGCTCAGAATCCTGCATGCTGCCCTCACTGCATCAAACAAGAGCTCATCTTATAATCACATTGTACTTTTCCATTTTTTCTTACTCTTCTGTTACCTTAAGGCAAAGCTGTGTAAGTAAAGCCAGCAAAGCAAGATATTGTCTGTGATGCCACCTGAGTCACTCAGTGCTGCAACCAAACACTGTGTGAGGCAAAATAAAACCCCAGGAATTCTATCATTGCCCTTTTATACTCCTAAATCATACTGCAGTCATCTTCACCCTTTTAATGAATTATTCTAACTTATCAAACTCCACAAATACTCTTTTCAGGCTAATTCCCACTTGGAAATGCAGGCACATCCTGCACGAGGCCGAGCTTAGTGCAGAGGGTGGAACACCTCTAAGGTGTCTTCACCTGTCTGCTTTGTCGTGGGAGTTTATGTGATACTGCACCAGGATTTCCTAACATAAAGAAACTGTTTATGTCAAACCAAGTGGGATATTTTTTTAAGCTACTCAAAGGATTGTGTCTTGACTTGCCCCAAGTGCACCACACCTGCCCGCTGCCAGGCAGAGCAGAGGATGGCTTTGCACCCTCCAGTCCCTGTGGAACACCTTTCCTGCCTCCTGTGCACCCTCCAGTCCCTGTGGAACACCTTTCCTGCCTCCTGTGCACCCTCCAGTCCCTGTGGAACACCTTTCCTGCCTCCTTTGCACCCTCCAGTTCCTATGAAACACCCTTCCTAGCTCCTTGAGGGATAAGGAGCCTGCATGCCTGACAGCAGTTAAGTGCACAATAAACACAAACTTCAAAAAGTAAATTGCAATGTTATCAGTCAACTAATAGTTCTCCCTTTCCTCATTATCCCTTCCTCACTCCCCCAAGGACTCACCTAGCTGGCTTCAGGGAAAGTCAGAAGGACTCAAAGTGTGTCAGTGGGCACTCCCCAGCCCATGTGGATCTCAATCCCTTCCTGACAAGGGGGAAGAAACCAGGAAGCAGAGGCAGGCCAGGTGAGAGACATCAGAACACAGAAATAAGCACAACCACCAGTTGCCCTCAACTTACAAGCACCAGGTGTACCAGGCAATAAACCTGAATTCCCCTTACCACCTGTAGCAGGTACTTCCAGTCTGCACTAGCCACAAGGAGCAAGAAGCTGATCCTACTGCTATCCCCTGGGAAGCTGCTACCATCAATTCCAATTTGCCACTCTGAAGCTGTGGAGGAGAAAAATAAACTTTCAAACCTCTTGCCTATTTGGTACAAAACCAAAATTCCCTTCCTGAGCCCTAAAAGGCTTTGGTGCCAGGTAACAGGACAGCAAACTCCTCCTCCCTGCTGTACATTAGGAAAGGCACAATAACCACCATAAGCAAAGTGGCTTTGAACAATCCAAGCAAGCTAAAAAAGGAGATGAGAGCAGTCAGACCTGGGTCTGTTGAGCACTGCTGCTGCAAACAACCCCCTCTGCACCTCTCCTGTCACGCCAGTGCCCACCTGGGAGGGCTACACAGCGAGCTGGGTGATGAAAACACATCTAAACTCAGGGGTTTTTTTTTATTTTTTGAGACCAGAGCAGTTGCCCTGTTCACTTTATCCCATGGAGCTGTGTCACACCACTGCAGGAGCCACACAGGGGAAGGAGCAAGCACTGCTCCAGCCACACTGCAGATGACTCAGATTTAATTCCTCCTGTTTACCTAGGAGAAGGTTTAAGAAGAAGGAGAAATGCTGTGACCAATACCAATTCCACACTGCCCACTTTTGCAGTCCCTCTAACCCAGCTCACACAGAGCTCTCACATGTCCTGTTGGCCACCCACCCTCCTACAGTGTTGAGTGGGTTATTCCAATCCAAAAATATGAAGTTAAATGGTGGAAGTGTAAGAAATACACATGTGGAAAAGAACAACAAGATATGGTTAGAACAGGGAAAGGAAAGGAAAGGAAAGGAAAGGAAAGGAAAGGAAAGGAAAGGAAAGGAAAGGAAAGGAAAGGAAAGGAAAGGAAAGGAAAGGAAAGGAAAGGAAAGGAAAGGAAAGGAAAGGAAAGGAAAGGAAAGGAAAGGAAAGGAAAGGAAAGGAAAGGAAAGGAAAGGAAAGGAAAGGAAAGGAAAGGAAAGGAAAGGAAAGGAAAGGAAAGGAAAGGAAAGGAAAGGAAAGGAAAGGAAAGGAAAGGAAAGGAAAGGAAAGGAAAGGAAAGGAAAGGAAAGGAAAGGGTCTGTGACATCCCTGCAGGAGGTCACTTTACCCAAGTGCCTTCAGCACCCAGCTATCCTCTGCAGGTACAGAACAGCAGAAAGCCATTCTCTATATTTCATCACAGTACAGGACATAGCTCAAAGCAATGCTTCAGATTTCCCCAGTTCTGCAGGACAATCCTGCCCTGGAGCAAGCTCCATCATCCATCCTGAGCCACACCTGCCTGTTCCCCCCTCCCAAAGGCAGGCACCACCCTGGGGAAGCCAAGGCTGCCTGCCCTCGTGCCCTGCACTCACAGCGTGTACCCGTGCTCTGCTGCACAGAGACAGATCCCAGCACATCCCAACAGATCCCAGTTCCCAAGGGATCCCAACAAATCCCAGCACATCCCAACAGATCCTAGCTCCCAAGGGATCCCAACACATCCCAGCTCCTGACCCCCCCACACCAGCCACCACAGGCAAAGGAACCTACACCCTGCACAGCTCCACACAGTTCAGATAGCCAGCAACCATTTAATCACTCTAATTGTATTACAGAGTGCAAGTATGTTTTCCTTTTTATTTTTTGTTTGGGTTTTAAACAAACAGTTCAGCTCCTTACTGTGCACCTGCCACTTCACAGACAGCAACTTCCACACCCAAGGGGGCAGGAATCAAATTACCCACATTTCCAAGTCATTAAATTCTGTTTCACTTTCCTCATAGGTAAGCTTAAAAAAGAGAGGCTGCATGTAGAGACTGGGAGAGAAACAAAGCTCAGTCAAGTAGTGCTTTTATAATGATATGCTTGAACAGCAACTTCAGTGTCTGCATCTCCAGAAAGAGCAACACTGTCCTGCAAAAGAAGTGAAGTTTCATCTACACTGCCAAGAATTTTCTTTTTGTGGTCTTGTAGTTTGAATAGATGAGGCAAGGGTTTAGAAACCAGTTTAACTAGACTTTAACAAACCATTAAGCAGAAGTGAGCAAGTGTATCTTGTTGAAATACAGATCGGGAAAAAAACCTGACATGGAAAAAAACAAGAAAGTGCTATTAGAAATACTCTTGGGCATGTATTTCCAGTAAGTGTTCTCTATATTTTTTCTTTTTTTTTTTTTTTTTTTTTCTTAAAAGAGTGGCAAGGTCAGGAAGGAGAAGGGCTGATCTACGATCTTCAGCAATCTAAGTTTGTAACTTCAATATTGTGCCAATTTCATCACTGAAGAAAATATTCATTAAAAAACAGGGAAGAATCAGCTGACAGTGAATATGGAGAGAAGGATTTATTTCAAAGCACTGTCAGAAATTTTACTAAAAAAAAAATCTGACTTCATGCAGTTTAAAGTGATTTTTCACTGGTCTAAAGTGAAATATTTATCTTCCTTGACTACAGAAAACATGATGTCTTTCAATTATATAATGATATAAGAGAAGGAAAAAAGAATCCCCTACAAATCACACTCTGCTTTAATCTGTGGCTGCTGGTAAGGGGACATAGGGCAGGATGCTGTTTATGTATTTTGGTATCTAAGTGGGTCCCATGTGCTTCCAGAGTGCAGGATAAACCCTGTACAATTCCCAGCACTGAGCAAAGCCAGCAGCTCAGGACTGCAATCACTCACCACACTTTTGGAAGGTATTTACTATTTTTCTCTAAGAGTGTGTATTCTTATCCAGACAGATGTTTTTGCTGTGTAATTCAGCTCACAATGGATATTATGCACTTTGTTTCAAGATGCTGAGTGCTGCATTTTTGAAGGGTAGCAACAATTTGCTTGTGGCTAGAAGTATGACTCTTCTTTAAGTAAAACAGTGACACACCTAAGGCTAGATTTAAAAAAAAAGCCGTGTGTAATTATCGGCTTGCTGACACAATAGGTGAAACTGTGTGTCATACTTTATTTGAAGTTGTTTTTTTTTTTTCACCATTTCTCTTTGGAGTGGCAATTCTACCTTTGAGAGTTGATTTAGAAAAGGAATGGCCACTATAACAACAAGGATTTTTAAATAAAGCCTTGTATAGCATTAATACTTGCTAAAATATCTTGCAGCTTTGTTGGAAAACTAAGGTATTACAAACTACAACACCTTACAGCTGTTCATTAGCAATTTTCAGCTTCCATCCCCTGCTTTTCTCCATCCCATCAATTTATTCCCAACAACTGAAGTTGTCACAGGTGGCACAGACACAGCACTCATTGGTTTTACTACCACAGGCAGAGGGATCTCAAATATTGTCATTTGACACTTTCTGAAAGGAAAATAATTTGTTTCCAGAAGAGGTTGGAAGTGGAAGGACACCAGCTTCTTCAGAAACACAACCTCTTGGTATGAATATCTGTTCCAGAGGTCCCACCTACAGCTTTGGGACTATAAAACTAAATACCACAAACCCTGAAAAATCACAGGGGTAAACCTGCATCAAGCCTATGAAGACCAACACTGCAGTATGGCACGGGGAAAGGAGTAAATGAAAGATGAAATATATAGCTCAAAGCATCATGAGCAGAAGAAAAGTTCTGATAAAAAGCACTCAGATCAGAATTCTGATAAAGGGAGGGCTTGAACACCCACAATTGGGCTTTCTTATGTTTCTGCAAGTAACAAGCTTGCCTGACCTAAAAATAAACCTTTAAAGCTTTTCAACTCAGAGGATGAAGCAGAGGTTTCATTTTCATCAAGCTGCTGACCAAATCTAGAAAAATTACCAGATTTGAACCAGACTTCAGGACAAGTCTGGCCATACCAAGACTAAAGATTTGCTGGCAGTGAGAACACAAATGTAACTCTGCAGAGCTGTTACCACCCTGCCAGAGCCATTTGTTACCACTCTGGTCAGGGCTGACAGCGTGCCTTCACTGCTACCATTAGTGCTGGTTAGATTAAAAACAAGAATACAAGATTGTACCCATGGGATTATTTCACTGTGCAAATACTTCTTCAGGTACCCTCAGTTCAGAATTTCACACTACATATAATTTACCATGAACTCAGCTAGAAGTGAATTAAATATGAACCTTCAAAATAAAATATCACATTAATAACTTACTGTGGCAAATGTCACTGTTGCTAGCATGCCAAAGTGAAGCAGGACTATCCTGGAGTTTCACATGCTCTCTCCAAAAGTTATCCCAAAACAGTGGATGGCATCACATCCTAGCACAGCTTAGAGTTACCAGACTCCTCTCCTTTAAATCTATGCCAGTGTAAATGAAACATCATCAAAACATCATGAAACAATTGATGGGAGAACCAAGGCTAAAATGTCTCAGCATTTCTTGTCTGCTCACTATGGAAAAAATGGAAGAAAAATGGTGCTTGGCCTTAAGAAGTTGGACAGCAGGTTCTTAGACAGGAAGGTTTTATCAAGGTCTCAAAAAGCACCAGGAGCAGGTACCACAGGACAGAGATTTTCTGGGTGACCCTACATTGAAGGACCAGCACTGAAAAGTGAAGCTCCAGGGGTGAAAAACAGTAGAGACCAGTCAGGACACTGTATCCAGGAATAAACATGGATTCATTTACAGATTGTCTCAAGGAACTTTAAAAAGTGTTTTTAAAGAGGAAACAGTCATATATTCTTTGGGAACCTGCTGAGCTCAGTACGTAGCCCAGTGTTGGCAAAGTAAAGCTTTTTGTGTGAGATTGAAATAGTTCTGTCAGCAATCTAGAAACAAGGAAGTCCCTAAAAATTAAAGCAGATATCCAGAACCACAGATCACTGTATAGTCCAAACTTCTTTCTATTGTTTTGAAAAATAAAATACTAAATGATCACTGACCAAAACCCTTCTGTTGGAGACAAAGCTGCCTGAGTTGCTGCTGTCAGTGGCTGTACTAAAAATGTGCCAAGAAACTGTTAAAAGGCACCTTTGTGTTTGCAGTGCAAGTCACACATTAAGAAACCCTGAAATGTCAGCCAGTGTGTGGCCAACAAAAAGACCAAACAATAAAGAGAGAATCCCACAGCCAAGGAGGAGGGAGAGCACAAGACAAAAGAAAAAAGGTAAAACCAGTTTGTATCTGCAAAAATATCAACAGTATTAAGTGAAATGTTGCAGCAACTTCTAGTCCACCATTGCAGTAGCACAGATTTGGAAAGCTCTTCAAGATTTTACTTTTGAAAGCCTTTTGAAACAGAAACCACAGACTGAAAAAGAACTACACCAGGCACTTCCATTCAGTGTTAAGTGAGATCCTGGACTCTGCTCTGCTCTATAAAATCATATGGTTTCAAAAGAGGAAAACTTCTCTCAGGTATTTGTTAAATTTAACTCAAACATCTTCTTTGTAATAATAAAACCCCCATTATTCAGAAGTGCTGTGTAACTAAGAATTCAGTATTGCCAGGTAAGGTTCTTACCCCTTTCAGAAACTGGAAGTGGTTTTATTTTTTATTCAAAATAATCTGTGAATTGGAACACTTCAAAAGGAAAATTATAATTTGTACAGAAGTAGAGCTGAGATGTACTTTATTCTTTTAGACTTAACCTGCTCAATTTGCAAGATGTAAGCTGGTCAATAAAAATATGATTTATTCTTTGCACAACACCCATCTGACAAAATCCCAGAAATCTTGGATTGTTAGGAAAAAGACACACCTGAAAAAGTAAGAAACAACCTCTTCCTTAAGTTTCCTCCAAGTATTTCCAGCCCTTTATGACTCCATAAAGCAACTCCTCCATTTCAGAATGGTTTGTTATTTCCACCTCTACTGAACCAAGGTTCCAAATCTTCTCTCTCTTCAACTTCTCTTCTTAAACTCCCTGAGCTGATGTCACCGAGTTCCCCACAGATAAAGTGGATCAAGCAGACAAAAGATGACAGACACCCTGCCAAAGCCTCCACTGATTTCTCTTATCCATCTTACAGTGAGTTTCTTTGGATTTTCCTTTAAAAAACAGGTGAAGAGAGGGAAGTGGAGTCATCACACAATAAGGAAAAACTTTGAGATGTTTACATCACTGCCATCCCACTCAAACGCAATTCTTTACTTTTAAGCTATTCAGCACATATGTTAGTGTTATAAATGATATTAATGATTTAGGTAATTTGTGTTAAATGTTACAGTTAATTGATACATAGAAGATATTGAGCAATAACTGTAAGTTGCAAAAACTGCAGAAACAAAGAAGTCACAGACCGCCTGGCCTTAGTTCAGGATACTTTGTATCCTAAGATATGGAGAAAGGAAGAAAGGAGAGAGATATGGTGAAACCATGGTGACCACAGTGCAACGTTCCCGGGGACGTGCTGTGAGGAAGAGGAGAGACTTCATCCACTGACCACCCTGAGAGGGCAGGAGACCCCAGACTCCTGGAATCAGAAGACCCAACTGTGACCAAATATGGGAAAGCATGGACTGGGGAGGGACCAAGGAGGGTGTGTAACCAAAAAGTTATAAAAATAGGAAATTGTGGGGAAAACTCCAAAAGCTGTGTGTGGAGCATGAGTCAAGACTTGTGTTCTCCGGCTCTCCCAGCACGCTGCTCGCTTCGGCTTCTCGCTTTAATAAAGTTTATCTAATCAGCAATCAATTATTGGGTCCGTTACAGTTAACATTAGCAAACCTCCTGAGTTTTAACAGATGTAAGAGATGACCTGTGTCAGTTTCCCAGCACCAGGGCTTACCTGGAGATGTGGTTGATGAAGGGGATGAGCTCGGCGGGCTCGTAGGCGCGCGCGAAGGCCCAGCACACGTAACAGGCCGCGTCCCTGACGTTGGAGCCCACGCTGCACGCCCCCCGCTTCTCATCGTACGTCAGCGCCTTCAGCATCACGGGAACCACTGGCACAGCAAGACAAAGCCACACAAAGCAACAATCAGCATCTTCAAGGCCATCTCCTTCCACCTCCACAGATTCAACTGTCCCAGGTTGCTCCAAGCCCCGTCCAGCCTGGCCTTGGACACTGCCAGGGATCCAGGGGCAGCCACAGCTTCTCTGGGCACCCTTCTCCCCACCCTCACAGGGAAGGATTTCCTCCTGATGTCTGACCTAAACCTACTCTCTTTTAGTTTAAATCCATCCCCCCTTGTCCAGTCACTACATGCAAGAGTCAGTAACATTTTTTCTACAGATAAAAGAGCTTCCAAAACCTGTACGGATAATTCTTTTACACCGTTCTAGAAACACATTGTCACAGTTCAAGAAATGTGAATGCAGGGCTCCCCAGAGGGCCTTCATTTGGTATCTGCACATCCAGATAGCAAATCTGAATACATCTCTCTCTAGATGGCACAACTGTATTAAATGAATGATGTTTGCAGAAACAACAGCCTCTACAAAAAAAAGGAACAATTTCTCTCTCAATTTTCTTTCTTGTATCAAATTTATCAAATGCATCTTTTTTCCTTAGAAAATACTTGTCACAAAGTGATCCCATTAACAAGAAATGGGATCACTGAGCTGTATTTCATTAGCAATCTGTGCCTGGATATCCTTGAGTGGATATAATCACAAAATAATTAAAACTTCCATGTGCTGTTCATCACTGTGTACTGCTGCTTTAAACAAAAAGATAGATACCATGACTGGAGAAGTGAAGTGTTAAAAGGCTGTTTAAATTCATTTTAAGCTGCTAAAGAAAATCAAGCAGTAGATACAGGGATGGGTGAGATTTGGCTAATGGGAGCATAAACACTACAAGGGAGAAAGAGCAATTCCCATTCTGGAACAACGATACAGCAGAGATGGATGGATTGTTGGGCATTTCCCAGTTCCTAAGAAACTGCAATGAAAGTATTTAAAAATGCTGCCTAGCTTGTTTTGAAAATTGCTGCATCAACTGATGAGAAAAATGGAATTTGCTGGTTCTACAGGAACACTCAAGCAGGTGCCACAGGCAATTTTGCAAAGCTGCAGCACGTTTCCCTCAGTGCAAGTGACCACTCCCAACTGCAAGCACACTCCCACCTCTGTGCAGGGAAGGAAAAGGGGGCAGAAGGCCCCTCCGGCAGCTCCTCACATTTGGATTGTCTCTGTGAAAGAAAAAATGTATTTTTGCAGTTTAATGTCCCAAATGCTGGGCACAGCACCAGTTTGTCAGGGTCAGGGACAGTGATGATGCTCCAGGGTCTGTTGGCCAGGGCAACTCGAGCTCTCACACCTCTCTGAGCCCTTTTCCTACACCTGGGAGTCACAGCACTGCTCTGTGTGACTGCAAAGTCTGGAGTCCCACAGTCTGTAAAGTCTGTGTCCTTTCTGGACACAGAAAAGAAAGGAAACAACAGTGGGCACTGGGGAGGTGAGACTAACAGGGGAAACAAGGCGAAGTGTGCAGCACTGGTAATTAGAAACACAAGAACAACAAAAGAAATATTGATCTAGGGGGCATCTGGTGAAGTTTTGTGCTATCACTGGTTGAATATTTACTGGTGAACCATAATGGGAAATGCTGAATATAAACTGCTGCTGACACAAGTGTGTGTGTGTGTTTTAAAAAGCAGGTCCAGCATTACATTTCTTGTAGGTTTTTGAGAGTTAAAAATCTCAAAGGAAACACTACCCAAAATTCCATGTTTAACTTCATTTCTTGCTTTGGAGTTCCTCAAACACCATGTCAAATCTTAACCTAAAATCACTTTACCCAAAAAATCACAGATTTAAAAATCCAAAAACTTTATGACAGAAGTCTTCCAGAACAAACTTATTTTAGTTTGCAGAGACTAATTCTTTGATTTTTGAAATTCTCAATATGCCTTTTTTATTGGAAAGTAGGAGGCTGGAAGATGCAGCAAGGAGAAGATCTGAACTGATCCTTAACTCTACAGGTTTAACTTTAAAAGTTTAGCTTTAATTTTACAAATTCCCATTTCTTTCACAGATCTATTTCTCTAAAAAGTGTCACACCAAAACCAGAGGATAAATAGTGCCCACTCTCAAGCTGATTATTAAAACAAAATCCACCTGTGCAGGTCTGTGAATGCACAAGAAAACACAGTCACCTTTACCTGTAGCCTGGAGGTATCAATAAGCACCTGCTTCACCCCACCCTGCCATGCCCAAGAGCGTCACTGCAGTTGCAGCACAGCCCTGTGCTCAAGCCTTGGAAAATAAAGAAACAACTTCTGGCATTGCAAACAACAGGGTTGGGTTGTTTTTTTTCCTCGTACTGGAGACAGGTTACAGAGATATTCTGCTTTTTAAACACAGATTTCACATAGTTGGATGCTCAGCACAGGTGAGAGACAAAGTCTGGTGAAGGAGCTTGTGGGAGACACTGGATACTGAAGGGTTCAATGTATTTAAATGAAAGATCCTTTACATTATTCCTTTAAAAATATACTTTACACCAACCTTAACTATAACCTGTGCTGTCCAGAGTCCTTTGTCACTTTAACTCCACATAGTATTTCTTTTATTTAGTGCAATGTTTATCATATAAAATATCCAAATACAGCAGTCAAAAAAACAACAGAAACCTGTTCCTCAGCCCTAGGCCTTGCTTGCACAAAAAACTTGCAAAATGTCAAGTCGACCTTATTTAATTTAAAACAGATTTTCATTGGATCTGAGGTTAAACGAGAATTGTCTCAATTTAGTTTCAAACTAAAATATGCAACTTTAAACAGATTAAGTCAATTAATGCTTATCTTAGAGAAGCATTATGTTTTTATAGGGACTGTTTAGGCAGAGAAGCTGTTTCAATCCATAAAAAATATCTTGCAAATCCTTCTATATTAGAATTATATTTAAAAAAGTACTATAAAGTGGATGTTTGCACTTCCTGAAGGGTGCATTGTGCACAATGTCACAGCAGGTGCAGCTACAAACACTAGAATTCAAGAATGATGAAGCCTAAACTTACTAATATATTGAACACAAAGAATATATTGTGTTGAATATATTACTAAGTTTAAGTAATATACTGAACACAAAGAATAGCAATTTTGTTCTTCAGATTTTTCTTCAACGAAAACCAACTCAGTGCACAAGTGAAAGTTCAGCCTCTTTGTGAGCCTCAAGCTTAAAAAATTTGGTGGAGACATCTGCAGTGTGTTGTTTCCTAAAAACACAACTCATGGCTCCCCCATGTACAGAAAATCAGGTTTGAAACCACTCACTCCTACATGGCACCCTGGCCTCTGGAAAGAGGCAGCTCCTAATTGGAACGTCGTTAAGGCTCTTGTACTAATATTTACTGGATCAACACAGACGCAAACACCAGAAAGTTCAGGTTAGGCCCATGACCAGAGATAAGTACTTGTTTGAAATTCTGCCAATCATCTCTGAATTGTTCTCATTTTCTATATAATCAACACAGATGCAAACACCAGAAAGTTCAGGTTAGGCCCACGACCAGAAATAAGTACTTGTTTTAAAATTTTGCCAATCATCTCTGAGTTGTTCTCATTTTCTAGAGAAGTTGTTGAGTCCAGAATCTGCTCTTAAAGGGCTCTTTCATGGAGAGGACAAAGCCTCCAGTGGGGATCAGGAAATGTGCTGTTCTGGCTGTGGAAAGTTCTGTGTTCCTGTGAGATGCTCCGACATCACATCCCCAAGGGCAAGTGCCTGAAAACCGCCCACAGGTGACCTCTCCTCTGCCATTCCTGCCCCCAGGGCTGACCTCATTAGGAGTTTGCCAGGGAAGGAGGAAGAGCAGCACAGCTCCTGCAGGCCCAGAAGGGATGTGAGGAGTGAGAATCTCTGAAGCTGCCATAAGCTCCTGGTTGCCCTCAGTGCTGAGCCCACACACGGCTGGGCAGAGGCAGCTCCACAAACCCGAGCAGCACCCTGTGCCCCGTGACTGTGAAGGGCTGAGTCTGGCTGGCTGCAACCTCCCTTCAGTCTCTCACTACGTAATGAATTAAAAGAGTCTTTAATTATAAGGTCACGTGGTGGTTTTTCCATGGAGCTATCTCAGCCAGCCCACAGGACAGACCTGCTCCGGCGATGAATCACGGCAGGGCAGCAGAGGAGGTTGTTGTCTGCCTGGCTGCTGAGGGTGGAAAGCGTGGAATGCAAAGGCTGCCTGTCAGACTGACAGAAGGGGGTGGTGGTTAAGCTGGATGTTGTCCCAAAGACTGGTTGATACCAGTCATGGTTCTTAAATGCAGTGTTTAGGAGCTGGACACTGGCTCTGGTCGCCAGGTCCCTCTGCCATGGGCCAAAGGCAGCCTTGCACCAGTGCCACGGCCCTGGCAGGAGTGTGGGCTCTGGAGTGTGGCCAGGGGCCAAGCAGGAAGCAGACAGATCTGGATTCCAGCCAGTCCATCCCAACATCCTTACATAACACAGCCCTAAAAGCTCAAAGCCCCCTGCCTGGCTTGCACTTTGAGGAGCAGCTGACCCAGGACAGTTCTGAAACACAGAGCACTCCGTGTTTTGGGGACTCTCCTACCCACTCACACCCAAGGCCAGACCAGAGACCTTCACACAGGTGTACACACCTGACAGAGCTTTGCCTCTGACTGAATCAACAGCAAACTGCAGTTAAAGACATGAAGAAATAGGCTACTGAGCAAATGAATTACTTACTCTAAAGGAGTATAAAAATTCTGTAAACTCATAATACTGCATGTCAGAAAAGAAATATCACCCAAGAAAGCCCAGCCTTAAGGCTAAAGTTGTGCAATACCGAGATAAACCCCATGGTGAAAAAGCCAGAAGCAAATCATTGTCATTCACTCCCTGCTCAGTGTTTACCCCATCTCCCAGTGGCGCTGGGGGAGGGACCTTTCCTGCTACAGCTCCAGACACAGCATTTCTTCCTGCTCATACCTGCTGGCTAGTGAAAAAAAAATAAATAAATATGCACTATTTATAATGCTTCCTTGCTAATTTGAAAACTATTACGGTGGCATAGGCATCATAACTTTTTAAAAGGCTCTTTTCAAGACTGTGCATCACTTTTAAAGTTCATCTGTGTGTTAGAGAGAAGGAATTCCTCCATAACCAGCCTTTCAGGTTTGGGTGTTCTCGATTTTCTAAAGAGTCCACCTAACACAGGTAGATCTCTTTATTTTTTTTCACTTCTTCCTGTATCTCTGATGAAAAGCACTTGGAATTTTACCAAATGCCTCACAATTAACCACCACTACAGAACAGACCAACACAGCGCAGAAGTCTGACTTCTTGATGCATCGTTCCTCTCCTCCAACCCCTGGCTGCTGCAAACCCAAACAAACAACTTACCCTGGAATATGAAAACACAGAAGGTAATCCTTCAAAATAGAGATTGTAAACATGTTTAGGAAGCTACATAATGCATTTCCATAAGACTATTCAAATCCTGGTCTCAGTTAAATCTCCTTCTAAAATGCACTGGAAAGCAGGACTGGGTTCACGTTTGGTTTTTTGGTGTTTTTTGGTTTTTTTTCATGAATGGCACAGTGAGATTGGACAAGCAAAAATGCCCCTTTTGTCCACTGTGTGTAGAGTTTTTTTACACAAAGGAGACTTTGTTTTAAGTATATCTAGTTATATATAATTATCAGTAAGCACCATTCCCTCTACTCTCAGATAAAAAGACAAAATACACAGGAATCCAATCTTTTCTCCATAACAGCACATGATCAAGCCTTCTCTGTACCAGGAACAGGCAATTGGGTACTGCCCCAGAGCACTTATCCATTCTAACCAAATTAACAAGAAAAAAATTAACAACAGAAAATCAACAAGCAATTGCTTTTGAGACTGGCTGAGTCCATTTGAAACCCTCTGACAGCACCAGAGACTTCATTTCATACAAACATTTCACCAAAAATACATTTGATAATGGGATATCTTTAAAACAGAGAGCAAACATCAACTGAGAGAACCAGTATAGTTTCCTGTTTAAACCATGAGCTTACCATTCAGCAGAAATAGTTCACAAATATGTCCCTAAGTCAGGATCTTTTTGGATACTGGTAGAGTTGTGTGTGATCTCTCTGGAAATGTAAAAAGCATCATGATTTTGTCATGGAATCCCATGATATCATAACCTGCCAGGTCCCCTCTCAAATGTGTCCCACTTCAACTCTCTTATTTCCTTCTTACAGTTTTTTGATGCTCCTTTATTCTGAAGGTAACTGATGAACAGAAGAAGTTAAGGCTGGTTCTGCACATTTTTCACTCTTTATTACTACTTTTCACTTATTCTGACATTAAAAAAAAACCAAATTCCAGATTCAGATCAGCTGTACTGATCCACCAGTACCAGACCCCTGAATCTTCCATTACCCCTGGATCCACTCAGCATTATTTCCTTCTGTTCAAATGCTCCTTTCATTGTTGCCACAGTTTAAAAACGAGCAAGGGATTGTTGGACTATCCCAATCTATTCCTTATGAATGGTAAAGGGTATTTGAGAAAGTAGGAAGACTAAAAGTAACATCTTCCTAGCTGGAATCCTCCCAAAATAAGCACAAATTCACTGAAACTGTAACCACAGGGCTCTCCCAATCTGCTCTCCCTGGCTTCCTTTTCTTACTCTTCAGTGATGCAAATGTTTTCAACCTTAACTTTGCCCAGAGATGATTTTATAGCAGAAACAGGATCACATAATGCACAGTGAACATTATTTCCTGGTGAAACACCACTCTGGATTATATTTGAGAGATTGTCCCTGGCTTTCCGCACAGACAGCTGGGACTGCTCAGTGCTCAGCAAGTCCTTGAGAGTGACACCAGAACATTCTTCAGCTCACCACCACGACGTTAAGAACGCCCAGGAAGGTTCATGTTCCTCTACATGACACACCTTATTAGCTAGAAAGTTTATACTGTGCTGTCATCAAGAGAAATTTTAATAACGTCCTTTCACAAGCAAACCAGAAATTCAAGTAAACTAGGATTCTCTTGTTTGTTTAGTATTTATCCCCACCCAATTAAATAAAAAAACCCCTATAAATAATAGTCTGAAGCCTACAAAACCACAAATACAGCACAAAACAAAAGCTGTGAAATCACACTGAAACCACACTGAAATGTAAGTTTTTGGTTCTAGCATGCACTGTAGAATGAGTGTTTCATTTTGGGGTGCTGCAATTCCAAATGTAGAATAGCACACAAATCCATCCATCATCCATTTTAGCTAACTTCAGGCTATTTTGCTAAAAAGTTTCTCCCACATGCAAATTAAGCTGCATTAACCCTTCTAATAACAACTGAATTTTTACAGCTAAATAGTGACATTTAACTTTGAATGCAAAACTGTAACAGCCAAGCTGCAGCTCATAAACTTGCAGCATCAGTATTTTTCAATGAAATAAAATAAAACATCAGGTTGTATTTGCTGGTTTATATTCCCCACTTTAAAAATGTATTGAAATAGTAAACAGCATATATTAATCATATCAATCTTTATAAAATTTGACATGTTTCAGAAAACAACTGAAAGCTAAAAATATGTTGAGTCTGAGAGTATTTGTTCTATGCCTCCCTGCTCTCTGGTGAGAGCAGCATCACAGCTCAAAGAAAAGTGAGTTTATACAGCCTGGAACTGCACATGGCACAACTCAGGTCCTGCTGCCGGATCCTATCAGAAAAACTATCATGGAGGCAAGAAAACTGCCTCAGAATCTCCGGTGTAAGGTTTGAAACTATAGCAGAAAAGGAAAAAAATACTTGGGAGGAAAATCACTTTTAAAAGAATACATTTGGAAAGAGAATTGCAACCAGAGCATCAAGCAGAAGCTGAAGGTGCATTTTGCATCCCTGTGGGAATGACTGACAGGGAAAAGAGTTACCATTAAAAACCCTGCCTCATAAACAATTCATCCCTTTGCCTACAGTCCCAATTCCTGCAGTTTCCCACTTCCCCCAAGATGTTTCACTGCCCAAGGGCGAGGATGAGAACCCAAAGAAAGATCATCCCCGCTCCAGACCAAACAGCACCGGCCACAAGAAATATCTAAAAATGGGATCTGCAGTTGCTATTAACTGCTGAGCTTTTATTCTTTTCCCATACAAGTAATTTGCTCCAGTAATCCTGAACAAGTGGCTCCCAAACAGCAGCACAGTAATCTGCCCAGACGTATCTCCAGAGTCAGGGACTGGATTGTTATGAAAAACAAAGGCACATTTCAAAGGTGTTATTCAAAAAGCATTAAGACTAATAACTATTCATATGGGATAGAAAAAAATAATTATGAGAATATTGTAGGAGAATCACGTCATGTTTCGGGGCATGGGGTGAGTTGCAGCAATTATGTTCAATCCATTTGCCCCCTTCTGGGAATGGTGTGGAACAACCCAGCCCAAACACGCTGATGCTGAGAGCCAAATCCTTCGATAATTTCGCTTCAAGTGATCCCAGAAAGAAAAAAAAAAAGGACTTTCTTAGCTCAAAGCCACATCTCCTGACACAACTGAGGTGACACAGGTGAACAATGCAGTTCCTGTGTGTGGGAAGCTGAGCTTCACCAGCTGCATGTCCACCAGTATCCACATTTCCCTGTGATCATGCTGCTCTCCTGGAATAACTTCTGAGCTCACAGATGGGTAAGGCACCTCTGCAGAGACCCGGAAAAATTACTGGTGATGGAAAACCAGTGGCCATCCCCTGGGAGCAGCACTTGGAGTCCTGAGAACAACCAGGACCTGGCATCAGAGCAGAAGGGGAAGAACTCTCTGATTAATGTGGAGGTGCTAACTGACTGGAGCAATACCTGGCACACACTGATACATCCAGGGAATGGAATTCAAAGGGGAAAACAAAACAGAGATGAGAGGTGTAAGCAGATCAAGCTAAGTTTACCCCATTTGGATGCAGAGTTTCTGCAATGATATTTTGTTTTCTGTTCAGTGCTAAAGCTGAGCCAAAAAATTCATATAAAAGCATGTACAAGGATGTTTGTAATATTTAGAGAATGACAGAAATATGCTACAGTAATTAAATCCATGAAATTCAGCTACAGCTAAACAATACTTACTTAACACTGAATTTGAAAAAGAACCTAGAATAAAGAAGTATATTCTACTCCAAAGAAGATAACACAAAGCTTCAGCCCCACAGAGATACAAAAACAATCACATTTTTTTAAAAGCAACCTGGCAGAAACATACTAATAAACCCAAATTTTACTATGTCAATCCTGGTGCTCTTTATTAATCTAACCTGTGCTCAGGTAAATGAAAAAGGTGCTACCAAGAGGGGACTGGGGTCACTGATAGGACACTCAGGATGTGATGGAGTGAGTTAAAAATAAGTGTGGAAACAACATCACTGCAGTCATGATTTAGTATTTCTACAAGTCTGCACAAACAGGAGTTCTCATGGTCCTGTTCTGGGGTCCACCAAAGAATCTTCTTCTCCAGATCTGGATTTTTGATATCATCCAAGCCCCAAACAAAGGAGAATTTATATGAGCTGTTCTTTTGCTTCCAGTTCTACTTTGCTTGCAGCTGATTTCACTGATAACAGCAGCCTCCAGGAAGCACCTGGGTTTAAAACCATGGGTCAATGCAGCAACTGGACATCACATCTCCCCTCCAAATGCAAGGTCAGGCAATGGGGAGAAGGGGGGGAAATAAAATCAAAGTTGCAGTTCTGACTGTCTGTTATCCCAGTTCAGTCAGCTCTATTGAGGGAGTCCAACAGCTTCCTCTAGATGCCACAAATTGAAATTTTCTTCCAGAGAAATTTCTGAATACAGACAGTATTTCAAAATTTCAGTTGCTGAATACTGAAAAGTCTTTTTCTCTTTTCCCCTTAGAAATCTCTAATATACAAATTTTTATTCAAAATATTTTACAACTAAATGGAAGAATTTGTCCTATCTTAATCCAAAGGATTTACAAACAACTAGAGAGTAATGAGACAGTAGTATTACACCTTTTATACTGCTATGCTGCACTATAGAAACATAAAAAAATAATTAAGGGAAAAAATAAAACATACCACAAGAGCCACTCTTTTACCTTAAAATTAGTGATTGCTTATAATTAGATTTTTTTTTCCAAAAAGTTACACCAGCCCAGCAAAAGGAAGCATGGTGACCAGCATATCCATATAGGGAAGTAGATGTCTGTAAATAATTCCACCAAACCAAAGGGAACACCTTTAAAATTATTTTTAAGACACTGCTTTAAAGACTGATTTTCAAACAACTTTTATCCACTCCTGAACAGGTTTTATAGTGACAATTTCCTTAATAAATTTCATTCCAAAAAATCTTACTTTTGCCAACTATAAAATCCATCATACATCTGAAAGTTTCAGTAATCTGCAGCTGTCTTATCTACACAGCAGTGGATGAAACAAGAGGGTTCTCACGTTCAGTTTTGAACAGAAGTTCGAACATTTCTGTAACATTGGAATTAGTAGTCAAAAGCCCCTTTGCTTATGCATTAACAGGAGTGGTTTTTAGACAGAGCTACAAGTATCAAAATGTTTTCCTTCTGCCAGCCTGGATGTGAGAGGGAATCATTTCCCTGAACAGCTCAGCCATGTCACCAGGTGACTGGCACAGTGCACCGAGAAATTTGTCATTTACAAACTCTAACACAAAACACAACTAAAAGCCAGTCCCAACACTTATCAGTGGGTGAGCAGTTGACTTTCCCATTTCACTGTTAGATTTCACAGGTGCTGAGCAAACACACAGCCATGACAATCAATCCTTCCTGCAGTGACTCCTTTCCCTTTCCAGGACCTGTACATTTGGCTGTCGATTATAGACAAGCTTTGGCAGGTTCCTGTGGCAAGCGAGCTTGGAGTTAGTTCAGTCCCGCCTTCAGAAAGGAGACTCATGAAGGACAAAAATTTAAATAAAAAATGAAGAGGGGGGAGGAAAAACAAAAAGAGCAAGAATATTAAAGCTACAAAGGCATTCAATAAAAAAGTCACTCTCTAATAAATGAGCAAAATGATTTTTTTAAGCTTTGATACCCCCTGCGTACAGTCAGCTCTGTTGCCCACGAGTCACTTGCACAAAACTTAAATATCCTCAGCGTTAACTGAGCCATTTCTGACCCCACACTGCAAACTGCCTGCCAGAGGAGCAGCCAGCAGAGCTGAGAGCAAAACTTGGTTGTTGGAGGGCACGGAGCGACAGGAGCTCTCTTCGATAGCCGAGATGCTGAGGTAATGCTCAATGAGAGCGGTGGACGCAAACAAATGAATCGTAGCTGCAGGCTGGAGTAATATCAGGTGCATCTCTACACCCCGAGGGCTCAACTCCTACACGCTCAGGTCCCTCCCCTGGAACAGCCTCCTGCAGTTTCACTCAGGGCTCAGGCAGAGAACAGGTACTGCTCTCCCAGCAGTGACAGCTCCAGCTCAGCGCCCGCCCGGCAGCCCTCGGACAGCCCAGTGCCTGGTGAGTACTTTGCTTTAGAGCATTTCTTTAAGTAAAACCTGCTGATATTAAGGAGTAAATAAATCTGAGGTGCTCAGTTCCCAGCTGTCCCAGCAGCCAGGGTTACTTCCAGCAGGTGCACTCACGGCACCAGTCTCGGCTTTCAGCAGAAAGTTTCAACAGGAGAGGGGGAATATTTCAGTCTGAGAGAAAATCTGACTCTTGCAAGTTTTTACAATAATTAACTCTCGTTGGTGCAAAGGGTTTTCAGCACCTTTTATTTTTTTTTTTTTTTATTCAGGGAGTTAATATATTGAAGTATGACAAAAAGATGTATTGCTTAAAATTGCTGCGCTTCCTCTGCCAGCTCTGCTTCCTAGAGTCGTGTTGGGTTCATCCGAAAAGCTTATATGAAAATAATATGCTCAAGCTTTGAGTTATTAGTTTTTCCAGCTTCTGGAAATTTAGCAGAAAATCGGATCGTTTTCTATTTTCTAGTCAATTAAAGTGTATTAAGACATTGATTTATTAACTTGGTATGTAGAAAGATTTTTATTTCTTATCCACGCTGCCTGAGCAAATCGTTTAATCTCTGTTTCTGAGCCTCCTCTCACACACTCGGACACACACACAGAGCATTTCCCGTGGGTCTGTACCTCACACACACACACACTGCCCTCCCAGCCCACTCCTCTCATCCCTGTTTCCTCCTAATTAACAAACAGCTGCGTGAAAATTTATCTTTCAGTTTCAAGGACCTGGAAGTTTAGAAGGGAGGGGTGGTTAATCGCTGGAAAATCTCAGCTAGAATAAAACTCACAAATCTTGTTCTTGCAACACCCTGGGTAGGTGACAATGGCATGTCCTTGGGTTATGCAATAATGCCACATCACAATATTTTAATTATAGCATGTCCTTCAAAATGTTCCACCCCAGTGAGTCCTCCTGGTCAGAGAGATCCACATCACCAGAAGGAGCCTGCAATAATAATGGGGTGGGCATGAGCAGCTGTTACGTACTTTGCTGAAGCAGTGTCCTAAAAAGAAATGTAATTATTGTCCCTGCTTGTAATAAAAGACATTTTGAAATTTCCTCTTTGATCAACTGGGCATCTTAAACAATTTAAACTACTTAAAACCCTAAAAAAACAACCTGGACAGATCTATATGCACATATCTATGTGTGTGTATGAATACACATGTGCATATGTGTATATACACTTATCCCCACGGACATTTTTTGTTTATATATTTACACACAATGTTCAACTACATTCCTGTTTTCTGAACCTGCCAACAGGTTAAGGCGAGGAGGGAGCAACAACCTGCTTTTAAAAATAGAAGGAAGGAAACTTGGAGCAGTCAGTGTCAGGCTGGAAAGGGCGACAGGTTCGAAAGCCATGAGGAGGTTACTAGGGACAAAAACAAACAACTAAGATAACCTCGAGTTTAATCAAGATTATCTGAATAGCTTGTTTTCAATAAAAATATAAATAAATAACACTACTGCACTTCAAAACTAGAAAATTATAATAATACATAACCATCTGCATTTCTACAAGCAGGTCTACAGGAAATAAATTCTCAATCTAAAAAAACAAAGTTACGTACAAATTATCCTGCTATTGAAGGTATTTTCCCCTTTTTTAATGGATATCACAAGTGATGGCATTGAAATTAAAGGAAAAAGCAACTACTTATTTTGATATTTTCCTTCCAATACTAAATTTTAACTTTGGCAGCACAAAACATACATTGAACAGCTGTAAGTAACATTATTTATATAGGGACAGTTTTAATTGGTTACACCTATTTTAAACAATTAATGTCCTTTTTGACTGTGTGATCAAACAGTTTTAATGTTTTTTAATAATAAAATATGTCCCTCTTCCAGATACTCCTGTGTCTTAGAGACCAGAGGAGGAATTATCCTACTTGTCTAACTTTAGAAATATTTTATTACTGGTATTTTTAAACGAGGAGGAAAAAGGGGATTAAATAGTAAAAGCAAGAAAGAAAACATTCACCTGGCTGGCACTGACCTAAGTTTAGGAAAGGTAAACACCCTTTAAAATGAGCTGCTCTCTGCACCTCACAAGTCAGAGCAGCAGGTTCTGGAGCCATCAAAATACATTAAACAGAAAGAAATAAAAAAGCTGTTGGAATGCTCTTCTGCTGTACCCATGGCAGAGGAGCTCCAAGGCTTGAAATTTCAAACATTAAAACTGCAACAACGCATTTAATCTTGTTAAGAAATGATAGTTAATACTCTGTCCAACAGGAATAACTTGAATCAAAGTTAAATACCAAGTACAAAGTCAGAGGGGGGAGGACAGGACACACAGGAATTTTCATTATGAAGCAAAGGAAAGCTGGAAGAACAAGGAAATCTAATTACCATCCCTTTATTATAAATGCTGCACCTGAATGCAGATTCGGACCTTATCATAAATGCTTCACCTAAGAGAGCGATGGAGTTTTGACAACAATATCTTTTTTTCAAGAATAATTAGTACAAGCACTTCCAAGAAGATATAAAGAATAACAGGTACAGACTGACTTGACCGAGTCCATGACAAACTTTCCATGTCAGTTACACATCATTAGTTAAAAGTAAGTGCAACAAGCTCACTTAAGGCAGAAGGAAAAGCCCAGTTCCCTATCTCGACCTCTCCTCCTATGTCTCAATATTTCATTTACTTTTTTTTTAATGTAAAAATATTATTTTTAATATTTCAAGGGATTTCTAGCTATTTAAAATATTTTAATATATTACATATGACTTTTTTAAAATTTATTGGACTGCCATTTCAGCCATACTCCAATGATGAGACTTTAACATGCTGATGCATTTTTCCTTGTTGTTCTTACAGTATCAGTATCCAAATCAAACCTCATTAAAACCTAAAAACCAAAAGGCTACTTCTCTAGAAATTCCTCTTTCATTAATCTGAAGCACATTTAATCACTTGTTAATTTTAGGAAAAAGCTTGATTATTTTTTTCTACTTGCAGAGCAGCTTTGCATTTTTAAGGCTGACTTACAATAACTATTTTAACAAAATTAATACTTCTATGACATCAGAAACAACATTTAATACAATTTGCTAGAATTACTATACCTGATGAGCCAAGCAGCAATTCTGTAGCTTTCCCTTCAGTTTTCATGTGTTGCCTGTCATTTTCTGTTAAATAATCTCTGATTTAAGAAATGCAAAATATCTCTACTTGAACTAAAATCTCACAGCACATAATTACCAGCAGTTCTTTTAACAAACTTAGTATTTTAATACTACTAATTCAAACTTCTATGTAAAAAGCTTTAAAAAAAAAAATGGAGCTATCTCGTCACTCTTCCAATTAGTATTCCTGTAGTTTCAGGTAACACAATAGATACAGTACGTGGTTTTGCAACAGTCATCATTTTGATAATGATGCTTGTAGTTCATGATGAAATCATCAGTTTTTAGATCTCTGCCATAACACATCCTATAAAATCATGAGAACTTGACTCCGAGAGTTTCTCACGCCTGCAGAATCAGTGAACATAATGGAACAAGCCGGTACAAGCCCTCCTGACTTATCTACCCAGCAAATCACTGGGCTGGATAAAGTATCCACAACCTTCGTTTTTCCAGAGAAAGGCAGATAGATCCTTCCCCTATAAATCAATTACTGTCAGACACTGTTTTTCCCCCCAGAGTTAATACACTCGGTTGCCCATGTAACTAGGTGCAATCTGTGAGGAGCGACACAGCAGGAGGATGGGAGATGTGTTTATCAGGCAGAGGATTCCATTAGTCAGACACTGCAGTGCTCATTTCTCTTAATTGAATTAGGAAGAGGAAGAAAATCGGTGTGGTTTTATCCTTCGAGAGATTGGGCACTTTTGAGGTACCCATTGAGATTGGGCTGTTGGGAAACGCCACACCAGTGAAGAGAGGGGTTGGTCAGTCTCAGAAAGAGCCCAGTCAGCCACCCAAGAGCGACCCATCCACCCCACCCTCGTGTCACCACAGCAGGAAATTCCCTCCTTGCTCTCCCCGACCGGCCCGACAGGCTCGCCCCACATCCAGCCCCTGCCAGGACCTGCCTCTTCCCATCCCACCCACTCCACTCCTCTCTCAACAGCTCCGCCTGGATTTCTACTTTCATCTTCTGAATGAATGTTCCTCCAGCTTTCAAAGAGAACTCCCCCGAGCCAGCAGCACAGGCAGGTGACAAGTGCTGCTGCTGGAAATTAGGCCACTTGTGTGACTGTGTTTGGGTGTGGGAGGATACCAAAGGTCAATGCCCATCTAACTCTGGTCTGACATCCAGCTTTTTTTTTAAAAACCCAAATAACACAACATATGTATTTTGAGGGGGAATGCTCTTAAGAGAAGGCACTACTTTGCATTTAGTTCCAGTGTTCCACTACAGCTCATTTTAAACTTTGTGTTTCAGTTCCTGCACCACCAGTGGCAAAAGCCTTGTTTTCCGGCACCCTCTTCCCTGAGACACACCATAGGAGCTGGCTGCTTCTCCTCACCTGGGAAGAAGGATTCTAGAAACCTGAAAAACCGGAAACATCACGAGGCTAAAACTGAGGGAAGCCAACCACAAGAAAGTTTTTATAAAGAGCCATTACACTTAATTGTTTAAAGCAGAAAAAAAAATGAGTCTCCTCAAAGAACGTAAACCCAAGAAGCCTCACTACATCCCAAGACCACCGGGAAAGCCATTCAAGTACAAGTGCTTCCAGTGCCCCTTCACTTGCAATGAGAAATCCCATCTCTTCAACCACATGAAGTATGGCCTCTGCAAAAACTCCATCACTTTGGTGTCGGAGCAGGATCGAGTCATCAAGTGTCCAAAGAACAGCTCCCTGGAGCCCAAACAGATCAATCAGCTCGAATCTACCGTCAAACCAACTTCTTCTAAATCTGTCACAAATGGACTGTCCAGCCTCGATTCAAAGCCTCAGTATCCTTTTACAAAAGAAGATGCCAAGGAAAACGTTGAGTTACAAAACCAGGCAACAAACCCAGCAATTCAAGGACAAAAACCTGCGATTCCGAAGGAGTTAAGCCCTGCCAGCTCTGCAGCAGAAGGTGCCATCAGCGTGCAGCCCCTGATGGAGGGCATGGTGAGGCCCTCAGCCTTTGTTCCTGTCGGAGAACACCGAGACAGCAAAGGCCCAGAAATCACTGAGGCATCTGAAATCCTCTCCCTCTCTAACAAAAGTTCTCCTTTTCACACCAAGTCTGCGTTCCACGCACCAGCTCACCCATGGAAGGCAGGTTCTTTCCTTCCAGAATTTCCACATAAAGTTGCTCCCACAAAAGGCTTTGGTTCCATTTCACCTTACATGCAACCAATAATTCCCGAGTACTCACCCCATTTCTATGAGCACCGCCTTGCTATCTACACACCTTACCTGCTCCCAGGGAACTCAGAGTGTGAAAGCTCTGCTCTCTCTGTCTACGGAACACAAGATCAAAGACATTTTCTTCCCCACCCTGGGCCACTTCCAAAACCCCTAAATCCATCAGCGTATGAACACTATCGATTGTTCCAACAGTACCACTCCACTCCACCAATACCATATGGATTTTGTAGGCCAACAGATCCTCCATTTTACAGATTTTCACACGTAGCTGGTATTAACAGGGATCAAAGCTCTCATCTGATGGAAGAAACTACCTTGCTGTATCCAGCTTCTTTAAGCCCTTCCCAGCAATATCCTCTAAGTTCACATAAAAAACAAGCAGATTACGAAAAAGAAATGACGTTATTGCACACCAAAGGTAACCCTAAGGATGACCAAAATGAAAGAGAGAATGCCAAAATGAGCCCTCTCGCGGGTAGCGCGGCAACAGGCTCCCCTGGCAGACCCAGCCCCACCAACTTCACCCAGACGAGCCACACGTGTGAGGGTCTGTTTGACCTCTCCAACAAGGCATCGTCTACATCCCTGGGCAAGTATGACCAGTCAGAAGAAAACTTCACAGCCTTCAGACCTGTGAGAAAAAGCACTGACCAGCTGTCTTCTCTTCAAGGAGTGCAGGCACAGCAGGAGAGAGGGGATTCACCTAACAGGTAAACACCTTGCAAATTTTTGTCAGCTTTACCAGGGACAGGCAAAGACAGATGGGCACATTTCATGCAATGCCTGTTAAATAAATTTACAGCAGCAAATTAATATGTTCTGTACTAACTGTGCAAAGCACACAGGTGCTACAGTGAGCAGACCATTCATTCTCCTTAAATGTACCAGGAATTTCCACCGTGCTTGTGTACTTCCAATGTGTTTGAGTATTTCAGGGAATTACTTCAATTACAGTGGTGGGTATGGTGAAACAGATTTGGGGGATTTAAAGGAGAAAATACAGAATTGTTGGACTTATAGCCTAGAAGTCTAGATTTTTTCCTCTCCCTGCCCACTTCCTCAGCCCCAGTTTAAAAGAGCAATTAATAGTAAATTCTCTTTTCTCCTTGTTTCTTTCAGCATCAATGTCACTGATGAAGACTCACACGCACAGACCGACGGCCAGAACAACGCGGGCTCGCTGTCCAACATGGAAGAAGACACAGGCATAGCTCCCCTCAATCTTTCGAAAAAGGCCGATGCAAGCACAGGACCTCCTCACGAGCACACGTACAAAACCCCATCCAAAACAGACAGGCAGAGCTTCCTGGAAATGCAGGACATGCCCCTGAACCTCTCGGTAAAGGACTCCTGTAACACAGCCAGCATGAAAACCTCCTTCCACAGCCCACCCCACGATAACGGCGCTGCTGCCGCGCCTCCCAACGCCGAGAAGGAGAGCTCCGGAGCGGAGCCCAAGAACCCCAGCGGCGGCAGCAGCAGCGACAAATCCTTCGCGGCGCAGCGCGGCGAGGCCGCGGACTTGGGGCTCATGGAGAGCTGTGACGAGCAGAAGCAGACGGCGGCAGTGGCTCTGTGCCAGCTGGCTGCGTACAGCCCCAGCACGGCCCGGCTGGACGGCGACGGGCACGGCGCGCAGGACGGCCACGCCGCGCCCGCTGAGCCCGCCAGCGCCGCTTCGGATGCTCAGGACGCCCCGTGCAACCCGAAGGGGAAAGGACAAAAAAGGACAAACCCAAAAGAGTCCGTGAAATCCCAGCAAGGTGCTAAGAGGGTCAGGCCCAATGACTGCAGCAGGGTCTTCACTTTAAGGAAGAGAACAAGAGTGTCCTAATCCTCCTCCTTCCAGTGAGTTTCTGGTTAAGCAGCATCATCGTGAAATTTCTACAAACCCTCGCTCATTGGGCTCGGCCCGTGACAAGAAATATTCAATCTCTCCGTTGTAAATAATGTTCATAATTTTATATTAATATTTTTAAGTAATTGAACTTTGCCTTGTACAAGCTCAGGTTTTGATGAGTGAATTTTTGCATTCATTACTAAAGCCAAAGTAAATTAGACGAATCTTCAAGGGGTTTTTGCAATTGTATGATGTAAAATAACTTTTACAACTTCTTTTCTTAAAAGATGTTTAAGCTCCAGAAACAATATTGCTCAATAACATACTGTCATAGTCTTTTTTTCAGCCTTAACTTCATCTAATGGGGGGTTTTTTGGTCTTTTTTTTCTCTTTTGAAAACCTTTCTATGTCACTGTGCAGTAGTTTAAACAAGCTTAAGATTAAAACTTTTTAGAATATCCTGTAAAAACTGCTCTGTGTATGGATGCACTTTGCCATTGTGCCCGAAGACAGAACGGACCAAATTTAGTTACTCAGAGGCAGATGCCACTTTAAATAAACTGCCCCAAACCCTGTGTAAACGACCTCTTCTTGCACTGACTCAGAACAAGATTCAAGTCAAACCAAAGAAAGCCTGCACAGGTTTAATAAATGCAGTTTATGTTCAACTTTAAGTGAATCACTATGAAAACAACACTGAAAATATGAAGAACTAAGCAATCCAGGTGCCTGCTTTGCTGAGGTTAGACAGACACTGAGCAGCCTTCAATCTCCAGGCCTAAAAAGTTATTTATATAATTTATTTCACCTGAGGCAAACTCTCCTGGAGAAGGTCTTGTTTCAGTACATGTGTATCACTCAGTATCTGTTTGTGTCCTTCTACATACAGCCATGAACTATTTCCTGCTTCTATATCTGTGTATATAAACTTGCAATTTTTCAAATAAATCTTGTGATCTGTACTTAAAATATATGGAAAGTCATTAATGAACACAAATACATTTACTACACTACCTATATTGAAGAACAGTTAGCAAGAAACTGCTAGCTAAATTTCCAACTGACAAGCAGAATTTTGGGACCAAATCAATTCCAAAAAAAGGAGCTTTCTTCAGTGATGGAAATTCATTACACAGATTAGGTCATCCATACTTTAAATCCAAATAATGAAGCTCAGAATTCTCCTTGCCTTAAAGCTGCTGTCCAGCCTGCCCAAATTGCTACAAAAGTTCAACTAAAATAAGGCTGATCCCTGTGTAAATTTGCACAGTGTAAGGAGAACAAACCCAGAACAAACATTATTTCCACAAAACCACAGGTATACATTTCTCACTGATTGTTACTCAGGTAAGGGACATCCTCACCTGCCTGAACATCACTAATAGGTGTAAACCCACATAAGGAAGGGGAGCTGCAGTCAACACAATGTAGAATTCACAGAATTTTTTAAACTCATGTTTTGTGCTGCATATTTTGTGCTTTGAGCCAACAACTCAGACAGAGCACGGTAACAAGTTTTGTAATTAAACAGTAAATGACAGACCTTCAGTTTCTGAGGTAAGGAACAAAAAAGAGATACACTGATCTATAACTTGATCTTTCATAGAGAAAAGCTTCTCTCACATTATCAAAAGACAAGAATATCAATGTGAGTTTGATAAAAGGCAATGCAGTAACAGAAAAAGCCCAATTAACTGAAATGTCAACAGCAGGACAGTAAGTCAGTGTGAGGCACTGAGCTCTACATCAGCACATGATCAAACAAAGAGAAAGAGCTGCTTTCCAGTCCAAGATTAAAGCCTCAATCTTAGGGTCAGATGCTGCTAAATCCTGATTTCCAAACATGAAATTAAAGAGTCATGTGTCACCACTGCCACTCTTCACACTACCTTAAGCTACCTGTCTCACTCATTTCTGAAAGCAGAAAGCTTCAGTTACTATTACCCACAGTTTAAAACAAAATGTCATGTATCTCTTTACTTGCTAATTTGAATTTCTTTAAAGTGAACAAAGAAAAACTTTTTGTTGTTTCTTCCACAGAATTCAAGGATTTATTCTCCCCCATCTCCATACAAATACTATTTATAAAAGCCAGCTCCAGTGGTAAAGTCTACCTGATCTGCCTTCTTCAAATTAAATAAAAATCTATGACATGAGGTTATCCAGATTCCCTGACAGAGATGTACAGTTTTTGTTCTGTCAGAATTGAAGTACAGATTTACCTTTGGAGGATTTCCCTTTCATGATTCCCCAGCTGTAAGCTGGAAAGTTTTTAACTGTTTCACCTTTATCATGCAAGGCAATGAAAAAAAGGAAAAAGTAATGAAAAAAGGGAAACAAACTGAAGGCTCAGTGCACAAACTTTCTCACATGCAGCACATGCTATAATGGACATGAACTCTTTCCATGGAGACAGAGTAATAAACTGTATTAAATGCCACATTTTACAGCACATCTTCAAGCTAGAAAAGATTTAGCACCCTGACTTAGTGTCCAACACCAGCTTTGAAGCATTTTTTAAACTTAGTGTTCAACTTCTCTGTTCAACACTGAAGCACCACATGGGATCCAAAGAACCATCCAGAAGAAGACACTGCTGTAAAAGCACCCAAGGGTGGATGTCGACTGCTACATTGTGCTTTCGTCATTCCCACTGTGTATGGCATAGAGCAAAATTACATTAATATCTCTGTAATTCAATGGATGTTGATAACTACAGAATACACAAAGAAACAATTCCTCTGCCCTGTTCTTTTTCTTTCCATCCTGCTATTTCAAAAACCTATTTAAAACATAAACAGTTCATGTATAAATTACATGAAACTGGCCTTTGAAATTTAACCATAAACAAACAGCAAAAGCTACTGGCTTTAAAGTGCAAGTTAGTCATCAATTATTTAACATATTCTGCTTAAATAATGACACTGACACAATATGGAGACATGCAGAATTGTTTTATACAACTGTACAAAGAAACATGGGAGGGAAGAAAGAAGAAAACCCCAAGAAATTAATTCCATTTTGGAAAGAAATATTTATTAAGTATAAAAAAAAGGCACACCCAAGCCAATGCTTTAGACAGAAGCACTTAAATATCCCCATGGGCGAATGTTTTACTGCAGAACTCAGTACTTCAGTCATCACCCAGCACAAACGCATCAGCAAATCCCAGCCTATTGCCACACATTTGGTGCCTAATAATATAAATTGTTATTTCATGAACTTATATTCACAGCAAGTCCAACTCACCATCTGAAATTCGGGAAGGGAGCAGCAATCCTCTCCTGCCCAGCTCAGCCAGGGCCAGGCACCCACCGTGCCATGCATTGTCTGTTTCCTGGAAACTAATGTCAGAACAAGAAGTTTTGTTAAAACTGGCCCTCCCTCTCAGGATTTCATTTCTTATGGTGAATTCCTAACTTTATAAAAGACCTCTAATCCAAACCAGCATGTTCTTATTGTGTTACTGGTGCCACTGGACTTGTAAAATAGAAGAATGACAAGTTGAACATGTCTTCCTTCCCATTTATGCAACATAAATACTGCTATAAATATGATTAAATAAGCAAAAAACTCATTTATGACTATAAATGTTACTCAATACAAAAAATTCAATACCTGAAACTCATACAGAAAAGGAAGACAACTTCCTAGTACATGGGCAAAAGATGCAGATTTACAGAATATACCCAAAATAACTTATGAGTTTAGTGCAAAATGCAGCCCTTAAACTTGCAAAAGAGGTTTAACTGGCAACACCTGGCAAAACCAAGATTTTATGAAGTAAGCAAATAGTGGTTTTTATGCACCTTTAGAAAACATAAAGCAGAGAAACTTGCAGTGAACACAGCAAAAAAGCCCCAAATGGTAAATCATTTTTAGTGGGCTGGCAGATGACGGAGTGAAGAGAGGAAAGGTGGCATGCTGCAGGATTGAATCTGAACAGAGTTCATTTTGTATTACTCTGGGAGTAGGAATCTGAGAATAAAACACTGGACAGCCAGGCTAGGTCAAATCAAAGCTTCATCTCTCCCAACACCATGTGTGACATGGCCTGAGAGCAGGTGCTCAGCCAAAGAAAAGCAGGAAGGAGCATCCCCTTCTTGCCCTCCTGGCTTTGGCAATCGGCAGCACGGAGACAGCTGAACCAGAGGCTGGAGCCGGATTCATTATTTAATAACCTCTGAAGGGACTCTCTTCCATTAATTTGTATAATCCCTTTTTGAACTCCCTTTACACTTTTGGCTCCCATAACATCCCGTGGCAATGACTTCCACTGGTTAATTATAATTGCGTGGAAATGCACTTCCTGCTGCTTCCCTGCTCTGGCACCAGGGAGAGAGTGAATCGTAAACAGCCGCTCGCTCTCCCTCCTTCTGGCCTATTTACAGTGGAGACACAGCAAATCACATCCCTCCACTTTTCCTCCCCAAAAGCCCCATCAATTAAACCATTTTTCAGTGATTTGGTTTTATCTCTTCCTTTCCTAATAATTTCCAACATTACATTTGTCTTGTTTTCCCTGCCAGCTGCTGAGCACTCCCCCTGACACACTCTTGACAGATCAGTGTCTTCCAGGGGTTTGACAGTGAGCAGCATTTTGCCCCATGTACATCAGTTTGCATGCATTAGACATTGTATTTTATAGGACATTTACTGTTGTATTACTTCACTTGGGCTCCTGTAACACTTTTCTCTCTGTCACTTTTAGCTCTCCCTACATTAAATCAACTTTAAATACCAGCTGGTTTCCTCAGCCCCTCATTCTCCTTTTCTCCAGGATTCTTTATGTCTGTGTTAAACAACACAAGGCTCATACCCCAGTGGAACTGTGCTGACAATCTCACTACACTGTGAAAAATCATCACTTATTTCTTCCTTGACTCTTGTCTTTTGCTGTGTCTACATATAACAAATCCTTTCTTCTTATCCCAAGAGCTATAACAGAGTGCCTCTGATGAGCAGCTGATTGATTCCTATTTTGGTCACTAGATATTTAGTGCAAAGAATCCAACAGAGGTTCTCTCTGTCCTTGCCTACGTTTGTTCCCAGGTGTTTCTGAAGAAAGCAGGTCACTCAATTACTAGGTGAATTACTCATCCCTATGACTTGAAAAACAAGGAAAGAAAACACAGTGAGTACAGGTCTTTGAAGCTCCAGGGATAATTGAGATCAGCAGCACCTCTTAAATTAATCACGGTAACACAGTGGAGGGATCATCTAAGTGGATACTTTCCTTGCAAGTCTTTCAGACTTTATACCTTCTTTTTTTCTAATGTTGTTATCCTTTGAGCTGGCAACCTTTATTTGTACTCATAGCCAATGTGAAAATGCTTTTTAATACTAGGGACATCTGAGTGACAAACTGCACTTCTGCCAATAAAGAAACTCCTTTTGTTATTGGCTGGCTCTAAACCACTCCTTTAGATTTCAGGTACTCAATGCAGCTGTGATGAGCAATTTGGTATTAAACAAAAGCACATGATACTTGTTTAATGATTTTGTCCTTTACATGCTCTACACGAATGCAAAGCCATGACACCCAACACTAAAGGGCACCAAAAGAACATCCCTCAGCTCTGTGTGCCCCATCCAGAGTTTCCACTGGCCTCAAATCCTCTCTGACACAGCCAACAGCAGATCCCTTAGCCAGAGTCTCCAAAACACTTCCAAACTCTGGCAGATCATGGAAAAGCTTGCAAACAAGAAGAACACTTTTTGTTCAGGTGAATATTCTCAATATCCACAAGGTCCTATGGCAAGAAGTTTTTACAGTTTTACTGTGTGAATAACACCACTTTGTCTCTATTCTAAGCCTGCCACCTGATGCTTGAGTTTGCTTCTAGTAACACAAAACTTAGAGGGCAACCACATCCACACCATCCCCAGGTGCATAAATCTCTATTATACCCTATTTATTCCTCACTCTCCCTACATGTTCCAGCCTCCCCTCACACAGATTGTTTCTCACCTCCAGTGAACCTCAGAACATCATTTCCAGTTCTACTGGGTTTCTAAGGATGGACACTAAACTCAAGACATAAGTGTTGAGCATGCCAGGAATCTCTAAAGTAGCAAGTTAATGAGCATTTTTTTCCCTTTCCTAGAATTCAACTTCGGTCCTTGCACATTACCATAGTATGGGGTCAAGAGGATGGATCAGAAATAATTTCTTTATTGAATACTCTTAGCCCATCTGTGCCTTCAAAGATTTTGAAATCTGGGAGAAAGACAGCAAGAAAATTTACAGATTTTTAGACTTCTCTTCCTAACTGTTGTCCCCCTGTTCCACAAACAGACATGGTTTAGATTTGTGTAAAGTGTGAAATAAGATTTTTACCTAAAACAGTCCAAAAGAGACCCAATCACGTCATCTGCTAATTCTTTCGGAAGCCTTCCAGTTATTCTACCAATTCTACAGAAGAAAAAGAAAAAAAAAAGAAGCATACAATGGATCATTAGTACTAGTTTACCAGTTGATTGGTAAATTATACGAAAAAATCAGTTACTGGAATCTTCCTGACTTCAAGATGCCACCCCACTGCCCTAAGACTGATACCCTTAAACAACAATCTCAAACTTAAAAAAAACCAAACCTACACAGCAGTGAACCTCCCACAAAAATGCATTTTAAAAGAGAAAAAAAAGCATTTTCAAGCAATGTTTCTTTGCACCCTTCAAATCTTGTCTTAACCAGAATGTCTATTTCCAAACCCACCTGAAATTCCCTGAAAACTGGCCCAATTTTTCATTAGAAAAAGAGACAAACGTGTCTGTGCACCCACCCACCATAGGCTGTGCTAAAACCAGTTGCAGTAACAGTAAATATTGGCAGTACACCCAAATTATCAATCACGGATTACACTGCAATCTGTAATTTCTATATTGTTCACAGCTTAGCAGAGTCACCATAACAAACCTACCCTTTGGCTGCAGACCACCTGACGATGGTGTCTTTGTCTTTCAGGCCAACCAACAATTGTTCTGCAAATAATTTTATTAAAAAGAAAAACAGATTATTCTTATTTAACAACAGAAAAAATTCTTAAGATGTTCAAAATTCATTCGCCTCTTTGTATAAAAATCTTTGTATCTAGATTTATTCTATTTGTCACACAAATATGACTTGAAATTGGAAAACAAGAAATATGTCAAATTGTTTCTGAAAAGAGATTGCAATTTTAAGTGCTGTAAAAGATTCTAAATGGAGGTCATGGTGTTTTTTGCAGAGATTCGTTAGATTATTCAGTTATAAAACTCTCCTGATGCAATTTTTGCCTATTTATTTACAGAATATCCACCAGGCAGCTAGCAGAGGACATGCTGTACAACTGCACATTAAGAAACAAATGCTGTTCCTTTGATACTACTACAGTCTAAAAATTAAACCATAATTCTTCAGCTTTCATGTGACATACTTTTTTGTTGTGTGTTTCATTATAAATTTTAATTCACCCTTCCATTTGTGAAAGGTTCAGGGAATCTCTTTTATATAACTGGATAAAACTGGTAAAACATATTCCGGTATGTTTATACCTCTATGGCCAACTCCTCAACAAATGCTCCAGTACTGAGTTTTTGATTGAGATGCTGAAATCCAAACCATTTGACAAAATACCATCTATTTTAATCAGCTGCACAGACTGAAGTTTTAGAGTCTTTCCAGCTGTTCACACTAGCACAGATCCCCACATTACTTTTTTAGCCCCGAGCAGATAGTTTCTCAACCTATGTTTAATTTGCAGCATTGCAACGATTTCTCTCCAGCTTTAACACACCTACAACGTTTTCAATTTCTCCTGGAATGTCATACTCCTCATCATCATCAGCTTCAGCAGCAACAACTTCTCTCTTTTGGTTCTGCACAGCAGCACCCTGAGCCTGCAGGTTGGCAGCCAGAGATCGAGAGCCACGCTGGTACCTGCACAGCAAACACACACTTCAGTGATTTCTCTGATTTAACTTGCAGCTGCAAACAGGGACACACTGCCACTACATCTGTTCCTCCATCTCCCAGGGCTGCTTTAAAGGAAAGGGAGAAATATCCCATTCTCCTCGCTCCTGACCTAGTTGTCTATTTTCCAAGGTGAGAAGAGCCAGACTATTCAAATAGTTCCTCTTCATTATCCCCCCCTTTCCTGTTTCACTATAACCTATTTTCCACTGCTAACAACAAAGAGAGACAAAATTCCCATGCCCCAAAAGTCTCTCCAAAAACTAAAAAAAAAGAAAAAAAAAATTAATAAAATCATCATATTAAAAATTGCTTTTTAAATCTCAAAGCCAGCTTAGTACTTTCTGACCAAGCTGTACTCGAATATTTAGCCTGTGGTGTAGATGCATTCTTACAAAAGATAGACTTTACATGCTAAACTGACTTTTGCCATCGGGCAAGGTACATTCTCCACCTAAAAAGAAATTTCTATGCCTAAGGATGTTCTCAAAAGCTGGTAAAATAAATACAATAAAAATAGTCACCAAGGGAGCCTGCAATTTTAAAATATCAGTGCGAGAAATCTCAAAAAGAGTTTGCCCTCTGGCAGTACGTAAAACCAGACACCAAAACCTGACTAATATGCAAAACCAGAGAGGGATTGCAAACCACTTTTCCCCTGTGAACTTTCTATCGAATCAGGGTAGGACCAGGTAATGGAAAAAGTTATGTTCACTCTTACAAAATTGTACTAAATCAGCTTCAGGAACAAAGCTTGCCGTCTTCCCATCCTTAGTGAGTTATGCATTATATAGGAACAGGCTTCTGCTTGTGCAATGTGCAAAGTCAGACCTGGCTTGTCCCAGCAGTCACTTATGTACCAAAATTGAAAAAAGAAATACAGGAAACAAAAATACAGTGGAAGAATCCTCCTTTTTCCAAATAATGCAAATGAAGAATATGTTCATTCCCACAGAGATTTCTTTTTCTTTAAGGGAAGGTTAAGAGGGGCAGAAGGCAAATGTATGGATTTATGTATTTATAGTGGGTTTTGTGCTTTTGGATTTTCCTGTTTTTTGGAACTTTTCAGCTTTAAACTGACCTCCACTTTGCTACTTTTGGTTTCACAAATGTCAGTCCAAGCCTCTGGACCAGTTTCATGCCCAGCTTGCGCAGAACCATCTGATTGCTTTCTGACAGCTTGCAGTTATCAAGACACTCGAGAACAGTAGCAGCTGTAAAAGAAAACACATCAGAAAAACTGCTTTTAAAAACACCTTGGTATGAACATTTTAAAGTTCAGAATGTTTTTAGGAGATTTCTATTTTTAAAGGCTTTACTGAAATACAAATTCCTGGTTACCTACTTTGTAGTAGATGGCACTGGTCAAATAGTGGCAATATCCTTCACTGCCCAAACAGGGGAGATGGCTTTAAGGATTTACTTTTGATTATGAAAATTATAACCTACATTCTCAGTGTTTATGCCTCTGAGTCTCACTGGAAGCCACACATCCAAGTGTCTTTCAGGGTCTAAGAATTTTCAGTGGTCTAACAGAACCAGAAGCTAGAAAATGTAATTCATTTACTCAGAAAATTTCCTGCACACTGAGGAAGCTTTCCCTTTCCTCATTCAGTACTTTCAGTCAGCACCAAATCCTGACACTGAAATTTTTATGATGATGGATGTCCAGAAATATTTAGACATGAGAAACACTGTGGATGTGTAAACAATCAGCCACAAAACCTCTCATTTGGGCACATCAAAGGTAACAAAGTTATTTGTCCAGCAAGTAAAAGAAACACAGAGAAAGGAGAATCTTGGGTTAATGAGGATAAAAGTTCCAGGATTCAAAATTTTCACAAGGAAGCTATGGCTGTTACAAATAAAAAAAGCCCTTTTGCAGTTTCATTAGGGTGAAAACAATTCTTCAGAAGTTGACCATTAGCTAATAGAGACTAATGACTCAGGCTCTGAAAGAGCCACCGTGCTTCCAACAGCACTGCACAGATGGAATCACAGCAGCCAAATACTCTGCAACCTCCTGCCCCAGTCTCTTGTCAGGGGTTTCAGAACACAAAGAGATCAAAGGAAATGCAATTATTTCAAAGTCTGAGACACTGTAATACATGACTTACAAATCTCCTCAACTCTTCAAAAAGACTGGTGATGCATCTTGATGTACTAAAATATGAATGAAACAATCCATGCAGACAACAAGGCAGTGATGATTATTATTGTTACTTCAACACCTTCCAGCAACCTGGATTTTTTGCAGTTAGAAGACCTCAAGAGACTGATAGGTTAGGAGGAAGAGGCTGCAGAAACATCACCATTCACAGACAGAAAATAAATTAAGAATATATAAATAAAGGCCTCTTCCAAGTCCTGCCTGCCAGCTCTTGAATCACTAAAATATCTACAGACCCATGTAAATGACTCCAGGGTTAGTGTTTGTTTTTAATTCAACTTCTATGTCACAAGTGACTTCAAACAGGATCTTGCTTTGACATTTGCCTATTCTTTTTCCCATTTCATCCTCAGATCTGTTATAATTAAAAATCTTAGATATTTTTTTGTCTCTCACATTTTCTTATCCTGAACAGTTCCCATCTGAATATCTGCTTCTCAGCTGTGAGCATTCTAGATTTTCTAGGGTAAATTCACTCATCAATATGCCCCTGATTTTTCTCTTATTACCAGACTCATAACTACTTACTATTCTTTCTATGCCATGAGCCAAAGCTTCTGATTTTACCAGCAGAGTTAATGCTGTGAGCTAAATATGTTCCTTCCATACTGATTAAGATTATTGTGTTATACAGTGGTATTTTCTAGGTTCTGTCATTTTTTTTGTAATTTTCCCAGCCTGTTTATTTTTCTGCCTCTCTGGCAGCTTCCCCAGTGGATTCTGCTGTTCCTGTGCAGTGGCATTCCCAGTATCTGCACCTGTGTCATTCCATGCTGTTTGTCTTCACTATCTTATCTCCATCATTACCCATCTCTCAGGCATTTTTTTAAGGAAGTCTCTGCATCTCAGCCTTAGGAACTGAGAGAATGAGATTTTCCAGCACCAGAACTAAAAAGCTTCTTCTCAGGGCCAAAATAATTCCATGAGTGAAATCACCAAACACTCTAAAGTGAGTTTATATCCCTGTTTGGTTCCTGCGAACAGCACAAATCCCATTTCTGCTACTTGGATAAGCTCCACAAAACTGAGAGGTCTTTTGAAGTGATTTGGAATTAGTCACCATCTTTCCTTGCCTCCCTTTATTGCAATCAATAGGGCCCAAGATCACACTGCAGTCAATTCTGATCATATTTCAAGATTCACCCCAAGACAAACATAACTCCAAAATGTAGCTACACTCTTCAGAAACCTCCATAATCTCTTTTTCTCTTTTTGGCTTCCTGTCTATCCCTAATTGCACCCAGCATAATCTCTTTTCACTAAAAAACTTCTCTTATTCCAACATTATCCCAACATGATTCCAGCTGCGTCCTGTACACAGTTGCTTCTTAAAGCTTGAGTTTTCTGAAATCCTGTGCTTGTATTAAAACTTGAAGAGTCTCTGCAAAACTTGTACAAATATGTATAAAAGCAATTTATGCTCCACTGAATTTCAAACAAATATTTTCCACATCTAACAGCTTATATGTTCTGTGTTCAGCTCCTGTATTACAGCAATGGCCAGTGTGATCACCTGCCAAATCCTCTGATGTGTTGTTCCAACACAACATTCCCTGGTGGCATCTGCTCCTCCCTCACAGTCATTTCTGCTTTTGCTCCCCTCATTTTCCCTGCTTTATCACTGCCCTGTGGATTTCACTCCTTACAACACCACTTGTCACCAGGTTAATCTTCCTTTCCCTTTTCTATGCAATGGTTTGAAAAACTGCATCCAGGCCATGACAAACTTACCATATGGTAAACAGTCTTCTCTCTTGCCATGTTTAAACAGCTGTGCCTACAATTAAAATAGGGAACACAGACATGAGAATACAGAGATTCTATAACACAATATATCAAGCATTTAGCTCTAAAATATTTTTAATGTTCTTACAATGATGTGTAGTGTTTGCTGATTTAAATAGCGTAAAAGGAAGTGTTGCAGGGTGCAGCTCTTGGGAACTGCTCAGGGAAATGAGGTGACCAAAAAACACTCAAGAGAAAATGGGAAAAAAAAAAAAAAAAAAAAAGAAAAAAAAAAGAGAGAAAAGAAAAAGGCCATCAGTTTCAGGCTAGCTCAGGTCCCTGAGCCATCAGGCTCAAGTGCTGGGTCACAGGAGCTCAGTGTGGTGCAACCACAGCTTGTGAGAGACTAAACCACCTACAGACACCTGCAAATACACCTATAGCAGGCCAACTGCAATTCCTGTGCCCAGGGAATTTTATCTGCAGTGAAATATCCCAGTGAGATTAAGCCCCAGCACTGCAGTGAGACAAAGGGACTATTAACACCTGACAGGTTACACATTAAAAGCTTCCTTAGCTCCTCATGTATCACAGCTCTGGCCAGGCACTTGTTTGTCCTTGCTCTGGCACTCAACAGAAGCAAAATCTTCCTCAATAAATATGCCTGGGAGTTAAACAAGAACAGACTTCCCCTAAAAGAGGTACTTTCTCACACATACCAAACACACACACATGCCTCCCGCGCTGCAGGCGTGGCTGCCAGCAACAGAAGCAAGAAAAACACCTTGGGGCTGTGTACCCAGCCTGTTTTGGTTACTAAATTGCATTTCAGGATCCCAAATTCCGGGTGCTGATCAGCTCCACTACAAGCTATATATGGGAATTTGATATTTTATATCAAAGTAGTTGAGATTTTAATGCAGGCAAGTGTGAGGGCTCCCTTAAAAATGACATTTACAAAGCAGCAATGCAATAGAATGACTTCAGGCCCAGCCAAGAGAAATAAATATCAATTTAAATGTATAAATTGGCACAGCTTTTAGCAATATATGAAGTCAGTGTTAAAAACAATACAAAAATTTCTCACTGACATACAACAAAACTCTGCTTGTACTAAAAAGCTTAAAAACTATGTCAGAGGACCTGCAAATCTCTGGTACAACATACCTAGAGCTTCTCTAAAATTTCTCTATTTTTGTTGAAACATGCAGAAACTCATTTCATCTCTTTGTTCCTGTGCTCTGCTTTAAAATCCCATCACTGGTTTCTCCACACACTTTGCTGTGAATGCTGAAGACACAGCAGCATCCCTGCATCCTCACAGCCCATTCTCCTTTCTGCCTGACTCAACAGCAAATATTGTTTTTAAGGCACACACAGGCTGCCTCCAAATTATTATTGTTATTGTTATTATTATATTCAAGCATATTCAAACAAAGCACAGTGTAATTCCTCAAGCAGTGATAATGTAGAGAAACAGCTTTTTAACAGATCCTTGGGAATGCTCTTGGACAAAGGATGTGTGCTCTCAGCACACTGCTGGGGAGGTGGAAGTGAATCTTTAAAATACCAAGCCATTTTCAGTCTGCAGTTCCTAAATTCTGGCACCTTTCTCCAAGCTTCTCCACGTGTTTTCACACCCTAGGGTCCAAGTCTGAATTAAGTCCTGATTCCTCAGGAACAACACAACTGGAAGGTGCCACCTCTGAGAGAGATGTGGGAAGGAATCAACCAACACACAAGCAGGAATTAAGAAAAAATTCAAATACTGCACAGTATTTTTTTTAAATCCTTTTCCTTGCACACCTATGAATGAGTTTAGAACAGCAACCTCAGCAGATTCCATTCCACAACTATTTCTATTATTTTCTGAACAAAAAAGTGAAGCAGGCATTGTCTCCCCACAGCAGTTTCACTAAAACTTAAATAACAAACTATTTTCAACACAGAACATCTACTCCTACTTCGGTGCTCTGTAATATACATCTTGTAATAAAATCATTGTGGCAACAGCTGTAAATCACCTGAGATGTGGATTAAGGGATTTTATTTTATCAATGTAAGTTTTTAGGGGAAGTAAAAATTGCCCAAAGGACACCATAGCTAATTAATCAATAATTATTAATAAGAATAAAGAACAAAACTTTTTTTAAAGGGCTATAATATTTACATGACTTTGATCAATAATATATGTTAACCAACGGTTTAGGAATAACCACAGCTGAAAATGCCAAATGTCTGAAAGGAAAGAAAGTTCTCTCTGCACCCATTGAGGTGCACTGGGGGTGAGAGACAACCTTGGAGCAGGTTCCTGGAATTTCTACAAGTGATATATTGGGTATTTCTCTGTGTCAGAGAAGTTTAATAGCTGTTTTGAAAATAAATTTTACAGAAGTAAATAGGTAACAGCCAAACTGTGGAGAACTCCTCTTTCAGATATTTAACACAGCAGGAAATCCAGTGTCTGAGGTTTTTATCTGAGTGTGGAGAAGACAAGAGAAGTGCTGTTTATTTATCTATGAGTCAAAGCATGCAAAAGCATCCCCAAGTCCAGATCTCTAAAACTTTTGAGTGTAATAAATACATTTTTCCCAAAGGAGATAAAAGAGCACTTTAACCAATGCTGGCTTTTGGGAAAGCAGAAAAAATATTTTCTTCCAGCACAAGCTACAAACAGTCAGGCATGTAAAGCAAAGCTACTCCTTCAGAAAAATACTGTAAACCTGGAGCTTACAGGGGTCATACTAAAAAAGAAATGTTCCCGATGCATAAATGAAAATCATGAGGAAAAAAAAGCAGCAAAAAGGGCAAATCAGCATTACAGGACCCAGCTTAAACTTCCTGCCTTGAAGGAAGAAAAATATCCAAGGCGCACCATTTCCAAAAATCTGATACAAACAAAGTAATTAATAAGCTTGGTTTGCCACCTGCATTTTGGTGTCAGCAGAGCTGAGCACGAGGAGCCTGCCTGTCGGAGCATCCCAGCAGTCGCAGTTATGCCACGGGCTCCTCGCCTAACGAGGACACAGAGCACACACCAACCTACCCAACCTGCTGAACTGTTGAAAAGTATGTGACTCCCTCTCTTATAAATAATTAAGCCACCTACAAATTAGAGAAAATCAGTGGTGTGCAAGCAGTGACGACTGTCAAGTCTGGTTCTGCTTTAGAAACGGCGCAGGGCAAGGCAAACAAAGCCCAGTTTCTTAATAATCCCAGCAGAGACACCACACCTGCCAATTGTCTGCGTAACCCACTTTGGGCCCGACCTGCAGCAGATCTATCAGTCGGGATCATCTCCAGGACTTGTTCCCCAAGCTACACAAATCACCACGAGGGGTGGCCTGGCTGGTGGGGAGTGAGTGGATCTTCCTGCCGAGCAGGAGACACGAGTCTGGATCTACCCTCTGGTCGTAACCAAGAGGAGAACTGGGAGGATAATTCCAGCCTCGCTGGGAAGAGCAGGAAATGATTCCTTGCACTGCTCTGGAGCACCCCCTGGTAGCCACACAACACCCCGGGAATGCTACCAGCCATCCCTGCCTCCCGGCCAGCTGCAGGGAGGGAGAACATGCTGGCAGAATCTAGCTTCACTTGGAAACAGGGAATATTTAATGCATCCTACGTGCAGCTGGTGGTAAAATGGGTTAGTTAAAGGCCTTGTTCTTACTGTGCCTTCACACAAGCAGCATTCCTGCTGTGGGCCGCACGTGTTTGGGTGTTGAGCATCAACACGACACGAAGGCTGACAGACACCAACACAGTGATGGCAGCTTTCATGTGTTCGCTGTTATTTATCAGCTGAACATCTGAAATGTTTAGACTAACACATTGAGAGATGACAGAGTATCTCCTTTCCATCTTGAGATTACCAAAACCCACGGATTTTAAATACTCAGAAGAAAAAAAAATTAGCAGCTTGAGATAGTGCTACATTCTCTGACAAGAAAAAGAAACAGCTCTGTGATAACAGAACTTCTGAACCTTGAATGAACCACAAAACTTCTGGTGAGAAGAGAAAAACCCAGCAGTATCAGACAAGGCCACTTCAGAAGAAATACTCCATGACAGTCAGGAGAGAAATAGCATGAGCAGAAAGGAGTCAGTGCCCTTGGTACCTGCACACATAAAAACGTTTGTATCTCTCACCAACACTGCTTTTTTATCACCAAACCACTAAGCAACAACCCCTTTTCTAAAAAATAACGCCAATAGACAATCCTAATACAGCCAATTCTTTGAGAATGCCAAAAATACAGAGACTTGGGAAACATTCTATTTGGAAATATTCTATTTTTGTGCCTCTGGGTCTGAAAGAATGGAGTTAGAGAGTTCTTTCTTCCCTGGAGCCAAATTTACATAAGCATGTAGCTATTGCTAAATAACCTTTGCATTAGAGACAGCTCAGGGAAATGCCTCGTTCTTAAGACTCTCGAGTTTCATCAGATCACTGTGTAGGGCGTTTTATTTTTTTTAATTATTACTCACACTTGTATACTGAATCACTTATAAAACAAATAAGGTTTAATAAGTTTCAATGCCCAAGGCTACCTCAACGTGATGACATCTCTGTCACGCAAGAACTGGGAGTGCTGCGCCCTGCAGCGATAACTAAAAAGCTGTTTGATATAATGGCAGGTTTAAAAGCAAACCTCCAGACCAAGAGAATTTAAAATGCAGATTCTTGAAACAGGCTAGAAGTTTCCTTCAAGTAAACAAATCTTATAAAAAAGTAGCAATTTCTTAATAATCCAACACGTTCAGTCCTTCAAACGCCAAAGAACAGGAGCACAAAAAATTAATTAAATGCCACAGCGCAACACAGATTTCAACAAAGGAGGGCAGTTTGAAACACTGAATTTGAAATGGTGCCAGCAGAGGTGCCTCCTGGTGCCCCCCGTTGGGAAATGGTGAGTTACTGAGGACAGGTGGAAGGCAGCAGAGAGCCAAAGGCCCCGGTGCAATTACAATATGCAACGCCGGATGCGTGTTCCGACAGGAGCCGCGGAACAGCCGGACTCGTTCTGCACAGAACGCTGAGTGAGATGAAACAGCAGCACACACCTGATCAGCCAGGCTCACGGCCACGAAGAGGCAGATCAAAGTGCAGCCACGGCCAACTACTCACTGCGTCCCTGACTTGCAGTTTCAGTTCATTGAAATGCAGGAGTTTCGTGTCTTTTCCGAGCAATTTTTCCATGCCAGCCTTGCTCAGTAAATGCAGACCATGAGTGGCACAAAATCCTAACCCAACCAAAACCCAACCTGTTTGGGGCTGCCCCACTCAGCTCCAGTTTGGAGAGACATTTTTATCCCTGCTCTGCTGGGTTGCATCATTCCCAAAACCTGTCACAATCCCAAAACCCACCTTCTTGCTGTATTGACCAGAAACTGAAAAATGATCTTTTTTACTCCTGTATGTTCAGAGAGATGGCCCAGCAGCTACAGTTTGACTCTTAAAGTAACAAAGTGCTGAAGGAATCTAAGGGCAAAGAATTCTGAAGCTTGTTGCCACAACTTTTAGTTGTCCCTCATGAGGATGTGCTCTGCTTTACACATTTAGTGATTACTTGTTTTGTTAAAATATATTGTATTTATTTATAGAATAAATAGAATATATTATATATTATATAAAGTTAGAATCTTGCATGTTAAAGAGAAGTGTTTACTTATTTTGAACACTTATTTTCAGCTGATATTTTTGACAACATAGCGTTGCTACAAGTATGAGACAAAATTCTTAATATTAAATTGTTAAGAATATATGTAATTATATATAAATATAATATTTAACTCTTGAAATAAATATTTCCTGCTCCCCTTAAGCACCTATGTGCATACATACCTGCACAAATACCATTTTGAAAATCTTTACTCCCTAATGATACAATTCATTGTAGTGACTGAAAGGAGAAATTGAAGACTAAATGCAAGAAAAGGCTTCACAAATCTGCTCATATCTACCAACAGGAACAGGAGTTATGAGCTGTGGAGAGGAAAAAAAAAAAATAATCACAGAAAAGCAAAGCAGCAGGCTCTGCTCCCAGGTCTATTGTATCACATTCTGGTTTCGATTCTACTTGTTGAGTATTCACCTGTTTCGCTTAGTGCGCACTAATGAACAGGTGGATGGAGCCAAAGCCAAACTCAAAGGAATTATGACAAAACATGAATGCATTATACATCCTGCAGGTCTCATCATGCCCCGGGAATGGCAAACAGTCAGGCTCCCTTTCCAGATCTGACAATAAAATGATGAAACATCATTCTGTCTTTTGAAACGCTGCAATGCACACAAATAACGCTTCCTCCTGCCTAAGCAGCAGGTCCTCAGTTATTCTAAATATAGATCTTTGCTTCTCCCTTCTGATTTGGGAGAGCTCGAGAGGAAGAAGAAACAACCAAAAAAAACCCACTCTCCATACACTTGCTCCAGACCTTTGCTTTGATGTTTAGTACCACACTGCACACAAGTCCTCTTAGCAACTGGTTAAAAAGAGTAGCAAATTTATGCAAATTATCAAAACTTGTACCAACACCAGCAAATCCTCAAACCTGTGCAACTGCAAAGGCTGCACAAGGGCTCGTGATCTGTCTTCACCTGCACTGCCTTGGTCAACAACCAAACCAAGAAGAAACAACAACTCCTCCACCCACACGAACGCCTCCATTCTGTCCAAATACATTCGGACATCCAAACTGGCACACACACCAGAACTGTTACCCCAGGATTTCAAAACACACCCCAGCACTTTTAAGGGTGTAAAACTACAACAAGACTTTTATAAATAGCCATTCTTAGGATGTACAAGAGGAGCACTGCCCTGGAACAGCAGTTCAAGTACTGCAGATTTTTTTCCCATGCACAGTATGTCCATTTTAAAACTCAAGCTAAGAATTCAGCTCTTTTGAGTCACACACCATTTTCAATTCACAAGGAAAGGTCATTAAACATAAAATTCACTCAGATTAGCAAACAAGCCCAAACCTACTGAAATGACTGTTATTTTGAGAGTTGATGAGTATCTGTATTGGCAACTTCATTTTCATTTGGAGATGACAAAAAAAGGAAATATACACACATGGGAAGCTATATTGTCTAAACTGCTGTGGAGGAAATTCTCCTTTTTTCATTGCCAGGAACCCCCCTGTGAGTTTGCTATCAAAGGTCTCCTGTAGCAGTACAGGATGGCCATAAACCCAACTATTAAGAGAAAGCCAGTATTTACCAGGGCCTGGAGCATGCCATTCACAATGACAGTGCCCTCCATGGTCTGGGAGGAGGATTTGGATAACATGGAGAGCACCCAGTCCAGGAAATCTGCCATCCTGCTTTGCCTGACATCAGGGCGGACAATAAACCTGTCAGAGAAAAAAAAGAAAACATTGCAGCCATTGACTTTATGACACCCAATGAAAAACAATTTTTCCTCCTATCCAAACTGGTTGTAGTTCCTGGAAATAATTCTTCAATGTGTATTTCCCCAAATCACAGAGGATGGGAACACTCCAAACCATCCTATGTTTAGCCCAGCTGTTTCTGAGCAAGGCTCTGATCTGGAATTTCACTTTCACTTCAAACCCAGCTAAAAACTGGGGGTTTATAATTTGGTTTAATAATTTAGTATCAATTATCATTAATTATCAATTATCTTAATTGTAAAGCAACAAAATTTCCAAAGCTTTTAAGAAATTATTTCCATTAGAATTAATGAAAAGCTGAAGCAAATAGGAGGATTCTTCACCTTTCTCACCAAAAACAGCCTTTCTGCAAGCCTGAAAAGCAGTGGAAATCAGCACTGGGTTCCTTTTGCAATGTCTGTCAGCAGCCAGGCCCAGAACAAGCAACCAGCAGGGCTACACTTGGGGTTTCAGATATTTGAAAAGGTCAAGCATCTGTTATTTAACACTTTAGATGGGTCAAGATATGTGTTTTTAGCCATCCTAGAAAAGGGAAAAGATGTTTCTCATGGCTAAACCACCATAAATCTACCCTCAGCCTTCTCCTGAGCAGCCAAGCTGCAGTCAGGGCATCACTTCAGTGTGCTGGCACCTACAAACCAGGTCCTGTTCCAGCAGTGATTCAGGCTACATCTGCTCTCAACTCACCCAGTGGAAATGCCAGCCCACCCAGCACAACTCATGGAATTCAGAGGATGTGCCCCAGAGCCAGGACCTGGACCCTTCCTACAGATAACAGGGAAACAGCACCAAGAGCTGGCTGAGGAGCTGGCTGAGGGGGTATTAAATATATTAAATGCAGAGAACACCTCAACAGTGAGCTGACGGGATGGACTGCCTTCCCAGCCAGTCCCTGTGTGTTCAGAGGCAGAACAATGAGGACTTGGGGTGAGCTGCAGGAGGGCTGTTTTGGGTTGAAGGATGAAGCTGCCTTTGGCCCAAGGGCACACATGAGAGAAGTGACCTGCGAAGTGGCTGAGCTGGTTCCTAGACCCTTCCTCAGCCCCAAGGAGTTCAAACCTTACTTTCCCAAAGGAGTGCCCTAACCTCCAGAACTAAGAGCAGGATAAGGATCAGCCTCATCTCCTCCTACTGAAACCACTCACTGAGCAGGCAGAAAGGAGAATTCCTGAAATAAACTCCAGCTCCTCTGCCCCGTGAGAAGCAGCTCACTTTGGAAAACAGGAGGTCTTAAATCCTGATGTTTCTAAACTTCACTTGAAATTCATAAACTCCTTGGAGCACAAACCAGGGCCCAGGCTTTCTCTTCCTCCCCAGAGTGTGCTACAGAGTCAGACTCCTGTATCTTATCTCTCCATCTGTCCCAGGACCGTTGTGCTCCTGCCCACCCAAGTAACAGCCCAGCTCCAGGGAGATGGCACAGAGACCTCATGTCAGAATGATAATACTCAGAACTGGCTTTGGGGATGTGAGAATAGGAAAAGGCCTTGGAGCCAGCCTTCTAATTTCTGGTGAAGTGTTTTAATCACCAGGCTACTTTGAAAATGGTGTTTCCATAATAAACTAAATAATTCTAAGTCCACTATACAGTACCATTACTGCCTTGCACACTTGGTACTAGCTTAATGTATTCTATCACCATATTTATTCTGAACATATACTTCTAACTAAAATTAATTCAGCCAGTAAACAGAGGTGAAGAGAAGATAAGACAACTAACAAGGTGCCTGCCTAGGACCCAGTGTCAGGGTGCAGGGCAGTGCTGAAATCCCCTTGAAACCAAGGGTAGAGCACTGCATGAGCACAAAGCTCTGCTGAACACAAAGCTGCAATCAATAAAGTTGCTGTATGCAAGCTTCCACTCAAAGTTTAGTTTTACAGACACTCTGGAGTACAACTGAAGTTCAAATTCAATTAAGCATAATGTGATGAAAGAATCTTTTAAAATTACTGTCATCCTTACTTGAGAAGGCTTCCAAATACTAGGTGTACCTTCAAGAATCTATTACTCTTGGTTAATTTGGGTACTTCTTGGGATTTTAGGAAGTGAAGAAGGCCTATATGAATGTTCAAGAATAATTCACTCTGTGTCACACTGTCACCTCAAATCCTCTGGGTCTGTAAACCTGTGACAAGGCAAAATACCCATACAAAGACATAAACAACAATTTCTAATTATTGATTCCAAAATGACTACAAAAACTAATTAGGATCACAGAATTATCATAGAATGGTTTGGGTTGAAAAGGACCCTAAAGCTCATCCAGCCTGGCCTTGGAGACTTCCACGGATGGGGCAGCCACAGCTGCTCTGGGCAACCTGTGCCTCCCCACCCTCACAGGGAAGGATAAGGAGACAAACCTTGTCAAAATGAGTATGTAACAGGTAAGACTATTTCAAGACTGCACAAATAATTCATGCAGTCTCTTGAATTTTGCTCTGATATATTTCAGAATAAACCAGAAAAGCCCAAGATGAGTCACCAGAGAACTGTGAGTCTGGTCTCAAGTCCTTCATGAATTTCCTGCGTGACACTGTACACTCTAAACCAAAAAAGTGTTTGATCTGCCATCAGATTCAGACCTGTAGCATAATACTCACTAAATATAAATTTCTAAAGCCTTGAGTCCTGTGACTGAAGCTCAGAATAAATTTAAAGTATGTACACAGACGGTTACCTCCTAAAAACACAAGACAAGGTCTGCTCTGCTAAATGTTATATTTAACAATTATTTTGATTAATCCCATAAATTTAGCACATCTTAACCCAGAGAACATGAATGCAGGTGTTAAGGCTGTGACCCTCCCACACCCACTGCCCCCATCTCCCAATGTCCCTGTGTCCCCATGCCCCACTGTGCCCCCTCACCCCCGTGTCCCATTGTCCTTGTGTTCCCAGGTCTCCAGGTGCTGCTGTTCCCATGTCCCACTGTCCCCATCCCGTTGTCCCTCTGTCCCCATGTCCCCAGGTCCCACTGTCCCTACATTCCACTGTCCCTATGTCCCGCAGACCTCGCGTGCCACTGTCCCCAACCCCATGACCTCTGTCTCCCTGTCCCCAGGTCTCTCTGTCCTCATGTCCCACTGTGTCCCCTCATCCCCGTGTGCCACTGTCTCCATCCCCGTGTCCCTCTGTCCCCGTGTCCCTCTGTCCCGCCAACAACAGCGCCAAAGGTGCGCGGGTAGCACCCCCTGCTGAGCACAGGCCGCAGTGCAGAGTCGGGGCTTGCACCGCTTTAAAAAGGAAAAAAAAACAACAAATCAGTCACAACCAGAGCTGACTAAGGGCCTCTTCCACTAGAATATCCAGGCATGTGGACTGGAATAGATACTGAAACAAGAGATATTTGTGTACTATCCCTGCTTATGGTCTTTGTGACTTATTTTCATGTGCAGAGAAAGCAGTATTCCCAACAAACACTACTGCATCCAATCCAAGCAACAGTAATATCCCACAGGCAGCTGGCAACCTCCAGCCCTCCCAACACTGTCATGTCAGATCAAGAAACAGCAGGAGGAATGGGAGCCTTTCTGCCAAGATGCACAAGAGAGACTTACTTGGACACCAGCACAGCAGCTGCATCCCGAGCCTTGTCACTGACAACCAGGTAACACTAAAGGGAAAACAAAACTGATTGTAAAAAAATTTCATACATGGAGGTAGAAAACCAACAATGTAATGACTCTGTACATAATACACTACTGAGTACTTACTGATAAATATGATGGTTACACACATTATGTCTTTATTATGATTACAAACTGAGCTTAAAGATAGTAGAAAGTTCATTTTCCCATTTAACAAACCATACCTGAGGCAGTCTCCTGCCTTTGAAAACAGGTTTATACTGAAGCCTTAACTCACAGACACACTGGCCTATAAGCAGTAAACCCCACAGTGCTGCAAGTGTCAAAAGCCTGAGCTGTTGGGGTATCTGTGGGAAAGGGGAGGTGGTTTATTTTTATCTCAAAGGCATGACAAGTCAGGCATCTGGGCTGACATCCACTGCAACTTTTTGTGGTCTTTTTGAAACCTATCTGTTTAAAAATCTTCACAGTCAAAGCTTCCAAAGTTCCTTCCTCTGGTCAAATGCTGATTTCCTCTAGAAATCCTCAGATCTGGCTTTCAGAAGAAGCTCTCTGGCACTTTCAACTGTTGAAAGCCTCTAACATATTCAAAGGCAGGGTTTCACCTCAGATAAAATGGTTTATTACATCAGGGGAAACAAATTCCAGTCTCACCTGACTTTAAAGCAGCAAAGAACAGACTGAAGATCCGGAAGTACGAAAAAATTCTTTACTGATTAGACACAAAAATACGGGCTTAAATAACATGCAGAAAAGAATATCACTGAATAATACACAGAATATATTAATATTTATCACATACTGAATGATTGAGCCAAATATCCCAGGTGTGAAGGCATGACAGGCTGTGTTTTCCTCACCTTTGCTATTTCCAGGATGCGATCCATGGTTGGCTGCCGAGGCTGCCCTTCCACGGAAACGAGGTTCCCATCAAAACGGGCCAGGTCAAAAGGAATCAGGCAGATCATGGACAGCCACAGTAAGAGCATGTAGCGAGTTTCCCAAGTCTGGAAAAGAATGGTGAAACAAAGGGCTTTTACTTCATTTTCTGCAGCATGAAGTGCTGAGAGCACAAACTACCCCCTGGCTCCAAGGAACTGTCAAAGATGAGCAAGAGAAAACTCCCAGTGTGAGTGCCCTGAAACTCCAGAGGAGACAGAACTACAAAGGATCCCAAACAGCAAAACTGTAACAAAATTAACGTACCCTTTCCCCCAATCAGAAATCTAAGCATCCTTGTTTTCTTCCCAAAGGAAAACCACATCTTCCCATTTTCCTGTTTTTCCCTTCCCTCGGCCTATCTGTGCCTCCACTCACAAATACAGCAGATGTATGTTTTTCTCCTTAATTTCTTATGTATTGCTTTCATGGGTTTACTGAAACAACTTGAGAAGCTTTTCAAGCTTTAAAGCTGTAAATCTATAGCAGCAAAGTGTCAGAATTGACGTTTATTAAAGAAAAAGCTTTAATTTAGAGCAGCAATACAATTACTGTCTTCAAATCCATGATTTTTGTTACTTATAACTGATAATGATCTCCCTTAAAATTCATCTATTTTAAGCAGCTCTCTGGAGTTCTTTTTTTTCCTTATTTAAAAATATAAGAACATAAACTACAGTATCCTGGAGTCAGACTGGATGATTTTTCAGTTACTCCTTTTAGAGGTTCAATACCTTTCACTGCCCTTCTTCTTACTCTTGTCACAATCCATTTGTTCCTTACATGAGTGATTAAAGATTCTACTTGCACCTCTACTGCCACTGCTTCTAAATCCTGGAACAAATCCCATTAAAGAAAACCAAGACCTCTCCTGAGGGAGAGCATTTCTCCCATGACAAGATGATGGTTTTCACCCCAAATCCAGGTGTTAACACCAGACAGGTTCTGTCACAGCTTTATCTACTTTTTCCCAAATTTTTTCCTTCAGCTTTTTCCACTGGAGATGTAAAAGTTAAACAAAAGTACAGCAAGTCCTCACCTCAGTGTCTCTTGGGTTCTGCTTTGCAAGCATATCCAAAACAGGCTGCAGGTCCCGGACTTCATGAGGGAACAGTGGCAGGAAACGTTTGTACCCTCTCACCTAAAGCAGAAAGTTCCAGAATTCAGTCACCCATCCAGCACCAGCACGTACCAAGGAGAAAGGAATGACCCTTGGAGGGATTTCTTGATCAGGATACTCGTGTCATAAGGAGAGTAAGCATGCAAACTGAAGTCTTAAATACCTTGTGGTATTTTTGTTTTTACAAAGTTATTAAGAATTTATGAAATGATAATTAAAAGAAGGGACATTTGCAGATTGTCTAGTCCAACCCTCCTGGTAAAGCAGGGTCACCCCAGCAAGGTGGACCAGCAAGGACCACAACCATGGGGTGTCCAGTATCCCAGGGATGGAGACCCCACCTCTTTGAACCACCTATGCCAGGGCTCAGCCCTTACAGCCCAAAAATATTTTCTTGTGCTCAAAAGCAAATTCCACATTCATCTAATTGTTCATCACACTTCACTTTTCAACATTATAACTCATGTTTTATTACTCAGTATCTCCATGTCTGAAATTTGCATTGAGACCTCAATTTTTATTAATCTGGATCATTAAATAACATAAGCTATCATGAAAATGGGCAACAAGAGAACTAATCTTTCAAAGTGCAGTTTAAAATATTTAATCACATTAGAGAATTATTTTAATATTACTGAAAATAATGAAGGAAATATTCATAACTTACAAATTTCAGTTGAAGAACATTAAATTTAGGATTTTTTTACCTTTGTAATGATGTAGAGAAATTTAAAAGCCAGGTGCACTAGTGGGGGAGGAGATCCACTGTCCCGTATTATCTCCAACAAGGAATTCATCATCCCCTCTGGTGAAAGGAGAGAAAATCCAGTGAGGCTACATGCAATTCACAGAGTTTCTTATAGAACAGAGGGAGACAACAACTATAAAATGGAAGTACTGTCAGCCACAGCAATCTTGTAATGCAAACCCAGATCTTCCAGAGTAACAGATTTTTAAGTATAGACACAAAAATTATTTAAGGATGACATTCCTACCTAAGTGGCGATCCAAAAGGTGAGGCTGCTCCTGGTACTTGTCCATTATACCTGAAAATGAAAAGATAACTGTAATAAACTACTCCAAGGCTCTTCCAGAGCCTTAACTGTGAGATATCCTCTGATTCTGAACAGTTTTAGCTGAAGATTTCTGCATCCCTGAGCTGCCACTACCTGTAAGTGAGGTCACAGAGTTAGAAAACCATAGAGTGGATGAAGCTTGGAGCAACCTGTTCTAGTGGCAGGTGTCCCTGCTCATGGCAGGGAGGGTGGAATGAGATGATCTTTAAGGTCCCTTCCAACCCAGAGCAGTCAATATTTCCAAGTAACAGTACAAGCACAGTCTGTCCCCTCACACTACACTCATTTACCTACACTGAAGCATCAACCCACCCCCAGGAGTCTCCAATTTCCTTGGACAAACCTCCCACAAGTAACACTTTGCAATGAGGGTGCTCCTCAATCCTCAGAGATAGTTTCTTACTTTGAAATGGAATACAGGGAATTATTCAGCAAAGATTCCTTAACAAATTTTAACTTCAACAAACACAAACTGCAGCTCTTACCACTGTGCTCCTCAAAACTGTACACATCCCTTACTCTATTTTGCTGTCAGTAACACGGTCTCTTCCTTTTGGATACTGACTCAGGAAACAACAAATTGAAATTGAATATTGAAAAAAAAAAATAAGAACAACTTGCCAGAGCTTTCAGACACAAAAGCCTCCTTTTAATTGAAACCCAGAATCAGCAAAAAGCAGCTACAGAAATAAAAGCTGGATTCCCAAGGAGAGCGTTAAGTGATCCAGTGTGGCACTGGAGATTGCCTGGCTCATTTTAGCTACTTGGTCAGAAAATAGCTTTTGAATTAGAAAACTAAAACCTCCTTAACATCCCCTTTTCTGTATTTGTTTCTCTCACAAACAACTTCACTCTCTGTTCTTTTTCTCTGCTTGACACATCAACACTTACATTTAAGACATGACTGAAAGCCAACAGTGCTGCAGCTGACCAGTGGATGACACTGCATAACCACTTTCAGACACCAGACCATCCAACAATATCCTTGTGCAATTCCACTGGGATACCAGAATGCCATCAAGAAGGAAACTTGAGCTCCTAATCATCACCACCTTAATTAATGATGCCTTAAGCTGCATACAAACAGCAGTGAACATGAATTCCAACACCAAAGCAACAGCTTTCCAGCAGAAGTGGAATTGAAGAGCAAATTATTTTTCCAGGTCACAGCCTGGTAAAGATAAAATAAAACCTCAAATATAAAAGCTGAAGAGAATGATCTAAACCAGAATCTCTAAAACAATTATTTCAAAAAAGATCTTCCTATATTTTCCTACAAAATTTTAGTTGCAGATTAAACTGTTTCCCAAACTTCTGTTTTTAATAGTTCATAAAGAAAAGGGAGCATCACGAGTTTTTCTGAACACTTTGGAAATTTTCATTAAAATCCTCTGGAACAGGTGATTGCTGCCTTCTCTGTTCCCAGATAAAAGGTATTCCCTAAGTTTCAGTGTTCTGACCCACACATTGAGCCTCTTGGCAGATTTGGGACATTTTGTCCAAGAACACAATAAATATTATAACCCAATACTGAACCACATACACAGTACCTTTTTTAAGTAAATTGAGTAAATTTAAGTAAATTGAGCCTGTATTTACTGGGCCATGATATACAGGCAGAAAGCTCATAAATACAATTTAAATGCACAGAAACACTCCACATGATGTGACAGACAGAGAGGAACAGCAAGTTGATTTTTCCAGCAATGGTTGTTCCTGTCCCACTGAAATCTGACATTTCCTCTATGATGCTGAACAACCTCACCAGTTCCTGGGTCCCAGAGTTCCTGGGACTTTTGTCTGAGCAGTGACATGCCCATCATTTAGATGGAATAGTCAGTTCAGTAGACCACAATAATGCTCCTGAGAAACCTCTGCAGGGTCAGATCTCCAAATTTTGGGGTTTCTGCTTTATTGTCTGCCCACCTCACTCCTTGTTGACAAAAACAAAGCTGCTGGGTCCATATTTTGACTGTGAGTTCTGCAATTACGCCATCCTTCACAAAAATACTTCCAAAAATACCAGTCTGCTAAATTCACTTTGCAAATACAGGAAGGACTGAATGGACTTTTGCAAATCACTTCATCAGGATATTGACCCAACACACAGATGCACCTTGAATGCAGGCTGGTCACCCAGGACACTGCTACATGCACCTCACTATGGCCCTTCCAGATTCAGCTGAGGCCCAGGGGTAGGACAGCTTTCCTTAGGTGGCACAAAAGTCAAACCAAGTTACCTCCACTTGGAAAAACATACATGATCTGTATGGATTTAGCTACTCTTCACATTTGTCATAAAATGAAAAAGTAAAAATAGAAAAATGACACTTTAAAGCACCAAATGGGTGTGTTTCGATGAGTAGTTAGGTAAAAAAGTTGCTTTATTTGACAAACTTTTAACTAAAGTATGGCCTGAATTTGAATAGGAAACTGGAGGCCCAACATGAGTCAGAATTCAGATTTCTGGAATCTAAGACCTAAATTTTCATTTACAGTAGTTAAATACCAGGTAATAAAGGAATAGCTACATGGAAAACAAAATCAGCAAAATACCAAATCTAAACTATCTGTTGATAAAGTTCCATCATTATCACCGGCCCAAAAATTAGCGGTTTGGTCCCTCTTTTGAAAGAGTAAACAGCAACAATAAAATGAATGATACATAATAAAATGTTTGTATCAAGCAATAGCAGGACCACTCCCTTTGGCTGCCGTGCTTACCTATGAACCGTTCCACGGCCATTTCCCTTGTCACCAGCTCCCCGAAGACTTCCCTCAGGTTCCCGATGAGCTCCGCGACCTCCCTGCTCTCGGTGAAGCTGTCCAGGATGTTCCTGTCGCTGATGGCACCCGGCTCCCGCTCCTCGCCCTCCTCCGGCTCCCGCCCCGCTCCGTCCATCCCGGCGGGCCCGGCGCTGGCAGTGACAGAGGGAAGGATCAGTTCCGCCGCCCCTCAGGGTGCGGGCAGGGCCGGGCCCGCCGCCCCTCACACCCCGCCCGGCCCCGCCATGCGGCCACCGCGCCCCTCCCGCAGCCCTTCCCGCAGCCCTGCCCGGCCATACCGGCCTCCGCCGCCGGCCCGCACCGTGGGGCTCCCGGAGCCGCCGCCTTCGCTCGTCCGGCCCGACGCGGTGCGACCACCCGGCACAAGCGAGCACCTGGAACAAGCGACCACCCGGGACAAGCGCGGGGTGCCTCCCCGGGCCCGCCCCGCGCCGCCGCCGCTCCCGCCCTGCTACGGGCCGCCAGGAGGGACCAAAGGCGGCGGCGGCGCCGCCTCCGAGCTCGGGCCCGGCCTCTCCGTGGGCTGCGGAGAGCTGAGGGGCGGACACGCCCTGGGGACACACACCCGGGACAGGGACATCCAGCTTGGGGACACCCACCGGGGACGGGGACACCCACCCTGGGGACACCCACCGGAAACAGGAACACCTGCTGGGGATGAGGACACTCACCGGGGACAGGGACACCCACCAGGGATGGGGACATCCACCCCGGGGGCACCCACCAGGGATGGGAACATCTAGGCTGGAGACGGGGACATCCACCCTGGGAACCACCAGCTATGGGGTCCTGATGATGGGACAAGGATGGGGACACAGGCATGGGCACCCAAGCACTGGGTGAGGATGGAGAGAGGGACCGCCAGGGAAGGGAACAGGGATGGGGACTGGGCACGGGGACCCCAGGGGAAAGGACAAGGATGGGGACAACGTCGGTTACACAAGGTGTGTGGGAGACAGCTGGATGATGCCGTTATCCATGACCTCTATTCCTTACCCAACCCACACCAAAACACTGCATCACATGGTCAATATCACAACATATAATCTAAACCTCATACAATTCTGGAAACATTCGAACCCTGAAAGCTACAACTACAACTCCACTGATTATATAGGAAATTCAAGGAGGCACTTCAGCTAGGCCAGGATACCAGAACGAGTAGTTGCTCCTTCCTGCTATCCAGCAGCTCCATCCACACCCAAATATTTTATCTTCAGGCTCAAATTCATTCAATCAAACCACAATCACAAAACACATACAGCAAACACCAGGTTTCTGCAAGGCAAGTGTTTTATTTGAGAAGAAGTTTGAGTTCACAAGTACTTCCCAGTGTGATACAGGTCAGTTGTTTACATCCATAAACACCAGTGCACATGCACTCTGCTCTTTCCTCAGACCTAGATCTTCCAGCCATCAGCTACAATCCCAACTGTGTTCTAACTCTACTGTTCCACTTTTCCACTGGTTTAGTTCTGTTAAGTTTTATAACCAACCATGACAGATTCCCCCGACTCAAAGGAAGTAAAACTTTCCCACAATTTGTATCATATTTACAGAGAGCAAAGTGCATTGTTTTAAACTAATTACAACATCAAATTTTAAACTTTATTAAATCATTATAGCAGTACCATTTAAAGTTGAATAAAGCCTAAACATATTTGAGCAGTTTTGAATAGAATATTTTAGTACTAGTCATGCCAACCATCTGAAGCCTGAATACTCAGGTCATTCTTACCCAAATCTTCCAATTCATATTTGTGGGACTGCACTTACTTTTACTCTCCTTGCCACTTTCTTCCATTAAATCCCCCCAGAGTCACTAATGTACTCTAGCTCAGATTGTACACCAATATCTTTGCTGAACACTTTTCTCCCCAAATTCCCACTGCCTGTGTTTCCTGTAAAAATAAAGCAGTAAGGAAACAATAAAACTCCTGACAAATCTGTCAGATTTGACACTGTTCCTTCCATAACCCAGTGGTGGCACAACAGACCAGCTTTGCCCACTGCACTCATTTTCTAAAACTGAAAACACATCAAGCACCAACCAACCCAGCAGCCACAGATGATGCTTCTCACCCAACCATGGAGCCTCCCTTCCACATTTTGCTGTCTTTTTACAAAGTTATTTAAATATGTCACTATTGTAGTACAACACACTGAAATTTCACATTAAAATGATGAAATGCTATTATCAACTTTGAGTGGTAACAACCCACTTCTGACTGTACGGTTAATTGCCAAGGAACTAGACATCCTCCCAGAAAATACCACGGGAATTTCAGTTCTTATAGCAAGAGAAAAATGAATGTGAGTAAATTACATTAAATTAAAATAAATATTAGAAGTCTTATTAATTACAAATGGTTGCCAAATGCAGCTAAAGGGCCTTGTCTGCTCATTAAATTAAAAAAAAAAAAAAAGAATGTTTTCAGATTCACAGAATCTGACTGGAATTTTGGATTAGGACATTTCACATACAAAAGGAAAGGAAAAGGAAACAGAAGACCATGGAAATATTCATGGGAAAAGGGCTGGGAACAGACAGAAAACAGAAACCAGAACTAACAAGGGCAGACATAAGAACTTGCTATTACTTCCAGCACCACCGTCCCACAACTGCAGCTCTCCATAACAATCTGCTGATGGAGAGCAGCAGGACTGGGAAGATGCTGCTGTGGAACAACTGTGGGAACACAGCAGCCACGAGGTGAGAGAGCAAGGACAGGCTGACTGTCATGCTGCTTTCTAAGCCAGTGGAGCCTTGAAAAACAGTGCAACCCTTTCCTTCAGCAGGGAGGAATCTGTGCAGGGAAACTAGTGCCCAAGTTAAAGATTACACAATTGCTCTTAGTCAGTGAGGCTCAGAAGTGCATTAAGCCTTCTCCATAGCAGATGTTTTACCATCAATTTCAAGTTTGTGCTACTTGGAATGAGCAAGGGCTGCTCATTCCTAAAAGGCTGTGTCAGAATTTCTCAAATGTACCTGGTTACTTTAGAAGTTTCTTCATCATGTTTAGGGTAGAGCCCCTGTACCCTGTCCCAAAATGGTTCCAGTGGTTTATGTAGTTGAAGAGCTGATACAACTTGTTCCGTTTCTCAAATCCTGGAGCTTTGGGTATTTTACTGTGATAGGCAGAGAAAAAAGAGCTGCTGAACCCCCCAAACATTCCAGCAATGGCCAGTTCAAACTCAGAATGGCCATAGAAGCAGGCAGGGTCAAATATAATCGGCCCGGAGTCGTCCTCAGCCACATTCCCTGCCCACAGGTCCCCGTGCAGGAGAGCGGGAACGATTTCTACATCACAGAACATTTCAGGAATCTTTGGCTGAAAAAGCATAAACAGACATGTAACAATTAAAGAGTTTTGAAGAAAATAATAAATAAAACTAAGTACTATAACATGTTAAGAGCCTGAACTGGCCAAATGCTGCCTGTGTTCAGCCCTCATGGAGTGCTTTGGACATCGATGGCAACAAGAACAAGCCAGTGAGAAATGTTCTGGATTGTTCTTGACAGAGCTTAGCAAAGCATTTAATTCACAGTCCAGTATCAACACCTGGTACTGATGTATTGTTTCTAGACGTGGATACTGTTAGCTGTCATGAGAAATATAAAATAATTTCATTTAAACTAAAAAGTTTCAATGGCAAAAAGAGACTGCAGTAAACATTTGGACCATGAACAGAAGAGAGGAACACATCCCTGGTGTTCTCTGAGTGCTGCATGGAACATGGCCTGACCCAGCCTCAGCTGTAAGCCTGGGCCAAGTAAAATACAAACTTGTCCAGGCAGCAGAATTTCATCCACTTGATAACACCAAGCTCTTGGGATTTACCATATTACTATAATTATTATCTGTGTTCTCAGAAATAAAAGTTAATGCTGAATTACAGGGGTTTTTTTCCACTAGCTATAAAAATTGAAAGAGTAACAAGAATTCTGTTCAGCTGACAGTGTTGCTGGACCCACTGCTGTGAAGCTCATCCAGACCCTGCTCTTCATTCCAAGCTGGGTAAATCCCTTATAAAACACCTTTACATCTTCTGAAATTCTAGAAAATAGATTTTTTTTTTAAATGGTTCATACTTTTAGCTGTGACCAGAGCTCTCTGGCTTCTCTGTCTCCATAATCTTTTTCAATCAAATCCAGCTGAGCCTGCAGTCGGTGACGGATGAAGAAGGATGGCCAGTCACTCTGCCACTCATTCACCTGGAAAATACAGCAAAGTTTGTCATACACAATTTTAAAATATGTGCACTCAGTGTTAATAACAGAGATCCAGTTAAAACCTTCAGTGCTGACACAATGGCCTGGGCAATGTCAGTATGACCAGTGCACAGCAACATCAGTAGTTTTGCTTTGGGAGTGCTGCTCTCCACCACGCTTTTGTGGGCCTTTCTTTAATATAAGTTGAGATTCTGGCTATTTTCATTCATTCCCACTTTTTAATGTATTTTAGAGGGAGAGTTTCTGGTGAGATCATTTCAGTTGTTAAATGTCATCATTTCAAATCTTTCTGGATACACAGATTTCATTCATTTTTACTGGGTAACAAGTTTCCAATTTGGTGAAAAGTTGTACTTAGCAAAGAGTTTGAGATATTGGAGGTTCATTCAATTAAGTTGCAGAATGAAATTCTGACACATGCAGAGCCAGAAAATGGTGGAATTATCTCCAAGAGCCCTTTCCAATGTCTCATGAGATTTACATGATGAGGCTCTCCAAAAGCAGTGGAGAGACCCATACAGTAGGGCTTAATAAAACCAAGACATGGTATGTGAAGGTGACACTTTTTAAAAGTATCACCAAGCTATAGAACCACCACATCATTCCAAATTCTTACTCAATCCACCCTGCCTGCTGGCCACATGCACAGTACCAGGGAACAGGGATGGAACAGGGAAAGCAAAGCTGTAGTCAGAAAGCTGCAGACAAATGGAGCAAGCTCAGGTATGAGGAGTTTACAGACCTCTACAAGTGCCTTTCAGAGCTGTGGAACAGACCATACCTGTGGGATATAACCACAGCAAGTGGCTGTGTGGAATCCAAACTGATCCACAAACTGGGCCTCAGAGTGGCCAGCTCCTTTTCCTATAGAATAAAATAAATGTTAGGGGATTTGAGATCTTTGCATAGTAAAGTCTGTGAACAAAGAACTTAAGGCATAAAAAATAACTTTAAGCAATAAGTTACACTTATTTCATGGTCACGACCCTTTCTAAAGCTGGAAAGAAATCCTTTGGACTTGAAGATGCTGAATAGAAATGGAGGCATGGTCAGTCACAGCCAGTGAGTTTGCTTTGGATGAAGGAGTTGGATATTCAGGAAAGGAACCCAAATACAGAGTCACAATCTGCTGTTCTGGAACTTGGACATGTCGCCATTAAATGTGGCTTGGGTTTGATTCATAGATTATTTGGGATCTGCCAGTAATTTGTCCTTCACTCAAAAATAATAGATTATAATTTGTCTACCACTAAGACTCAGTCCACCTCTGAAGTCATGGGAACAACACAGATACAGACTGGTACTTCAGATTTTAATAGTAACAACTCAAAAAATTCTTCATATAGCTGATTTTTTTTTTCATTTATGCTTTAATTCACTTTGAGGAACAGCAATTTTTGAATATTTTGCTACTTACTTGAGTTCAAAAATGTCATCCCCAACATCTTTAAAGGGGAGCTTAATTCTGCATTTACTAGGGGATAATATTCTGTAATCAGTTAATTATCTAATCCAACAGCAAGTAAAAAATGGGATTTCTGTAAGCTGAAGAACACTTTAAGAGAGCGAGAGTGCATGGAGCCTGAAAGGTTTCACTGACACTGAAGAAGAGTCCAAATTGTCAGTTTGACTTAGGAAAGTTGAAAACAGTGCTGCACCACAGCCAAAGGAATTGCTTCCTTTTTGGTTTAGTACATTACATCAATGCTTTACCAATTGTGCTTCCCTCAGCCCTCAGCTTCTCTCCAAGTTTCTGGTTATAAAGATGAAGCTCTGCTATCTGTTCTCCCAGCTTTGAAGAATATCTGTAGGATCAAATAAACCAAAAAGAAATTGAAACAAGTGAACAAATATTACACAGAAAAATATGTATTAAATATGACCAAGACTATTTTTGGCAAACATAGAACCTTAATCAATTTCACAAGCACCTAACAGGGAGCAAATGACTTGATAACAGCTCTGAAGACACAGATAATAGAGCAAACACACTAAATGCTCTTGCAAGAAAGGTAAAGAGAACACAAGGTGGTATAAACAGGAGCAGAAAGGGCAGGAGGATTGTGTGCAGAGAACAGAACATGGTATCTCCTGTTGGGCTTTACCCTCCCAAATCAGATGAACAGCAGTTGAAAGGGTAAGTCTGAAAAGAAGCCCTAGGCAGGGATTGAATCAAGGCTGCCTAGTGCTGAAGGCAGATAACTCAAAACCAGTTAAATATTCCACAGGTATCTTAACAGGAGTTTCAAGGATTGAAGCAAATTTCTTCTCCATGCCCAGAATGGGCAGAAAATGATGGATTTAAAATTGCAACCAGAAGGACTAGGAAATCCTTTCTAGGAACAGTGGGATAGATTAGAATAAACTGTTTTGGAGGCTATGGAATTGCTATTACTGTCCCAAATAAAATAGATGGGTTGGACAAGCAGCTGTCAGAAGAGCCATAGGCATTACACTGTTCCCATATGGAGGCCTGGAACACAGCAGTGCTCCTGAAAATCTGTTTTCAGTAACACACAACTCCTGAATTCCATGTTCTGGTTGGCTGACAGATGAAATGCAAATTCATGTCATCTTAACTTAATCATGGCTTAAATCATACTGGAAGATTCTACTTAGAGAAGCAGAGGTTTCAAAGACCTCTGCTTACAGCAGCCTGTAAGGTTAAAGAAACCTGTTGGGCTGAGAAAAGAAACTCCAATGAAAAATCTCATGAGAGAACAATGAGCCAAACTCAGCTGTGATTACATCCACTGCAGCAGCATCTCAGCACATGTGGAGCAGCACACAAATGAGTAGTGACAGCCATTTCTAGAGCAGGAAAAGCAAAATGTGCACAAGGAGTGTGCACATACATATATAGTTACATACATACATATTTTAATATGTACACAGAGAAACACAGATTGCAACAGAGAGAAGATCTGTCTCTGAGAGAATAAAGCAATTCTGCTCATGAAGTTTCCTGGCTGACTGTAAGACATTGAAAAAAAATGTGCCCCAAAACACAGTAAAAAGAGATGCATGGACATACTTGTTGAGGTGCTTCATCTTCAGGTACTCCATGGCAAACATGGCTCCTCCTCCAGGCAGGTCAATCACTTTGATGGGCTGAGGCACTTTCACAATCTTGGTATTCTGAATTGCTTCCAAACTTGCCATTTCCCCTTCAAACATTTTTCTAGCCTGTCAAGGAATAAGAATATCCTTGGGATAAACTATGGATGTCTACAATAAGTACTTTGGAAAAAAAACCCCAGACTTTTGACAAAGTGGCAAGGAGTTAATTCCTTGTGATAAAAGGAGAGAGCTGCAGCAAGGCTTCAGTCCACACATGAAGACTTCAGGACCTTAACCCTAACTTCTTTTTTTCTTCCTAAATTCATTCCAGGGTTGTAGGATATGTCACATTCCACCCTGATTTCCACCTGCTTATGAAGACACCAAACTACCTGGATGCAACAGCATCTCTGAGGATAACGTGGCCACTGCTAAATGAGGTAGCATTGAGTCCTTAAACTGATTCCTCTTTCCCCACAGGCCACTGGATGGAGATGACAGCACAAATACTCAGCATGTGCTCTGCATTTTTGAAGCAAAGGTGCTGTTCTTCATGGCAGTTTAGGATGATTTTGATATTGATTAAGCACATTTTGGATGCACTGAGGTGTTAGAAAAAGCAATTGAGTATTCATTTAGTAAGAGAAAAGTCAAGAGTTTGTCTTGAGAAGCTGCAAGAGTTTTACTTTTAGAAATGCAAAAAGCAACGGGGATGTTTGAAACTTCTGTAGCTTTAAAGATAATACATGAGTTTTAGTACTGACCCCTGTTTGTGCCCTCCCATTATCGATCCTCCAACTGGAACATGAAAAAGAATGCAGTGAATGCAAAGTCAGCTCTGGGCTTTTCCAAACTCCAAGTGCCACAATAACAGCTTTGTGCTTGGCCTCCTTTTCACAGGAATTACAGCCCATTCCTGCTGTTGAGGGTTATCACATTGCATTACACTGCATTCCACACTAACCAAACCTGCTACATTAATTCTGGATATAAAATAGACACGGCTTTAAAAAGAATACTGAGAACTGGAATAATTATGTATTATTAACAATCAGCTGCTTTTAAAATAAAAAGCTATCTCTGTGCAATCACAAGATCTGCTGGCATTGACCTGAGGTTTGTGGTTGATTTTCACAAATACCCGTCCTCTGTCTGTCTCATACGTTATGCCTTGGCTGATGCATCCTCCCCCAGAGCTCCCCAGTGCCTTCAGAATGTTGGTGTTCAGCTCTGCCTTCAGGATCTTCTCCATCGTCATTTCCAGGCTGCTGCAGCCACTCCTCTGCTAAACCTGCTGCGAAACAGGATTAAAGGTCTGGGTCCTTCTGCCACTGTCACTCTGCGATGAGGTAGGAAGGGCCACCCACCATAGAAAAAAAAAAAGAAAAGAAAAGAAAAGAAAAAAAAAAAGGCAACTAGAAATTAGCTCAGCCAGAGAGAATGTTTCAAAATGCTTTGCTTGCCGTGGGTTTTTATAGCTTTACACGAATAATAAACTTCTGTATAAATATTTGCTAGAATAAACTGGAGAGATTAATTCTAGGGGAGGTGGGTCCTGGGGCCTCTCAGCGGTGCTAGAGCTGCTGGTATTTGTAGTTTGGAGCCGCTCTAAAGCTCCGGGATCGCCGCCGGTTTAGGCCAATCCACTAGAGGGAAGCTGAAGGCAGCCCCAGGATAGCCACAGGCGCTGTATCGGGGGCATTTGGTGTGAAATCCAAAGCTTCAGCCCCCAAAAAAGTGATCAAATCCGCTAATCGGCCGGGCGGGGTAAGGGGAGGAGGATAAGCAGAGCGGGGAGCCCGGCTGGAGCCCACGATTCCCTGCGGAAACTCCTGCCGGTGCGGGACAGTGCCGTGGGGAGCGGGGAGATCCCGGCCGGGCTGCGGGACGGGACCTGCGGGCACAGCGCGGGTGAACGGCACCCCCGGGGCCCGGTGTGAGGGGGGCTGCTCTCGGTGTGAGGTGGCGAAGGCTGTCCCGATGTGAGGGGGGCTTGTTCCTGCACTGGGGGGCGGCTGGTCCCGGTGTGAGGGAGGCTGGTCCCGGTGTGAGGGGAGGCTGCTCCCGGTGTGAGGAGAGCTTCTCCGGTGTGAGGGGGGCTTGTGCTGGCAGTGAGGGGCAGCTGGTCCCGGTGTGAGGGGAGCTTCTCCGGTGTGAGGGGGTCTTCTTCCTGCAGTGAGGGGCCGCTGTCCCTGCAGTGAGGGGCCGCTGTCCCTGCAGTGAGGCGCGCTGGCCCGGTGAGGTGGCGGAGGCTGTCCCGGTGTGAGGGGACCTCGTTCCTGCAGTGAGGGGCAGCTGGTCCCGGTGTGAGGCGGGGCTACTCCCGGTGTGAGGGGAGCTTGTTCCTGCAGTGAGGGGCGGCTGCTCCCGGTGTAACGTGGGACTGTTCCCGCTGTTAAGGGAACAAGAGCTCCCGGTGTTATTGGGAGCTGCTCCGCTGTGAGGGGGAGCTGGTCCTTCAGTGATGGGGGGCTGTTCCCGGTGTGAAGAGGAGCTGGTCTCGGTGTGAGGGTCAGCTGTTCCCTCTGTGAGGGGATGCTGTTCCCGCCGAGATGGGGGGCTGTTCCCGGTGCCAAAAGGGGCTGTTCCTGGTGCCAAGAGGGGCTGTTCCCGGTGTTACGGGGGTCTGTTCCTGCTGGTATGGGAACAGGTGTTCCTGCTGTGAGGGGATGGTGCTCCCGCCAGAACGAAGGGCAGTTCCCGGTGTGAGAGGAACAGGTGCTCCCGCTGTGAGGGAATGCTGTTCCCGGTGCGAAGACGGGCTGTTCCCGGTGTTATGAGGGACTGTTCCCGGTGTGAGGGGACAGTTCCCGGTGTGCCGGGAGTCTGACACTGTTCCTCGCTCCGCACAAGCCCCCCGTGGCCCTCCAGAACCGAACACAAGGATTCCTGTGTAACGGCAGCGCACACTCCATGTACGTACAACAGTGACAAAAATTAGAATGTGAAGTCTTATTTTAGAGTTTGCTCATCACAGAAATGGTGCTTTGGGATGAATGACACATCCAATCCCACCGAAAGGACATGACATTCTGATGCTGGATTTTCATACTGCGTTTTAGTTTCTGATGTGCACAATACCATTGGTTTCACTATTTTGTGTGGTTTTGTATAGGGGATAAATACCATTAGATTAAATTCTCAATTCTCTGAAATCTGGATTTCAGTGATTTACTAATAAAAATAAAAGAAAATCCTGGTTGTTTTTTTTTTTTTTTTAATGAGTCATGAGTCTGCATATTCAGGCAGAGGTACCTAAAATGCATTAAACACAATGAATATATATTAAACACAATTAAGATGTGTTCCATACAATAAAGTGTATTAAATATACTTAAGAATGTATTTATCATTGTTAAATTCTACCAATAGTGTGACAAATTCTGTAGTGCTACAATTGTGCATTTGGATTCCTTGTGAAGTTTCTGCATTAACTTTTAAGGACAAACTTCATTAAGCTAAAAATGGATCTATAATTATTATGTAAATACACAACAAGGTTTTGTCTCATTAGTGTATGTAATTTTTTTCATAAATGTCTTGTCTGTTTTTTAATACTTTGGGGAATTAATTTGTAAGTTAAATATTTTCCTGTAAGAATAAATTACATTTCATACAGCTCTATGAGAAAGTTCTAGGAGAAAAATGCCACAGACACTGTGGCGGAAGAAACACGACTTGAAGAACACTATTTCAAAAATAAATAAATTGATTTCTAGAAAATTCTAGATTGTTTCTAGAAAATAAATCCTTTCTTCAAATTCTTTAGAAATGTTTTTTTTGCTGGGGAGAGTTGGCTTTATCTTCCTTTAGAAGAATTTGAAGAATATACCTGAATTAGATAACAGGAATGTGAACTCAGCCTTTAAGTATCATGTAAGGCTTCTGATACAATACCCGTCTACAAAATTGTTACCTGAAATGTGAAAGAATAACTCAAGCCAAGTCTTTCCTGTGTGAAGGGATTCTTGGGACTCCTCCTCAGTAATAACAATCCTTTAGTGCAGCTTCATCCCAGTTTCCTATCAGTGTCTCCACTGCTGTGAGATACCACCAAGAGTCTGTGATGTTCCTCCTGGACCAGCACTGATATTCTCTGGGAATGTGAAAATTCCGGCCAGTACAATGCCAGACCTGGAGCAATCAGTGCATCAGCTTAAAGAAAAGTGCCATCAGAACAAGTCTTGTCACAGCAAAAGCCCAAGCGGCAAACCCCGGTGCGGTGGCAGGAATTCCTGTGGGCTCTGTCGCCGGGGGACGAGCAGGATCCGCCTGCCGGGCTGCGTGTGCTGCGGGAGCTCCGGGATGGAGCTGGGATGCTGGGATACCGGCGGGATGGAGCTGTGGGGATGCTGAAATTGCATCTCCACTGCGGCCGGACACGGACAGGGCTGCCTGCACCTCTGAGGGGCTCAGCCTGAACCGAGACACCCAGGCTTTGGCAGTGCTCTGTATGTGCCCGCGCAGTGTCCGGGTGCAGGATGAGCAGTTCTGTCCCATGCACACCGCTACGTTGGTTTATTTCTTCCAAATTATACCCTTGGCCTCCTCACTCACCAGTCTGGTCTCTTTCGGTGATCTGCAGGAGGAACGCCTGGCTGGAGGGAGCATTTCCGCGGATGTGTGTCCATCCCCAAGGCCAGAGTCTCTGTTCCTCCTGCCGGCCACGATAAACACAAGGTAAGGAGAGGCTGGAGCAGCACTCCTCGCTCCTGGGAACGCCTGCAGCGATCCCACATGGATTAAGTAAAGCCTGGGGCCCTAGTCGGGCAGGGGAAGCTTTTAAAAAAGGCAAAGAGTTTGTTATTTCACATTGCCCAGTCTTTTGGCTGCCTGAGGAAACAAAATCTCATAAAGATGCAAGTGATTATTCTATTTCATGCATATATCTGAGTACCCGAAGAATACTAGAGCAGCTGGTCTGTGCAGAGCTCCGGGGCTGCACTCAGCTGTTGTGCAGTGAAATGCTGAGGTCACCTCCCAACAGAGCTGGTCACAAATCCGAGATGTGACATCAGAAGGCACAGAGCGAGCAAAAAGGAAGTGAACGCCCAGGAGGGATGGGGAATAGCTGGTGTTGGTGTGAGCACACACAGTCTGGGCTCCAGTTCATCGTACAGTCACCGAATAATCCGGGTTGGAAGGGGCCTCACCAGGCTGCCAGGTCCATCATCTTGCTTGAAGTAAAATTACTATCTAAGTCCAGTTAGGGTGCTCAGCTCCTCGGGTCCCGAGAACTAACACATTTTCAAGACGTATTTGTGGTGTTGGTGGTTGTGTTTGGGGGTTGGTTTGGGGTTTTGTCAAGTCAGGGAATCTCTATTTTAGCGTGTTCCAACCGCAACTCCTGTGTTTTTACTAGCTTGATGTGAAAGTTTTTACAAATAGTCCTTTGGAGCTGGGAGGGGCCCGGGCCAACCATCCTCCCCTCCGGCCCGGCGGTCAGTCGCGGTCCATCCCGGTTCGTCCCGGTCAGTCCGGGCGGTCAGTCTCGGTCACTCCCGGCGGTCAGTCCCGGTTCGTCCCGGTCAGTCCGGGCGGTCAGTCTCGGTCACTCCCGGCGGTCAGTCCCAGTTCGTCCCGGTCAGTCCGGGCGGTCAGTCTCGGTCACCCCCGGCGGTCAGTCCCGGTTCGCCCCGGTCACTCCCGGCGGTCAGTCCCAGTTCGCCCCGGTCACTCCGGGCGGTCAGTCCCGGTACATCCCCCGCGCTCCCGACGCCATTCCCGCGGCGCTCGACTACTCGACGCTCCTCCCGCCATCGGCTGGATGTGCTCTGCGCTCGGCAGCGGTGCCTGGCAGGGCCGGAAGCAGCCGGCCTGTCTGCCTCGGCCCGGCGGGACTCGGCTCCGCTCAGCCCGGCTCGGGCGGGTTCGGCTCAGCTCGGCCCGGCCGGGCTCGGTCCGCCTCGGCTCCGGCGGGCTCGCTGGACTGGATCCGACTCGGGCGCGTTCGGCTTGGCCCGGTTCGGTTCGGGCTCCCGCGGCAGGGCTGAGGCGGGCGGGCGCCGCCATGGTGTGAGGGGCGGGGGCGAAGGGGCCGAGCCGGAGCCATGAACCTGCTCCCGGCCAACCCGCACGGCAACGGGCTGCTCTACGCCGGCTTCAACCAGGACCACGGTGAGGCTGCGGGCCCGGGGAGCCGGGTGGTGCCGCGGAGGGGCGGCGGTGCAGAGCCGGGGCCGGGCTGGGCTGGGCCTGGGGCTGCCGTGGCTCCCGACCCATCACCGCGGGGTCCCGCTTGCGTCCCGAGGCTGCTGCCGCCTTAGGGGATGCCCGAGGTGTGGCGGCTGCAGATGCTGGAAGGAGCCGGGAAGGCCGCTGGCAGCGGGAGGATTTAGTGCTTCTCTCGTTGTTTTAGCACTGGTGCGGACGTGTGTGCGCCCAGCGCTTCCGAGAGTTGAATGGGTGGGGGGAGAGGAGAAGATGCAGGACCAGGCTTGTTGGGGCTTGCTGCACTTGGCTGCTCGTCTTGTGTGGTTCCATCGGGCTCCTCAAAGCCTGTGCTTCAGGAGCTTCTTTGGGGACTGCCCTTTCTCAGTGTAAATACTCCACATTCAAAATGAGTGGTGTAACTGATTTTTTCTTTCTTTTTACCTGTTTTGTGTTTTAAAATTTGTGGTTAAGACTAGTAATCACAGTGGCAGGCAAGCACTGATACAACAGCTCCCTGTGCACCCTTGGCTTATCTTTTCCCTTTGTTAGAGGGGAAGGTCTGCTCCAGAAAGGGGGTGCATGTGCCTCATCCTGCTTTGGCAATACAAAAATAGCACCAGGCTTATGAGTAAGTGTCGTTTTTGTGGAATAAGGAGTAGAAGCTCATCATTTTGTAACATCCTCTTGCCTTAACAAATAATATTCTTGCTTAAGAGAGTCTTGCTGCCTCTGTCGTTGTAGGCTGCAGCTCATGTACCTGTTGCTGACACTGTTGAAGTCGTGTGTAAACATGAATTATTCTGTTGATTTTAGTCAAACGCCTCTGATGACACCTTGGCAATAGCACATGAAGCAGGTAATGAGGTGAGAGCATCTTGGCAGCTCTCTTCCTGCTATCCCACAGACTTGAAAAGAATAGAATAGTTTGTTTCTCACCAGCTCTGCACTTACCTTCATCTTGCCTCTGCAATGGAGATGGAAAAAGATTTTTGTGGATGAGCTTAATTTCAGATCTGTAGGCTCTGTAATGGAGCAGTGGTGTTTGATGTTTGGCCTGTAGGGCAGTGTAAGAAGAAAAGTTTCTCTTTTAGTGCAAAATGCCTTTAGATCATCATTTTAGTGTAAAACTTTGTTGCAAAGACCTTCTTAAGTTCTCTAGCAATAAATGCAAGATAACCCCTTCTCTGAATAATGTCACTTCCAAAGCACCTTAAGGAATTTGTCTTGGCAATCTGTGAGCTGGCAGTATTCATGTCCCATCCTACCTCACCTGGCCAGGCAGCTGAGTGATGACAAAAAGCATGAAGAAAAAACACAATTGGCTTCTGTTTGGCAGTTCCTGGAGCTGTTCCTGCTGGGAACGATGACGCTGCACTGCAGATAGCACAGTGGTCTTTTATGAGTTTAGGGCTCTTGTAAAGTGCTGAAGGGCAGGTGGTGTTTGGTCACCTGAAGGAGAGCAGAGAGGAGGGAAAGCTCCCTGCTTCCTTCTTGCTTCTGCCGGGAATAGAACATGAGTCACTGGAGTGCTGAAGCTCACAAGTGGGGGTGTCTGCATGTGCTGTCACAATAACCTAATTTCTTAGCAATTTAAGACTGGCCCATTCCACAAGGATGGGAGAACAGGAGGAATCATTGAAGAAGTCTCTCTGGGGCTGAATCTCCCTGACTGGCAAGTGATAAAGCAGCCGTGGTTGTTCTACCCTGGGCCTCCCTTGCTCTAGCTTGAGTGATGCTGGTTTTATTTCAGGTGCCTGTGCTATTTTTAGGCTTTAAATTAAAAAACCTAAGAAACAATGTAACACAAGGAAATGGAAGTTGTCAGTTGTTTGAAGTCAGAGTATTCTGATTTTAGCTTCTTAATTTCGATACTGTGAGTTCCTGATTTCAGATCCTTTCCTAATGCTTTGAGAAGGACACTAAAGTGCTTTTCAAAAATGAAGAGGCAAAACATCATAATAATGGCCATACCTGCAAATTGCTAACAAATTTCTCTTTTGTCACTGTTGCAGCCTAAAGCTGGTTTGAAAATGGAGGTGTGGGTTTATTTTGGTGTGGAAACACTTGACTTATGTATGTACTCTTCTCCAGTGGGCTGGAATGCTTTGTAGGACCCCACAATGTTGGTAGGGCCCTGTGCTCTTGGCTTTACACGGCATTTATGGTGCCAAGGAAAACCACCATGGCAGAAACTGCGCTGGACGTTGTGGTTTCCCTGGACTCCACTACTGCCACTTCAGGACCTCAGGCCCTAGAGCCTGCAGGCTGGTCATTAATTTAACCCTTCCTTTTTCTGCAGATTTGGAGGGACAAAACTCAGTCTGGCCTCACTGGCACTGGTGGCAAAAAGCACTTTTACTGTAGGAACAAGCACAACTGTGGGTCAGGGCAATAACTCTGTAATCATTACATTTTTTAAAACAACTATCTGAGTTATCTTTTGTCAGTGGCTTTTCAGCTCATCTGTCCCTTCTTGAAAAGAGAGGTGCACTTCTTGTGGAAGGAAGTGAACCTAAGGAAGTGTTGCCTCCTCTGTCAGTCCCTTCCAGCTTTCTCACATGGAAGGGCTTACAAGCTGTAGGCATCAAATTTGTGATTCCACTAGTAGCAGAAATCAGTCAGATGGGAATCACCAAGCTTCAAAGCTGCTCCTGTAACCTGGAGCTGAAGGAGGGACAGGAATTTTCCTGTAGGTTTTTTTTTCTCGTGTTTGACTCAGGGGTTGCTGTGCCTGAGAGCTCCATATCTCTGTGGGTAGTGATCGACCACATGGGGAATTTCACTGTTACTCACATCCCCACGTTCTGGTGTGTTGTCTTCAGTTAAAAATGTGGATATTCCCAAGGCATTAAAGCAGCCCACGTCTTACTCATGAGGTTGGTCCTACAGAAAGCTGTAGTGGCGCTGCAGGAAGTGTAAAGTGTGTGTTTGATTGCATCAGGAATGCTCCATTTGGGTTAGGAGCTGCTGGGATCAGCAGAACTCAAACCTGACAGCGCTTTCTTACTACGGAACAGCCTCAGCATCCCTTCCCTTTGACTTTCCTGGAAGTACAATATGGGATTAGAAAACTGTTGCTGGAAAATAATTATCTGGATCAGCTGTGAGGAACGGATCAGTTCTCATCCTGCACAGCAGTGCTTTATGTGGAGGGGAAGGTTTCCATTGCAGTTTGCTCCCTGGCTGTCCCGGTGGTGCTGTCCCAGTGCTGAGATCACGGCAGCACATGCTCTGGGCCTGGCTGCCAGAGCAAAGCAGCACTGAGAGGGGAGGAGAGAAAGTGAACAGGGCTCATATCAAAGCCTCTTGCAATATGGTTGCTAATCCTGCTACAATTATTACATCCACATTATCCACTTTGTGTGTGTGTTTATGTGTGTAAACAAGAAGTTTGTGCACTTAATTTATTACAGTATCTTGGACAGGGTGGAGTTGTACCTGGGAGTTTTTCACGTTAAGGGTGTAGGTTTTTGTGTTTTGTTTTCTTCTCCCACATGCCCTGTGATTGTTGGAGTACTGAGTTTTGGGAAGAGCTGTGTTTAGACAGAGGTCTTCAGCTTTTGTTTGAGGGGCTCAAATCGTTGCAGTGCATAAGAATAGAACCAGAATAACTGGAACTTAGGTTCCAGTACCTCAGAGATCTTTAACTGCATTTTTGGTACAGTACACACAAATTGTGAGCAACCAGCCTGCCATCAGGCTGCTGCCAGTGACAGCAGCTTCTTGGTGACTTGTCATTGCTCTGACTTCACAGTGGCATTTCTTTGTGCCAGTGCCTGTGTTCACCTTTTAGCAGGGAAACGAGCAGGACGAGGAACTGGCAGTTTGACTGGATTTCACTGAAGAAGTACATGCATACTTCCATATGAAAAAGTAACTACAGTTATTTTCCAGAGAGTTTTAATCTGGCTTCTGCTTATGTCCTGGGTTAGACTTCAACTACTGGCATATAATTATTGGCATAGTACAGCAATCAGCTCTCGTTAGCACAGTTGGAAAAGCTGTTTGATGAGCACTGAGCTCTGGAAACATCCACAGCAGAGTCGTAATAATGAGGTGAATTTGGATTTATGAAGAAAGGAGGGAGGCCACTTCATAACTGTTGGACCATAAACATTAAAATGCCGTTTTCCTGCACTCTAGTGCATGGCATAGGATCCAGGTGGGTTGGGAATTGGTTTCCTTTCCTGCTGTTATTCTTACCTGCCTAAAACCAATACCAAGACATTTTCGCCAGGCCAGCATAGAGGACAACTTCTCTGGAAGATCTTCACTTGCCATCACTAGCAGAGCCTGTGAGTGCTCTTCAGCTTGAGTGCAACCATGCAGTCATTGAGTAATGCTTTCCTAACCCTCTGGCTCTTGCTTCCTTCTTGAGTGTATCTGGCAATTACTCTGTATGTGTATATATATATATGTGCTTTTTACCACAGGATGCTTTGCATGTGGAATGGAAAATGGATTCCGAGTTTATAATGCAGATCCACTCAAAGAAAAAGAGAAACAAGGTAAAACACTTACTTATTACACCATGCTGCTCTGTGTTGGAAGCTCAGCCTTCTCATTTTTTCCTGACTGATTCTTGCTCAGCTTTCACTTTTCCATCCCTGGAAGGCTTTGAATAAAGCCTCAGGAAAGGCAGCTCCCGCTGGTCCCACAGGGACTCTCACTCGTGCCATTGCCCGGTCAAAAGCCTCAGTGCTGTTAATTTGCACAATTGGCTGATGAGGAATTTGTCTCAGCTTCTGGCAGAGTTGTGTTTGCTGTTGCTAATGTTTGTAGCCTGAGTAGGAGAGGAGTTTCCTGGGTATTTATGAGCAGGAGGAGTCGCTCCCCACAGCCATCAGAAGTTGTTCTGATCTTGTGTGCTGATCTGGATGATCCAGTGTGGCAGTAAAACTCCAGGCTTTTTCCTGGAGATCTCAGTGTATCATTTCTCATACTCAAAGGTATTGTCTGCAAGAGCACTGAGAACTCAGACCTCTAATGCTCTAAATCTTACCTTCTGTGTATGCTTTAAAAATTTGGGAGGATCTTAATGTGGTAAAGCTGCTCCTGTGTCTTAACAGAAGTCAGTAGATGAGCTGTGTTAACAGTGGAGTTTTTATCAGAAAGCAACCAAAACTGAGTCAAAATATGGGAAACTGAAACTGAGCCATGTCATTCTAACTCTAAATGTAGGCTTCCCAGCACTTTCAGCCTGTGGTGAAAAAAAAGGATTTAATAAGAGGAAAAATGTACTTAAACTAGCAATTCCTATGAAATCAGGCACACTTTCACTTGCTATCACTGTAAGGATTTCAGTCACTGTTCACATGGCCAAAGCTGACAAATCATTTTCTGCTCTTAACAGTAAAATTTTCCATAAGCAACATGCCTTGGGACTGTCACTTGTGACAATGTGCTCACAGAGTCAGGATTCAGCCTGAAGTCCTGTGAAGTTCCTTGTCAAAGCTCTCACTGCCAGTAGCTCTGGATAGAGATGTTTCCAGGACTCCTGCAGTGAAAAGTTTCTTATGAGTCAGATTGCCTTTCCCCTGTGGGTTCTGAGAGCTCTCACTGAACTGGCTGTGTGGGTACACAGAGATCTGTTCATTGTTCATTGTAGGTTTAAACCTGCCCAAGACACTCCCAGCTGGAGCTTGTCCATTTGATTTTCTCTGTAACCCAGTATGAAACCAAATCTTGTTGCAACCCCTGCTTGTCTGTCTTACATCCAGGAGTTCCAAAAAATTCCCATCCAAGCAATGATTCAGTGCTCTAACACAGATTCAGAACACATTACACATTCTTAAATTGTTTCAGGTTATCCCTTGTAGGTATTGTAGACCTTTTTGTCACAGTGATCATAGCAGAATGTGCTGTCCTGCCTTAGATGCTTTAATGGAGTCAAGGGGAGGATCTGGTGCAGAAAAGGGGTAGTGTTCAAGTATAGTTGTTCAAGAATGAAACAAGGCACTCAGAAGTGCTGTTGAAGAAACCACAAGGGCTTGTATGAAATCCAGGGCTTTACCACTCCAGTATCAAGAACTTTCAAGGAATCCACATTCTCTGATTTTTTTAAGGACAGCCAGGGTAGGAAGATGCTCTTCTCAGGTGCCTGAGGAATGTGTTGGATAACACGAGCTTTTCTTTTCAGAGTGGTAAAAATTAGCTGGCAATTTGACCAGTTCTGATACTTTTAAATAAAATACTTGTCTTGCAGAGTTTCTAGAAGGTGGTGTTGGCCATGTGGAAATGCTGTTCCGTTGCAACTATTTAGCACTAGTAGGTGGAGGAAAAAAGCCGAAGTACCCACCCAACAAAGGTGAGCTTGAGGGCTGGACCCTGCAAATGCCTGCCTGGCCCCTGTGTGACACTGCCCAGAGAACTCCCACAGCCAGGGCCCTGAGCTGATGTCCTGAAGGTCGGCTGAAGGGGATGCTGCAGCAGGTTTAAGTCACCGTGGTGCAGTGAGTTGCATCACTGCTGGTGCAGTGCTAACAGGCTGCTACCTGCAGGGACTGCTCTCCAGGCCTGCTGACCTTCTCACAGTGAACTCTGCAAGGAGCAGGAAGCTCCCTGCCTGGCAAGCTTTGTAGGAAAATGTACTACTCTTTTCAACTGCTGCATTAGTTCTTTCATAACCCTCAGAGCAAACAAAAAAAGCTGCTTTTCTTTAGAAAATTGTATCTTTATTGTCAGTTTTTGTATTTGGAGCTGACCAGCTCTTTCCTGCACAAGTTATAGTGTGAATTAGGGGGTTGATATGTCGTGGCTCAATGCCTTCTGGTTAGTGGGATGCCTGTCTGCAGCTGCTTAACCATTGGATGAACCTCTTGATCAGACTGCTGGGGAGCTGCAAGTTGTTATAAGTGAGCTGTGGATCTTTGAATATGCCTTGATGGCCTAATGCAATCTCTGCACTGTTCTAGTCATGATCTGGGATGACCTGAAGAAGAAGACTGTCATTGAGATAGAGTTTTCCACAGAAGTCAAAGCAGTGAAGCTGCGAAGAGACAGGTGGGTACAGCAGAGGGGTCCAGACACCCAGCTTGGCTTTGCTCCTACTCATTTACAGCTGCTTATAAAACAAAAAAAAATCCAGCTGTAACACCAGCAATTGCAGGTGAAACAGGCTTTTGGGGCCAGTGTTAGGTGTAAACAAGCCACAGTTTAAGTGTACTGCTATGTGAAGCCTTGGTGAAAATCCTCCAAGACTTCCTGGTCCTCTACTGCAGGGAAATATTCTCCTGTGGCTCCTGCTGGCTTTCTAGGTATGGAGGAGTGTGAAGAAAATTCCAGCAGATCCCTGGAGCAGAAGCAGCCGTGAACAGCTGGAGTCTGTGTATGCGTGGGTGGAGGGGCTGGATAAAAGTGCTTTGCAGTGCTTATCATTGCCTGGCTGCTGCAAGGCTGGGAGTCTCTTGCGGGGGAGGGCAGGAAGAACGTGGCTGTTAAATCAGTTGAAAGCCTTTGCAGGACTGAGTGAATGTTTGTGTCCCACCCCGAGTCACAGGAACTTCTGTTCTGTTTCAGAATTGTGGTTGTCTTGGACTCAATGATTAAAGTTTTCACGTTCACACACAATCCCCACCAGCTGCACGTCTTTGAAACCTGCTACAACCCTAAAGGTTAGTTGTACGTGTGGGCTGGGGAGTGGAAGCAAGTTTATTGTGCTCTTGACTTGCCATTTATCTTCTGCTGCTTCAGTTCTTTAGAAGTCATTAAACACTTACTGCACTGCAGTCATGTCCTTTGGAGATGCTTTTGTGTTTGTAGAATGGTTATTAGAATTTATAAATACTTGGCCCAGAAAAGCTGTTTCCTGTGCTCATGTTATGGTTGTGATTTTTGTAAGAGCTGTATGCTTTCTTCTGTAAAGAACCTGTGTTTTTGCTGGAAGGTTAATTATAAACACAAACTCTAGTAAAGTGCATCATTTCTCTTTCCTAATAGAGCTGGAGGTGTTGAGCAAACTCTTCTCTCCTATTAAAAAGAGCCTAATGAGCAAACTGATGCTGTTCTTTTTAAATAGCAAGGCCTGGCTGTGGCTGTTGTTGAGCCAAGGGGAGGGACTGGGGCTCATTCAGTGATGGCAGCAGGAGCAGAAGGAGCTGGTGAGGGGCTCCATGCAGGGCTGGCAGTGGCAGAGGAGTGTCAGGAAGGGTGGAGCAAACACTTCTTGCTAGTGCTGCACATGGAACAAGGGGTGCAGGCAGGGCTTGCTGGGTGGAGAGGAGCAGCGTGGATGTCAGGAGGTGTTTTCTCCACTGGATCATACAGGGTTGGAATCTCTGAGGGTTTAGATGCCTGCCTGGAGCAAACATGGAATTGCTGTCATGGAATCCCAGCCTGGATGCAGCTCCAGCAGCCTGACTGACTGACAGGCAGGGGATGCAGGAAGAGGAGGTTTTTTCTTGTGCTGAAGTTTCAGGAATTCACTTGGCACCAGCAGAATACCTGGGATTGGTGTGATTTACCTTAAAGGGGCCACAAAACATTACAAAAAAAAAGTGCCAGTGCTCTAAGAACCAAGGTCAGACACAAATTAATAATAGTTTCACTGATGGAGCAGAAGCTCAGTTATCATCTCTGATAAACTCTTACCCTTCCTGAGCTGCTAAGGAGACCTTTTAACTTCTTCTTAAAATAGCTTTGATGTAATGGACTGACTGGGCTGATCTGCAAAACCACCCAGATTCTGGATAAGCACAGCTGGATTACATTGAAATGACGTGATGAAAGCAAGTTACAATTATGCTACTCCTCTGCTTAACTGTGCTCTGCACTCAGGGACAGATGATGTTTTGGGACTAGCAATTAATGTAATGGCACTAGCCATTAAAATGAGATTCTGATTTACTTCGTGGGCATTTGCTTATCCTGAAATTATCAATATCTTAGAAACTTACATTTGAAAAATTGATTAGGTTATGGAAATGATCCAACTGTTCTTTTTTTTTTTTTTTTTTTGTCTTTCAGGTCTCTGTGTCCTTTGTCCAAATAGTAATAATTCTCTTCTTGCATTTCCTGGAACACACACTGGGCACGTGCAGATCGTGGATCTGGCTAACACGGAGAAGCCTCCTGTGGACATCCCAGCTCACGAAGGAGTCTTGAGCTGCATTGCTTTAAACCTGCAGGGAACAAGGATTGCAACAGCATCAGAAAAAGTAAGAATGATGTCCCCTGCCTCTGACTTACTGTGTGTTCTAGTGGAGTGAGATAAAATAGCAAATCACATCCTTTGGAGGAAAGACAGAGAAATACCTGCTGGGAAAATCTGCCACTGAACTGTGCACTCTCAGTCTTTCTTTATCTTCCCTGCTCCTCTGGGATGCCCAAACAGCTGACAGCCAAAGGCTGTGCCTGAGGTAGCATTTGTTTCAGCTGGCTGTAGCAGTGATTCTTCAGTGAGATTTGAACACAGCTTGGCCCAGGTAGTTGATATATTTGATATGTTCTTCAACAGGTACTGTTAATTAAAAAAAAAAAAAAAAAAGAGGTGGGGGGCTTATTTGCATTCTTTCACCGTTATTATTCTCTGCTTAAATTCACTCCAAACCCATTGGGTGAAGAAATACTTGTAAACAGTTCAGCTGTACTGGCAGGCTCTGTTGTGCTCTGGCTTAGCCCCTGTTACAGAGCAGGACAGGGTGGGCTGCCCCTCTCACACAGGAAGGGAGTGTGGCCATGTCTCACATGGGGCTGAAGAGACAGGACACTGACAGGAACACGAAATCAGGGTGCAGTGCAGATCCCCTGGGCTGGGCTGAGGCAGGGAGAGGCAAACATGACAGAGCTGCATTTTCTGTGGGAACCACAGAGAGAGCTGCCAGGGCATTCATCTCCCCGGGGAATGTCAGGCAGATGGACCCATCTCCCTGAGGCAAGCACAGCTCTTGCTGCCTTCTTCCACTCAGCTGAAATCAGTTTCTTAAGGACAAGCCAAATTAATCCAAGGAGTCTCTGTTTCACATAGTTTCTACTGCCCAGCCTGTCACTCAAACAGTTTAAAAAAAGAAAATGTATCCTGAGTCTCTCTTAAGCTTAATGACTGCATGTCTTCTAAACAGAGTTCTAAAAGCTGCCAACTCCATTGCTAAATGGAGCCATTATCTGCTGCGTTTGTATTAAACATTCCTTGTTTTGCATAGAGAAGAAGTTCAAGCAGCTTTTATTTTCCAACTGAACTGGGAGTCTGAGCACAGTCAGCAAACATCTCAAGCCTGTCTCTTAAATCAAAACTAAACTGAGTTTACCAAGTCTTTCTCTGCTGGGTTGTTACTTCCTGGTGTGTGACTGGAGAGCTGCCTCTGTTAACCAGGTGTTAACAGGAGCTGCAGGTGGTGATGCACAGCCCAATGTACACCCAGTCTTCATCAGAGGAAAGCACCACTGGTTTGTTGGTCACTTTATTTGAGACACACTGGGTGGTTCTGCAGCTCAGCTGTCAGCCTGGCTTTACTCAGCTGCAGGAGTTTCCCAGTGCAGTGTTCTATCACCTGACTGGGCAGTGCCTCAGATTTGGATCAATACAGATCATGAGTGTGTGGTAACTGATTCCTCTAGGTTGTGTCAACTGAACCAATTTTAAGACAAGACCAGGCACAGCTTGATTATACTTAGTGGGAAAGAATTGCACAGTAGCAATGAAAAGTGCAGTAGTACTGAGGGGAGCATGGCAGAAGTGACCCACCCACCCTGGGCACACTCTACACCAGCCAGTGTCTGCAAATCAGGGCCAGGGCTGCAGCAGTGCCTTAGAACTGAACTAAAAGAGACTTCCTGAGTCACTAAGTGACAAGATTGTACCCTAAGGCATGATAACATTGTGGTGGTGGTATGTGGGGAAACCAGTGTTCTTCCCCAAAATTAAGAGAGGTTTGCAAATCTAGCAAGAAAAAAAACCGCAGCAGTGTGTGCAGGGGCATGCCTGTCAGACAAAATATAGGATGCATTCACAGATGTAAAGAGTCTTCTGCCTTTCCTAATACAATACTTGATTCTTTCCCTAGGGGACCCTCATAAGAATATTTGATACTTCATCAGGGCATTTAATCCAGGAGCTACGTCGAGGATCACAAGCAGCCAATATATACTGGTACGTTTAGCTGCCTCTGTGCCATCTGTGCGTCTGGCTGTGCTGAGCCCCTCAGCCAGCACAGGAGGGCTCTGGTACCCCAGCTGCCCTGGGCCTCTGCATTTCCCTCTGGGCTCACTGCTGGGAGAGGAAGGCAGGAGCTGGGAGCTCTGTGAAGCCTGGCACAGGCTACAGGACCAGGGTCAGAGCTGTGGCTGTTGCCAGGCCGTGACTGCCCAGCCCAGGTAGGAACTGGGGGATGCTGAACTTCCCAGTGACACCCAGGGAGTGCCCTGATGCACTTGAACACTGCTCAGGGGGACCTGAGGCGAGCTCGGGGCCAAGGGGAGCTTTATCCCCACCTCCTGCTGTGCAGGGGAGCACCCAGGGCAGAGGTGTGACTGTCCCAGGAGCAGGGAAACCCTCTGCCCATTCCCCATGAAAACTCCCATTCCTGTTCCTCCCCTTCCTCCCTTCCTGCTGAGTCCCACTGTGGGGTAGTAGTTGCATGTTCTGCCCACCCCTCAGAGCAGAGCTGGTGCATTTCCTTCCACAGTGTCAGAGTGCCCCACACCCGTGGTGTCCATGTCAGGGCTGCTGCTGCAGCCACTGCAGGCCCTGTCTTGAGTGCTGCCTGTTCATCCCAAAGCAGCACTGGGTCAGGGCAGCCCTGGCTGCTCCTGAGCTGCTGTTACCACCCTGCCTGCTGGGCTGGCACAACTGTAGCAGCAGAACTGTCTGTGCCAGGGCTGTGGGTCTGTCCCAGGAGAAATCCTGCAGCTGTCTGTGTTTTCTGCAGTATTAACTTCAACCAGGATGCTTCCCTCATCTGCGTCTCCAGTGACCACGGCACAGTCCACATTTTTGCTGCAGAAGACCCAAAAAGAAATAAGCAGTCAAGGTAGGGATGGAGCTGTTCTGAAGCCCTGGGGGATACTTGAGCTTTGAACTGCATTTAAAACACTGACCATGTCACTCTGTAGCAAAATCTCTACACTGCTAAAGGTGGAAAAATTTATCTGCTGGGCTGGTGTGAAGCTGCAGATTTAGGATTCTGGTAATTGCCAGGTTCCTGCTGTCCTTTGTGCAGCTGTAGCATTTCAATAGAGGGTCAGGGTAGGTTTCAGTGGACCGTGGGATAAACATACATTGTGAACATTTTCCTCTACTAAAAATCAATCCTGGCAGTTTTTGCAGTCACTTAAAGCCAGCAAGGTAGTTGCAGTGTCTCCCTTCCTGAGAAGGGGAATGACTCAGGTTATCTGACACTTACTTGATAATAAAAAGCCACTTAAACATCATGCAAACTCTGCACCTTGTTCAATCACTCCAGCAGCTCTGAATCCACCCCAGTCAACACCTTACCAACCTGTTGATGTCTTTTTTTGTTTTCTCTTTCAGTTTGGCCTCTGCCACCTTTCTCCCCAAATACTTCAGTTCCAAATGGAGTTTTTCCAAATTCCAGGTTCCCTCAGGCTCTCCGTGCATTTGTGCCTTTGGAACAGAGCCAAATGCTGTCATAGGTGAGTGATAGAGGTGGCCCCAGGTTCTGGCTGGAGAACCAGGCTTTGAACTGTGCTGGCTTGGAGGGAGGGAATGCTCTGCTGAGACAGGGCTGAGTGTCCCTGTCATCCCAGAGCTCTGGCTGCTCCCACTGCCCAGGGAGGGAGGCACGGGGCTGGCACAGCACGGGGCTGGCACAGCACGGGGCTGGCAGGGCTGGTGGCCCAGGGGTCCCTCCAGAGCACCCCTGTGAGTCTGAAGAGCAGCTTACACTGGAGCACCTCTGGCACAGCCTCCCTGACCCTGCTTGTTTGTGTTGCAGCAATATGTGCAGATGGCAGCTACTACAAGTTCTTATTCAACCAAAAAGGGGAATGCTCGAGGGACGTGTACGCTCAGTTCCTAGAAATGACGGACGACAAGCTTTGACTGAGGGGAGGGGAGTGCACGGCTCCAAGCACTGCCTTGGCCACCCCGCGCCTTTGAGGGACAGGATCTGAGTGCCCAGTACTGATCCACAAGTTCAGCAGAGCTCATGGAGAAGCCTGGCTCATCATGATCACAAGCAGCTCTGAAGTAGTGGACTACATATGTTTGTTCTCATTTCTGCAAGTATTCATCATTAAAATCTCTTTGGGTTACTGTCACCAACTCAAGTTTTCAAGATGTGGCTTTCAACAAGCTTGTGCCTATTGGGTTTCTCTTTAGTCTAAACTGTGACATGACTTGGAGCTCCAACAAGAGTGCCTGCCACAGGGAAAGCTCTGCCAGGGCTGTCCACACCTTCAGCTGGCCTTAGGAAAAGGGATGTGAAACCAGAAGATTTTAGACATTGCTTTACTTCCACTGCATGGCTGGGAGTGGGGGAACACTGGGTCATGCTTTCTCCAGAGTCCTGCTTCTCCCCTGGCACAGCTGAGGGAACAGAAAAGGTGACAAATATGGAGCAAGGGACAGCTGTAGATCAAGTCCTGCTTGTCCTCTGACCTGGTGCCCGGGGCTGGGTGGTGGTGGTGGTATGGCCCTGCCAGTGCTGCTTCAGGTGAGGGATCAGCTTTACTTGTCCAAGGTGCCAAACTCTGAAGCAGCTGGATGCACCTTGGGCTTGCTGACCCAACTCCCCCCTCCTGTGTGAGCACAGCAAGCACCCAGAGCTCCTGTAGCTGTAGAGGTGATTCCTTTCATAATGCAACAGTTGGTACTGGTGTGACAGCTGCCAGACTGCTGCAGCTGGGAGGCTGGAGAGGCCATGTCCATGTCCAGCACAAGAACTGAACAAGGTGGCAGGAAGTTCCATGTCTGCAATGGCTTTAAACTTGCAAACTTGTCTTTTATTTTTTTTTTTCCTTTGAGCTGTTGCATACTCTTGCTGCTGGCCCAGGGACAGGTAGGTTAGACTGAACCCACTGACTTGTACACTCTTCCCCAAAAACTGTTACCCTTTTCCTGCTGACCTAAGGCACAAGCTCCTAACCCAGAACCTGAGATAGCCCCAAGTTCAGCATCTGTGGCACTAAACACGGGGGCAGGGACGTCTTGCTCTTCTGAAAGCTAATTCCACAGATGCTTCAGCCCTGACACGCCATGACTTCAGTTGCAAACTCTAACTTTGACAAGTCCCTTTTAGTGTCATGTAACCTACTAAGGACTAATTTACCATGTTGATGTCAAGGTTGCATGTTGCTTTTATGCGTATTTAACCACAGGAATTGTTTTGCACACTTATTTGTATTATGTTATTTCTTTTGAATAAAAGTGACTAACTTTGCTGTATTCACTGATGGTCACAGCCATGGTTTCCATTGCTCCAGGCTGGGGGAATAAACATGTGAGTCAATAGTGGCTGGTGAAGGACAGGAGCTGAACCTGCTGTGAAGAGGGGACAGGAGCACATGAGCCACTGCCTGGTACATGCACCTTGTCTGTCCCAAAACAAGTCCAACTTCCCAGTGCAAACCAGTTCTTGTTCAGCACTTACCTCACCATTCCCCACTGCTGGGCTGAGGCTGCTCAGCTTGGAACAGCTGGAGCAGCAGCAGGAGCTGGAACTGTCATCTCCTGGAGGATGCGATGGGAAAGCGCCAAGGCCGCTCCCCAGGGGTGAGGGAAATCCCCCCTGTGCAGGGGGAGCTGGCTGTGATCCCAGCACCAGGAAACTCCTGAACTCACCCATCCAGCCCCTGCTGCAACAGCTCTGCTGGGCCTCAGCTGCTGCTGCACCAACCCTGCCCTCCTGCCCCAGTTATCCTAGAGCTGACAAGAGACTACAAACACATTTCTGGGGAAGATGCAAACTCTTCTAACCATGTAAAATCTTCCCTAAACCTCTGCTCCAACATGGCAGCAGGAATGAAAATAAAACACCAGTGCAGGCATCCAGCAGTGCTGCACTAACCCTGGAATGCCGTAATACACCTCAGATTTCTTGTGCTACCTGCAGATGGATGTGATCAGGTCCAGCTGTTTTACAGTGATCAAATCCAGCACAGGATTGGGTCTTCCCAGCTGGCGCTGGCTCCAGGTTGCTCTGCCAGGGCTGCACAGCATCGCTCGCTTGGCTCCGCCTCCCGTGGATGAGTTCATCCAGCGTGTGCAGAGCGTGTACAGTCAAATGGAACTGTGCTCTACAAATGGAACAGTGCTCTACAGTCAAATGGAACTGTGCTCTACAGTCAAATGGAACAGTGCTCTACAGTCAAATGGAACTGTGCTCTACAGTCAAATGGAACTGTGCTCTACAGTCAAATGGAACTGTGCTCTACAAATGGAACAGAGCTCTACAGTCAAATGGAACTGTGCTCTACAAATGGAACAGAGCTCTACAGTCAAATGGAACTGTGCTCTACAAATGGAACAGTGCTCTACAGTCAAATGGAACAGTGCTCTACAGTCAAATGGAACAGTGCTCTACAGTCAAATGGAACTGTGCTCTACAGTCAAATGGAACTGTGCTCTACAAATGGAACAGAGCTCTACAGTCAAATGGAACTGTGCTCTACAAATGGAACAGTGCTCTACAGTCAAATGGAACTGTGCTCTACAAATGGAACAGAGCTCTACAGTCAAATGGAACAGTGCTCTACAGTCAAATGGAACTGTGCTCTACAAATGGAACAGTGCTCTACAGTCAAATGGAACTGTGCTCTACAAATGGAACAGTGCTCTACAGTCAAATGGAACTGTGCTCTACAAATGGAACAGAGCTCTACAGTCAAATGGAACAGTGCTCTACAGTCAAATGGAACTGTGCTCTACAGTCAAATGGAACTGTGCTCTACAGTCAAATGGAACTGTGCTCTACAGTCAAATGAACAATGCTCTACAGTCAAATGGAACTGTGCTCTACAGTCAAATGGAACTGTGCTCTACAGTCAAATGAACAATGCTCTACAGTCATGAACTGTGCTCTACAGTCAAATGGAACTGTGCTCTACAGTCAAATGAACAGTGCTCTACAATCAAATGAACAATGCTCTACAAATGGAACTGTGCTCTACAGTCAAATGAACAATGCTCTACAAATGGAACAGTGCCCTAGAGTCAAATGAACAGTTCTCTACAATCAAATGGAACAGAGCTCTACAGTCAAATGGAACTGTGCTCTACAATCAAATGGAACTGTGCTCTACAAATGGAACAGTACTCTACAGTCAAATGAACAATGCTCTACAAATGGACAGTGCCCTAGAGTCAAATGAACAGTGCTCTACAATCAAATGGAACAGCCCTCTACAGTCAAATGGAACGGTGCTCTACAGTCAAATGGAGCAGTGCCCTACAGTCTAATGGAGCAGTGCTCAGTCAGTCACTTTTTGGGAAAAGGAATGCTGCTTTGAGGACTGTGGGTCCTGTATCTGGCACTGATGAACTGGTGGTACCACATGGCCATGGGATCACCCCTGGCCACCAGGAAAGCAGAGAGCTCCACAGCAGGTCTAACACACGACTGTTCCTGAAACACAACATCCTCCCAGCAGCATCTGCTCTTCAAGTACAGGGATTAGCAGTTGCTGTTGTATTAAAAAGTAACTCAACGCCTTCTCTCCCCATTTTGCCATCTCTCTCCACAGTAGCTGTGTCAGTGTTCAGAATCCTGACAGGAAACTAACGAGTCAGTGCCCTAAATTCTACAGTAATTCCAGGTATCTGCCAGCAGAAACTGTGGAATAGAAGGATTGCTTTCAGAACCTTTAGGTAGTCACAAAAGGAGAAAATACAAGATTAATCAGTGCAGCTGGAGATGTGAGACACGACCAGTTCTTACAGACACAGGGCAGGAAGACACAGCAGCCACAGAATGGGGCTGGGTCACACTGCCCTGCCTGCCTCTGGGGCAGAGTTACAATTACACCACTTCACTGCCTCCATGTTAAGCTATTTTCTTCTTCTTCCCCCAGGATTGTTCAGACCATTCAGACCAGGCTTTCTGTTCAAGGAACAGGTTCTGCCCATGCAGCTCCAAACACCGTGGCTCTCCCCAGCAGTTCCACAACCATCCACAGCTTGTGGATTTGAATTTCTCCCAAACTCTTGAAAGCATTGCCATGAAAACCTGACCCAGCTTCCAGGAAAGGTTTCCTGGTCCTTGAAAGCATTTCTCCAACTGCTGAGAAACAGAGACTGTAACCAATGCAGGAAAAGGGGCTCAGACACCAAACACCTGTTCATGACAGTGATTCCAGAAAGTGACATCTCCTAAAATTTACTTACAGAAATAATGATCCATCTCAGGCAGACACGTTCCTGTGCCCTCCTGTGCTCCAAGCAGTGCAAAGCACTGGCAGGGTCCAGCCCCAGGCCCTTCCATGGCTCCTGGGACACAGCGTGGCTGGAAGGGGCACCTTGGCTCAGTGGGGCTGACACAGAAGCTGCATTAACCCCAAATATACATTGATATTCCAAACACACTTGTTGAGTAATTTCAACTTGGTTAATTTGCTGAATAAAATTTAATTTTATTTAAAAAAATCTTATACACTATTATTCACCTAGCCCTAGTTGTGAACAGATTCTCACTTCTGAAAATAAACCACATTCTAGTCAATTCATTCAACACCAAATTAAATTACTAGTACTGGATTTTTTTTCTTAAAAAAAGTATGTTAAAACTTTACTTTTTTTTTTTTATTTTTAAAACCTCTAAAGAAAACGTTGCAATTGTACAGAAATGCTTCTTTTCAGGTTATGCTTTTTTTTAAATGCCTGTTATAAATCCAGCTTGTGTAGAGTTTTTTTTCATAGTTTTTTAATGTATTATCTGCAGAGACATTGTAACAGTTCCATTGTGTGGATGAACACAAAACTTGTACAGATTTCTCATATTTGGTCTTTAGGTAAATAGTTTCCAAAAGCTGCCTAAAATAACCACTCCAAACTGTTCAGTCCATCATGAAAATACAGTTTTTCCTTTCGTAGCAGGAAAGGAAATATAAATAATGCATCTTTATTACAGAACAGGACAAAAACCAGATTCCGATGGAGCCAACTCCAGCTCCCACTCACCTGGCTGCAGGAGGAACTAAGACGTTGTGTGAGTTGAAGACTGAACAGCAGCCTTGTTTCAATTGAATTTTGAAATGTAAAGTGAAATCTATTACCACATTAAAGTGAGAAATTACCGATACATTTTAAAATGTTCAACTGCAGAACACACACTTAAAAAAAAAAAAATTATTACCATAATCTGGTAGCCACTGTTAGAAAACCACAACAGCTACTGGTCATGGAGACCCCGAGGTCAGTGTCTGACATCAAAGTGTTACAGAGAAATGGGGCAGATTAATTTCTACTGAAGGGTGCTTAAGCTTAAAAATATCGAATATACCTCTGACAAGATAATTTTACTCTTTTTAAAAGGACTCGTGATAAAGAATTTTATCTTTCTAAATGAAGAACAGTCTGTTATCTTAAACATACACAATATTAAGCGAGACTCTTGTTTTACTTTAGACTGGAAAAATATGCCAGGGACAGTCAAAGTCAACACAAAGTAACAAACAGCAAAAGGTAGCAGAGAGAGAAACAGGTAAGTGCAGCTCTGGTCAAATCCATAGCAGTTCTTTACGTCAGTTAACGGCTCATTTACATCAGTTTCTAATCAGTTACATGCAAGCCCAAAGAAGCGTTTGATCACTACACATGGTAATAAAATTTGATTAAATTTATCAGGCAACTGCTAAAATATGAAAATTTGCAGATGTAATAAAGTAGCTTTATCTGAACTTGAACAGGACAGACAAAAGTAAATCATTCCATTGGTTAAAAAAACCCTACATTCAGTTTTTTACCAAACAAAATTTCACATGAAAAGTAGTTGTGTGATTCCAAAGTTTCCGGAGTAGAAATGGAGTGATTTGAAATGTCAAAGACCCCATCGTTTTGCAAAGAAATGAAAATACACCTCAAAAATTTCTAATTCCACGTGTGAACAACAAAATACTGCATATCTATCAACAACTGCATGGGTGGGTGGTTCGGAAAGGCTTAGCTGCCACGGTGTCGGAATGGCTCCTGCCTCTGTTCCCTTTAGGAATATACAATCGTTTGAAACCAGTCACACTAAGCGCTATCATGCTGCCGTTACACTGAGATCCTCAGTCCTGGGAATCATCTGACAGATCCTGTTAAAGCTGCAGCCCTCCCAGCACACACAGTCCGTGGGGCAGGAGGGGCGGGGGCACAGCCTCTACAACAACATGGTTCTGCAGTTTGACTTTAAATTACCAAGTTTTAAGGCCACCTGTGTTGGGTTTTGTTTCAGTGCTGAAAGTTGAAGTCTGATCACAGGGCCCCTTTCCCCACTGCGTGAGAACATGTTCCAACATTTTAGGTGTTAGATTTAAGTGTCTCCTTTTGGCACCACGGAGTTTGTTTTTTTGTGGGTTTTTTTTGTTGGTTTTTTTGTTTGGTTTTTTTTTTTTTTAAAAAAAAAAAAAAAAGGAAAACTCCCCTAAGTTTCTAGTTCTGGCTGCCTTTGTCACTCACTGCCACGGGTGGGGTGTCCACGTTCACAGCTATGACTATGCTCTCTCCATCCTCTGTTTTGATACGTTTGAGTTCCTGCTGTTCAGACTGGTCTCCGTTCTGGCGCTTGGTGGGCAGCGATGCCGATGCGGATGCGTGGGTTGCCAGCATATGCAAAGGACTTGCAGCAGCTGCAAAAAAAAACCAAAACAATACAACCTTCAGCACCCTGATCCTTGTCAAATTAGATACAGGGAGCAAACCTGCTCTGTCACTGAGTGATCAATTCTGTTATTGGTACCATGTGGGTACCAATGACAGGCCCAGGTGAGATTCTGGTGTGATTGTTTAATCTGCACAGATCTGTTGTGCAGGTTAAGGACATCTTCTCAAATCACTCAACATTCACACAGATTTGGACCCAGATGGGAGAACAGGGAAGCAGCTCCATTTAGCCACCGAGAAGCTGAAGACGGGGAAGGATTTGATGACTGAAGATTTCGCAAATCCACATCACAACTTGTGTCAGAACAGAACTGGATCCACAGTCCCCTTCAGGAGGTTCTGGCCAGGTCTCTGATCCCTGCAGATGTGTGACGTGGCCTGGAGGGAGAGCAGGACCATGCCAGACCCAGCTGGGGCTGTGGGTTACTGCAGGGAAGTTCTGGGATTCACAGAGCCAGGAGAGGCACAGGACAGAGCAGCAATTCCCCTGCAATGGGTAACAAGGATTGCCAAAGCTAAGGAGAAGGCAGGGCTGGAACAAGTCTCAGTGGTCAGCAATGACCCAGGTGACAAAATGCAAGTGCAGAAGTGAATCACAGCAGGAGAGATACAGTTCAAATATCCCATACAAGATTTTAATCTTTCTCCTTCCACGGATGAGGCAGCACAAGGTACCACTCACGGGTCAGTACAAACCTTGAGACCCCTGAGGTTCCTCCCTCTGCCCACGAGCAGCCCCTTCCTCAACTCCAACCCTGATTAAATTCACTTTTCAAATGTCTTTGCCAAGAATGCAAAATGCTAATTACAGATTTCCTTGTTCATTGCATTTCATGCAACTTTATCTAAACAAACCACCTGCTTTTTTCCTGCTCCCTTCCCTCAGCACCACTTCACTGATATTACCACGGCATTCCCTGCTAGTGGAGATGAAACATCAAGTCCATGAGAAATGATTACTTGCTAAACTTGTAGTTTGTTATTAGTAAGCTGTCCTAGAGAGTATCACCTCTGCACGAACCAAGCTGTAAATGAATTTGTTCTGGAATCTCAGCAGTCATTCAGCTGCCATTAGAAAAGATACTCCTTGTACCATTTCTGAAGAGGAGCCATGGAGATGGAACTTCTGAATAAAAGACCTTCCTGCAAATTTCAAACACATTAAGACAATCACTGCACTATTCTGTGCAGTGGAAGATGTCCCTGCCATGGCAGGGGGATGGAATGAGATGAGCTTTCATGTCCCTCCTGACCCAAACCCTTCTGTGATTTTTCCCTCCAGGGTCTGGTGGGTAGCCAGAGACCCTCTGGCTGGTATGTGGGAGTAGGAAACACACAAAAGAACCACGATGTTTGAAATCTACACTGAAAGCTGAGATACAGAATAATGAGCTATGGAATTTTATTGTACAATAAGAAACGTGAGTTTCTTATGGACCCCAGAGCTCTCAGCTGACTCACAGGAACCAGGCAATGCTGCCAAGCTGTTCTGCTGAGAGCAGCTGAAAGCACCTGCTTTACTACACATGGAAAATGGAACAGCAACAGGACTTGCTCTGCATTTCTTTCTTCTCAGATGGCACAGACCTACTTTCACCAAAGACAAACACACAAATGTGAATGTGAACACAGCTGTGTGTGTTATACAGACACACATACAAACACAAACAAATCTGTGTTTCTATGGGCCCAGCTACCCCTTTAGATGCTTTGCCTGAGCAAAGGTTTCCTGCTGCTTTAGGAGTAACTGTAACAAGAGACCAGGACCTGGAGCACACCTCACCCTACACCCATCACACACAGACAGCAGTGGGAAGCTCACAACTCCACTCCTGTGTGCAGCCACATCCCCTGCACACCCTGCAGCCCTCAGCTGCTGTGGCAGGGAACATGTTGAAAGTGGCTGAGTGTTCAGAATCCATGAAAAAGAGAAAAAGAATTATTCCTTACTTTTAAAAATAGCTTTTCAGTGTATTTCACATGGCTCTCAGCTCTATTCACACATCCCTTCTGACACAGAAAGTGCACCTCAAGTCTGACTGTGATGCTTTTGCTGCTCTTAAGCTGGAAGTGAAGTGGCAGCAGCCAGAACACTGACCTATAAATGTCAGTGATGGAAAGGAGTAAAAAGGAAATGAAGCAGATAATTCACTCCATTAGAAAGACCTTAGAGCAGAAATGCAGGTAATAAATTGATATAAGACAGCCCTACAAGTATTTCTGTAAACATATGACAAAAAACCTCTCCTTCAGTATCAGATAATACACAAAGCCAAACTGTTCAAAGGAGCTGTGAGGACCTGCTAGCAGAGCAAACCTGCCCATGCTGGCAGCAAGAGGGAATGTGTGCAATGATGACAAAGCACTGCTGCCCACTGAGCCTGCCAAGGCCCAGAGGGAAATCATGCATTCAGACACAAACCACCTCAAAACCTTACAGAATTTCGGCCTTTTCAGTACAGGTTCAATAAAATCATAATAAAAAGTAACAATTCAAAGAGCCAACCCACAAGCAAGTTCTGGTTTTCCTGTTGGTGGCTTCCAACAAACCACCTGGGAGCAGGCACCATTTTAACAGCTCTGATCTACAGGAGCTTCTTTTAAAATTTGTTTCTACCTTACTACTAAGGACATCTCTATAACAACCACGAAGAGGAGAGAGAGAGAGAGAGAGAGAGAGGAGGGAGAAAGGAGGGAGAGAGGAGGGAGAGAGGAGGGAGAAAGGAGGGAGAGAGGAGGGAGGAAGCAGGGAGGAAGCAGGGAGGAAGCAGGGAGGAGCAGGGGGCTGTCCCGGGAGGTACCTGCACTGCCCTGGCCCGCCACGGCGGCGCTCAGGGGCACGATGTGCGTTCCGTTCTGTGTGACAGCTTTGATGGGCAGCTGGTGCTGCCCCAGCGGCGCCTGTTGCACGATGGTAACTGTCTGTAAGGGCGTGGGCTGCGATGTCTGGATGATGCGACCAGCAGCTCCTATTGCAGCATGGCTTATAGCAGGGAGAGGCTCCACTTTCACTGGAAAACAGGAGAGAAAATGTGGTTAAAATTACCAAAGTGCTGGTTTCACTCCATCAGCTCTCAGTGGAAGTGTGTTGTTTTATTACTCACTCCAACATAGCTGAGAAATTACGATTTGAAATCTTCAGTTTTAGCCAAACACTTCAAGCATTGCCCTGCAAGTACTGATGCCCCAGCCCTGCCCCTCCCTGAATGAGGCTTGGAGCAACCTGGGATAGTGGAAGGCATCTCTGCCCATGGCAGGGGGTGGAACAAGATGGGCTTTAAGGTCCTTCCAAACCCAACTGGTCCACAGTTTCACAACTCTAAGCTCAACTACTGATCCCTCTGTACAGAGAGGTACCAAAACAACCCCCCAGCCTCTCACCTTTGACTTCCTTGTGGTCTCCATTCTCTTGAGGTTCTACCTTGGGCTGGGTGACCATAGCAGCTTGTGTGACGACGGCCTGTCCTGCGACAGTGTAAGTGTTTGCTGGTGCTAACCCAGTCACGTTGGTGACTGACACAGCTGGGATCTGGTGCACAACATGAACTGTCTGCACTACAGGCTGCTGGGAGGTCGACGTTGTCACGGGAGTTGCAACAGTGTAGGTGACGGGTTTGATAGCTTGTGGTAGCTGCCGTTGTACAGTAATTAAAACTGGCTGGCTAGAGAGAGGTGATCCTACCAAGAAAGAGGTCAAAGTTAGACTGCCAATTCTCCTTATTTCTTTTAAGCCAGTCATTCTTTTCAACTTCACATTAAAATCTCAGAGAATTAATGAGCTTCTTTACTAATGCCTGAATGAAACAAAAGGTGATGCTGGAAAATGAAGGTTAAGACAAGTGGTTACTTCCAGCTCTAGGCTCAACAAGACCATCAATTGGGCACCCCAGCTCTGCCCCCAAACAAAGCTGTGGTTTGCACTTATTTAAGTAAAGCCCTTTCCACAGATGGGAACACGTGCGTGCTGCAGGTGTTGTGTGCAGCATGCCTGCACTGGGAATGCACTCTGTGTGCTGCACTGGGAATCCTGAGGAATGCTCAGGACCATGTCTGCCCTCTGTAGTGCCAAATCACCATCAAGAAACTGGATGGCAAATGTGTCTCAAAAAAGGTATTTAAACAAACACATCCTTATCCCATCATGCCTTATGCTCTTTGTTTTAAATAGGAAATTTCTTATGTCTCTTTATCCTTTCAATTCTTTTATCCCCTCCCACTCTGGAAGGATGACATGACCACAGAGGTGTGAAAGGCATTTCCTTATTTTTGTAACACACACAGCCTTACATTTTGGGTTTTTTTCATGAGAACTGTTACAAGACAGCACAGTCCTACACAGGACAGAGGCACAGCCTCTCCTCAGTAATGTGACCCAAGGTTCTGGAGCAGCCTCAGGTAACAACAATCCCTGTGTTCAAACAGACCCTCCCTAGCTGAGTTTCTCACAGATCTGCTCTGAATGTGCAGAGGTGAAATACGCACTAATTTTTGGTGTACATACTAAGTCTCAGCAAGATTTTGGTGTCAGCCCTCTGAGCCGAGCTCAGGGCTCCTCACCTGGGGCGCTCTGTGCAAATCGCGCTTCTTGTATGACGGCGAGTTTGGGCTGGATGGTGCTCGGCTCAGGTTCCATGGGGACAGGAGATCCTTCCCTGGACAGGCTCTCGGGGGTCTGGACGCCACTGGAGTGCGCAGACAACACTCCAGAGTGGTTAGGAGAAGCTGGGGCACTTCTGCAGTCAGAAATGAAAGCAGCAGCTGATGTGTTTTAACTTCTGAACTGTGAAAGCCCATGACCTTCCTCTAATGAGACCGTAACGCACTGCCCGCAGCAGGGGAGGGCACAGCTACAACCCAGAGCTCAGGATCTTTTAAAAAGCTTCTGTTAAACAGGGACAGAATTTAAAAGCAAACTCCAGGTACAGTTAACGGAGAAGAAGTGGCTGGATGCCTTCTTAGGGAGACTCTAAATCTGTGAAACATGAACATTTCTTCTGGTGGAGAAGAACAAATGAGCAAATCTGAGGCTACAGGGCAAGTAGAAAAAGATCTGCACCAGCAGAAAGGCCATAACTTTACAGAGGGAATAATTTAAACCCAAGTATTTCCCCATCACGAAATCTGCTCAAACATTATCAAACTGAATACACAATTGTCATCTCTAAGGTCAATAAAATGGTAGCTGGTATCTGAGAATTTTCTCTGTAAATAGTTTTAAAATCCAGTCGATGGCAGTTAGAAATTAAAATTATAATTCTGTAAAACCCACCAAAGGTACAGCGAGGCTTGCATACATTAACAATCTGATAGTTAGTTATGCAAATCGAGTTCTTTAACACTAAAAACAAGCAATAAACACAAGCCTGGTGTATGGGGCAGCCTCCTAATGAAACATAGAGAATTCAAACACTGAGTCTGGATGAAATTAAATTACTAAACTTGTGACTGTATCAAAAGCTATCAAGTCTGTAGCAGCCTGAAGATTAAACAACAGCCATAGTCTTTTTGTTCATCTGGTTTTCCTTACCTAGAAGAGAGTGGTCCCAGAGGGGTTCTAAAGCAAGGTACTCCCCTAGGCCGCCTTTTCCTAAAAGCCTGCTCTATTAATTTGCTTTCAGAGGCAGGGTCTATCCTCCAGAATGAGCCTTTGCCTGGTTCTTCCTGGGAACGTGGTACTTTGATGAAATAACGATTCAGAGAGAGATTGTGACGTATTGAATTCTATGGAACATAAAAAAATATGTAGAATTCATATAACTTTTCCAAGTCAGAATGTGGCCTACTGCAGCAGTTTGTACTATAGGAGACTCGGGGTTCAGCTCTTTAATTCCTTAATTTAACAGAACTCAGAGCACTACCAAGCAGTGCCATAAACCTGAAAGGACTCTTGCATTTGTCAAATCTTTCCCAACAATTCAAAACCCAGTATGCTAATTGGAAATAACAGGAATCCCATTTATTTCATTCTCTCATGAGAAACACGGTGATGGAAACCAATGTTTAGAGCACTACAAATACTTGTGCAGAATGCAATGTTAAAAACAAAAATAAAAATGATCAGAGCTTGTACACCACCCTTCCCCAGGTGTCCCAGCTCCTTCCAGGAGGGCAGTAGAACCCAGCATATACTGATTCTGATCCTATGTGGTAGTTCTGTTACTGTTCCACAGTTCAGAAAGAAAAGGCCAAAAAAGTTCCAAAGGCAGCTGGATTGTTGTGAATTCACCCACAGTCCAGTTTGTCTCAATAACAGAGCCAAGAATTTAATGTGTCAATGAAAACACCAAGTGGCAGCAGGTCCTGAACCAGCTCTTCCAGATCTTTGTCACCACAGCCCCTTTGCACGTTCCCACATCCTCAATTTGCTGCAACATCCCCCCACTCCTCCATCAGAGCAATGCACAGAACTGCTGACACCCTCAAGTGACTCTATCTGTGCTGGGCTTTGCAAACAGAATTTCATTTCTTTATTTTTTCACATAGATAAACCCCAAAATCTCTCTCAATATTATCACTGAACAAGAAGAGACTGATGCTAAGGATTCACCTTGAGACACTTGTGGGGGGAACAGAGGAAAATGGGAAAAAGCTTTATGTGAACAAAAGCTCTCAAAAATTTGCCACGCAAATGTAAAACTTGCTCAAATACCTGAGTTCATGACCCTGATGGTAAGTTTGGAAAATTTAAAAGCAGTGATAACCACATATGATTCCTTGAATGTAAACTGATGAAACCAGAGATGTTTCTTTCCCTGCCAAAAATGGAAACGTAACTAGAAAGATGCCAAGAGCATATTTATAAATTGTATTTATTTCTCCATATGCTAGAATAAAGGAATAGATCCAAAAGTACCTGCTAAAATAAGTTCACAGGGAGGAGTCTCCAAATGCTCATCAAAATGAGACCATGGTATGCTAAAGGATATAAATACCTCTGTTTCTCAAGGTAGGGGACTGGGACACTGTGTTTGTACATGTGTTTATATTTTGAATAATATGTGCATATATAGCCTCAAATATGATTTGAAACATCTATCCTAAGTCACCCGAGCTGCAATCCAACTCCTAATGTGTAGAAGCTGGCAGAGCAGTGACTGAACAGCATCTGATTTTCAGCTTTTCCAATAGTTTCTATGAATAGCTGCTGATTAATGACACCAGAACACACTGTCTGCTGTGCCTATCACCTTGGCTTTAGGAAGCATTACTCCCACAAATCCACACCCTGTTCTATGGCAGAGCTCTTTATCTCAGCATAACTCTGTGTGTGTGTTGGGTTCATGATGCTCACAAAGCAATATCATCTACACAGATACTCAAGGTACTGCAAAATAGGAAACAAAACACACATCAACATTTTATAAACAAAGTCTTGTTGCTAAAACAACGTGACTGCAGCCAGGATACTGCACTGTTATGTGGGAAAGGGAAACAGAAGAGACTTCCCAGCCACAACAGCCAAGTCCTTGAGTAACCAAACCCTTAGCAAACAGCCAGGAACAGCTACATTCCCCACTAACCTTGGGAGAGTGATCCAGCTTTCATTTAGGCTGTATGACAAATAAGTATGTGAGTAATATTTAAAAATCTCTTCCTCTACAGGGAAGGCTTGCATTCTTCCGTCTTCCACTTGTGCAGCCAGTGTTGACACTTTCTCACTTTCCCCCTTGCCCAATCTCTCTGAATTTTATCTCCCTGACAATAACTGCAGAGTGAGCAGATAGCCCATGATGGACTGTGTGCTCCAGGTGTCCCAGGCCCTGCAAACTGTGCTCCTTGGCCTCTGAGACACCCAAAACAGGACCAAAGGCACAGAGCCCTCACGTGTGTCTGGGAAGGCTCTGCCAGACTGATTTGTACTTGGTTAGTCATCCTGGCAAAAGCTGAGGCTGGTCTTGTGAAAATGAAAAGAAAGCAGAAATTAATTCTGCAGAGCTGAAAGGTTACTCGGTACAGGAATGGGCAAGTTCACAAATCAAACAGGGCATGAACCAGGGTGAGATAATGACAGATAACACACTTGTTCCTTCAGCTGCTGCATGGGCAAAATCACTGTTTTCAAACAGAACTCAACTTGAAGCATTTAATATCTCCATTTTATCTCAAGATAGCAACACGGATGTTTACACAACTCTAAGTTAGTTACAGAACACGACACCGTTCCTAGATAGCATACAAGATTCAAATCCAGTGCCAAATGCACTTTGCTTTCCCCAAAGTCTGTCTGTATCCCTACTAGGGGTTTAGAGAACACCATTCCATCAAAAAAGCAGTATTTCAAATGCAGACTAATGTAAACTGCCCACTTTGTTGGAAAACTTACAATCAGAAAAAAGACAACACACTGATTTGACAAATTCTATTTCTGAAGGGTTATGAAGCTTACCAACTGCCTGCTCATGACCATTTACAGCTGCCAGTATTGCTCACATGTAAAAAAAAAAAAAAAAAAAATCCAGAAATCAAAATTACCTGCCAGCCCTTGTCTGCTGTCCTGTAGTAGGGATAATTTTTAGTTATGTGCGTATAAATTCCATTTAGTGTAAGCTGCTTATCCGGGGCCATTGTAATTGCTTGGACTATTAACTGTGCATAGGAGTAGGGTGGCTTAGAGTCATCCTGGATAAAAACAAGAAAAGTCTGCATCAACAAACTTTGAAGAGATACACACTGATTATTAGATCAAAAGTCATAAAATATCATTAACTTGACTTAGGGCGCTTTTGGACGACCAAAATTTTGAGGCAGAAAAGAAATTAAGATTTGTTCTTCTGATTAGCAATTTTAGGGTAACAAATTTTGCAGATATGTGTAACAGAAAGAATTTTCAATAGCCTCCAAACAGATCTATAACTGAGACTGCACACAGACCTTCCCTCAAAGGGGAGAGGGTAAAACAACCAATCAATCAATCCCACATCTGATCACAAAACCTTACACATTGTTTGTAAAGCCTGGCATGTTAAATTACCACTCAGTGCATGCACCTTAGCAAACAAAACATCCCAAGTCTTCCCTTGAGTTCAGGTGTAATTTCTGGGATTGGTTTCAAGCTGTGTTTACCTTTGGGCTGTCTCCCCCCGAAGCTTCCTTGTCGTTTTCTGACTGTGAATTGTCAGCCATCAAATGTAGGTCAGATGCTATTCCACGACTCATTTTGTACCCTGAAGAGCCTGCGCCGCGGGGGCTCGATGGGCAGGAATTTGCAGCACTGTAGAGCATAAAAAGAAGATCCTACTATTTTGTTATACAGTATATCACCACATTATGTCTCATCAAAAAGCTCTTGCTGCAGCAAAGCAAACCAGAGCTGTGAGGCTGCAGCTCAAGGGCTGTCAGGGCTTCCATTCCAAACCCAGCCTTGCTAACCCAGCCATGGAATCAGAACCACTGCAGGAAGAAACCTTGCTCAGGCTTTCCCTCCTCAAGACAACAAGGATCAGCTGATTGATCAGGCTGTAAAGTATTTGTGTAAGATTTGCCACCTTAAGTCCATCTTAACTGCATCAGCAACCACAAATTTTCAGACACTCGCTGGAAACAAGACACACATCTTGCATGCAATTTCTGCCATATGCTTGTGTTCAGTCTGCCCCCAAAAAATCATCTCTCCTGTCTAGTGTTTCTGCACATTGGAGAAAATATAGCAAGCAGTGAGGTAAAAAAAAAGGTTTGATTCTCATTTAAATGAAAACCAGTATGATTTTAAGTGTTTACAGGTGTGTGCACATACTTACACATAGGTATGTGTATAAAAATCATAAACTTTTCTATTAATGGGATGCATCAGCACTGACTCAGCTGATTTTAATGCAGTATTAGGCCAACAGAGCAGATACACTGTTAGAAAGCAAGAGATGGTGCCAAACACTAAAAGACTATCTCCTAACACTTCACATTTTGCCATCCATCACAGAAAAACAGCTAAAACTGCATATAATTCCACTGGAACATCTTTCTACCAGTGGTGCCCGGATTTGCAGAGTCCACGGGAACTGCAGCTGCATGACGCCAATTTTCTTCTACGATTTCCTTGTAGCCAAGAGGAAGGAGAAAGTCAGCAGGTGAGGTCCATCCCCTTCCCCAAAATAATTTTGGCAGCTCTCTTGCAAGGACACACTCTCTGCAATTCATACTGCAGCTGATTTCAAGGCAGCTCTCAGAAACTCCAAAAAACTAGAAATCTAAATAGCTGCACCTGCTGTGCCCCCAGAACCAGCCTTATCTCCAAAGATAACCTTTAATCTTTGAATCTATGCTTCAAAACACCAACCACAAATAAATCTAGCCAATGTTATTTAGATCTATACACTAAAGCTTTAACAATTTTCATCTGTCAAGGTTTATTTGTCTGCCTGGCCCCTCAAGTTTTTTGCTACCTCCTTTTTTATGTACAGAAGGAGGCAAACACCACAGATTGGGCAATAAATACTTATACTGAAAGTATCAAAGCTTCACTTCCCAAGAAATCCACCCATGATTTGTTACTAGTAATATACTTACTATAAGAGAGAGATGGCATTTTTTAAAGTGTTGTACAGAAGAATCCTTGCTTAGAGCCAAAATGTGTAGCTAATTTTTAATTTTTTTTTTAGATATAGGTCACTCCTGCTCTGTGTTTTCACGTATCAGCTGACAACATCTCTCTGCTCTGCTCTCCTCAGCATATATTGACAAAGTGACACATATGGTATAATCAAAGCAAGTTTACAAGTCTTCTACAAAACAGGATGATTTGCAGAGAAACTGTCAGGCTTTGCTCTCAAAATAGACTCAAAACTGTCATCTTTTTTTTTTCCTGTAATAAACTACTCAACAGGTGCACGAAAGCCCTGAAGAGAATTACAAAATTCAGAGTGAGGCAAAGACAGTGGTGATAGATGGGATATTATCTGAAATATTTGTGAGCTGCTCTGTCATTGGTAAGATGTGTTTTCCCTGAATCCTTGTAAGAAAGCAAACCTGTTATACAGACAAGTCTAGATATCTTTTCTCTCTGCTTCCATCATTTAGGCAGGTGTCATTAAACACTCTCAGATAGAGACCAGGAGCTTGGCAAGCATGCAAGAAGTCAATTATCCTTCCATTCAAATCTCATTAACAAGTTGTACCTTTTTAAAAAGCAAGCACAGACAGTTCTTCACTCAAATGAAGATGCAGGAAGTGAGAGGGGACAAAAAAGCTTTCAGAACCACGTACATGACTGAAACTACTTTCAGTGCCTTGACATGGAAGATTTGCTCCTGATCTTCCCAAGACTTTGAAAACTTCCATCTGAAGTAATTTTACCCATTTATGAGGATGGGTTGTTTGTTTATTTGAGTTTGGTCCCAAGTAACAAAGGGACAAAGGCTGCAATTACCAAAGAAGCAGCAGGGCAAGGAAAATCCTGGATCACCATACCTGGGATCAGCCATCCTAACACTGAGCTCTGCACCTCAGCCTCTGCTTGAAGTAAAAGAGCTGCTTACTTCCAGCAGCAACTAACCAACAACAAATCTTCTGGAGTAAGAGATCAGTCCATTTTCCACACCAATAATAACCCAAACCACCATTTTTCCTGATGATGAACTTCATCAGTGGCAAATCAGGAGGTTTTAAAATGGTGTAATTTAAAACTGTCTTATTTGAGGAGTTGCAATAAGCATGCAAGAGCAAAAAGCAATTTAAATTGTTGGAATGCAAGAAAAATGCCAGGTTCCTGAGCAGACTGTTCCACATTGAACATGTTAAAACAGAGTATCACAGACTGTTCATGCAACCATGTCAGCAGAAAGGGGGTTTCTTGAGGCAGGTAAGGCTGAGCTTGAGCCCAATTTTGACCTCAAAAACAAAGTACTGAATGAGAAAGCTGTGCTGAGCCTGACTGTACGTGGCCCTGATCCCACCTGCAGGGTTTAAATACCTGATAGTTCCTGTGGGAGAAGGGAGAGGGCTGATCAGGTGAGCCATGTTGTCTGGAATGTTTATTGTTAAAGGAGAGATCTGGGGTTGCACAGGCTTCACTGGGGACTCCGGGGCCTCCTGTTTTTCTCTCTTTTCATTGGACAGAGCTGTGAATGTTATCTTGATGTTTGTGCTGGGAAACCTGAAAGTACAGCTGAAAAATATATAAAAAAAACCAACACAAATATATGAGCCACTTGTTTACAGAATGCAAGACTTTCTGAATAACTTGCACGTTATCACCTAAGCTCATTTAAAATTTATAAGCTACAATATTTATGTAACTACCCATGAACATCTTCATTTTACAGATCATAAAGGGAGATCAGTGTGACCAGAGAAAGATCCCCAGGTAAGCAACTGACATTTGTAAAGGAATACAAGCAAATGCAATTCTTTCTAACAAGGGCAGTTTGTGCATTGTCCCTAAATTTCTTGAGGTTCATCTGATCTTGCAGTAGCCCCAAAGCAGAGCTATTTTAAAAACAAAAATTCATTATTTTATGATGCCAAGGAATGGCTTCAGCAAATGAACAAGTTGATCCACAATAGCAGAATTAATCAGAAACACAAACACTGGCTAATTTGAGGCCTAACCATTTTCATAGACTGATCTAAGAGATTGGGGTTCTTTTCTCTTGAAATACCTATTAAATTAAACATATATCAATTCTAATTCCTCTCATTTACCAAGTATACTACTGCTTTAGCACTACATTCAAATACCTTTTTTCAGAGCTGAATTAAGGACCCAATTTCAGTAAACTGCCTATTTTCATGTATTACCAAGGATTATATGCCTAAATTTAATGATGAACAATAAATTAACAATGTGCAACTGTTGAAAAATTTGAAAAATAAAATACAATGAATGTACCTTAGGATAATCCCCTTTCTACATGTCTGTGCACAGAATTTAGAATTGAACCCAATTAAACAGGACACGCTCGTTTCTAACTTCTCAGTAAATAAATCTGCTCAATCTTGAGCAAATAAGAAACTTAATTTTGTCTCAACAAAAGCATCTATAAAAATACAGTTCAAATAACTTTACTACCTCCTCGTTCTTTAGTTGTTAGACTACACAGAGCATAAACCCACGATGACATTTACACACCTCCCACATGATGAAAAGGACTTTCCAACGACACTATACCCAGCAACAAACCTCACAAAATGTTGGGGTTTGGGTTTGTTTTGCTTTTAAGTGCTTCTAGGCAGATCTAGTTTGATACAGAAAGGAAAAAAGCACATGCTGGAACAAGGAGTAAGAAAAGAGCTATGAATGCAAAGTAGAGACTGTAAATAAAAGTGATCATGTCTCTGGAAAAACATATTAAACATGAAAGTGATGTAAGAATTGGCAGGAACACTCAGCTGCGGAGCAGCCTTAGAAATGAACTCTCATGTGTTTTGGCTTTCATATCTTAAAATGAATCTAAGGATGTTTATAGAACAAAGGCAGCATTTGATTTTCACTATGTCCCTTGCCACAAGCACCACAGTGGTTCTTTTTCCCCACAATCCACACTCAAGGATCAGGAAAAAGAGAAAGAATTGACAGTGACCTTCCTTTTCTCTCTGTCTTACTTCTGAGTACGGACCGTGTCCGCATTTAACAGACGACCTATTTCTGAAACATGCTCAATGTACTAAATTAGGAACAGAATCTATGCCAAAAAACTGCACACACATTTCAGCAAGGAAGTTAAATGGACCAATTTCTGGGTTGGGTTTTTTTAATATATTTGGTAACAACTCATTTCTTTACCTTTTCCAGTAGAAAGTATTTTGTGCTTGTATCATTCTAGTGACAATGGAAAGGGGTTTTGGCAAATATTTTCCAAGCATTTCTTTTAAGCAGCAATAAAAACAACACTCAAGTTTATGCAAAGACAGTCAAAGATTAAGTAAAAACTCCTGTGAGAAAGTGAACAACATCTGTTTGACACAGACACACTTAAATTTTAGTCACCTTCCCTATGCATTTCATGAGGCTATTCCATACCTGCAAATTGACCTTAAATACTTTTAAGACCAAATTTATTTCAACTCAAGAAAAATATGGGAAGAATTGGACATGGCTTTAGGTGCTAATTCCCTAGTTAGAGCCCTTATTGCCTGCTAAAATCTACCCCAGTGCACAGCAATGAGGAAGCAGAGTCCTCCCGTGCCACGCCAGGGTGAGGATGGGCAGCAGGCAGATGGGGAAGAGGTGGATCTCCACAACTTCAGACACGAGGACCAGGAACATGGAAAGGCAGAAAAGGAATACTCAGCAGTTCCTTTGATATTCCATGTAGGCACACACATGTTAAAAGATCTCCCTTCTTACCCTACTGCAGCCCTGAATGCATCATCTCCCCGTGGGCATCCCTGCAATGAAGGCAACAGTGCAGACATGGAGCTCTCAGATGTTCATCAAGGTTGGAAAAAAACCACTCACATAAAGCAACCTCAAACACAGGAGCTTTGACCAACCAGGGGGACTCCAGACATTCTACATGTGTCAAACAAACTTGGAACTGACAGACATGAAAACCCAGCGGTATCCCCAGTGCAGTTTACATTTCCCCTGCAGCCTGAAAGGCCGGTGTAAGGGAAGAAGATACAATGTACTTACAAATCCCTGTATGGTTAGAGCAATAAACATCTGAATATTATCAAAAGACCACATCTGCCAATTGATACATATTTGCAAACAGAGTTGTTGTTGCTTTTTGGGTTTTTTTTTTATGGAAGGTTATTTTTATAGCTGGAGTTCAGCCAAAATGCAGAATAAAGAGTGTATACTAACCCACAGAATTCCTGAATAAATTGCAGTTATGCAAATGTATTATATTTACATCCAAAATCAAAGTACAGATGTTCTAATTTGATCAGAATCAAGTTGGTTTTGGCATATCTTTTAGTTATATAATGAACTAAACAAAAACCACAAAAACAGCCACAGGGAGAGACCTCATCAAACATTTAGTCTTCAACAAGCTGAATTGGGTTTTACTCACTGTTCAAAAGTTTATAATAGTTTCACAACACACTACCACAGGATGGCTACTGGAGGAGAAACTCATCTAGAAAATCCACTTTAAAAAAATCCCCAAGAAAACAAGCAGTTTTGTAAGCTGTTTTGTGCATTTATTACAAATCCAGGTGAGCATCACAATGGAGCCACTGCATGACCCAGGCAACCACAGAGGAGGTGTCACAACTAAAGTGCAACTCATTAGCTCAAGTATCCTTCTTTAAATTAAAAAAAAAAAAAAGCTCATTGTGGGTTGACTACTGGAAAACAGATAACAAGCATCACATCATTTCAAACTATTCCATAGACAACTCTTCTGTATCTGCAGTTCCCAGCCAAACACAGCAATGCTGATCCAGGCAGGACCCCTACAGAGTTTAGGAACTTTGCAGGGTGTCAGAGAAGTGTCTCAGGGTAAAAATGTGCAAAGCTTAGTTTTGTCACATCTATATTTCCAGTATTTTCTCACTTCCCCTCAGCAGTTCTGTCCATAATGCAGGGAAAAGCTGATGATACACTTGTAGTTCTGCCTGTGTGAAAATACCATATTGACTGGGAAGGAGGAATTTTATCCTGTCTTTATCTAGGAAACCAAAACACAGCAGAAGAATCCAATTTCTTCCCTGTACATAAACCCTGCTGTGACACCCAGTGCCTCAGTATCCTTTGAATTACTCCAGTTTAATTGCCTTCTAAGAACCAGGACCAAAATCAGACAGAAGCTGCCATGCCACTTTGATCAGCAGGTTCTTTTATCAGCGCCTCCAGATTTTACATTCAAATAGATTATAAGGGTTCAGCAGTGATAACCCCTGAAGTCATGGTAGTTACAACTGCACAGCTCAATTCCTTCACACTGACTGTGATACTGAACCCCTGTTAACTTAAAGATCCCCTGAGATTTAAACAGATCTGAAGGAATAACAAGATGCCTGGTTTTGAACTCTTGTTGATTTACTGACAGCCAAGGACAGCTTCAACTTTTCACATTAAAAAGCCAAGACTCAAGAAAGAACCCAGTCAGCATCTGGGAGACTGCTTGTGTCGATTTTTGACTTCAAATACTTTCAAGGTGAACACGGGCAGAGTTAACTCCCCACAAAGAGAAGCAGAGGTCATTATCAACATCTGCACCACCAAACACAGCTTTTCCACTTCCACTTTTCTCTGACAGTACAGCAGCCTGAGATCATACTATTTATACTTCCTCCTGCTATTTTGATCAGTGTACTAACAAAAAAAACATGGAAATCACCACACTTCTAGCTATGGTCTCCTTTCCATGGAAGGGAGATTTGAAAGTAATCCATTTTTTAATTCCTCTTACCTACCTACTTGTGATCTACTTCCCAAACTTTCCCCCTTGCTCCAGTAAAAATTACTTGCACAGCCAATTCATTTATTTATTTATACTTCTGGTAGAAGATGTGCACACTGATACCTCATCACCTACAGTGCACACTCCTAGGCCCACCTTGGAAATGCTTGCATTTCTAAAGACAAGTAAAAATAGAGTTTTTACATCTGTCAGACACAATTAAAGAGAAATCAAGTTTGGAAGGGACCTCTAAAAGTGTCCAGCCCAATCTCCTGCCCAAAGCAGGGTAACTTCCAAGTTAGACCAGGTTGCTCAGGGCCTTGTCTCCCCAAATTCTGAAGCCTTCCAAACACAGAGTTGTGCAGCTCATTTCCTCTAATTACACTCTCAAGCAGTGAACAGGTTTCTCATTTGTACAGAAACAAATTCTTCACTGCAACTTCTGCAGCTGCTTGTGACCAAACTGTGAGCCTGTTGGCACAGCCTGGCCCCAGGCTTTCTAAAACCACTCCTTAGGCAGGGGAAGGCTGCACTAAGATCCACCCTTGGGCTTCTGCAGGAAAAAAAAAATTAAATTAAATCCAGGTCCTTTAGCCTCTCCCTCTGCCCTGAGCACTCCAGCAGCGAGTCCATTCAAGCAAGTGCCCACTGGAACGTGGTGATTGGAAATTACAGTTTGATTGACTTTCTGCTAACAGACAAATTTCAGTTTGGAAGCACAAGGACCCCAATTTCATCTTTTCTCCATTTGCTGCTTCATTTATTATTGATTCCATCACAATGGATTAATAGGATATTAATTATAGATTAAACAATATGTGGCTGTGGTTTTTAACTGGTTTTTAAATAAACAGGACTTAAAAGATGAGTCTTAGCAAGTACAACTAGAAATACCACACAAGTGAAAAAAGCTCAACAAGTTGAAGTATGATTACATATTTCAGTGTCTGAATTTTCTACCAAAGGTTTCTGACTGCTCAACACCAAGAGCAGGCATACTGAATTATTCACATCCAGAATTTATTTTTAAGACTTTGGGCTGTGTTTAATTGAACTGGAAGTCAATACCACAGTTCATTTCTGGAATAGAGTCATCACCTTTAGAGCTAAAAGAATCAACAAACCCAAAACTTATTAAGAAGACAAACTGAACTGAACTGCTGGGGTTTTTTTTTAAGATAATCTAAAAGTACCCAACAGTTTAAAGTTTGGGCTTCCAAGCTGATAACAAAGGTGATATATAAATCCATCCAAATAGCCATATATTGAGTAGCCACCTGAAGACTCCCAGCACTAAATGATCACTAATAAAGTAAAGGTTATTAAGAAAATAACACACAATTTTTTACAGTAGGGATTGTCTCAACTCTTTAAACAGAAATAACTGTTCAGGTATTTGTTTCACAAAGTCTTTTCTAGGATTAAATTTTAAAAGTGTTGTTCTAACACTTTGCCATCACTAAGAGTATAGAAAAAGTTATCATGGATACACTGAAAAAGAATGATCCAGTATAAAACTAGTCAGATAATAATTATTTTCTTATAATCTTAAACAGGGAAACTTTCTCAATGGGTAATTTGTTCATGTAGATGCTTGCTCACCTAGATGAGGTGCCACTTTGTGCTCCTGACAGATATTTTGGTATTTATAAACCTTTCTCCATTTTTGGCACTAGGAATGTCTGGTTTTCTCTATTGATGGGGGACTGGTGATAACAAACAATTATTTACATTAATGTAACACAAAGCCCAGCTCCTCTAGTAGATTTTTAGAAAGGACATTTTTGATGCCCTCCTGCTTGCAGCTGACCACAGCCTGTGAGAAACTACCCCAGCCAGAACATCACTGTAGGCATCACTTCCTGCAGGCCATGTCCACATCCACTGTGGTGGGATGGATCCCTCCTCCTCCTCCCTGCTTTGAAACCAAGTCTTGATGTGGCTAATTTACCATAAATTTACATTCAATTATGCTTGGCCATTACTAGTCAGGACACTTCTAGAGGTTACCCAAGAAGCAACTGCCCTTTAAAGAGTGGCAGCTTTTTCCTCTGGGGACTGAATCCCGACCTCACACGTGTTCCCCTTTAATTCCCTGTATCCTTTGCAATTGATTTCTGTGGCCCAAAGATCAATCTTTGCACAGCATGTCCTCCACACAGAGACCAGGAGAGCTCGAGGCACGCTCGACCTCTAATGCCATAAGGAACAAAACACTGGCAGATTTTTAAACCAGCAATCAGAATTTTAATTCTGAGCACTGGGCATTGTCTTCACAAGGATTTGGGTATTTTTTCAGGTGAGCCATCGTTGTCTACACAATGCCATCTAACAGGATGGAAAACATCCTAAAGAGCAAGATCACTGATCCATCTATCTCTATTCTCTGATCTCTTAAGATTCAAAAGCAAAGATCTATGCAGCATCAGATGAAATTCTGCTGTAGCCTCATGTTAATTCAAGTTGGCCAATAAGACGCTTGTAGCAAATTGTAAGCAAAGGCTGGAAATACAATCTAGCTGTAAATTACTGGCTCCCCCATGGGAAACCTCAGTTACAGACTTCCCTGCTCATGTTTTAGCAAGTGCATAAGAAGTATGTAAAGCTGGTGGTTGATATTCCTTACAGGAACAGTGCTGACCTGCCTCAGAAGAGTCTGGAACAAGCCTGCCTGAGTCAAAAAAATGATCCTATGACAGCAGAATATTGATGACGACAACAGGAACATTCCTGAACCACCAGCAGCAAATACAAATGGAGTAATAAACACATGACCCCATCTGAAATGGTGCTCAGCTCGTTCCCACTCACAGAGCTGACGTCATGAGAAACTGGGCATTTTTAACCCTGTATTCACAGCAGTTTCTCTAAGGCTATTTAAGAGTTTAGGCTGAAAGAGTGTGCTGAAGTTGTTCCACTACAGCAAATTTTGCTGCAAACGTAAAGGATTCTATTAACAACTTGAAGCTGATCTCACTCCTCCCCTGCATTATTACGCTACAGAAACGGGCGTTCAGAGTGTATCACAGATTTTCAAAGGTTCTTGTTTCAGCAGCCAGGACCTCTTCTCTTTCCATACCAACCACACAACACTGGTACAGATCAGCAGCAAAAACATTTAGGTTATCTTACAATCATGGCAATGTGCTGTGGTTAATTAAAATTACCTATCTCAAAATCGCAAATTTCCACTGCATTCTCCTCTTTTCTTAAAGGGCAAAATATTTAAACCAGCAAGAAGAAAAAAAAAAACAAAGCCAAAACAGAAACCCAAACAAAATCTACAGAATTTCAATGCAGTAGCCCTGCACAGGCTGCAGGACTGAGAAAGCACTTGGCCTGCAGGCAGGAGTGTAGGCAGCAGTTACTGTAGAAACGGAGCTCTTCCCTGCTTTTCTCTGAGCAAAAGAAAGACACAAAAGAGCTGGAAAACAGCGATCGATGGGAAGCAGCTTATAAAGCTGCTTGTCACATCTGCTGCAGGAAAACCAGACACCAATTCATTAAAACTGCTCATGTAATGCCTCTGGAATTTGAGGCTCCCCAGCCTGTGAATACAAAAGAAACTCCGCCTATGGAAACACTGCATTTTCGGGTGTTTAGCATCTCTGTACACAAAAGCCGTATGCAGAGCCAGGTTGTGTGGTCTCAATCTCTACATTTCCTACTAAACTATAAAAACAATTTAACGTTTGTCCAAAAGCTTGAGTGCCTCTACCTTTGCCAAACTGCAAACAGTCCCAACATACATCACTCTACAGAACACAACAGCTTCCTGCTTAAAAAACACAAACAAAACACTTGCAACAAGAAAACAGAAATCAATTATTGTTTTTACTTCCTTCCAGATAACTGCACTTAACCATAAATATGCAAGCTCCAACTTTCTCCGTGACTGTAAATGCCATTCCAAAACTTTCCATGAAGCACAGGATTTACAACCACAGCTGAGCCAAAGCTGACAAACCAAACCCACTCCATCCTTTACCACCAAGTTGGCTGCTTACAAGTGCCTGGCACCTCAGTCTCAGTCACAGGGTACTCGTGGGGGTGCAAAAGTTCATATGGAAACACTGAGGTTCTAATAATATCAATCAGTGTTAAATAAAAGCTATCAGCAAAGCAAACCAAACTGCTGGGAGCCAAGCAGACAGTTCCTGGCATCTCACATTCCTTACAATTAAAGCAGTAGGAGGAGTACAGCGAACAAGTGCTGTCATGATGTGTTTTGACGTAAGCATAATCATAAAAAAAGCACTTGTGACTCATACATTACTTTAGTAACAAAAGCATTCATTTATTACCTCATCAGAGACCTGCATTCCATTGCAAAATTATGCTCAAACTTCCTAATCGTTAGCAAGAGTGCAGCTACCCACTGAGGCAGGGCTGCACAATGATTATTCCAGATTCAAGGAAGCAAAGTTTATTTTAGATGGGCTTTTCAAGGCAGAACTCTGCTTCCAAGAGCAGCACAACCTTTTATTGACACAGAAACCCATGACTAACTCAGACCATTGAAGAATGACAAAAACTGCTTCCTACCAACTCGAACTTTGAGTAGACAGCAGTGTTTAATTTCCCCCCTAAATCTGCCTGTCTGGTCAAAGAACAGGCTTTTTTCAGCCTCCTCTCTCAGAGCTATGGGCATTAATTAAATTTCACAGTTGCCTACCTAAAGATGTCTGATGGTCATCCATATTTGCTTCACTGGGGTGATACTGCTGGGCTGGGAATCTTAACAGAACCAAGATTTTGTATTATATTCTGAGATTTTTTTAATAAACCAACCACATTCTCCAGAATGTTTGTTCAAACAACTTTTCAGTTTTCTTTCTATTTGCAAATTCCTAAAACTTTTCTCCTGAATGTGCAGACCCTCTAGAAATGTTCTGTGCACTGCCTGCTCCACAGTGTGACATAAATTTAGGTTCCTTTGTCACTTGTGTGGACACTCCAGAACCAACCAAGATGCCAAAAAGTCTGAAAAGCCACAAAGTAAAGAAACTAATCTACAACAAGCACGTTGTTATTGGAAAATATCCTTCAAGAAGCACTCCTCCTCCTCCTGAGCTGTTCTGACACCATGCCAAGTTCTCAAATCGTGGGCTGTGTAAGGGGCAGCAGCAAAGTACAGAAGGATAAAAGCAAATAAAAACAACAGACATGATTTAACCAGTCAGAGAGTCATGCAAGTAGAAATCCGTCCAGGAATAAAAAAAAAATAGACTCAATAAAAGTTTTCATGAGAACACAGGCCAATCATTGTCGTGTACTGAAGGAGCACCAGCACAGAGGAAAGGGTACAGCACAGCCACACCAGGCAAGGGATTAATGCCTCCAAGTGTAAATTTGGGCCCATGTTTGTCATCTGTCTCTAGAGTGAGTGAAAATGGGCAGACACTTCATGATGCCCCTGACACAGAAGGGAAAAGCCTAAAGTGGTTTGAATCAAGGATGGCCATGTTGCACTGGTTTAAAGGGAGTTTAGCAGCAGACACACACATACACTCCTACTCACACCTCTTCAACATTAAGCAAAATGAAAGTCACTCCAAACAACACCTACTAAAGTAATGAATACAAAGCAAGATTCCCAAAGCACAGGTTCCTACCAGGCTCTCTACAATGAAAGCCTGACCTTGGGGATGTTTCATGGCATACAGGGATGTGACAGCTCTGTGCTCCAAACAGGGCAGGCTCTCCCTGGCCTCCTGCACCAGCTCTGGCCCCAGCCACCACAACTCCAGTTCCTTTTCCTGCTTCCAGGAGCCACTGCTACCTCCAGTGCTATATACTGATTCAGCAGAAAACTACTCAAGTTGAAATGTAGAAGTCTGTTGATGCTTTAGTAAGTTTAAGCCACCTCACAGTCTAATCTTGATCCAAAAAGACATCCTGAGACCTGAATTTAAAAGCTGTGTTGTACTATACTGCACAAGACAACACTCCCAATATGCAACTGTTCTAACCATTCTCTTTGAAAGCTTGAGATTTGAACTAATACAGAAAGGTAAGCTTCCAAAACTGATTTCTGTGCTACTTTCAAGGTCTTAACTATAACCAAGCCACTGCTGTCCCTTTCATGAGAAAACACTGACATACTGCACACAGGTCAGCTCGGTAGATCCACTGGCTTTTGAGCTCTGAGGCACACCAAAGTTTAGGGACAGCCGCAATCACATGGGAACAGTGCATGTAAGAAAGCCTGAAGGACAAGGAAAAACAGCACCAACAGTCTTCAAAAACAGAGAGCAGGGAGGGAGTTAGAGATCACCCTGCACATCAAGTAATGCCCTTCAAAACCCAAGGGACTGGTTTTAAAAGACAAGGCAAAGCTCTTCCCTGATAAAAACTGCTGGAAAAGAGCACTGAAGTTTCATCATTTGCCTGCCCACGAAGTATTATTCCCATTTTCAAAAACAGATTAAACGGATTTGTGACTTGGCCAAGCTGTTTTGGCAAATGTGCAACAGAGTTGGGAACAGAACGTATTTTTCCCAACACCCAATCTTTGTTTAAACCACTGGATCATCCCCCAATTCTTCCTTTTTCTACAACCACTTGAAGAGGCAAAACATCAAATGAGAGACATGGCTACAGGAAAAGGGAGAGTAGTTCATTAAATTAGACTGAAGTACCTCAATCAGTGTTTGTTGCATAAGAGGAGCTGTTTAAGGAGCACAGAAGTAGTGGCTGTGAAGTCTACATGGCAAAAAGCAACAAAACACACACATATATCTTAAGCCATATATCACATTGTCCCAAACAGAGCTAAAGGAACTTTCATTTCAACACTACTTTATTATTACACCATGAAAACTGCTTATTAAATGCATACATTCTAATTAAAATCTATACAGTTAAGTACTGAATGGTTTGAGGATGCTAAATGACACAAACCTCATTTCCTGTGTATCTGTGAGAAGCAAGACTTTCCCCCCTTATTGAATAGAAGAAAATTAAAGCAATATTTCAAGTAATTAAAAAAATAAAGAAGTAAAAGCTAAGATTTCTATCTTAATACTGAAAAGTATGTGGAGAAAAAGGAGTCTTTGCTGTCCTTTAGCAAAAGAAGCACCAAGGAGTTCCTCATTCCAGGTGACAAACAGCTGTCAGGTTACTCACTCCTGTCACTTGTCCTGTGCAGAACCACCTGAAAACATCCCTGCAATGCATGCCTGGAGGTGTTCAAGAACAAGGGCACATCCTACCCCTGGTGATACTGAAGGACTCACTTTCGTTTATCTGTGTTATATCTACTGATTTTAATTAACCATACTCCTACCCTGCCCTATACCAACAGAATGAAATAGAAAAATCTTTCACTGGCCAGAAACAGCCAGACTTTTTTTTTTATTCTTTTTTCTTTTTTTTTTTTTTTTTTTGCAATAACTGAACTGCTTTAGTGATGAAAGCACTATTTTCACTTTTTATTTCTTGTCCTATGTAAATGAAGGACAGTGCTGTACAGCCTAGGCTGACAGTCCTCAGCCTATGTTTACTCTAACTGCATTCCACCAGCCAAGGTCAGAATCCACAATGACCAGATCAATCCCACCCAACAAAGAACGTGGGGTGGAGGGTGATGACAAAAGCATCTCCTTAGGTTGTGTGAACCAAACCCAACCTGACATTTTCTGAGAATAAACCAACCATGTCTTGAGAGCAGCTTCTTTTGGTTTAGCTTCAAATTATAACCTTTTTTTATTGTTATTATTTTGTGATTTAGCTCTTGCAGACCATTGAATTTTCTAAAAACAGAGCATCTAAAAGGAAAAAAATGGTCCTGGTACATAATACATTGTAGGAATAGTGCAACTTTGTAGGCAGTAACTGACACAGTATCAGTTAAAGACTTCCAGAATAAATACTAATATTGAGCTGACTCTTCCTTGGAGCACACAAATGGATGTAATTAAGTTTATAAATTGATTGAAATGCTGAAAAAAGTGAGCTGCAATCAACACCAGAAAGGTTCTTAGGCAGGGGAAAATTTTACCAAACTGCTCAAACAATTAAACGTCACTGGGTGAGCAGAAACTTGCAAAGCTTTCCTACACAGAGATATAGATAAAGCAAGGTGTCTCACTTTCACCCTCCCTGGAAAAGCAAGTGACATTTGTCCAAGTCAGGCTTTATCAACTGAACATCTTTCCTCAATGGAACTGTCATAACAGTCATATAACAAAAAAATCCTCCAAATTATCAATTCTGAACTCCTCACAAATTTGTAAGCTGGACATTTTTGTCACGCACAAATACTGATTGCTACAAATTCATAAATTTTTTGTAGTGAAATTCCAACCCAGGATTGCACATTTAACAATTTCAGCAGTCATAGGATTACTTCAAAATTCCACTGCAGAATCTACTTGTCTGGCAAAGCTGAAGAGATGCAAATGAGTTCAATGCATGAGTTTTGCTGCACAAAGAGAACTGCAAACACTAATTTTCACAGCACTTAAATTAACATGTTTCCATTTACACTTAAGAACCAACTGATATTTGAAAGATTTTGATTTTCAGAAAGATGTGCTGTGGTGAAATGAAATGTTAATCCCTAGTTACAGAAAGTGTTTCCTATTTTCCTGTATGTGTACAGCAGTATACTACACTTCTGTCAATAATGACAAAAAACTTTTATCCTGAGAATAGATATTTTTTTTCAATCCCTATGTCAGTATAGGAAGCACCACAAAAAAAGTGGCATTTCCCATAATACAAGGTGACCCCAAAGTTAAACTTACCATAAATACTGAAGTAGTAGCAAACACCACTACAGATGTGGAGTCCATTTCCCTTGTTTTTAACTCATACATCTAATTATTTTATAATCTTAGAAATATCCCTCTGGAAAAGTAAAATACTAATATTCTAAATCCTAGTAAGGAACAGCAAAGCAAAAATGGAGATAACTAAGACATGAATCTAAGAGATATTTTAACAATTCTGGAGGGCATGACCATGGCCTTACCCAGCATTTTAATAATATGTATACCCTCCCAGTACACAACCACACACAGGCTTTAAGTCAGAAAAGCTAAAAACTAAGATGACACCTTAAATGATTAAAATCAGCCTGTATAAACCTGCATTTTTCCAACATCTTTTCTCAAAATAAGAAAACTTCAGGATTTTTTTACAAGTTGCTCATTAAATGACCTTAATGCACAAGTTTGTTTGTTATGTTTTTCAGAGAGTCAGAAAGATGCATTAGATATTTTTAAATTACCACTCCTTTAATCATCACCAGGAATCACATCAGGGAAGACCTTATAAACACTAATTAGTTCATTTATAAATTATATCTTTCACTCAGTTTTGCTCACTCCCCTGAGAAAACACCAGTCAGTTTATATGAAAGCACCAGGAGAATTAGTGACTTCTCCCCAAGAACTGCAAAGGTAACAAGACACGACACCTTCACCTCAAACAGACAGCTTGAAAGACAGCAAGAAACCTTGAATTCTTCATCACCATTCAGAAAACAAAACAAGGTTTAACAGAGACTACAGAAACTGCTTATCAAATATCTGTGTTTGAAGATATGTCTGTGGTGAAGAGCAAAATGAGAACCATTGACCACACAAACAGTTTAGACCTACTAAAAATAGCACCAGCACAGCTCTGTTGTTTTTCCAGTCCAACTTCATTGTCCACAGTGGTCTCTTTTGTTTTTCTTACTCCAAGGTTTGTGCTTCACATCCACAAGCAGAAGCACTAAGGATCTCTCCTGCCTGGGGAGTAGGTAGCCAGAACATCTGTTTGCTGAACTCCTCAGTGACACAACCAAGCAAAGCAGCACCAACTGACCCAGCAAAACAGTGTTTTATAAGCAAATAGTATTTATTCTTTGGGGTTAGTGTGACAACCTGCCCACAAGGGATCTAGTGCTGCCAGAGCCAGCATGAGCAGTGCTCCAGGCTCACCCTGGAGAAAAGGAGACTCAGGGGAGACCTTCTGACAGGAGGGTGCAGCCAGGTGGGGGTCAGGCTCTGCCCCCAGGGAATGAGGGGCAGGACAAGAGGAAATGGCCTCAAGCTGTGTCATGGGAGGTTTAAGTTGTATATGAGGAAAAATATCCTCACAGAAAGGGTGGTCAGTCCCCAGCACAGGCTGCTGAGAGCAGTGGGGGAGTCACCATCCCTGGAGGGATTTGAATGACATGTGGTTGTGGCACTTGGGGACATGGGTTAGTGGTGGCCTTTGCAGTGCTGGGTCAATGGTTGGACTTAATGATCTTGAAGATCATTTCCAACTAAAAAATTCTATGATTCTGTGAAATGCTAATAAAACTGCGTTATCAATCTTATATTAGTATCTTCCCATCTGGTAATGGAAAAAGTTGCACTTCTGACTTGACAGAAAACTAATCCCAAGCCTCTCCCCCTTCTCTTCCCAGGGATTGTTTTTCAGGCCCACCAGTAAACTAATCTGACTTGAGCACACAACATGAACACTAAAGCTGTCACACAGGGCAGGACAGGAAAGTTCTTTCAGCTCAAACTCCCAATTAGTTTGTTTTAAATAACCTAGAAACCAAAGGGTTAGTTACAGTTTATCTGCAGGATCTGAATCTTATTGAAAGGTATGGTTAAAACAAGGAGAAAGTGCTGTTTTAATGAACCTGTACTACTGCAAAGATCTAATATGAATGTTACAAAAAAAGGCTTCTAAAAACAGGAACCATGAGAATACTTTTAATTACTGCAAATGCTTGAAAAACCAAGTTTACCAACATACTTAAAATGAGAAGCAAAAGCCTTCTGTAACAGTGTATCCTTTAACTCAGTGCACTTCCAGGAGAAAACTGAATTTAAAAGAATAATCTATATAAAGAAGTATGCAATGCTAAGCCTGTTACCTACAGTGCACACAAATAACTACGAGATGATTCATTCTGAAAAGCTCACCAAGTCCAATTAATTTTCTGTCAAGCCTGATCCCATCCAAGAGGTAACACTCCCTAAAATGTTATGAAACACACAGCAGAGATGCAATATATTTGTATGTACATTAAAGTTTTATCTACTGTTGCTCTCCAGAGCTCCCCAGCCCATCAGTCTGGGTTGGTGCTCACTCATTTTGTACCAGAAACCACAGCAAAGAGTTGCTGCAAATGAAGAGTCACAAGCAGACTGGGAACTCGAGCTGTCATCAAAAATCAGTTTAAAATCAGAAAAGGCCTATGGAGTGTCTGCTTCACATCATTTATCTAACCAAAGATGACAAGGGATGAGAGAAAAACCCTGCCATTTCACAGATGTGAAACATAACAGTGAAAAATTGACACAGAGAAGAGGTATCACAGCTAACTAATGAATATAGACCAAGTCCCAAAAGATTAAGTGTAAGGTCATTTTATCTCTCAATTACAAGTTGAAATAATCAGACTGGTCTCCACAGTTTCAACGACATTACCACAGCAGTTACCTGGAATGGCATCCTAAGAGAATAATCACAAACAAAATAGGAGTGGGAGTGGTGGTAAACACAGCAGAGAATTTTAGAAATACAGAACCAACAGAAAGAGTAGAAAAGAAGATTAAAAAAAAAGAAAACACTAAAAAAAGAAACAAAAAGCTCAGTGCTTGATACTGACAGAGGGGAGAAAACCTCTCAAAAATAAACAGCTTGTAACAAAAAGTAAATAATTCATGGCCTAGGCTGAAGAGGGGGCATGTGCTGGTCATATGTTCAGCGTATGTTACTGGCACCACTCACCAGCATGTTCCATGTTGTAATAGCTCAAACATTTCGAGCTGAAATGTGCTGCCTTCAGGGACGACATGATCTGGGCAGCCCTGACGAAACACACACCACTCCACACGAACACGGGCTAATTTTGGCTCACAGGTTATTTCTCCATACTCCAAACAATGCTTTGCTTGGCACTAACACACTGCAAGAGCTTATATTAAATATAACCAGTGGTAGCGTGAAGCAGCCTTTAAAAGCAGCAGACTCAGTTTATCTAAGATTACATAAAATGACTACTGTAGTGTCTGTGGCTCCTCGAGGCCACTCTGTGCCTGGATCCAGGCACATTTAAACTGCTCAGCACCCTGTGAAGCTGTGCACAACTCCTCTGTGCATTCACCACCTCAAACACAGCAATACAGAACACGATGCCACCCGTGGCCCAGATGACAGTGAAATGCAATGGTGATGTTTTAAGACTCCAAAACACAGCGGGGGAAAAGCCCTGATTCAGATGGAGTTCAAACACACAACTTCAAACACCTGCTGTCTGCAGCAGCCAGCTCTGCCTCCCCACTCCAGTCATTTCCACTCCTGTCAAAGCTGCACAATGCTGCTTCTGCTGCAGACACACAGATCCTTTGGGGAAGGATCACCCCCTCTGCTGCCCAAATCAGCCCCTTCTGCACCCAAACCAGTAGCTACTATTAGATGCATTTATTTCTTTTTTAATACTTATCATGTAGTATTTTCCTTTTAAATCCCCCAGAGTGATTGCTCTTTCCTTTGTATTTTTGTATTAAATCATTACCTGCACGAGTCAAATCCTGTCTCCATTTAGAACATCTTTAAGAGGGTTATTCTAATGACTTAAAGATGGTGTGAACCATCACAAGTATCTAACGACCTTTCGGATTTAAAAATAAAAGTCTCCTTCATTCACTGAAGAACTTGATAAGCCCAGCTCCTTGCTCTGAGTCAGACACTGTCAGCATGTTCTCAGTCAGCAGTTTATTTACCACAAAACATCCCTACAAAAACACAGGCCAGTTGTATACATTCTCCTCTTTACATCTCCTGGGGAAGATTGGAACAAGCAGCTCCCATAAAAACAAAATAGTCAGAAGAAGGACAAAATTGCTGGTGTAACACACCCAGTAACCAAAGTTTCCCTAACCAGAGCCCAGGGATGTTCCCAGATGAAGAGCAATGTCACTGCAACAGCCTCCCAACCCCCCATGGCCTTACCTATATTTATCTGAGAGTAATTAACCCTAAACTGCTTTGACCTTCCAGATAAGGAATTTTACTGGAAGAACAAGAAAACCACCAAATGCTGTAATATCAAATGGTGTTGCAAAAAGCACAAGTTGCAGAAACAGGAGTTTCCTTGGAGATGAGGCACACCAACACCTTTCGGTAAAAAAATGGAATCAGAGTCTGAGTATTATGAGAACTACCTAAAACACGTCCTGCCTCCTTGAGCCCCCCAAACAAAGGGACCTGGGTCACATTCCTACACTGCCATCTCCCAGCTTCATTTCCACAACATCAGGATTTTTTTTTTCATTTCAAAAACTGTGGAAAAGCCTGATTTTTACAATCAACATTTTTGACTAAACCACCTTACTCAGTTTCTTCTCCCTGTACTCAAAATCACACTCTCCCACACCATGGCTATTTTGTATTCTATGTAACCATGCTTTCCAGCTCTTCAGATGAAGTTCAATTATTTTATGGCACACTTATCAGCAACACTGCAGCTAACTCAAAGAATGCAAATAGACAAATACAAATAATCTTTCCTTCAGCTACTATTAAGTCAAAGTAACTTCAAAACACTACCCCCAAACTTAAAACTTTTACAGATTTTTATTTTATCCTCTGGCTGAGGGTTGAATTATTTATATTCAGATGCTTCTCTGACTCTTTTGCAAGGCTTGCATGCTTCTTTTCTTTAAAGGCTTCAAACCACCCAGTTTGCTGATAGCCCTAGATAAGAGTGAATAACCTCACGTAAGAATCTTGAGTACTTACTAGTCTACAGCAGACCAAACTTATTTATAGCTAAGTAGCAAGCTGGGGTTAGTGATCTCTTCCAGGCTCAACAATCTTCCAACCTCAGAATAACCACCCCATAAAACAAGCAGGGCTATTTCACTACTGACAGGAAAGTCAACATCTGTGTACGAGGGTGTGCTGGCAGATGAGTGCTCTGGCTGCCTGCACTGCAGGAGACAGCAAAAGCCATTCATAACAGGCCAAAATTCATGAAGGAAATTTAAAATCTTCATCAGGAGTTGCTTTGAATTTAATTTGTATATTTCAACAGAGAAAGGTGGAAGGATCTGAGTTCTCAACTATGAATGAGGTTTTTAATTTTAGCTTGTGACAGTTTAACAATCAGTGCCAATTTTTTTCTATCTGAGGTAACATTCCCTATATCCTATGACTCAGTTAACGAAAAATTACTGTATGAGAAAACAGCACCTTAGGTCATCAAAAAATCTCAAAAAAGAAAACAGAGGAAGAAATAAAGAAAATGCTATATTTTCAAAAGTTCTAACAGAATTCTGGCAGAATCTCAGCTCTAATGAAGTTATGTTAGATAGAGAAAGGTGAATATTCATAGACTAGTTACCTTTCTCAGCTTTATGGGCAGACCAATACCAGGAAAAGGTTTTAAAAACAAAGATTTGCATTTCAATTTAAGAGAATAAACAAACAACTGAACTTCTCCTGTGGTTTTTACCTATTGCATCTCTTTCCGGCGTTGCTCCACGCGCCTGTCACGTGAACACTTTAACTGAAACACTGTGGTTTCCAGGTCCAAAACGTCTCTGTCAATTATCAATATCTAGAAAGCTGAATGAATAATACTGTACCCAACCACAAACTGTAGAGCCCACCCTGCACTTAAGACTTCAGCCCTGCATTCATTTCAGAACCTGCATTCACAGCAGAGGGGAACCACCTCAAACTGCTGCATTTGCTCTTCCACTCAGTGATGCAGCTGCAAAAGTGGTGCCAGGATCTTGACAGTATCATGGAGAGTAGGGCTGCATGAAGATGCATTTCATCACTCTATGAGAATCTTACCACCCAATCTAGTAATTTTAATAAGTTACTTCAGAATATATTGCACACTCTTCAAAGCAGGATTTTCATAGCATTTAAACATAAAATCAGTGTTTGCCTTGCAGTCCCTAACGCTACTAAAAGCAAAAATGTTCAGTAACATGAAAGGGCAGAGAGGACCAAATCACCAAACCCTTCTACCTGATAAAAAAACCTTCTGGGTCAGACCACACAAATGCTTTGGCTGGTTTCTCCAAAAAAAGTTTTATCAAGTCATGACCATGTCAGGCAGATTAGACAGAAACACCTCCAGAACTTTATGTGAGCCTAATCCAGCCACACCCAGGACATTCACACACCTAAGGAAAGAAAACAACTCACTTCCTTGAACGCCTCTTTGCTCAATGCATTATTTACTGCTTTCATCTGTGGAAGTGATAAACAGGGTTTTGACTGCTGATCATTTAAGTAACTCACTCCTACCAACCTCTCAGCATCCAAGTCACCAAACACTGCACAGAAATGAAGGGTGGTATTTGTTACCATCTGCTCCTCCTGCAAGGGATGATTCTGAAATGCTGCACCTCACCCCCCCTGGAAGAAGGCTCAGTGAAGGTGAGCAGTCAGTTCCATCAGATCAGGAAGCCCATGCACAGCTACTTCCAAGCCTGCTACCCAAGTAGTTTTGGAAGGCTGGATCAACTCCACTGACTGAATTACTACGAGCATGCTTCCCTTTGATGGTACTCAGGATTTGCTGTCCTGCATAAAGAAGCAAAAGCTCTCTCCAAATAACACCTTTGTTTGAGATGTTTCTGCAATCCATCAAGCTGAGGCCCTCAAAAAACACCACAGGAAATCCAAATCACGGGTGATCTACCTGCATTGCCAGCTTTAGCAGATTTATGTTTTTCCTGAAAAAGCACTATCCATATATGCAGCCCCTGCAATGAAAGACATGTAAAAATCAGTGAAGTTTTTACAATTATCTTCAAAATAATGCTTTCCTCTCAGGCAGTTCATAGAATGCTGCACAAACTCTAATCATTTACCTGCCTGCCTTACAGATAGAGAAGTCTTTCTGAGATAAAAGGGCTTTTTTTGGGACCCACACACACTACAAACAAAACCCACACGTAAAATTTTTAAAAATACCATTTACCTCCACTATATCCTTAATGTTCAATTTTCCCTAAACCTTGTAACTCCACTACTGCACAATATATCACCACCTGGACTAGTGACCCGTGGAGCACAGCCTGGATTTAGGCAGGAGCCAGGCTAATTTAGTATATGGAATGCAGACCATACCTTAATTAACTCTGTCCTCTGCTACGAGATGATCCACAGCCAAGGAACTCATACCCCTTTTTCTCTCATGTTTTTTCTCTGTGTATTCACATTTACAGAGAGATAAAAACAGAGAGCTAAAAAGCACAGATTAACCAAAGATATGACACCATCAAGTCATGTCAGCATCCTGTCTACTTACGGTTCACCTTTTTAATTTAACATACCCCTCTACCAAAAAGCATGCTGTCACAAGAACTTTTAGGATTGAAACATTCTTACATTATATTGCAAGCACTTTTTTAGTACACCAAAATTAGTTTTGGCCTTACACTGTTTTGAATCTTTCTTTTCTTTTCCATTTTTATTTCATATAACTGCAACTCCTTAATGTACAATTCCACGAGTTCCAGCCAGCTGACTGCTGCCCAAAGTCTGTGCAGGCCCACCATGTACTCCACTGCCTGCCAGACCTCTCTGTGAGCCACTTCAATGCAACAGCAAAGCACCCAAAAATAGCAAAAAAAGCAGAGAGCAGCAGCATATGAACATCTGATGAGCTCCAAGGCCAGCCCAACCTGCTCCACTGCAGCAGCAGTGAAACCTTGGATTAGCTCAGATGTTCACCAAAGCATAGCCCATGTTCCCAAAAAGTGAGACCCCAGATCTTTCTGAATCACATTTCCCCAAATAAATATCCAAGTCAGAGACTCCTTACACTCTGTAAGGACAACAACTGTATCGCTTCTCAGCCTCAGCCCTTAAACTTGAGATGATCTTAATCCTCCATCTTTCTTCAAGGCTCCCAGCATACCCTTTCACTTCACACAACTACAAACCCCAGAATATCCTGCCCATATTCTAAAGCAAAACACCTTGGGTTCTGCTCATCATCCTTCCCATGTATTAACTGAATTCCTCTCTTCCATTTTTCTAATCTCTATGGGGTATGATGCTACAATCAATAACAGAATATCTCGAGTTGGAAGGGACCCACACAGATCAGAGTCCAACTCCTGGCCCTGCATGTGGCAACCCCAAGAATCCCATTGTGTGCTTGAGAGTATTTATCCTCTTTACCATTATTTTCACTTACTTAAATAATCAGTTTGCTCTGATCCAAATTTAAACTTATCCCCACAGAGAATTTCACGTGAATAAATTCACCTTTCTCTTCTCTAAGCCTTACTCATTTTAAAATCTTTTTTCTCTGTCTCATTCATTACTCTGCATCCTTCTTCACCTGCCTAGAAAGGCCAGAAGATTGCAGAATCAACCAAGGAGGGAAATTCTTTTCTGTAAGAGCCAGCTTCCATCATTTATCCTTCCCAATTAGTTCCCTTGTGTGTTTACTGCATTGATTGTAACCAACAAGCTTGACTACTACAGAAGTGTATAAACTACAATGTCTAGGCCTTGTCTGCTCAAGTTATATTCTGCCTAGAACAGCCAAATATGTCCAGAAGACAATACAAAATGATAAATGAAATTTTTCCTGTATTCTCAGTCTTAAAAAACAACAAGGAGAACATCAAAACAAACAAACAAAAGCTAGATAACTGTGTTTATATCTCATAAGCAAACAGATTTTTACCTTATAGGTAGGAAAGCATGTATTGTACACTGTGCTAAGATACCAACATTTCAGCTACAGCTTTTTGAGGAAATTGATGCTTCAAAGGGAGTTAAACTACTTTTTCCCAGCTGTGACAGGGAAAAAAAGGAAGCAAAGGAAAAGGGTAGTCAAAATACCTACTGCCACACTGGAACACATCAGTGAAAATCAAAATTTAAAAGTAAATTCTATCAATACATTAATTCATCCACACCATTTCTGAAGCAGAACCATACACTTAATCCTCATTTAAGTGATCTAAAAACTTGAATTTAAGTTCATTACAAGGTGTAAGGACCTTTTCCATTATTCACTAGCCTGATTTCTTATCAACACAAGAATTAAGCAGCTTATACCTCATGAGCTGTATCTAAGACTTACTTGAAGACCAAAAGTTTTCACAGAATCACTTTATATTACACAAAAATTATCTCTGGAACAGTACAGTGTCCTCCAATACAAGGAGTACAACAAAATGAACAAAAGCATCAACATCAGTGTGAGAACACTACTGGCAAGTGTAAATAAACAAATACCCAAATGGATGTTTCATGCTTTAGAAGTAATTTTAATTTTAAACCAAGACAAATATTGACTCTATTAAAACACATAATAAAATGGCCTCTTGCTACAACCCCATGACAGTTTATTAAAAAGGACTTGCAGAGAGAGTAAAGAAGCTTCAACTTTACTTCTTGTAACCTTAAGCCATGATAGTCACCCAGCCGTACCTGCTCTGCACCTCGTCCCTAGGGCTGACTACAGCAAGGGTTATTTTTTTGTTTGTCAGTGGAAGATGGGGAGATAGATACCACACCACTCTTGAAAGTAAACTAATGCAACACAGCTCAATTCAAACCTTGACTATTTAGTTTACAGCCCCTGGCTTCACACCTGTGTGTGATCCATTAGAGACCCTTTAGTACTCTCATTCAGCCCCATAAAAATGGACCCACACCAACCCAGGCACCTCACACTCCTTTTGAATAAAACAAACACACTGAACCCCTTATGTCCCCCACTCTTTGGGACTTCTTCCAGCCTTCAATTCTTTTTAACAATCCTCCACTTCAATCCTTGCAGTTTTGCAGGATTCTGTAACACAGATTTGATTCCAGAATGATGTGAAGCTCCAGCATGGGTTGCCACTCCCCAGTTTCCACACAGTCATCCCATCAGTGCCTTGACACATCATCTCAGAACAGGCATCTCACCATCCCTCTGCAGTCATGGCTTTCACTCTACTGCTACTTTTCATAACAGTTTTCCACCCTACGGTTCTGCCCTGTGTACTTTTCCAGATGGCATAGTTTTGGGGGTTTTTAAATTGATTCATTCTATTTTTTTGTCCTCATTACTTGAGAGGACAATGTTTATAACACTGTAAATATTTATCAGTAATTGCATTTACTCCAGATCACTACACAAAATCCAGTAGTGATCAGGTATTTCTTACCACAATTTGGCACTAAACTGCACATTATTCTAACCTGTGCATCACATTATTCTAACCAGCCTGTGCATTCTGTAAGTTCTGCTGTTGGGAATAAAGACTTTTTTTTTTCAATATGGGACAGTGGTTGCATGAAGCACCTCATATAGCTATAGCTATCCCCACCCCCAGAGAATCCACATGGACAAGGTGCTGAGCAGTCTGATCCAACACTGAAGTTACTTCTGATCTTAGCAAGGCTTTTTGGCTGGAGCTTCCTTCTGTAATTCTTAAAGCTAAGCCTTAAACTAGCACTGAATTAAAATTAATTCCAGCCAACTTTATACTAATTTTGTTCCACTTCATAACACTCTGAGAATGACACGACCCTGGCTTTTTTACTTTACTGCTCTGGCTCTCCAAACTCTCAATTCCATGTGCATCCTTATCCACAGGAGCTTCCTTGCTGAGGTCAACAGGAACGTTTGGATCAGCATGGACAGAACTGCTTGCCAATCTCCTCATGGTTTTCATTTCATTTAGTGCACAGGGACAAACACAAAGGTGGTGTGTTTGTATTAATATTCATTAAGACACTCTGAAATTTTGAATACTGAAAGTTTTCCTCCCACCAGTAGTCCAGCTCACACAGAGACCATGCTTTGTCTAAGCTTCTGCTTGGCAATACCTAAGAGGACAGAGCAGCACGTGCAGGGGCTGCAGCAGAATCACACACACAAATATGAAGAAACAGACTCCAACCATGTACAGACCTTCTCTTGCCCTATAAAAAAATGGTGTCAAAAAATTTGCACCAGCTCTGCAAGCCCTCACTGAGTGTAACTCACTGAAGCCTCAGCTCCCTTCAGTGATAAAACATCAGTGAGGGAATCTTAACTGGAGAATGGAACATTTATTTCCTATACCATCCAATGTGGAATAGCTGCAGAATAAATATGGTTCCTCCCCTCTGACTGCTTTATCTAGGTCAAAAAACTCCTTAAAGGCAGGAAGTCGCAGGAAACAAATGTCACTACACATCAACTTTTTATCATGAAAACAAGCAAGGCAGCAGATAAACCCACCACCTTCCCAGGATTTCAGCACAGACAGCAGCTTATTAGTGAACTATTGTGAAAACTCCTTATAACTGCAAAAGCTGTGGCCTCACACCACATGACAAATACATGGTTTTCTTTGAAATGGTATTTTTTTCCTGTATTTTACATAATTGTATATAAGTTAATGGGACTTGAGATGTCTTGAAGAGTTGCAGCATTTATTGAAAAATACAGTAAATGAGAAGCATAATCTTATTTTGAATAGCTCAGGCATGCCTGTAGAAAAACCTTTTGCTTTGCCCATGACACTTGCACATGCTCAAAAAAATAAAAAGAAAAACCCACCAGCAGGAGAACTCCTCCACAGCAGAATTAATCTCTAAAACACATCTCCCTTTAGTAAGGAATAAAATGTGTAAGACAGTGCCCTTACCTAATTGTAAGCAAATTAATAATACACATTTATTTTGAAAAGGGTGAAAGATTAACTTACTTTCTTTATTAGCTCATTTAACTTACTACTTTTGCTATTGATTAAGTGTATCATCCTACTCGAACATGGCACCTTGGTACTTTGATTTAATCAATGCAAAGAATTATTTAATTTGCCTATCTTCTACCTCATTATTATAACTGAAGTAAGAATCTCAAAATTCTCTTGCAACTGCAGATTCTTGGAATAGACAGTTTTAATACTGACTTTGCACCTTTAAACCAAAATGATGCTAATCTTGCTTCTGTCATAAAACTGGAACTTTACAGGCTATGAAGAACTATAAAGATGATTTTCCAGTTTGTAGTATTTCATATAACTACACAAATTTCTCCTATAGCTAACTACAGATGTAAGAACATTTGTAGGATCAGTAGAACCGGATAAGGATATTTGATATACATATCAATCATACCAACACAAAAAGCCTATCGAGTGCAAATTAATCCAAATATAAACTGTTTAAGCTTTACCTCAATCACCTGACTGACAATTTGCAACACTGCTTTATTAACAACAACAACAAAAAAATCGCTCAGAAGGTGTGTGTAATTGAGGCAAATATGAAAAAAAGAGATGACAGAAACAACTGTAACACAAATTATTACTATAGAAACTTCCCGCTCATCTCTATTTTCATTTCAAATCATATGTGCTCTACCTTCCTCCTCCTACGCTCCTTTTCAATCAGATCTGCTTAAGTGAGAACACTACTTCTACTGAGCTTGACATTTGCAAATCCTACTTTAAAGTAGCCAAAAACCCACCTATAAACACAGCCCCATTGACCTTATTAGTCACTGTGGCACAGCACCAGCATCGGCCAGAGACAGTAAATAAAAGTTTCTGAAGTCTGATTCTGTCAAGTCACAGCCAAGTCCAATGTTCCTTAGTTTTATGCTCTGAGGTAATTTGTAATTGATAGTTTAATACAGCTGGTATGGAGCTCCAAAACACACCTCTGAACACAAATCAATCACAAGGTCTCCCAAACTTTCAGGCAGCTGTCGTCCTGATGAGCCACTGTCTCTGTCAGAAGTGGTGTCAAGGAAGGGAGAAAGCAGGTGCCCACATGGCCTGAGGGACTTACAGCACACTGTTGAGTAGAGACTGCAAGAATGTCTTAACACAAATTCCTTGAAGCATGTGTTTTGTTTGATTGCTCAAAGCATCTAACAGTTATATTCATAAGAAAACTTTTAGAACATAAATTGTAACCCAAACCCAAGTAATGCACATTCTTCCTTAGCTACCACAGAACACTACCCAAGGAAATGTTGTGATCCTTTCACCTCCACTTCCAAGCCAAACCACAGATGTTTCCAGTGAGAAATTTCCATGGAGCACATGTACAGTCACAGCTCCAACCACACAGACATACTTTAAGTAACTGCAATTAGATGGCAGAAAAAAGTGCACTGATACATTTGAGGCTCTTTACAATCTGTTTCCTGGGCAGGTAACACTGAACATAACAAACTTTTCCAAAGAATTGACTCAGGGAATAGAAAGACTTGATCCTTGTTCAGAATCAACCAGCTTTCACCAGCAGGAGAACTTCTACTTCTTGAAGGCAGCAATAACCCCAGTTTGTAGCTCCACATTACAAGACCAAGCTAAAACTACTGGTTCAACCCTCTGTATTACCAGGAGGAAAAGCAGAAGAATACAAACAAATTAAACTTTAGTTTTCAGCTACATAGGCTTAATTTAGGCTTAGTCAGTAAATGTTAAGCTCAAGTAAAATGTACTTGATGTAATTTACTGTAAGAACACCCACACTTAGTAATGTAAAGAAGTCTGCAGAATGAATGACAGAATGGGAGAGTTATTTACTGTCTCTTACTATAAAAGAGCTTCAGTTGGATCAAATGAAATTACCAAGCATCAAGTTCCAAAAACTCAGCAAAAAGAGGTATCTTTCCCAACATGGACTCCAATTACTTTGCAGAATTCACTACCCAAAGAAAGACACTGTGGATAAAAGAGGTTTACCCAAACTCAATAATACAAAGAGAGAGAGAAAAAAAATGCAAACTGTAAATTATTTTAACTCAAAAAGAATTTAATTCTGACTTTGGACCCAAAAGAAAAACCAAGGGAAACACAACCATTTGTATTATTCCATTTTTATGCTCCTTCCTGGGCATCTGCTACTGACCACTCCTGAAGGCAGGTCATGGACTAAATGCATCTCTGATCAGACTTAAAAATGCTGTTCCTATGTTCATGGTATCTTATGAATTACAAATTACTTCCACAAAAGCAAAACCAAAAGTAATGACTAAAATACAAAATCTGTGGGTTTGTCAAAATGAGTACAGTGAAGTCCAAGATGTCCGGAGCTCTGTGAATTCGAAGGCCAATACACAAAGCACACCCAAAAAACCCAAAAATCAAAACAAAATAAACTCCTTCAGAGCTGAGTTGTACCCAGAAGTCTGTGTGTTTTTCCAGCTGTATCAGTTACATCTGTCTGGAATCCTGCCTCTCCAAAAGCTGTACACAACAGCTCCAGCAACAACCACTGCTCTGCCCAGCACAAAAGGTATTTTTCCAGCCAAGTACCTCAAAAGCAAATATTGATGTTATGATTTACCTAGCAATATATCCAATCAATGCTTTCACTGAAGGCAAGGGAAATTCCACAAGCAGCAAATGAAACCAATTGAAAAACATGAACTTTACGAACCGGAGAGGGACAGTCTGTGCATCTCAAAGGTAGTTGCAGAAGAATAATTGCACTGCTTTGATCTGGGTGTCTTGAGCAGGAGCCTCTGAAACCTCTTTCATCCCACGTGTGCCATGACATTGACAGCAGAGCTCCTTGCTGGACACACTCAAAAATGGCTCTGTTCTCCCCACCCCCACTTGATTCATCTCACAAGACGACAGCTGGTTTGTACATACACAAGTAGGGATGGGAGTCTGTCAAGAACTGCAAAAACAAAAACACACTTCCCACTGCTATTACCTCCTGCTTGATAACTTCAACATTTGAATTGCCAGTGAGGCTTCCAGGGAAGCATTAAAAATAGCAACCAGAACACTTATCTTAATGCACAGTAATTCCATGTTTCATGACATTTCTATCTGTAGAAAAAAGATGCCTTTATTACAGGTAAGTGTATACTGTAACATTAATAATTTAATTTCCCCAGATGTTTAAAATGTGTGTTTTGCAGGAGACTACCGCTGTGTATTTCTGTTTTTTCTTCTGGAAAAAGGGAGTTCAGTAATATTATTAATGCAGTCAAATTTAAACACTGTGCTGAAACAAAAAAAGGCCAAGGACACTGGAACTACATACAATTATTAGTGACAAGCAAATAAGACATTTCAAGTCTGTAAGAGTACTGTACTTGGCACCTTTGTAAGTCACTATTAAACAGACAAAACAGAGATGGACCCCCCATTCTTGGTTTCCAGGATCACTTAAAAACAAACAGAAGGAACAGGCCACCCTGAATTTTTTAAACTTCACCTGCCATTAAAATTTCCGATGATTGTGTAGTCATAGGCAAAGCATATTTATTACTGGCAACAGAGTAGGATTAAACAACAACAAAAATAGATCTGGTGATTACTTGAGCTGGAGGTTATCAATCATCAATCCTGAGCTCACACCAAAACTACCTTTTTTCCCATCACACTTCAATCATTAATTAATGTTTACATTATACTGAAGTAAGTTTGACTCTTAAAATCCAGAAGACCACCTTCAGTGTGATCAACACTCAAGGACAGTACTACAAACAATATTAGTCATCAGCAAGTCACACTAAGGACTTCCCAGGAGCAGACAGTACTTTGAATTTGCCTGAAGACTACTGTTCAAAAAAAAAAAAAAAGCTTTGCAAATAATAATACTACTATTTCCCCATTCAGGACTTGTGTTTTAAAAACAGGCTTAGTTTTAAAAAGCAACAAAGTAGCATTTGCTCTTAATCTCCAGTGTAACTCTGGGGCTGTAGACTCTTCCTGCCCTTCAAGGTGACTCTCACCCCCGGCATGGTGGCTCCAGCTCCTGGCCAGGGACACCTTTTATTTACAAGCCTACACCTAGAATTTGTAACCAGGAGATAACCACTTCCACCACTCACAGCTCTGGGAACTGAGGGCTGTGTGTGCACAGCCCAAGGAATGGTGTCACCTCTGAACACAGCAAGTGCCAGTTCCTGCACCACCACCCACGTTCGCTGGTGAAGAAATTTTAACTACACACAACTTTTCATCATTGTTCAATAAAAAAACGAGACAAAAAATCCTTCTGAATCTTCTTTCCACTTGAAAAGCGACACTGATGGAAAGAACTAGAATAAATTACAAATTAGAGGACAGCATGAAGAACTGCTTTTTTCCTCAGGTCTTAAGCATTTAACAGAATGTCACTGACTCAATTACTCCAACTAATTCTAGACTGAAAGCAACACAGATCATGCACAATTGTGCTTACAAATAGCATATTATACCACAGTGCTTACAAAGAAAAAAGTATTTGATCTACATTTCATAAATGTGTTAGATTAAAATACAGATTAACCATGCGTCAAATAATTATAAATATTAAATGCAGAAAGCAAAAATAGAAGTGACAGTTAAAGGTCAAACAAGTCCTCCTATATTCAGGATTACACGCTGGCACTGTTAAAGCCCTTCATAACGAGCATTTCCTAGAAAGCAGCAAGGTAAGACAATTTGATTTTCACAGAGAAACCAGGTGAGAAAACTAACATTAGGCCAACATAGCAGAAAATATACACCACCAATGTTCTAAACACAGTTTTAAAGCTCGTGGGGCATTAAGGCTGTGTCACTGATGGCATGTGCTTTATAAAGGTACAGCACTCGTAAGGTTTTAGGTATTTCTTAGTCAAGGCAGCTAAAATACACTAAACCAAAACACTTTCACTTTTCCTACATGTGACTCCTCAGAGCACAGATCACTTATTTACAGTTCAACACATCCTTAAATGTCGTGGGCAGGCCTCACGTATTGCCCTAGAAAATCATTTTGCACAGACAGTTAATGTTTGGTAATGGCAAAGGAATGTATTACCGTTTAAAACCTCTTAATACATTTGTTGTCACGTAATGAAAACATTTTAAAACGCTAAGGCCAGCAGAAGCATTTCACGTGGATGATTCAGTTTACCCGTAAGAATAAACGTTAAAATTAGGCAAAGCAGCAGAAACTACCACCAAAACGAGAACAACCCCTCTAGTTCTGCCAAAGCACCGAGGGGGCTACAGGGTTCTCCCGGCGCTGATCCTCAACCCAGACAGCCCAGACCCGCGCAGAACCGCCCGGCCGGTTTCCTCTGCCGCCCGCAAACAGGACTCGGGGTGTACCCGGTTCTGTTCGCCAGCGCCGGGGCCGCTCCAGCCCGCACCGGGCGCTCCGTGCGGGGCTGCGGCGGGGCGGGCATGCGGGGGAAGGACACGGCGGAGGGCACGGCGGCGGTGCCGGGCGGTGCCGGCGGAGGCGCGGGCAGGACGGGGCCGCTCTCGCCTGTCACACGCCATGTGCACCCGCGGCCTCCGGCGGGCCCCGGAGCGCCGGCCCCGCGTACTCACACTCGCGGCAGCTGCAGCGGCGGCGCCCCGCGCCGCTGGAACACGCCGTCCACGAACACGCCGTTCTTGCCGAGGCAGCGCAGGTAGAAGTCGCCCCCCGCTCCGCCCGCGGGGTCTCCCTGCGGCGGGGGCGGCGGCCCGTCCGCGCCGGCCGGCGGCGGCGGGGGCGCGGCGGTGAAGATCTCGAGGTGGCGGCGGGAGATGAAGCTGGAGTGGCCCATGCTCACGTCCACCGAGCCCTGCGACGAGTTGCGGCCGATGGTCACCGAGCGTTTCTTCATGAGGTACTCGAACTCCCGGCCCTCGAGCCGCGCCACGGCCGCCGCCGCCGCCGCCATCTTAGCGAGGGACGAGCGAGGCGCGGCCCCGCCCGCACCGGCTCCGCGCCGGCCCCGCACACAGCAGGGAACGGGGCCGCGCACCCGGCCCTGACGCAGCCACGCGCTGATTGACAGCGCGCCGGGCCAATGCGGAGCCCGCACGCCCATGGGGCTACGGTGGCGCGGCCAATGGCGAGCGGCGCCGGCCCCGCACGTCCGAGTGTCGGCGCACGAGCGCAGGGGCGCGGCCCGGAAAACGCGGAGCGGAGCCGCGCGCGGGGAGCGGGGCGGAGCTGCCGGGGCAGCACCTCCCGCCCGCCGGCAGCGAGGGAACGGAACGGAACGGAACGGGAGGAGAGGGACCGAGCCGGCTCTCGGACAGCCGCCCCTGCCGGCCATCGGCCCCCGCACCCGCTTCCCTCCCTCTCGGCCACCTGCAGCCTCCGGCGGGGACTCGCGCCCCGCACCTGCCGTCCGCCAGCAGCGCCCTCGCGAACGGCACCGGGCGCGGAGGGATAGGGGGAAGAATCGAGAATGGAATAAATACAAGCAGACAAATAGTGCTGGAGGGTGAGCAAGAAGCGCTAGGAGAGTGTTGGATAACTGCTCAAATTTAGCCTCAAAATACCATATTATTAACAAATAACAATAAAACTAAACCTGTAAGTTTGATCCCTCATACACACCTGACAGCCTTTTGAGGGTCACGTTAAACCTAAAGGTAACTCCGCATTGTCAGAGTTTTGTAATATCCATGGAAAACCAGTAGAATGCTTCAAATGTACGAGTTCCAGGTAAGGCAGGCTGTATTTGTGCACACACCTCTGCTCAGTCCCAGTTTTCTCAGAGGAACTAGGGCACAAGGAGCGAGCGAGTGACCTGACACGAACACCCAGACACCGAGGGAGGGAATGGCACAGGTAACAACAGCATGGAAACGCTGAGCGAAAATCCACAGCCGTGGGCTTGACTTGAAAATGTCACAGGCTACCAAAAAAAGATGGCATTAGTTGTACAGTTTGTCAAATACAGCATCTGCAATGAAAATGTTTTACCTGACCCAAATACTCATTGTTACAGGACCAGGCGCTGTCAAAACTGAAAAGTAAACAATTAAACGCTTTTGGCTATAAACTGCAAAGAGGGTGCTAAAATGCATTCGTGCCTATTTACCAACATAGCTACTGCAAACATGACACCATAACAGCTCCATAACCTCACCATGGTTTGTTGAGAAGAGGGTTGTGTTGTTTGGGTTTTTTACAGTACTGAAGCTCACTATTATTTACTAATAAAACCAACTGCCCAGAGAAGCTGTGGCTGCCCAATCCCCAGATGTGTGGAAGGCCAGCTTGGACGAGGCTTGGAGCACCCTGGGCTGGTGAAAGGTGTTCCTGCCCACGGCAGGGGGTGGAAATGGGATGCGCTTTAAGGTCCCTTCCAACCCCAAAACCATTCTGTAAATTCAGAAGACATTAAACATTTTTACTCTTCAGACAACAACCAGTCAGTCTGCTAACAAACATCCAGCAGTAAAGTTGAAATTGAAACTTTTGGGTTTGCACATTTGAGTCAACAGATCTTCAACTGTAGAACTATTTTGTGAATGCTTAGGAACAGAAATGGTACCTGCTACCTGCAAAGTGATGACAAACCTTAGTTTTACCCTTAGGATTTAAAAGCAGCTACAACATAATTCCATACTGGCTCAGTCCATTTATACAATCTCATATGCATAGCAGATGCAGTAAAATATAGCAACAGTTTAGAGCTTTGGTTTCTTTTACAGAAAACTTTAGTTAAATCTTGCCCACACTTTGGTATTTAGAATCAAGACTTTCTTCTATACTAACATATGTTTGGCACAGAAAATGTGGAGCATCAGAGAGCCAGTTATGACTCCCTGATTCTCAGCTTGTTTTTATCCCTTGGCTCTGCTGGCTACAGAAATGTTGTGCCTGCATTGCTAACAATCAGTTTGGGATCCTGAGGGCCCTGCTGGCTGGAATTACCCATGGATTGCCATCTCCTAACACACCCCACGCCTGCAGAGGGAGAAAACCGGCAGAATGGGAGAGTAGCCAGGTGAATTTCCATCAGGCCAGCAGCACTTTTCACCACCCTGATGGTTGCTCAGTTTGCAGAAGTTAAAGGCATTGCTGCTACTTCACCATTTTCTGTTATATGAATCACAGCTTTCTTAATTTGTATTAATTCATTAACAACAAGCAGTACTTAATTCACTAAGCTGATATAAATCCTGTTCATACAGAACAGAGAACACAGCCATTGACATGGAATGCTGAAGTTTTGCAATCTGGCTGCACTGAAATTTCTTTTCAAGGGTCTCACCGTCACTAAGCTGCTCTGTGAAAAGAAACTGAACACCGGTAGAAGGGCTGTTTGCTTTCGCATGACCAGCACTGCAGAGCAAACACCAGCCCCCATTGTCAGAAGCTCCATTCATTTCAAGAGGACGGCTGAGACCTTTCTGCCCATGTTTTTCTAAATTGGAGCAGATTTAGTCACTTTCTTTGTGATCACAACAGCACAGGTACAGGTCACCCCGACCTGCCCATGTGCACGTCTGGTCCGTGCTGCACAGAGCAGGAATCAGAGCAGGTACATGTGGGGAACAGCTCACACTTACAGATCATTCCCTTCTGGCTGTCTCAGTTCCCCAAAAATCCACTCGTTGAACAAAACCTGTCCCTGATGTCAGAGCTGCACTGCAGATACATCCTCATTCACACTTTTTTCCCCTGCCAGCTGACTGAAAGCAAAAGGCCTTTTTCTCTGTCTGCCTTACATCCACCTTAACTACTCAGCTACTGACCAAAATTTAATCATCCCAACAAATTTCTGCAATGGCCACTGTCACTAAACAGGCTCTCAAAGCACTTCTCACATTTTTCTACTTCATGCCAAGTAATCCAGTGTGATCCAGTCCCCATCATATTATGCAGCAGCATCTGACTGCATCACAGAAATGAAGAACCTGTTTCATCTAATCTTAACACAATCTGGCCTGAGTTTAACAGAAATGTGTAAGTACTATCTAAGAGCTAATCCATTAATACTGTTTTATGTCACCAACCTTCCTTTAAATGCCTACACGTTTTTAGACTTTTTCATTTTTCCTTGAAGCTCACACTGTAGCAACACAAGGGCATTCATTTACAGCTGCTTGTGTTGGGGCTAGCACTTCCATAGAATGAAGTTTCTTTTCTTGGGTTTTCTTATTACCTGTGCCCTGTACTGAAGGCTATGAATGAGTGCAGCAGCTTCTCCAGATGCACATTTTCACAGATCCCAAGCACGGAGTACTACTAGAGGAATATGATGAATAATCAAGTAGATTAAGTGACCTTAATTGCCTACTTTGACATAACCAGCAATTAAACAGCTTTTAAAAGCTAGCAGGAGCTATTTTTTTTTTTTTTTTTTTTTTACAGCAAGTGTCCCAGGCTTCCAGTGAGATTTGATTTTTAACTGTCAGAACGACCTCAGTAACATTCATGTGTAATGTAACAAAATAAGCCCTTCAAATGCCAGACCCTGTGCAACTGAATGAAGAAAGATTTTCCACATTAATATCCCTGCACCTGACAAGCAGGTGCACCTGCACCTGACATTTTTTCCTTTCCCTAGATGAGAAGCCCCTTGTAAGCAGTAACAGCTTCCTCCAACACAGCCTCAAACCCACAGCCACATTTTTGAGTAATCCCAATAACTGTCCTGGAGCTCTTCACATGCTGAAATTTAACAACGTGTGTAAAACTTAGCAGGACTCATGCTGTGATTTAGTCATTTTCTCACAAATGCATTTTGTTCAAGGGGAAAGTGTTCAAAAAGCTCTGTGTAATTACTGCAAAGTATTGAAAACAGCAAATGGCCAGGATGCTGGGAAGCTCCCCAGATACACCCAGTCAGCTCCTGAAGTGACTTTAATAATAACAGGAGAAAATAAACAGCTATACATCAAATGTTAGCATTTTTTTTTCCTTTATGGATGACTTTCACACCTCTTTAAGTAATAAAGCTGTAAAGTGCAATACTCTTAAAAAAACCTAAGGCATCCAGAAGAATGCTTTTGGAACAGCTACCTGACCTGCCACTCATTAATGTGCTATTGACCTCAGAGAGAAGGGAAATGAGCACTGCACAAGCCAAAGCCATCCAGCAGCTCGCTGGGCTGGCCAGCTCATTTGTAGAACTGCTGTATTATCCTCTGCATTCTAACCACAGGCTGCCTGCTGCCTAACGTGACCCAAGGAACCAGTCAGCATTTCTTACAAGCACAAGGCAGAAAGCTTCTGGCTCAGCAATCAATCACTGACACAGAGGAATTGCTCCTCCCCAGGTGGGGAACCCATCCGAAAGCCATGAAAAATAATCAGGCTAATTAATTCTTATCTGCAAAAAGCAATTACATAACTGACCTCAAGCAGCCTGAGGAGGTGAGTAGTCAATTCAGCCATGCTGGAATGGAGTAACTTTGTAGCGACCAGAAGGATAAAGCCCCAAATCCTCCATGTGTTGTGAGACAATGAAAACTCAAACACTTTGAACAGAGAGCATCCGTTCCACCCTCCCAGGTTAATCACTCAGAAAGGAACTCTACACCCCAACACCACAAAACGATTTTTAGGAGCTGCAGCAGCAGCTTCTGTTAATGCAAATCCCCCTTGCTTTGCAATCCAGCCTTGCATGGCCCAGACCTTGGCAAAGAAATAGTTAATTATTCTTCATGCTTCTGTTTTATGTTTAAAATTGGACCTGCTGATTCAAAACCATTGAAGTTTTGTTACTCTTTTCTAACCAAGAGTTCTACACAATGAAGTCCTGAAGCATAATCAGGACCAGAGCTCATCAGTGCAGCACCCATTGGATTTAATGTTGATCATTAGTAACTGCCATGAGTGATGACCCACAATTCTACTGGAAGAATTTTCTGAGTTCTTTTGCCTTTTTTTTCTGCCACAGAATGTTCATCCTATCTCTCTGCTGGATCAAGAAATGTACAGCAACGCTGCTTGAAGTAAACACTTAGTAGCCCCTGTCAAAACACACCTGAGACCACACTGACACCTTTCCTATTCCTGCTGTCAGAATAGGTCAGTTCTGTGACATTTGACATGAAAAGCATCTTTGTGGCCCCTTAGTTTCTTGAGAGCTCAGACTGTACAGAATATTTTCTATGCATACCCAGCTGTATGTATTGGAATAAAATGCTGTAATTTCCCACAAAAAGTAAGAATGGCTGGCACTTTGATTTTAGAGGAACAGCTCCACTAGGACTCAATGAGTTTATTTACCACAATTGAATTTTTACTCTTCCTAAATCTTGAGCTGATTTTTTTTCAGTCTCCTTTTAGCACCACAATATCATATGGTACCATAAACAAACCAAGTCTTGCAAAAAAAAAAAAAAAAAAAAAAAAAAAAAAAAAAAAAAAAAAAGAAAAAGAAAAGCAGCAGACTGAGCTGTCAAAGTCCAGCTTATCTGGCAGAGATGTTTCAGGCATCTGAAGGAGGTGATTGCAGCTGACACCTGGCAGATACAGGGTGGGTCTACAAAAACAGGAATAGGAGTTGTAGTTTGGTTGGCAGAAAAAGGCAGGTCAGAAGAAGTGGAGAAAGACAGGGTAGGACAATGAATAAATGATTTACACTAATCAAAACCAGAGAAGAATTATAGAAATGTGAATTAACTACATGAAACATAACCAAGGTAAATCAAAGCCAGTACCAAGTGTAAACTAACAAGAATCAATACGAAAAACAGGCTTTAAAAAATTCTTTTCATGACAGAGCTTTCTAATTGAAATTTGTCCTTTCATGGTGAGAGAAATGAAGCTTTTATCAAAATCAGTTTGGTTTTTGTTTATTTGTTTTAAAATCAATGCCTTTTCCTCAGCCAACAGAAAGCAAAAAAGAAAGGAACAGTGAAAAGCAAAGACATATTTTTCTTTGTGTCTGTCTTTGAAATATTTCTTACTCTGTCCAACAGGATAATTGCAGAACAAAGCAAACTTCAGAGGAGAGTTACTGAGATACTGAGGTATGAAAAACTATTACACAAAGGTTAAGAAATTGCAATTGTTTTCACTAGAGACAAATGTTACTGAAACCATGTAATAAGGCAAAAACACTGTGAGAACAAATTCATGTTCCATAAACAGATATTTTAAGATGCCTATAAGGAAACTGGCTAAATTCAAAGCACACAAAGGAAATCCTATAAGGAATATGATGACAGCAGCACTGCTTTTCACATCCATATAAAGTATTTAGCACTGGTATTTTTAATGTGTAGCCAAAGCTGAACAACTTAAAATAGGACATTTTCCATCCCTGTTAGGAATCCTCCAACACAAGAACCAACCTCTGTTCTCTGTTTATAACAAAATCTACCAAGAACCAGTCTTGCACAACTGCATTTGTGACACTGACATAAGAGGGAGCTGCTTGAGAATGTCCTTTCTGAAGTCAAAACAAGATACTGAAGTACATTCAGTCTCAGGTTTGGCCCAATAGATTTCCTCATTTTCCTAATAAATCAGAAAATATTCAGAATGGTTGTCATATTTCATTGCTTTTTCTATGAAACTTCTTTAAGTTTAGACCTAATCTTTAAAACATAAAGCATTTAAAGTTCTGATAAAAGAGAGAGAGGAAGTCACACTATTGACTTCTTTCCAGGAAGGGAACACTTGAACAACAAACAGCTGTTTAAAATTATTTAGGAAAAAAACAAAAAAAACCAAAAACAAACCCAAACAGATGCTGTGCTGAACAGATTCTGTTTGAGTCCTGTGCAAATCACAAGGTATTCAAGCAACCTCCAGAAGGGCGAGGGGAGAATACAAACATTTCTGACAGGAGAGACAGGAATCTTTTCAAGATTCAGGCTCATGTTAGCATGCCTTGCAATACAAAATGGACAGCACAGACAAGTCTGATATTACCTTAACAAAAAAAAAATTGCCCAAATATCAATACCAAAGTATTTTTGACACAGGGAGAAAAGAAATCAATGAAAACCGATTTATATCTACTGCAAATACAGAATATTGAGGCAGAAAGATGTCACTTACTTCTACACTTTCACCTGGGTGATGCATAATAAGCACTGTAAGGGTGAGTCCCTTGGGGAAAACAGAACCACACATGTAGAAAACAGTTCCCTTCAGCAAATATTCAGAATACCAACACAGAGGCACTACAGTACCTCAGTCAGGAGCAGAAAAATGAAGCTGAGTTTCATAAGTCAAAGGTGAACACGGGGTTGTGTTAGGAGCAGCCAGCAGAGAGTCTGTGACCAGAGCTACTGATGCTTAGAGACAGTAATTCCTGACAGATATTCAACAGTGGAATAAATCTCTCTGCTGAGGACTTGGGTTCTTCAATACCCATCTCCTCCACCTCAAATTATTTTGCTAATTGAATTAGCCTGTGGTTAATTTAAGATGATATTCTATTTTCATTTCAGTCTCAGAAAAGGAATGATGCAGTAGACTGTATTCCAACCACCAAATAAACAACCCACCCTGTGATGAGAATCCAGAGTTTCTCTCCAGTGTTCCCAAGTGCATTCTGTGGGGCATCCCTGCTGCTACGGGAACTGCCTGTTTGGATTGTGATAGAACTGAACACAAGAGGACTGTGGAACAATTTGCCTGTAATTTTTACAGTTACTACAGCCAGCAACACACAATTCTTCATTGCCTGTTATTAAATCACTGAGTGAGGTGCAGGACTGGGACAAGGAATCACAGAATATCCTGAGCTGGTAGAGACCCACAGAGATCATCACAGCCCAGCTCCTGGCCCTGCCCAGGACACCCCAACAATGCCACCCTGTGCATCCCCGAGAGTGTTTCCCAACACCCCTGGAGCTCTGGCAGCCCTGCCATGCCCATTCCCTGGGAAACCTGTTCAGTCCCCAACAGTCTCCTGACTTCTGCAGGAAGAATCTTTTTCTAATGTCCAACCCAAACCTCCCCTTAACATGTGTCTCAGAAAAAACAAAACAAAAAACTCCAAAACAAACAAACAAACAAACAAACAAACAAACAACAAAAAACAACAAAAAACCAAAAACACCAAACCCACAACAAAAAACACCCACAAACAAACAAACAAAATCCCCAAAACAACAGAAGAGCAAAGTTTGCTCAGTAGAAATCATGGAAAGATAACATGGAGAGAAGCACTTTTATATGTGTAATAAATATACAGACCAATATAAATAATAATTTTAAAATGCACTTAGAGCTTTTCTGAGGATGGACTGCAGCACTAGAGGAAACCAGCAATATGCATCAACTACACATCAAAGTACATTCCACAGTCCCAGCTAGGGGACTACAGGACTTTTTTGACTTACTATAAGCTGTTTATGCCACCTGAAACTTGCCAAGTACAGAAGCTTTGCAGATAAAATCCGGCCATTTTCTAAAAGGATTGTTAGATACAAATAAAAGCAGAAACTGAGAGTTTAAAATAGAGTTGAAATATTAGTAGGCTGCAGCTCACATACACACTGCCCTTTCTCCTGTGGACACAAACTTAAAATCAGTCAACTTTCACACATCAACATTAAAGTTTCTAACCCCAAATATGTTTATAAAATGCTATTAAATTTAGAACCTGTCTGTAAATAGAGCAGCTACACAAGTCCTGCCCTGCAGACTGCTGTCACTGCCCTGGGGCTGGTCAGTGCTAGCAATGACTTGAGAAGCTCAACAATTCAACAACTTAATTAATTAGTGTGTTGGCAGGCTCCAGGATTCTAATGAATTTTTAACTTTCTACTAATCAGTTTCAAGGGACTATTTGTATTTTCCCTCATCACATCTCTAATGGCACTTTTCACTCAAATTGCTTTTACCTAATAAGGGTGTGTTTTCCTCCCCAGAAAACACTTAGTAAGAAGTTCTTTGCAGGAACCAAATTGATTATTGATGTAAGATCAATTCTGCAAACTGACCTGTGACAAACCATTCAATGCATTTCTTACCATATACTGGTACAGAGCTCCCCAGAAATGATTTAATTTGCAAGTTTGGGGCCAGTGATGGTCTTCCTGCCTGACCTTTGGGCCTGTCCTTTTTGCATGTGTTTAACTTTCTGCAGATTTTAAGAGAAATATTGCTCAGTATAAAGGTATCTTTCAAAGCAGGGGGCTTTGGCCCCCTCTGAGGTTGGCCAAGCTTTGCAGGCAGCATTAGGAACTGAGTTTGTGTCAGTATGACAACACTCCAAGCACAGCAACTGGTAGCCCACTACCTCAGAGGCTTTTCAAGTCTCTTATTCTAATAGCCCTTGTACAACAAAATGTGTTTCTGTATTGTCACAGGATTTATGTATTCTAATTCTTTGATTTCTGCTCCATTTTGATTAAAGAACAAAAGCAAATACAGGTAAGAACATGCTTCCTATAATTAACACCAGTAACAGTCTTCAATTTCTTCCACAGATCACTTTTTTCACTCAGTTTATCAACTTTTTTTTTTTTTTTTTTTTTTTTAAATCAGACACCTGTGTTTCTGTTTGGTCTTTACACAAAACCAAACATGCAAATGCAGCTGAAAAATCTCACTCCATTGATTTTCTTTCTTTGTAAGAAAAGACTGAAAGGCTATTTTTCCCCAATAAAAGAGTTGCAGTAATTGCAGAGGCAGGGTTTTAGTACACAAGAGGGGAAGCAAAACATCACTCACAGCTGTAACTGAATAAACCAAGATTAGGATGGATGGAAGCAGGAAAGGAGAGAGGATCACTGGACATCCAAAAGAGACACATTTTTGTATCTAATATTTTTTTCTAATTCCCAACACAAAATTTTAAACACAAAACTCACCCTCTTTGAGAACACCTTGTATCACCTCCCCATTAAATACATCAATACTTCCCTGCAGTTTGGAACTCACCTTTGCCATTTTACACCACAAAGATCTGATATCAAAGAGTAATCAAAAATTGAAACAAGTGTATTTAAAACATCTACTAAGTATCTCCACAAACTTTGTTTTTCCCTCTTAACACCTGTTTATGGTTAGTTTTTTGTTTTGTTTTGTTTTGTTTTATTAGGAAGGTATGAGGCAGAATAGGCAAATGAAAAAAGTTCTTAAAATCAGCATTCTGGAAGCTCGTAATTTTAAGTTAAACCCTTAATATCCTATTTCTTATGCTCAATAGGCTTTAAATTTGTCACCAAAAATAAGTATTATTTGCCTAAGATCCCAGAATAACTTGACATAATAATCCAAATAGCTGGATCAGCTTTTCCCTCAGTGCTTTTATGCATGACTACAAGGTGAAAAGGTGTTTCATGTCACAGATCAATGTTCAGCCCACAGTTCAATCCCAAACTTGCAGTGGTAGTGTCATTTCCTGGGCTTGCCACTGGCTCCCAGCCTCACAGCACCTCCCTGGTGTGACTGAGAACAAACCACATGAAAGAAATGACAGGAATTAAAAACCCAATCGAAGCCAGCATCCTTCTGAGGGTGTATTTAGGTGAGATCCTGTTTCCAGGTTACTACATGGATTCACAAAGTGTGTCAGAGGCTGTGGGGAGACTGGAAAAGGGCAGAGCAGCAGCAGCAGCTGTGGGAGCTGGAACATGAGCCCAGGCTCCAGTTCCACCCCAGAGCCACCACTGCCCTGGATTGCCTGGCACAGCCTTGGGATGGGGTCTGACAGGAACACTGTGCACATTCACTAGAGCATTTCTAGACTTCCATTAGAGATCCCCTTCTGGCTATGGCTTTTGGAAGCTATCCTAGAAAAGAAGAAAAAGAACCTTATTCCTGCATTTCCTATATTTTTTTGTAATTAATCCATCTTGAAATAAATCTATGCAAGTCTTTATCGTATGATCAGACTTTTAAAAAATGCTGATTTAGGACTATTTTAGATAGAGAGACAACAGCCACATGAATTACAGGAACAGTTATGCTTTCTACATGTTCACAAAACACACTTGCAGCTGTCTTAATTTATAGCAAAGTTCCAAACCAAAGCACAACCTGGTGAGGTATTTTTGCTCAAATCTTACCCAAGCTCGTATCTGCAAGCCCACACCACACACTGCATCAGGATGTTACAGACAATAATCATTTTCACCTATGAGAATTATCTACTGCCACCTGTACCTTCATCTGCCCTTCTGGAAAAAAAAAAGGAAAGACAAGTCACTGGGATATATTGGATATGTTGCAGTCTATAATCTCCAAGTACTTTTATCTAATTTGAGATTTAAACCAGCACAAGAATTATCAGAGCTGCTCTGTAGAGACTCACTTTAAGTCATCCCAGATCAACAGCTGAATCACAAGCTAAACACTATTGTACCATAGTCAAAGCCAGGTTGAGTTTATCCTATGATGGATTTTTTTAAATTCCAAAAAATCCTACTACAATGGGATTTCATTTTTTGCCACTGAAGATAGCACTTCTTGTCTTAGTGTTACTGTGTTCATTTGAAAAACAGGTCATGTTAGAAACTGTTTTGAAATGATTATTTAAACAAAGCTTACAAACACTGATGAAATTCTTCTGCTGAAATATCTTCTCATGTCTATACCAAAGTTGACCAACCAAGAAGGAGAATATAGGAGGGGAAAGAAATTTGTGCAGAGAACCAGGAAGAGCAAGGATGAGATTTAACAGACATTCCAAGGATGTGGCGATGACAAACAGGAATACACACTGACTTCAGAAAAGAACAGCCTATCTTGAAAAACAATTACTTCTTTAGTTAGATTTAAAATATCTAATCCCAACATTTTTTTAGGAAAGGTCAATTAACCTGACTGAAGCCAAAGAACCAATGTAACTAAATTAAATAGCAACATATGTCCATAGAAGATTCACTGTCTCTACTTTTACCAAAGTATTTTTGCTACTATAGACAGGAGATGTTTACAAACACACAACAGTAACCACATAAAAAGATTACTTAACACAGTGCCTGTGGTCATCTCACTTCACACCATAACCCCCCTTAAAGCCAGAGAAAGAAAGGCTTTTGTGATAAATCTTAAAACATCTCCACGTGCACTGTTACCCAGCACAGACAAAGCTATTCAAATCAGAAATTGTCTGTAGCTGTATTAAGTTGCCCCCATGGATGTATTTTAAGGGGTCCCATACTGTCAGGTCACACAGCTTAAAAAGCCATGGACCAGTGCTTTGACTAGTACAGTAAGAGTGAAAAAGAAAAAGGGAAAACAGCAATGCAGGATGAAACCATTCTGGATCCTATGTTTTATGAAAGAACATTACAGAATTCTATAAAATACCCGGGTTCTCAGAAGACCAAGGCTCTCAGTAACCTGATCCAAAGCTGATGTCAGCCCTGCTTGGAGCAGGGTGGATGAGATAACCTTCAGAGGTCCCTTTCAATCCATGTTAGTTTAAGATTTCATATAATAAACTGGAGAGTGGGGCTGTGTGTGTACACACAAACACTTGCCCTCTTTATTTCTAGATACTCTGGGCAGTCTCTGGGTACAGCTCCACTGAACACTGCATACAGAGCATGATTGCACACAGCACTGAGTAGAGCAGACTGATTTTGGCCTCTTAAATACAAGTCAGCTTTACATTTATGCACAAGAACTGCAGAAAGAAGTATTGCTCTGTGACCTAAGTGAAGTGGTGAAGATGTAACTTATCACACTTATCAGCTCTACCTGATCTCAGAAGTGTCCAGCTTATCTGTTGAATCCACAATCAACAGATTGTGAAACCACAATCCTCACTGCCAGGGCTTTGAGTGCTGTAGTGGTGAGGAATCTCTCTGGAATTATAAATTAAATTAATCGTTTCTGCTGAGACAGGGGAAAAGAGAGGAAGCAGGTTTGTCCTGGCAAAGGACACTCAAACCACAAACAGCACTCAGGTTCATTGTTCCTCTCTGACCCACATTTCATTTACACATTTCAAACTGAAATTCCACTTCTCCTACCTCTGGAATTCCTCCTTTGATGCATTCTCCTTCCTGCTATCCACTGATCAGTATTTTCAGCAGTGACTCATGAGAACATGCTTAACATGACACACAGCTGAAACTTGTTTGGGGTGTCTTGATTTAGAAGTCCAAAGGACTCCTCACTAACAGGCACAGGACATAAAAGCCTTTTGCAAAAGTAATAACAAGCATCATCACACTGATGATAGCATTTCATGCTATTAAATCAGACAAATGATCACGGCTTATAAAAATCATATTTCATATTTCAATTTTACCACAAGATAAAACCCATGATAATCTACTACGCTTGAAGAATTCAGAATAAAACCAGATTCCTGCATCCCTGTTATATTCTTAAATAGTGTGAATCAGTGCAGCATTCCTCTCGAGTGTCTGATCAGACTTTACAGACTTGCAAGCATTCAGAGTAAGAAAAGAGCCAGAGAATTAAACAGCCATTTAAAATGGCAAGAAAACAGGGCATTGAAACACTGTTTCTTTCAGCACCCTATTCCAGTATCTCAGTTCTACCTACTCCCCTCTCCAGTGGTCTGAGATAATCTACAGAACTCCTTATTTCACCAACAAATCTGTAAGGGCTATTTTAAACAACTTTTCCTCCTGTTTTGTAGGGGATTTTTACTACAGAAGTAAATCACAATACAGGCCAGACTACCTTTCCCCAGCATGACACACAAGGTCAGTATCCAGGCGATACTGAATTATGTGAGCTAAGAGCTCAACTATAGTTATTGTGATTTTAGAATATAGCTTCTTGTGAAGGCAAAGTAATGGAGATTAAGTAAGTACTATGAAAACCAGTGCATTGTAACTTCAGTTCTTTAACTAACGGTTTGGAATTTAAGTTCAACACAGAACAGCCCTTATTCGGATGAAGTTTCCAGTTTATGTATGTAAACACTCACATTGCAAAAGATTTGATAGATCCACAATTCTAAGGAAACCAACTGGCACAGTAAGTCCACTTTACAAACACAAAACAAAGCTAAAATTTGGTGGTTTTATACCTGCTACTTGCCTTTCACTATAAATCTCTACAGAAAGTTTTCTCATTTAACACTATAGGTTTATATCCTAAGTATTCAGTACTGCCAACAGCACAAGTTATGATAATGCTTAAAGTAATTCTCCTAAACGTACATTTTTAATGTAACCTTGGAATAAGAGGGTAAATAATTCTTACGGGTTTAATTCTGACATCTGAACACAGTCAAATTCCACATTTCCCACAGACCCACAGCAGCAGAAAGCCTTACTTGGCCATTTTGACTAAAGCAGAACCACTGCTCATCATATCCATCAGAAGATTCTTGTTTCAGAATCATTACCATTCACCATTCTGCTAACTTTACTGGAAAATAACAATGATAATGTTCTGCTCTACAGAAGTCAGATATTCAAAAGCGTATGCTCATATAGCAACCCAAATATATCATCTGTCACACTATAATAGTACAAAAGGAAATGTTTAGAAGTCTACTTTCTCTTGATTTTTCTTCAGCATATAGTGCCAGTGTAATGGGAGGTTTGAAGCCTTAGTAAGGGATGAATTGTACTATATTCCATTACTATCAACAAGAACAATCACTGTATCAGTAATTTTCATAGTGAGTGCAACTCAACAGATCAGGTACTGGCAGTATTATTCTACCTGCATAACAGCAAGTTTTAAAATAATATAAATATTTGCAGTGTGCATTTAAAAAGGCACAAGAACAAGGTTGAACTGGCTGAGAATATGGTGCAGTTGTGGATTCTTCTGGTCTTGAAGACTTTGGAGGATAATGTAATGGAAGGCAGGGTCCTTTTCCCTTCTCACTGTAATGACACCAACAATTGAAAATCTGAGAGCACTGGGAGACACTTCACAGAGAATAAGTGTCACCAGTCACACTTCTCCTGTGAGCCAAACTGAGTTATTTACATGAATCAATGTTTGGTAGTCAAAGAAAAATCTGAAAGGCATAGAGCAAAGAGAGAACACAAATACAGAGGAAGTGGCATTTTCATTTTGAGAAAGTCTCAAAAAACTGCCTTCTCAACTTTTTTTTTTAAGATCAATCTGTGCAACATTTAGAGAAAAATCTATTGTTCAAAAAGCGACATTGAATTCAGATACTTCAAAAGCATCAAGATAATATTTAAGAGCAACAGCAGTTTCTTACAGCCAGTGAAGTAGCTAATTTAAAAAACTGAGTGCAGAGGATAATGATCTAATTAGGGGAATTTCTCCCCACAGAGAGGCTGTTCTGGTGTAAGTTGGTGGGAAAGCCCAGCTGGCTTGAATACTGTCAGATCAAGACCTGAAAGCTTATGCAAGTGTGTGGTTAAAGAAAAAAAAAGTTAAAACCAGAAAACTGGAAGTTTCTATGCTTCTGACAACTGTACACTGAATAATCTGAGCGCTGTACCAACCTCAGCTTCTCGGCTCAAAACCTTTCCAGGATTACTCACACTTGGTAACTACAAAACATTCAGAACCACCAACAGCATTCTGTAGAATTTCAGTTACTGAAAGTACTGCACTTATTTAATCTGTTACAGAAGAAAATAATTAAGATGCATCACATATCAGCTTATGTATCAGCTTTTGTACTATCAAAAGCCAAAGCAAGACATCAAAAGATTCAATCACAAAATATTTTAGATAAGCATCAGAGTAGCTGATCTCAATTACTCATTTTTCCAAAGGCACCAGCACAAGGCAATCTGCAGTCCAGCACTTTTACCCATCATTTTTCAGGGCATCAATCAGCTGCACAAATGCCTTCCAGTATCTGGGATATATTAAATTTGTTCTCTAAAGAGAAGCATTCCAAGAAACACATTCAGATGGAAGCACACTTGATGCTGCAACTGACACTACAAAATTGTCTCTATCTTAACCCTTTTGAGTTTTTTAATAAAATGTAAGGAACTCAGTCATTAAGATAACCTACAAAAAGTTATTAAATTCTGACTTTCTTGTTGCCCCTCAGAGAACTCTGTACAGACTCTCCCAGGTAAATAATCCACTCCACACACTTTATTAACATTAACATAACACAATAAAACTTTAGGTAATTAAGTTTAATGTGCTGTTCAACACAACATAGAATGTCACACAACTTACAGTAATTCTTTACAGCTCACAATAACCTCACAGCAAAATCAAAATGGAGTAAAAACTGCCCCTGTATTGTTATGCAAGAGCTCGATTTTCTTCTTGCTGCTCACCCTGGAAAGCAACACAATAATAACAGTTACAATATGACATTGAAATACCTAAACATGAAATAAGTTTACACTGTTTCACTACGTCTAGGGAAGTGCACTCCCTTAATACAATCTTCTAGCTTGGAAATAAAAGGAAATACCACAATAAGTGCATTTGTGCTTTTCTATGTGCAATACACATAAAGAGACCAACATCTTTTGTTTTATGATATATAAACAGAGGTTTTGCTATAGTGAAATACAGACCAACACTCAGCATTACAATAAATTACTTGTCTGAGACCAACCACTCAATTGTCTGTAAGGAAAAGCTGTGCTACAGTTCCTTTGAAGTCACATTAGTGTAACAACCACAGACTGTGGTTTGTCAGGGGTGAGGGGGGTGGTTGTTTCTGGTTGGTTTTTTTTTTTTCTTTCTTTAATTAAAAACAAACTATGAACACTAAAGATCAAAAACAGTACATGCAGAATCTTTTAGGCAAATTAAAAATTGCACCTAGTCAAAACAAAGCACTGAAAATTGATTTGTTTGGAGAGCACAGGAAGCTGTCCTACCAAGCAGGTTATATTTATCAGGCTTTTTTTTTTTCTTTTCCCTTTTTCTTTAAAATTTAAATTTTACTTTCTTGCTTGCTATGAAACTCCTCAGCTGTTCACCTTTGCCATGGTAAGTCTCCAGCATTAGGAGCTTGCTAGACCTTCCCTGGAGATTGTTTATTTGCATTCCAAGGGAATTGCACTTTACAACTGCCTTGTCTGGACAGTAATTGCATGGCTTTTCAGAGAACACATTACTCAAGATGAAGAGAAGTTCTGCAATACAGAGTCTTGCAAAGTCCCACAGCTGTAAGGAAAGCTGTGTAGCAAAAACCATTACAAAAGGTGCTGCCAGTGCAATTTTAGGAGAGACAGGGACAGGCTGAAGCCTCCCACAAAGTTGGGGTTTCCCAATTCAACGTTTGTTACTGACTGACACCAATTCATTCTACTGCACACTTCAGTCTTCCTTGCTGAACTGCTGTGACACTTCTGAGTATCTATTCTGTATTTGTATTGTGTTTCATTTTACTGAATTGAGGGGGGAAAAAAGATACAGTCCATAATCAAATCCCAAAAAAGTCAGTTCATAGAATCACAGAAGGGTTTGGGTTGGAAGGGACCCTAAAGATCTTCTTATTCTAATCCCCTGGCATGGGCAGTTCTATCATGAGAATCTGTCTTATTAACACAGGTAAAGGAATTTTTGAATCCCTATCATTCAACTACTACAAAAGAATCTCAAATTCCCCAAAGCTTTCTCAAAAAACCCTGTTCAACTACTTTGACTCATCACTTTTCAATGTTAGAACAAATAACATATATTTTAAAAATTTGTTTATTATCTGCTTTGACAGCTTTGTAATTGTTACATGTAAACTGGAAAAAAAGAATTTAAAATTAGCTTGGTTAAATTCCAAATGTTAAAGTTAGAAGCTAGTAATAGAAGAAGCATTGGATAAGACTGATTGTCCTCAGAAACCTTAATGGTGTGGGTTGGTAACCCCTTCCATTTGGCTTTGCTTTGCTAATGTCCTTTTAAATCACAATTTCTGTACATCCTTTCCTTCCTGTTATATCAATCTGCCAACTCCTCACAATAGCCACAACTCAAAAAGCCATTCCATTTCACCTGCATGAATCTTGAAGTCACTTGACTCCCTCATTATTTCTGCATCAGCTTAATTCTCTAAAACTGCTGAAAGCCAGTATCATCAGGCTCCAAAACCAAGCCAAAACCACACAATAAGCCACCAATGAAGCTGAATTTAAATGTTCTTCCTCCACTGTCTTTGATGTGTGCAGTTCCTTAATAGCTAGTGTTTAGCCAACCTAGAACTAGACTCAAGAGTAAAAAGCCTAGAATACAACAGCTGCTTTATGACTATTAATTCTGAACGGGTTAATAAAGCACCTACAGTAAAGACCTTGCTCTTTTCCTGATCCTTACTAGCACAGAATGAAAAGACATATTTGGTAAAGCCCAAAACAACAAGAAAACCTGACAGCCAAGTGGCTGGAAAGCAGGAAATACCTGCCTGCATTGCCTCCCTTCAAAGGGAAGTGCAGTACCACACCTTTGAAAACAAGAAGTATACATGAACATAAGCACTGCTCTTTTCTGAAGGAAACTCACTATTTCTATTTGCCCAGATCTCTAAAAACACTGAGTTAGCAACTGAGTTTGGTCTTACTTTTAAGATGCAAGTTCAGCTACCAACAGGACTTTGGGCAACTGACTTGTCCCCTGTATGGGCATCCCACAGCCAGTGAGGACCTCAGTGACATCAGCACTCTGCCTCACTGCTCTCCTGTGAACAAATGACAAACCTGACAGTGCCACCACTGGCATGGTGTTCAGACACACAAACACAAACCATTTTCCTCACAGTGAGGTTATACAACTACTCCTGGTAGGTAAATATTCCCTGGAATAAGACAGCATGCCCTAGGATGCCTGTCTCATTAAACTCCTCGTTTTTGACTCTCCTTATCCTTAGGCAGCTGTTGCTCCTTAGCCTTGTACAATTACCACTGTGTACATGCCTGATCATTTCTCCAGCATTTCATGTACTTGGTGGGATTTAGAACCTTCACACTGGTATCATAAGGCTGTTCCAAAGCCTCACTGCCTTACCTTTTAGGGCAACAAAGTTGTTTTCATACCAAACAATTTTTCACAATATTTCTCACATCTCAGAAGGCTGAAGTAAGCAATCAATTTAACACAAACCCTCTGTCTCACCTGTATCAAATCAGTCCCAGGAATTCAGTTACTGCTGCACTCCAAACTAAAATTATAGTGCCAGAGAAAAATGCTATTTTGAAGAATATACTTGAATTTTTCAGCTTCAGGTATTTATTTGCTCCTGACCTAGCTTCCAAGGATTCTTCTCTGCCACAGAACTGCTTTCCGAACCCCAACTTTTTTACCTACTAAAATCAAAAGTAAGAACAATTAGGAAAGTCACAAGGAAAACCACAGTGGACGAGAATCAGACAAACATGGTACTTGACATACTTCACCATATTGGCGAGGGGTTTGGACACATCATGCAATGCCAATGCAATGTCCTATGGTCTCTGTGTCTCCCTGCACACATTAAAAGATACAGTTTTTTAAAGGTCAGAAAACCAAGACATGGATGAATTATTCAGTAAGACTGTTGTGGATAATCAAAACCTAAAGAAAAAATAATGGACAAGCATACCTATTGGAGGCTCCTCTGATCTCAACTCAGAATGTCCCAGTTACTGAAGACACTGCAGTGACAGACTCCAGCAGTCGATGGTGGGGTGGCCTGGCTGAGCACAGCACTATTTTTAGATAGTTTAACACATCACTTGGTGTGCAACACCACTCGGTCAACAAGGAAACATCCTTTCTTTTGAGAAAGGTTAAAGCACATGCAGTCGCACTTGCCTGGACATTGCACTACTGTAAAAGCTTAACTGCTGATGGGGACACATGTAGAGTACTGGCTGTTTCCTTGTTTACTCATGAAACCAGTACACAACTAAGGAAGGCAGTCACTGGGTTTGCTGCTTAAACTCTTGGATGTAACTTTTCCAATATCTCTTTCAGGTTCTTGCCTCAGGACGAGTGGACCATCGATTATGTACCAAGATGCTTTTAGATAATGAAGGAGAGCATGAATGATATGAGTTTCTAATAAACAAAATTAAATGGGATAATAAAATCAATTCAAAATATTTTAAAATGAGAAACATGCAAAAAAACCACAGTATCACTAACGTGTCATCTGTCCTTGTCAATGTGCAGTCTCCTGGCATCTCTTGCTCCTCTTTCACAGTTACAATTCTCACATCTCCGAACCCAGAACAAGCAGATTCTTTAGGCAGCGTGTCATGATTGTCATACCTGCAAATACAACTCAAGCTGTTAACTGAAACACTTCTTCTGCAAAGAAGTTCTGCCTCTGTTTCACCTGCAGTAGTGTCATGTGCCCAGCTATACAAACAAGAAAACAAAGACAGAAAATCTTCTACAAAAGATACTCAAAATCTTCAATTTAACTAAAATTAGCTACATATTTTCCTTTTTCTATATAACTTTTATCTCATCATTTTAAAATGTCATCTACAGTCTTTCAAGTGGTACCAAGAAAAATATTTCATCCACCCTTCCCAAGTAAGGAAGTACTAACGTTTCATCTGCTGCTATTAAAGGAGTGCTGGCTGACAATGCTCCTTCTTCCTTCCCAATGACCCTTCCCATGTCCTCAGAGAGGGGACAGAGCGGAGCTTTTGACAACAGGCCATAGCTGTCATACCTAGAAAGAAAAGACACAATTGGTATCAACACTCAGAATTATTTACTTAGTATTAGCAAACAGAGGACTATCGTGACTCACATGTCCAGTAAAAACCCTGCAACTTCTGCGTCGTTTCTGAAATCCAACTTTTCCTTAAGCATCAGCCAACGGTCAATGTGACTTCCCAGATAAATCCTTGTTCTCCCCCTTCTTCTGTCAAGACTTTGCTTTCTCTTTTTCTTTTCCAGAAAAGACAACACTGGGGGCCTTCCACACCTCTTTGCTGGCACGGACATGGTGAGCCTGGAAATAAAGGAGAGGCTTTATTGAGAGACGGCTCAGAACAACAGGTGGTACCTCAGCGTCCCGAGCCAGCATAGCGAGGACTAATGGCCGAACAGCTTTGGCTCCTCGCAAGTCAAGCACTCGCTGCAGCCCCGCACCGACGGCTCCCGACCCGCGCCCACCCGCTCGGGTCTTCCGCCCTCGGCGTCTCTCCGCGGCAGCAGCGGCCGAGAACAGAGCCGCTTCCAGTCGGAACACGGTGAAGGACTGAGAGACAGCCCCTCACACTCTCCTGAGGGGACGGAACGGGCCATTCCCGCCTCACGCCGCTCCTGAGGGGAGGGAAGGCGAAGAGGAGGGGCCATTCCCGCCTCCCACCGTTCCTGAAGGAAGGGGATACTCCTGCCTCACGCCGCTCCTGAGGGGAGAGGAGGAAGGGGCCATTGCCGTCTCCCACCGCTCCTGAGGGAAGCGGAGCGGACATTCCCACCACACGCCGCTCCTGAGGGGAGGGGACATTCCCAGTTAACGCCGCTCCTGGGACAGACACACACGGAGACACACAGACACACACACGGAGACACACGTTCCCGCCTCATGCCACCCCTGAGGCCCTCCCGCCGCTCCTGAGGGAGGACAAGCGCACCTCACACACCGCCGGAGAGGAGACGAGCCCTCAGAGCGCCCCTGCGGGGTACGCCCTTTCCCGGCCGCCCCTCCCCTTTCCCTGACACCAATCTCCCCGCTGGCCCCGGGGGGTGGTTAGTCTATCGGTCGGGGTCAGTCTATCGGTCGGGGTCGGTCTGTCGGTCCCTCAGCCGCCGCGCCGCCGCCACCACCGGCAGTGACCGAGGTAAACAAGGGACATGTGACCGGCGGCGCGCGCTGATGGCGCGAGGACACGTGAGGGCGGGGAGGGGCCCGGCCCCGGTTTTAAGGAAAAAGGTTTAAAAGAAAGGGTTTAAATCAGCAGGACAGTGACTCGAAACCTGTCCTGAGGGAGCAGCCAGCGGCGCGCAGGTAAAAACTGTTCTCAGCCCTTCACTGAAGCCCAGAGGAAGAAGTAACCTAGCATGGTTTTTCTGGTGGTTTTGTTTGTTTGTTTGTTTTAAATAGTTGTTTAATAACAAACTTGAATTACGTATGTTATGCACAATAAAAAAATCTACTGTTTTCCCAAGGAGCAATTCGCAGGAAGAATATCCAAAATACTGTGTGGTTATCTTATCTTCTGAAAGGCCAGATTCAGAGACAAAACTAGAAGTTTGCTCTGAAGAGCAAAAAATGTTTGAAACGAGACCTATCTGTTAAAACGCTAAATCAGTGACACTGAGAGAAAATGCAGTGAGAATTTGGAATCCCTGGTGTCACAGTGTGTTCTAAGAGTGACATGTAGGAAACTTGCATTCCACCAGGTCCTTGGCACCTCCACACACTCCTGCTGACACAAGCCTGCATTTTAAAAGCAATAACTAAAAACTCAGGCCAAGTTAGCCAGCAATCATTGGATAATTTTATCTAAACAAGAGAGAGACAATCATACTTGCCAATTTATTTTTTATCGTTTCTACTGTCAGTTTTGGTAGTCACAGTAACAACTCAAGTTGGCTCAAGAACTACTAGGTGACTGAAGGTTTATAAAAATATTTATTTCCATTTTCTGAATCAGCTGAATGAGCAGAACAATTGTTTTGGTTTGTTGTCCAACATTTAGATAACTTGAAAATAAAGAACTGGAGAAAAGAGCCATCACTTCCTGATATCTCTCTTTGTAATTAATTTATCCTTTACATCTTCAGCCTGTGAGCAGGTTTTCATACTATATTTCAATATGCAAGTTAACAGAGAAGTGAAATTTAAAACAATTACTGTAGCTTAATTATAGTTTTGCTCAAAATAGCCCAAATTCTCAGTGATATATGGATATAAAGATAATCCCTTGTGCTTTACCCATTTAATTTAGGTATAATTTCTCATCATTCACCATTACTTCTGTAAAATATCTACTTGGTGATACTGTTTCCAAGTAAATAGAACTGTTTAAGAGGCTTTTCATATTTAGTTCTTCTGATTGCCTTCACAAATATAATTATTGTTTGTATAATTAGATCCACATTCCAAATAACAGAATTGTGTTAACACCAAAACCTGTTGTATGCATAAGGTTCTTGCTTATTTTGAAATCACAAAGCTGCTGGGAGAAGCAAGAGGGTGCAAACAACATTTAGTTCTACCAAGTAATTTGGAAACAAAAGCAGTTCTGCAGCAACTCACCTTTTGTGCCTACTAAGCTAAGCAAGCTACTGCTGTTATGCATGCTAATAAAGTTAAAAATAGCATGTAAAAACAGAGGATCGTGTCAGTGTCCTCAAAGGTTAATTACTATATAAGAAAAAAATTCAAAGCTGTAAAGTTAATGTATATTTGCCATTTTTGTGAGGGTTTTTTTCTTTTTCTTTTCATCTCTTTAGGATCTGCCAGACAGTGTTTGTTTCAGCTGCTTGAGCTGATCCTGTCTGGGTGACAAACACAGCATGGGAATGCTTTCAATCACACCAATGTTTGTATTAATGTTGGTTTTGCCACCTGGATATCCCTGTCAGCAAGGTGAATATTTTGTCCCTGAGCAGTTTCCCATAGGTCCTGAAATGAGCAGCATTCCTGGTACATGGAATTGTGTCTTAGAAAGCAGCAGCTGCTAGTCAGGAATGAAATTCCAAAGCCAATTCCCCAGGCCACAAAGGTTGGGGTTTGCTCTCTGCAGCAATGCACAGATGTGGAACTGAAGGCACCAGGTGGAAGCTGCCTCCTCCCAACCCCAAACTGCAGCCACGCAGGAAGGAATATATATATTTATATAGATAGATATATTTATATATATATATATACACATATATATTTATAGAGGTTTGTATGGCACTCTCACAGCTACATCAACTCACTCTCCCCTTCCATCAATTGAAAATCCTGGCTGTACTATCACCTTTCTGCTGATGAATATTTCACTGTGCTTCAGTAGTTTCCAGAATAAACATCTTGCCTAGCTCCCAACTGTAAGCATGGCAATAGTGCACTTTCAAACCCCAGAAGCCTTCTGGCCCCTGAAGTGTAATTCTCATTTCAAAATGCCCCGTGTTGCCACAAGAGCCATCAGGTAACCCAGGAACATGTCTAAGCATCCCATTTATCTTGTGTTTTATGAGTGTTTTGAGAGATGGGATTGAGAAACTGCTCCCTGGAAATGCCAATGCAAACTTCTTCACGCAGTAATTAATGTATCTGTGTAATGGGATAACACCCTTGCAGAGACCAAGCTGATCCTGCTTCCAGAAGGCATGGGAGGCTCAGCCCTTTCACTGGATGTTCTCCCAGATTCCAGTTATCCATGATTTTAGGACTTGGAAGATGAGAGTGACTCCAAACCATTTCATTAAGCAGGTGTGGGAAAGACCTACACCTCAGGAACAGAATCCCTTATAGACCCCTCCTAATATTTTGGACTACTTTAGGGAGTCTTGACTTTGCTTTTTGCATTTGTTATTACATAATTGTTATTTCTAGATAGAAAGGGAGTTATGAAACTGGCACAAAGCCATTTATCTCCATGTTCCAGTGCAATACTGACACCTCATTAAAAAACACAGCACAGCAGTGACATGAATCAGCTCCCCAAAGATTGTCTCTCATCTTGTAACCAGTTTCTAACCCAAAACAGATTCAAAGCAACTATTTAAGAAATAGAAATAAGAATAAAACTGAAAACCACAGGGTTTATCACCACACCATTCATTCTAGCAGGAGACTTTGCTTGTGTTAGGTCCTTGGTGCTTTCAGAATACCTCAAGTTGTTAAGAACAGAATATAAATGATAAATTGACATTCAGTTAAATGGGAGCATGCTCATTTCCAAACTGAGCTCCTGGTCATTTGGGCCTTCATGATACAACACAGGAGCTATTTTATTCTAAGAGATTTTAAGGAAAGCGAAGTCAAGACCTGCACTCTGCACCTCGAGCAATGTTATCCAAGTAATACCAAAGTAAAATTCCTCCCATTTATTGTTCACTGCTGAGGTTGGATGATTCATCACATTTAAATTCTTTCACGTGAGCTTCCTAACTTTCTTCTTTTATCTGTTATCATCATATCTGAAAACAATTAATAATTTTTATCTGAAAAGGAAACTGAATTTTGCTGTGTGGTATCTAACATGCAATAAAACATGCAGAAAACATGAAGTTAAAAAAAAAAAAAAGGAACAGTCAATCAAACCAAGAAGCTGAAGCATTTTTACTACAGAAAAATGGCATCTCTAACAATATATTTGTTTCATGTTTCCTAATTTTACTTTCTCCCCCTCACCATCTGCCTCTGTTCGGCCTTTTTCTTTCAAAAAGCATCCACCTCATTTAGCTTCACTCACCCCATCACAGGATTCAGGCTGAATTAAAACAAAATCCCCAATGCCAAAGCCAAAAAAGCACTACCTCTTCATAAAAGACCTTCCAAAAATAACTCTCCTTTTTCTTACAGTAGCTGTAGATCTTTAAGAGAAGGAGTCCATCTCGATTCAGTGCTTTGCTACACACCCTGTAGGCAAAGGAACTCGAGCTTTTGGGCCCCTGGTAGCTCTGGGTTGTACCTGTGCCTTCAGTGCTGCTCTTTTTGCCAAACCTTCCCCTGTTCTTTTGGTAGCCAGCACTGAATCCCACAAGAGTGAGACCCTGTAGTGTGGAGAAAGAAGTGGAATTACAGAACGTGCAGTTCTTGAGCAAGAACTACACTTTCCATCATGGAAGCACCTCAGCAATGCCCAGGGGGATTTGCTGTTCTGTGGAGCAGAGTCCCACTTTGCTTTGCTTAAGACACCCTGCATGAAAATAAAACCATTTTGGGGAGACAACCCTCAGAAGGAAACAATGAGAAACAGAGAATGCCCGTCTTTGCCATGTGTGCCATGCAGTGGCCAGGGGAGCCTGGCAGTGCCAGAACCTGCACTGTGCTGCATGCAGAGGAAGCAAAGGATAATGAGGAGAAGATGAAATACAAGAAGGTGCTGACCTGTGGCAGCACCATAACCTGAGTCTGGAGGGAAGTCCCTGCAGGCCAGAAAGGTCAGGACAAACTCTCATTTGTGAGTCAATTCTCTGCAGCAAACACAGTGAATTTGTTACTGCAGTCAGTGCATGGATTAAGGAAAACTTCTGGGCCCAGCCAGGGTACAGCCCTGAGCCTCTGGATCTCCTGGGGAGAACATGTTCTGTGCAGAGCAGTGGGGAACTGAGCCAGGTCAGACACCTTCCCAGGCACTGGCACCTCAGTGTCCATCCTTGTGCCTTCAGGGCCAGCGGGACTGTTTGGTTTTTTTCTGTTCTCCTCTGTCTCTTTAAGAAGTTTTCCTAAAGTTCTATTTCAGCCTTCTATGTTTACCTTTTGCAATGGAGTCTTTCAGATTTTCACATAAACAATCTATTTGTTATTGTATCTGTCTCTTTTATGTTTACATTCTTCTCATAAGGAGAAGACTGTTGATGGACTGTTGGGTTGACCAGTGTGGTTGGAGAACAAGATTTTCTTCCTCCAATCCATGGTCACTGCTGGAATTCTATAAATGTTGAGGTCTGTAAATAAACCTGCCTTTTTTTCCCTTGGACATCTCAGCGTGTGAGTGTTGTTTCTTTGTGTTGTGCTGTGACACGGGACCTTGGCACGGGAGCAGCAGGAAAGAAGTAAGGGACCCAGTGTTATCCTGGCTGTGTCTCTGAGGGTCCTGGGAGCTGGTGGGGCACCAGAGGGGGCTCACAGAATCACAGAATCAGTTACACTGGAAAAACCTCTGAGATCATGCATCCAGCCTGTGACCAAACAGCACCTTGTCAACCAGAGCATGGCACTGAGTGCAGTGTCCAGCTGTTTCTTGAACACGTCCAGGGATGGTGACTCCACCCTGGGCAGCCCATTCTGATGTTTAATTACCTTTTTCATGAAGAAAATCATCCTCGTGCAACCTAAACCTCCCCTGGTGCCGCTCCGGGCTGTCTCCTCTCCTCCTGTCGCAAGCCTGACCCTCACCTGTCCGAGAGAGCGCGGTCACCCCTAAGCTGCCTCTTCCAGGCTTGGAGGGCTGGATGAGAGGGAGAAAAAAATATGGAACGCTTCACGAATTTGCGTGTCATCCTTGCGCAGGGGCCATGCTAATCTTCTCTGTATCGTTCCAATTTTAGTATATGTGCTGCCGAAGCGAGCACGAACTAAAGCGTTTACCCGCCGGTATTTAAAGCCCCAAATTCCGAGCACCGTAAGGTCAGGGCGACCCGGGTGAAAAAAAAAAAAGGCGGTGCCGGTGGGAGAAGCAGCAGTTGTGCACAGCACCCGAGCAGTACTGAGGATCTGGCGGGTAGGAGACGGCGGAGAGAGGGGCAGAGACCCCAAATCCGCCCTAGTGCGGGTTATACAAATAGCCCTGCTGTATGCAAATATACGCAAAGCACTCTGGGGCAGGGGCGGTAGCGGGGCTCCTCACGGGGCCGCTCTGTATCAATAACCCCCGGGCGGGCTTCAGAGTTACGTTCAGCTCTACGCAGCTGGGAATGTGACACTTCTCTGTGGTGACACATCGGTGGTTTGGACCTAAATTAGTTGATATTGCTGACCTGTGGCGGTATGCGGGTGGCTGAAGCCATTTGTTGTCTCACAGAATCACAGAATCGTTCGGGTTGGAAGGCCCGTCCGGAGATCAAAGCTCCCTGCCCAGGCAGGGTCATCTAGAGCAGGTGACACAAGAACTCATCCAGGTGGGTTTGAATGTCTGCAGAGAGGGACACTTCACCGCTCCCTGGGCAGCGTTCCACTGCTCTGCTACCCTCAGCGTGGAGGTTCTTCCTCTTGCTGAGGCGAAACTTCTTGTGTTTTAATTTGACTATTGTTCCTATGTATTTGGAGTGTCCCTCCGGAGCGGGCAGCTGTAGCGGGCCCGCGTGGCTGCAGGGACGGGCAGGGAACGCGTCCGTACACAAAGGGCAGAAGGCGAGCAGTGCATCGCGCTAACCGTTCTTAGCTGGAGCAGAAGTAGTGGTTGCCATAAGCAGCAGAGTGGCGCAGCGGAAGCGTGCTGGGCCCATAACCCAGAGGTCGATGGATCGAAACCATCCTCTGCTAGCGTTACTGTTTTCGTTTTTCCCTCGCCTCGGCACAGCACCCGTCCTCTCTGCGGGTTGTTTTTGGGTGTGGGGGGCAATGGTGTGGCTGCTGCGAGGACAGTTGTTTTTCCTAAAATCTTGGCGACGTGCGGTATAGCTGGAGTGAAGGACGGGCTGAGCGCTGCGCAGTAGGACGCCTTACAGCCTTACTTCTAGTGCTGTGTGAAGGTCTCGTAGACTCACAGCGTCGTTTGGGTGGGAAGGAACCCTTAAAAACCATTAAGTCCCATCCCATTCCATGGTTAGGGACACACCGAGTGACTCAGAGCGCCGTCCGACCCGACTTTGAATGTTTCCAAGGATGGGGCATCTGCCACATTTCTGGGCACCCTGTGCCAGTGCCTCAGCACCCTTGTGGTAAAAAGTTTCTTCTTTATCTTTCATAAGAAAGCTCCCTTAGATACTGAAAGGTCACAAGGTGCCCCAGGAGCCTTCTCTGCTCCAGAGTGAACTCTCTCAGCCTTTCCTCATAGAAGTGCTCCTCTGAGCATCTTCATGTCCTCATCTGGACCTGCTCCGGGAGGTCCATGTCTTTAATTAAGCACCCAAGCTCGTTGCACACATTTGTAGTTTTTCCCTGTCTTGCCAGATTAATTGAAACGTTGTGGCAATGCCAAAGGTAGCAGGCAGACTCTCAGCACAAAACATAGGAAAGCAGAATAAAAAGAAACGTGAAAATGTGAAAGTCAATGCAGGTGGTAAAGTCTGATTTGGCCTCTGGATCGCAGGATCTGAGGAAAAAAGGCTCCATGCACTTAATGCCACAGGGCTTCTCAGTGGGCATTGTTTTCAGGGCTGTAGAATGTGAGAAATAACCAGTGGAATTATGACGTGGAATGAGTACGTGCGGAATACATGGAAGAAAAACAAGGCAGGGGTTTTGTTTATGGGTCCATGAAAGTGCTGGAATCCTCTTTCCCTATATTTCGCTGAGTAGCCGCGGCTCGACGGTTTGTGTCGTGCGGTTCCATGGTGTAATGGTTAGCACTCTGGACTCTGAATCCAGCGATCCGAGTTCAAATCTCGGTGGAACCTGAGTGTTTTTGTCGCAAGCACATTTCTTTACTGCTCAGAGCCATGGAAAATGAGTTCAAGGCGTATTTCATGGACTGTTAGAATGCCGTAAAGATCCTATGCCTCGTGCAAAACGTCTCGAAAGTAGAGGAGTAATCTATCAGAGAGTTTTTCTGTTTTTTTCCCCTCTCTGTATCCATTATTTATTGCAGCCAGGTTAGTACTTCCTGACAGATTACCTGAAGAATCTCAGTTATGTCACGGCATATTGTTTCCTTTTTTTCTGTGCTTTGAATCGCCTGTGTGGAAACACACTTCTAAATTCTGCACCAGCAGAGCTGGTGGCAGCTGCTGAGCTCTGCAGGGGTGAGGTTTTGGGGTGTCTCTGACAGCAGATATTCTCCAGTGTTCATGTTTGCTTTCTGCCCTTATTGTACCAGGGGTGACCTTTTTGTGACCTTCTGGTGCCCAAAGGGGCTCCAGGAGAGCTGGAGAGGACTTTGGACAAGAGGCTGGAGTGACAGGACAAGGGGAATGGCTTCACTCTGCCGGGGGGAGGATCAGATGGGATATTGGGAAGAAATTCTTCCCTGTGAGGGTGCCCAGAGAAACTCGATGCTCCATCCTTGGCAACATTCAAGGTCAAGTTGGGCGGGGTTTGGAGCAAGCTGGGGTAGTGGAAGCTGTCCCTGCCCATGGCATGCGGCTGGGACTGGATGAGCTTTAAGGTCCTTTCCAACGCAAACCATTCCACGATTCTGTGAAGACAACGAATATCGCAGAAACTCGGAGCGAACACGAACATTCAGGCCGTGTTAAACTCTCCTCGGTCATCCTGCGTGCGATGGCAGAGCGGGCAGCGATGTCCCACCGGGGTTTGATTGCTGTGGATTAATTGTGGGGGCTGGCAGAGGCCGGAGGCACCACCCGGTTCTATGGTGTAATGGTCAGCACTCTGGACTTTGAATCCAGCGATCCGAGTTCAAATCTCGGTAGAACCTGCCCCAGATCTCTCTTTTTGTGCCTCACAGCGCGGCAGGGACAGACGGGGCGGCGGGGCAGCTCCAGCTCAGCGCCACTGGGTGTCCTCGACCTCAGCTGTGTCACGCTCGTCCCGATTTTCTTAATGCAATGGATTTGACAAAAGGCTTTATATAATTCTTACTACTTTTTAATTAGGTGTTTCATTGTATTTTACTGCTGTTATACATTAAGTACTTTTGGGGGGAGGAAAAAAAGGCAATCACACTGTGGAAAATTTCATCAGGTAGGTGCAGAATTCGGACATTATTTTTCAGATGCACCCAACTACTCACTTGGAAAACAAGGGCAGAAAGGCAGTGTTTTTGGATAGACTCTGCACAGTTTAAATGGATATTCCCTCTGCTTCGCTGACACAAACCCTCAGTAGTTATTTTTCATTTCCAGAGTAGCTAAGGACATCTTAACACCTTGGCTCCCCTCCAAACCTGTCCTATGAGTCACTTGCTTACACAGCAACAGGAACAAGGCTGCTCTGTGCCAACAGCTCCTCATCCTCCTCCTCCTCTGGCCAGGTAACCCTGCCTTGCTGGCCCTTGAAAAAAAAAACACAGAACACCTTCAAATCGAGTTATTATTTAGTAGAAATCCAGGTCCCAACTGCTCAAGTGAACATATGGAAATGTTTGCTCAGATCATTAAATTTTCATATAACCTAGTGATGAAAGACATCCCTTGTCTATGTCAGGGCTGATTTTCATCCTTTCCTCAGCTGTTGGATCAGGTCACACACAAAGATTTTTAAGTTACTCTATCCAGTAACCCCAGCACAACCAGCCACTCTCACAGGCTGGCTCCAGGCACCAACATCATTCTCCCCAGGCACAGGAGCTTTTAAAGCCACAGGGGCTTGTCTGCCTTGCAAGGAATCAGTCTATTAATTGACAATTCTAGAGAGCAAATGACCATTTCCTACAGCAATCTGGCAACTTCCTCTTTCCATTTAGCAGAGTTTGAGGTGCAGCTGTAACCCAAAGTCCCATAAAGTGCTGATGCATTACTGGTGCCACAGATGTGCCCCAGAAAAGCCCCCTGGGTGAAACCAGGTGTACTTAAAGAGTTCAACTTTTACATGGAATGAGACAGAATCAGCACAGAACTGAGTACTGAGATTTATTCACAATTCATGGTCATGCTGCAACTGAAAACAAAGCACCAAAGTTTGGGTAACTGACCATCATCCAGGTATAATCCAGCAGAGACTGCTGCATTTGGATATCTGCATTACTCTGGGGGACAGCACAGCCCAGAGCTGCCCAGGTCCTTGGCCACAGGGGTCACACAGGTTCTGTGGCTGAGGGAAACCTCCTGCACCAGGCAAAGGGACTTCACGCTGGAGCAGTCTCAGAGCAAAGAACAAGAACCCAAAGAATCCAGCACCTGACACGCTCAAACATCCCAAGACAATTTTATTAATTCATGTACTATGTCCAGTTCCTTTCCCACAATCCCTCCAGTTTCCAATTTTCTAAAAATTGTCCCCTTTTGTCCCAGCACAACATTCAAGGGAGAGGTAAAGCACGATGGCTGTGGCCACGTCAGGAGCTTTTCCTGTTGCTGAAAAGGCAGCAATGGAAATTATTAGGGAATCGAGGAATCCAATCAGGGAATTAAATACTTCAGAAGTGTGGCTACACATATTGGCAGTATCAATGGACTTTCCAACTGCAGATTTAAAAGCCAGAATCAAACCTCAGGCAAGTATTTCACTATGTATGAAGCTGCAACAATGTTTTCTTACATATGTTAAAATTTCAATGAAAGCAGGTGAAGGGGAAAGATTTACAGAATAGAACTTTCCTTTTAAACTGGCACTTTAAATAAAAGGCTTTTAAAAAACTATAACATTTTACTCCAAAATGTCTTATAAAACAAAAGCTAACAAAAAAAAAAGAAAAAAAAAAAGAAAAAGACAAGTCTCAGTTACTTAGGTCACTAATAGATTCTGTGTAGCCACTACAAGCTCAGTTAGATGCCTTCCTTGTCTTTAAAAAAGAATTCTGCAGCAGGCAAATCATCAACAGCTCTGCACTGTGACTACCTCAACAGGTGAAAACCCTTGAGCAGATGAAGAGATGGTGGATCCAGCTGAAACAGGTTATTTTAGACACTGAGCCACCCATTTCCCTTGCAGTGGGAGCAGAGCAGATAGATTTCACCCCCTGCCCAGCCCATTCCTGGGCTCCCCCAGCAGCACAGGCCCTTCAGTGCAGCAGGCAAGCACTGGCCAAAGTGCCACCCAGCCCTGGGGAGGATCCATCTCGTTGTACAAACAGTTCAGGGCTCTGCTTTCAGAACAGCAAGGCAGCTCTCGTGTAGTTGACTCAAGATTTTCTCAGGAAAGCAAACTGGTTTTGTACCATTTCACCCAGTATACACACATTAAAAAAGAATAAGCACACTGTACAAAGAGCAGCAGCGATATAATTTAAACATGCATCCAGCTACAAACCATATATACAGAGAAACAGGCCTATACAAACAGAAACCACTTTATTACATTAGAATTCTGGTGGAGTTTTTGGAGGAAATCACAGCAGATAAAGAAGATCAGACCAAAGGAGGTGTATGTTGCTTCTGAAAGCAATCTGTTCTGAAATGTCATACAACACCCCCGCCCTTCTCTAGCAGACATCTCTTACAGTTCCAGCTACACACAGCTCTTCCCACGACTCCTGGACTCCCTTCCCATACAGAGGTAGATTTCTGTTGATGTTCTGCTATTGCACCACGTTAAGTATCGTTCTTACCACAAGGAACAACTTGCAGAGGCTGATTTATAGAATTCATGGGCATAATCTCACTGTGGGCATTCAGGTAGTGCAGTAAATCAAACTCGTTTGCACTTGAAAGAAAACCTCCCTCCAAGTGCAATGGTTTGTTGTTACTCAATGCAAAGCTGCAATTTTTAACAGCTTCACATAAGAGAGCTGTTTCTTGTCAGCAGGGTGACACTTCACTGTCTCTCTCCTTTTCAGCCTCCCTGGTCTAGCCAGGTCTTGCCCTGCCTTTCCTGATGCTTCACCCCAGATTCCACTGTGTGCATTTTAAACACTCACAGGTTTTTGCAGGATTTCTTACTCACACAAGCAGTTGTAATATTGAAGAAATTTGCAAGAAGGTTCATTTAAACTGCATGAAATGGTTAAAAAAGCCCATCCACACTTTCAGGCTGCATAAGGAAAACTAGAATTTTGCTAGCTTCAAACAGCCATTAATCACTAACAGATCTGATGCTACCAGGAAAAACTGAAGAAGTCTGGAAGGAGTCTTCATTTCTTTTGTCCATCACATTCTTGAGTAACTCTCTGACAAGTGGGGAAGTTGCAGATAAGCTGCATGGCAGCACCACTTCACAATGTCTGTTAAATGAACCTCTATAGCATATTTATAAAAATAAGCGCATCAAAATTCACGATGCTAATGTATCGTGACTCTGATGAGCTCACAAGCATTGCTCAGTATTTTTTTTTCTCAGAGGCACCCCAGGAAATTATTTTTTGCAGAAGTCTTTTAACATGGAGACAAATGAAGGAACAATCTGGGCATGTTCCACTCTTAGAGAGAAGCCAAAGCAAGCAGCACCACTCCCCCTGGCTGCAAGCTTGGCAAAAAACTTACATGGAATAAAGTTCTCCTTTTGTAATAACCAACCTATTTAGAGCTATTTGAAATGAACCATTGAGCATTAGCTTCCCAGATCCCAGTTTCTGTCAAGCATTCTGTGACACTACATCAGTAAGAAATGATGGCTAGTTTGGAACTGAGTATTTTTTGCTGAATTATGGATACAAGACTTATAGAAATTCATTACATCTCTCCATGTACTCACTTGTCCTTTAAAAGGGCCTTTTCCTTAACAAGGTAAGTAAATCCCAAGTTACTTCACACCAACTGCATCAATACTGAAATTCCTGTTGACTTTTCCTGTGATGATAGGGACTGCAGACCTAGAAATAAAATCAATTCACCCTCTTGGAGGAGCCCATTTCGTGAAGAGAACCCTTCACTTCAGGGAGTAACTTGATCAGGAACCACACTCCCTGTCCCTGGCAGAAATGACTTATGTACCTTGCAAGCTCAGGCTTTAGAATGAAGAAATCCATTGTACGCAGGAAGTGACAAACAGTAAAATGAAATGACAGTGGCAGGAACCAGGGCTTTTGGAGACTTCTCTGGTTTTGCAAAGCAAAGGTTTTTCCCAGGAACAATCCTGAGCTGGGCAGAGCCTCACTGGCAGCCTGGCCGCTGCCCAGCCATTGCATAGAGGGCTGCAGTGCTGCCCTGCAGCCTCAGCACAGCACCTGCAGTCATCACCATTTGATATCCAGGCTGCTGGTGCTTTGATTGACTGCACTGTAGGTGGTGTGCAAAGTGTCCTGCACCTTCTTGGAGTCCATGCCCTCCAGCCAGTCCTGGTACATCCTCTGCACATGCAGGTTGGTTTCTGGCAGCCTGACAGGAATGGCAGTGTACACCTCCTCCATCTGGGCAAGCAGGGCTCTGTCTGGTTTGCCATCCTCAGTCTGGGCCTGGCCCTTGCCATTGAGGCACCCTTAGGAGAAAAATAAATTAACAAGATGGAAGGTGATGGGAGATTTGATATGAAAAGAAAGGCTCTGTTAACTCAGAATTCTTTTTTCACACTTCTCTAAAGGAAGGTTTTTCTTATTTTAAACTTCCTCCCATGCTGTTACAATTTGTATTTACCTAAAATGACTCCGATATCAACTTCATCTTAATGGAAATGAGGTTTCCATATCAACAATCTTTCTCTGCATTCTCCATGGTTTTATGATCCTAATTATGTTCCTTGTCTTTCCTTGCCCTTGACAAGCACCATTTCAGAGTATCCTCTGAGGTTTGGCAGTGCAGTGCTGGCACTTATTTATAGGTCAGGGGATAACAAATACAAGATAACATCGTGACTGATTTTAGAAAACTCAATCGTTTTTTGAGCCAACCCTGCACCTGTAATTGGAGTTTTGGACACTTCAATAAAAAGTGAGATTTTAGATTATTAAGAAGAGAAATGAAGTGCCTGCCTGTAAGGCAGCTTTCCTTTGAGATTCAAGATACATGTGCAGAACAACTGCAGATCCACAATTATTCTTACCTCCTGGGCAGGCAAGGACTTCTACAAAATGGTATAAAAACTTTCCTTTTTTCAATTTCAGGACCATGTTTTGGATGTTTCTAAAGCCATAAGCTGCTGCAAAACGCAGCACAATCTCCCCATCCTTTTCAAGGGTAACTTCTTGAAAGTCCTTGTTCCTGTCAAGACACACAGAGAAAGAACATTTTAACCCCCTGCATTCCCAGAGGAACAATCCAACTGTGCCAGTTTCTATTCAGATGCTCCAAAGGGAACAGAACAAGATAACACTGAGATCAAGGTGAACTCTTTTTTTTAAACTGAGTTAAGCACAAGTTGGAGTGGCATCTTCATAATAGCATTCTACTTTATTTTTAAGTGCAGGTAAGGTTTTAATAAAATGAATACCAGCAGGAGCTGCTTTGCAGTGAGAAACTTGCAGGTTTAGAGCCTGTAACTATAAAAGCCTATCAGCCAAAGACCAGATTAGCAGTAACTGCTTTCACTGCAGCATCAACCAAAGCAGGGGGAGTTCCTGGGCTTCAGGAAGCAGTTCCTTACCATGAGGGTGGCCAAACCCTACCACAGGCCTCCCAGGGAGGTGACCAATGCCCCAAGGCTCTCAGTGTCTAAGGGGCATTTGGACAGAGCCCTCAGTAACATGCTTTAACTTTTACTCAGCCCAAAGTGCTCAGGCAGTTGGACTAAGTGACCGCTGTGGGTCCCTTCCAACTGAAAATATCCTCTTCTGTTCTAGCTCACCCATCCTACATAACAAGGGTACAAAACTCTTCACTTACTTTAATGCTTTGTAGGTGATCTCCTTGACATCCACGCCAAAAAGCTCCTTTGCAGCATGCTTAAAAATGTGCTCCAGGTAACCATCAGATCTCTTCCCTTCATGCCTTACTACATCTCCCTCCTTTAGGTCATCAAACCTTAGGAAACAACAAAATGGAAGATCAACTCCAAAAATGTCATTACTTCACTTCAATAAAGTACTGTGTTGCTCCCCTTCTCTGTCTCCCCCACCAAAAAGTGTTTTGTAGCACTGAGAACACATTACATTTTTATTTATTACAGCTTTAAAAATGTAAATTATTGAGGACAGCAGTGAGATGATTAAAAAAAAAGTAATTAAAAAAATGCAGGGCTTTCCTTGTTGAGAAATATCAAGCAAATGTAATTTATAAGAATGTACCTTCATCACAACCTGAAGATTTTGTTAACAGCCATTTACTGCTCAAGAGCTATTTTGGGGGAAAATTATTTAAATAAAATAATTTAAATAAATGGTCATTTTTTGCCTGTGAGAATATAAAACTGCTTCAGAATTACAAGTCTTTGCTGACAATTCTCCTGCTTTAGGAACTGTTTGTCACAGCCTGTAACACTGTGCCAATAAAATCACACCAAATCAGTACAGCTGCAACCAGGTTAGAACAGTGCACACTGAAAATAAATGCTACACTATGGCTGAGGAGAGAAAATAGGAAATCATATCCCAGGGGCATCTCCTGGAAATTCACCTCTCCCTCAGTTAAAAGCAGCTCTGAAGAGCCCACATTCATACAACTGTTTTAATACCCAGCACTTCATCACAAATTGCTGCTGTGCTGGGACTTGTTTTAAGAGGATGACTTCAAGTTATTTAAATTTCTCTGTAAGATCTACTTTTAAGACCCCAGAAGAACAAAAAAATTATGTCATTAGGTCTCACAGTTGAACCAGTATTATCAGATTAGTCCTTTTAAAAATTAGCATTATTTCCCAAGGTAAATTGAGGGCACTTGGCTTGTTCAGCCTGGAGGAGACTGAGGTCAGACATCACCAGGATCTGCAGCTCCAGTCTCTGCTCTGTGACAGTGACAGAACCTGTGGAATGGCTGGAGCTGTGCCAGGGGAGGTTTGGGTGGGGTATCAGGGCAAGGTTCTTCCCCCAGAGGGTGCTGGCACTGCCCAGGCTGCCCAGGGAATGGGCATGGCCCCAAAGACAGCTTGGACAGCACTGCCAGGGGTGCCCAGGCTGGGATTGTTGGGGGGTCTGTGCAGGGACAGGAGCTGCACTGGGGGATCCTTGTGGATCCTTCCAGCTCAGGATATGCTGTGATTCTGTAAGTGGAGCTAATGAACCAGGCATATTGTGAGTAACAGCCTGTTCTTTCATTGGACAGGCTGATACAGAATTAAAAGACTGTCTCTATGTGATTCTGATAGGAAATTACATGACTGTCTCTGTGATTATTCCTGCAAGAACTTTATTCATTCTCATTCTGTGTGACAATCTCAGCTAGAAGCAATCACAGGAGCTGTACTACAGACACAGCTCTGAACATGCCCCCCCTGACCCACTCAAATTTCTCCCCTCTAGGTCCAAGCAGGATACTGGCTGGAACTGACCAGGATTTCTCAAATCTTCCAGAGCTTTCTGTTTTGTGCAAGACAGCACGTTTACTGCTCCACTAGCAGCCCTCTGGAAAGATACCAAGGAACATCTGTCACAGCTGAACAAAGATCAGGGAGAGCAGCCTCTGTAACTAAGTCTGAGAATTAAACACCACACACGCTGCTCCCTGAGCCAAGCATAAGGGATGGAAACAAAACCTCTCCAATGCTTTGTGTGCTTCTCATCTAAAGCACAGTTCAGTTTGATCTAATCTTGACAAACTGACTGCTGTCCTCAGTATAAAAACCAATTAATTACCATTTCCTGAAAGAGTGCTGCTCCTAGCAATCTACATGAACATATTGGGGAAGTGGAAATTTACTGTCAGGGGGCTGCTGTGAAAGAGAGGGGAGCCCAGAGCAGATGGCCAGCCCCAGGATTGTGTCCCAGCAGCTGGACAGGGCAGATCAGACTGTGGGGCTCTACACAAGGAGCACAGCAGAGCTCTGAGCAGGGTCAGCACCCCCAGACTGGCAAGGCTTGAACTTCATGCAGTCAAATCTATTATTACTGCATTAAAATATAAATCAGGAGCTACACAAATCTTCAAGTCATAAATTTTAAAGGAGTGACTATACAAGGGTCATTACCTCAAATTATCTGCTTTGAATTTAGACAGCACATGCAGGTTTATATTATCTATTTCATATGACTTTTATATATAGCAATGAACTTCTAAGAGAGTATTTTTCTGGGTTTGGTCAGTATATGAAGGGTGAAGCTGTGGTGTATTCAGGCTTTGATGCACTTTTTTTTTTTTTTCTCTAAAAAGAAAAAATATTCTTCTAAGCAGTTTTACATTTATGTTGAATATGCTCCAACATGTCATTTGTCATCAAAATAAAAAAGCAATCCACAACAAAACTACTTACAAACTATCTACAGGTACTTCAGTCACATCTTTCATAGACACATTTTTCTGTTCCATTATTTGGACAATTTCACCTGTGGGAAAACACATGAAATTTTACTTTCAACACAAAGCACAACACACACTGTGCCTCTGTTTCAGAGATCAGCATCCCAACACCTGCACGTGCTTTGTGTCACATTCTCCAGCTCTTCCTACCTCCAGTAACTGAGAAGCCTGATGCTTCCAGCCCCAAAGAAAAGGGGCCTGCAGCTCTGCTTAAACTCCGCCCAAACTCTGCTTAAATCCTCAGCCTTTCTGTTAGGCCAAGTTTGGAAATATCCAAACTACACTACAGGATGTTTGGACACTAAGGCTGAAGACAAGATCCTCATCAAAAGGCAACTGGTGCCATGAATTAGGAATAATTTCCAATTAAATATTGACCATAGACAAGCCAGACCATCATTTTAAATGTGGATTTGCATAACTTTTACCTTCTTTAACAGGATGAAAAAATACCTGATTTTTTAGAACAGCAACTTGAAAAGGATGTGTCACTTTGCCTTCCCTGTGCACTACCTGTGCTAGCAGGAGCACAAAAATATGTACTATTATACCGAATCTTTAAAGCAGAAAAAAGCCAACCTTGTGACTAAAGCAGACTTGAAAAAAGCAAACTCTGGCATAAAGACTATTCTAAAAATGTTGATTCACTTATACATATAGATGGAAAGTTTAAAAAAGTTAACCTGATGTCAGGACACAATCAACTTCTGGTGAATTATACAAGGCAGTGTAGAAATCTTCCCTCAAGGCTTCCAGCTTTTTGTCATAACAAGGTGCCACGACTACATGGAAAATTTTATCAGGAGACAAGTTCTGTGGAACACAGAAGGGAGCACATGTGAACTCCGTGAAGAGCAAAAGACAGCTTGAAGGATGACAGGGACAAAAACAGTGACATAAACCTCATGCAGGCATTACCAGGAATAATTACTAGCCATTAATTTAAAGAATGTTGCACACAGATAATGATTTGCCAGAAGTCACAAAGCATCAGCAACAAACTCCCAAAGTCAGTCTGGCTGGACCATATTCCCTTAGACCATGTGTTCTGCAGCTTTTGGATTGCTTAAGAAAATGAATACAAGTCAGGAGTTCAGAGTTCTGGTTTCTGGCTGGCACTCACTCACTTTCACCCACAGCAAGCCCTTCAGAATTTGTCTATCCATGTGCAGGCACAGCACTTCCCTAAAAATGTGCCTGTGGTTCCATTTAGGTATGATATGTAAAGAACAGCAATTTTTTCAACATACAAAATTGAGGAGATAAAAAGGTTAGTTCCTAGGATACAATGCTTTTATTGATCTCAGATAACAGGGCAATTTCCACATTATTCTCCTCCACTCCTGTTTTGGCTGTGCTGTAGAACTACACAGGCAGCATTTCACAAAAAAACCCTTTAACTGCTATGGATTTAACTTTACCCATAAATATCTAAATGCTTGTTGCACTGAGGGTGCAAGGATTGCTGCCAGCTCACACTGCACCGTATGAAATGAGGTTCTTTGTACATTCTTCTCATCATGGGCACTTGTACAGCAGCAGAGCACCATTTCTTCTTCAAGTAAAAGACAAATATAATACACTAAGATCTGTATCTCAGTATTAAAGCCCATCTTCTCTATTTAGAAGAATATAATGGTAAAAATAAATCAGAATTACTTACCTGCTGCCTGGCAAAGTAGCCCTTCACTAGGGAGCCCATGATCTGCTGTGGGGACTTTGCAGTGCAAATGTGAGAGGTCACCAGGTTGGTGAGGACCCTTTCAGCATATCGGATCCAGCCTGGGAGCACAAAAAAAAAAAAAATCACAGCTACAGACAAGTGACCCATAAGCACAGCAAGGGGCAGCAGGCACACAACAGATCCTGAAAATGATGACACCTTCACAATAAGGAGGACATTTCTGTGTAGGCTGGAAGCCCCACCTTGGAAAGTGTAGCAAACCTCAAGGCTGTGTTAATGATGCTTTAATCAATAATTCACTCTGTCAGCAATTCTAGACCAAGGTCCACTGTGAACTTCATGACCTGTTACCCCCTCCCTCATGCACAGATTTAACAAAGCAGAAAGAACAAGACCCCAGCTAACAGAAATTTGACCTTTTAGACCTCAGCCCTTGGATCACCACGTACTACAACAAATGCACTGTTTGGCTGCTTAACTGTAACCTGGTGTTTCCTGAGATTTAATACCCATGCACCCAGCTTGCTTCCCCCTAGAACAGGAGAGTCACATGAAAGCATTTACAAGATGCACGTGGATTAAGCCTAGGAAAAAATGGCTTCTTTTACTATTGTTAGAGCAGCCACACTCACCCACAGCCACAGGAAGCACCTGAAATCTCTCTGTGTGCAACACTGTCCTCAGTTTCTCAGGAATCCCCCTCTCTTTCACCACATCCCTTCAGCATTCCAGCTGGGGCAAGCTGTGGGTACCCACAGCACCCACAACAGCCAGAGCTGTTGTATTATTCCCCTAGTAAATGAAACAAATCAATGTTTTTAGGCTGTGCAATTCTTTTCCTGGGCTCTGTAGCTATTACTGAAAAGCCCAGAATCCTTCACAGCAAGGGTTTGGAGCTTTATTCATCTACATGACACCTACATTGTGCAGGAGAGTTAGGCTCACCCTTCAAGGCAGGTGAGTTGCTTTTGGTGCTAAGAAATGGTGGAAAAAAAAAATCACACATTGTCTTCAAGCAAATTAGTGATTACATAGAAGAGAGAAACTGCTGTCAGTACATGCTATCCAGGAAGGGGAAAACCTGGAGGTTAATTTTTAAGTTTGAAATTACCACTTATGGAAAAACACTTGGTACTGTTTAAGTCAGAACAATACCACAAATGCCAACAAGCAGCACAAAACTGGGATGCAAAGCAGTGTTCAGATGATTTGTCTCCCTGTAGCAGAGAAATAGTTTTCCCAGTGTAATAAAATTTTATTGATGAAAATGAAAAGGTGCTAAGTATTAGGAAAACCCAAGGATCCTCCAGCTGTTTAAATATTCCCAGCTCCTGTTAATGTCCAGACTTCAAGCTGCTTTCCATAAAAAACCTCAAAGGCACACATCATCTTCAACAAGCATTCATTCCTGCTGTAGGAAAAGCTGATGACCATGGATGGATTTACCCATCAGGACTGAACTGAATTTTGAGACTCTGAACTGGAAGTTTGCCTAATGTCCACCTTCAACTGGGACTTTTATGTCCAAGACATTACCTACAACAAAACTGAATTATTGGTGCTTGGTAAAAAGCTGTATTAGCATATTCTGCATGATAGGTACATCCTATTGCTTAAATGGCTTTAGTCCCAAGTGCTGTCCAAATAGAATAAAAACTGCTTCAAACAAAACAAGGACAGTTTTTAAAACACTTGTACTCACAATTAATCACCCCAGCACTCCTGCTATGAGGTTTTTATAATTGGAATGTTTTTGATATTCTAGTGTGACCTATAAGGAAATTTCACTAAATCCCAAGAGATTTCTGACAGGTATTGTCTGAAGCAATTCCTTAAATTGTTTCTGTCCTTGCAGTGGATGGAACAAGTGTCTCATAGCAGCAGCTCCCCAAGATCATTAGTCTCATTAGTCACTGGTTAATTGTACAGGCAGCCTGGGTGAGTGAGCATGTATCTGCACTCCACACAGACACTGCTGCTTCTGCCCACTCATCACAGGGCTGAATTGCAGAGCCACAGTTAGGGAAAACCTCAGATACCCCATTCTTACATCAGGGTACACCTGCACTCATCCAGACCTACACCCCTCATAAACTCATTTGGATTCTTGGCCATTTGCTGCCTTGTGTTGGCATCAAAGAGCAGCAAGCATTACAAATTACCATATCAATCTTGCAGATGTAGCTCAGAACATGTTATTTTTGGTGGTTTACTGTGAGATCAGAGAAGTGCATCTATGTATCTGTAGGAAGTGCAAAAAAAGTAAGAAAACTTTTGCTATTGTAAAACCCCATGCCTGCAAAAGGAAATGGACTGACTGGGACAAAAGCATCAGAATCCTCAATACTTAGGATCTTCCTACTGCTGCTGCAAGTCTGCCCCATTGGCTTTTCTGGGATGACACAGAGGTTGGTAGGGCCTTAAAAACACTGGATTTTCCAGAGCAAGTGCTTCATGTTGCTCACCAGGCTGGTACATTAAGGAACAGAACTGATTCTCTTGAGATACTACATTTACTATCAGTACTAACACTACTGTTCTTTCAAAAGGAAACAAAGCAAAAATGAGCTCAGTTTCTTCACAGAGAGTAGCAGGAGGTGAACAATTAAGACAGGGACAAGAGAAGAGCTTTTCTCAGGTTCTGGGCAATCCAGGCTCTTTGCTCATGGCAGATGTTACACTCCTGACTGCTGCAGAGGATGATAGGTCTGTGCAAAGTCACACACCAAGATAAAAAAAAAAAAAAGAGGAAAGCATTTATACTTGAGTTTACACTGACCTTGCATCTACAGAGCTATATAAAAACCATTTGGTGATAAACACACCCAGTAAACAACATCTCTGGGACAAATTTATGTAATCTGGGGGTAGAAAGAGGAAGGAGAAAAAAGGAACAGAAAATGCACTCAGACAAATAAGGTCACGAAAAACCTCACTTTAAAGATGACTAATCAGGATTTTTGCTTTCTCTAATTGCTGACAAAGAAACATAGCATATTTTCAAAATGGATTTATGGTGATATTCTGGGTTTCCCAGAAATGGAAAGCACTAATGCTTCTAACCATCTCTATCACAATAGAGAGCTGACACCAAAACCAGCACTGACACCAGAAACTATCTTGTGCAGACCACACAAGGACAAGGAAAGTGCTCCATTAACTATTTTAAAGTATTTTCACTGAGAGCAGCAGATAATCTGAGCTCTGCTTCCAGATGAAGAAAATTAAAATTATCTCAGAAATTCTAAAAGAAATCCTCAGGTTTTGAATTTTACCTAAAGCACATACAAGACAACAACACTAAGTAATGGGGGTGTTTCAACTGCACAGGTTTTACATGAAAAAGAGCAATATATGATATGTCTGCTCCTGAAGATAAGAGGGTGCACTAAGATAACAGTAACAGAAAAAAAAGACACATGTTTTTAATACATGTATGTTGTACTGAATGCATAACCCAGATACTTCCACTACAAAATACATAGAAAAAATAAAAATACAAGTACAATTCAAACAGCAGCATTTAAACTTCTAATTAATGACAACAGCAGATTCTGGGGATCACTGACTACAACTCATTATCACTCTAATGTTTCTTTAATAAATGCAATCCACTTGAGTTATTTTAAAGCTAGAAAGAAATATTTTGGTATTTTTATCAGCCTTTTGAAAAGCAACACTATGAACTTTAGGGTGGAGTTGAGGAGGCTGTTAGGCAAAGGAGTTATTTCTACCTCCTTTTTGATACTTCTTTTTTAGGAATATGACTTTTCACTTGAATTGGTGCTGTGCTAACAATGGAAAAAGTAAGCAGTGACTGCATGTTCTGCATCTTTTCAGCTGTTAAAAGTGCAGGTTCTGCTCACGACAGAACAGGTTCTCAGGGGTAAGGTTCTCAGAAGTGAGACATTTAGCAAGGCAAGTCTGTGACATTTCATGTGAGAATTACTTTCTGAGTGTCAGAGGTATCCATCTCACAGTCAGGAATGGCACTTGCTACTTTCCCCTAGGCTGAAGTGGCAAGTTCTAAGCTTTGCTTAAGATAATAGAGGTTGTGGTTTAATTCTATCAAAGTTTCTTTAAGATTTTTTTCAATGAGGAAACACCCTGTAAAACTTTGTAGTCTGAATACACAAGCAGCACCCACTAAACTCCTCCTTTCCAGTTTTGATTCTCAATTCCAAGCACTGAAATGCACTCAGGATGGCCAGTGATACTGGGAACAAATACTGTGTCCTTCAAAAGCAAATCAAAAATGCTCTGAGTTATGTAAGGCTCTCAAAGGAAGCCACCCTTTCCTCAGCTCCTTGGTAGTTCCAGTGAGACCAGTTTGAAGGGCAGCAAGGATGGATAAATCAGTTCTCACCAGGGCAAGCAGAGGCAAACATTGGTAAGGCATGTTCCTCCTGGTTCCTCCGTTGGTAGCGCTGCACAAATTCCCTCTGGCTCTCCAGGATGCTGAAATCTGCAGCTATAGTGGTGTCAAATACATAATGCACCCCTGGGGAAGCAAGCAGAAAGGAACAGGCAATCACTAGAATGTTTTCCACCTCATAAACCCCTTTCAAAGTTCCAGGCCTATGAAAAATATTGAAGGATCAACGGGTATATTCCTTCCCCTCTGCACATTTTCACAAACAGCAGAGTCATAAATGAAAGCCATCCACTGGAAAAAACATCTACATCCTGAGTTTAAAAGGACCACCAAGTGGCTAATGCTGCAAGCAGCACTGCAAACATTCTCTGCTTCCTTCTGAGCACCTTGCAGCTATCACTTTTGGTTCAATTGAACCGGATGTCACAACTCCTGGGTGACATGCAGTGACTCTTGCAAAGCAATGCTCTTCTCAAGACATGCTGAAGTCACAAAAAAAAAATTATATCCAGCTAAGAGGCATATCTGCCATTGCTCAAGTTGTTTGCAGAGGTACAGGAGCATATCACCAACACAGCAGAGACCTTCTGGCTGCTCATTTAGTACACACTCCCTATAAGCCTACGTAGCACTGAGCACATCCCCACAGAAGTGAGTGTAGATAATGAATACATTCTAGGAAAACTGGGGCCCACCAGAACTTAGGAATGCACTGAAATGAAGAATATACACTGGGTCCAGAGATGCATCAAAAAACCCTATGAATATATAAATGAATATATATAGATACAGATGGGAGGAAACAGCTTATAGATTTATTACTGTCCTTTTTCTTCCTTCAAGTAAATAAAAAAAATCCCAAACTTACAAGGAAAATGGCTTTTGCTTTTTATTTAAAACTTTGTATATAATGAGCAAAGGAAATAGGGCTCTAAAATAAAATAGGCAGATACAATAGTTCTTGTAATTTTAAATTACAGGAGAAAAACAGAACTGAGAATCTTCAAGAGATACAATGTGTCAAAATGAAAGGAACTTAGAATAAGAATTACCTTCTCCCTCAAGTTATAAAATAATGGGAAGTTTGTGAATAACCTCTCCCTGATTTCTTGGTAGCAAATGTTTTGGAGCCAGCTCTACAATGTCCTTTTGTTCTGTGACCTTTACTATGAGCAGGGAATGTCTCCAGTCCATTTCTCACACTGGTGGATGTGGCACTGGTGCCTGGCTGTAACTTCACAGAGCGTGGAGTTCAAACTCTGAACAAGGTTGTGCAACAGCACCTTAGGACTGCATAACAAAATGTCATGGAATGGAATCCCACCACTGGTTTTCCTTGAGAGGAACCTTAAAGCTCATCCAGTTCCACCCCCTGCCATGTGCAGGGACACCTTCCACTATCCCAGGTTGCTTCGAGCACCATCCAACCTGGCTTTGGACACTGCCAGGGATGGGGCAGCCACAGCTTCTCTGGGAACATGTGCCAGGGCCTCACCACGCTCATTTCTTTCTATTACCTAATCTAACCCTGCCCTGCTTCACTCCATGCCCTTGTCAAAAGCCCCCTCCAGCTCTCTTGCAGCCCCTTCAGGTACTGGAAGGCTGCTGAGAAAGCAAAACCAACCAAAATGATCCCTCCCTTTCTGCTTCACCACCATAACAAATGCAAACTTACCAAGACTTTTGAGGAAACCACAGAGTCTCTTGGCTGCTTCATTCACAGAGAGATTGAATTTAGCAGCAAAATAAGGCAATGACTGAGGGCACAGAGACACTGCCAACACTTTGTGTTTTGAGGTATCACATCTCTGGTAAATGAAACAAAGGGAAAAAAAGAGATGTCATTACAACAGGGTAAGGCTCCTTGCTTTCCCATCCCTGGATTATTCCTTAGAGTCTTATGCTTCAGTGGGCTATATCATTAAAAACCCTGTAAAACAACCCTCAAGCTGCAGCAGGACAGGATGTTCCTCTGAGTGTTCATCTCCAGTCATCCATAGATGCTTCTTTTCTATAACTCAGGGAAATCCATCCCTCCTAGGACAATTCTGTCGTTGGTTTTCACGTGGCATAAGGAAAGTTAAGTGACATTCAGCACCTCTGAAGTTCTAGTAGGATGAAATATTCTAGCAAATATGAAAAGAGCTGTATGTCTAAACATTAATAAATAATGTTTACAGAGGCAGGGGGGTTTGAAGCTAAAAATACAACCCAGCAAATTACATATCTTATTTTTCTTAAGGTTCCTGTGTCTTTATCACTGTAGTTGTTAAGGGAAAGTGGCAAGATGGGACTCTCAACAAATCAACATTTGTAAGCACTGAGGAATCCTATAAAAATACCCAGTGTATGGTGTGGAAATGTGCAGGTCTAATAACTGTGGCATTTAGCTGTAGATTAATCTTGTGTTTTAGCTGGGACATTTTCCACACCAGTGGAAGCCTTGGAAGACAAAGCAGGACCATGCTACAGACAAGTGTCACCCTGCCAAGGCCAGAGCCCACAGTCTGTTCTGATCCACATGCTGGACAATGACCCTTCAAGGAGAGCTCCTGACTCAGAGCTCATGACTGCCCTTTGCTCACTGTCTGCATTTGGACCCCTGGAGTTGTGATGAAGGTACCTGACTGCCTTGCTGTTGTAGGATTCAGGCCCTCTTAACAGGACCCATGTGACCCAAAAGATTATTTCTCCCCCATTCTCTTCTAATTTTCTCATATATGACAACATTATTCTGTATGGAGAGTTAAACTCCTTCTAATAAAATACAAGTACTGTGTACTTAATCCATATTTATAACACACATGTACAGATGAAGAAGTTTTAATTCCAGTAGCTTTTGCACAGAAGTCTGGAGCAGAACTAAAATAATTAATTTAATAGCAGGTTCTAAAAATCTGAGCACTATGCATAGCAACTAACTTCCAGGAAAAACAGAACTCAGCAGAAAATCAGACAGCAATAGAACACTTACAAGGTTTGCTAAGAATATGGACAAAATGTTGTCAGGTTGAATATATATTAAAAAGAATTCTAATTTCAGAAACATGTCTTCATTGGACTGTATAATGTGGCTACATTAGCACCAAAAACCACCCAGAACTGTCCTAGCAATGAAGGTATGAATCTCTATAAACACTGAACTACAGAATAATTTGTTAGTGCAGTAACGAAAGCATCACATTGCCAATAAATTTTCCTTCTGCAGGTGCAGTAACTTTTCTCCAGTGTTTACATTAATTGCTGTGACCTTGCAACTCCAGTACAAAGTTATTTTAAGTACTTCAACATTTTGTGTTGCCTGAAGTTTTCACTTCCTCTTTGGAAAAAGCAAATCCTGACAAATCTTCATGTTATCTGCCTTGGGAAACCAAGCTGCTTAGTCACTCTCTGACTGTCTCCTCCTCACAGAAAACAGTGGGTTATTGATTGGGTCACTTTACCTTATTAAGGTTGAGAATACGAAAGAACTCCTTCTGATTCTGTTGGAAAACTCTGGCTCCTTCTTCCAGTGTCATGCAACTGTCACAAGCTAGGCAGTCGCTAAGGAGTATTTTAGCATTAGCCAACGTATCAAACTCATTTTTCTGGTGGCAAAACAAAAAAAAAAGTAAACAAGTATTTAATAATGATCAAATGATTTTCAAGATCTCTGCAATGAGCCAGATGAAAAGCAAACACAGTATGTTTGGTTTAAAGCAGAACCATCCATGACATTTGCATAAAATCCAAGATTATTTACAGGTAAACAAAATAATATGTTCCATCCCAATCATAGCTCTGCTCCTCCTATTACTGTGAAATTGCAAAATATTTAAGTGTAAACACAGATCTAAATTTAGCCCCTAGTCCATATGCTAGTAACTTAATTTGTACTGTGCTTCAGAGCTGACAGTCCCCATCAACTCACCAAGCAACTGAGAAAACTTTTCCTTGAACTACTAAAGCTCTTTAACCAGATGTCCCTCTAACAGCAAGGTGGCTTAGGCTTTGTACCAGAAGGTAAACAAACAGAACACAGTCCTACAATTCCACTATTAGAACATATTCTGTGAGATCAGGAGTTTCTCAGTCCTGGCTATCTGCAGCTCACTTGTGAAGAAGGAATATTAGGATGTAAAGAATAAGTAGATATTTTGTCCACTTGTACTATCAAACCTCCTCTTCCTATAAGATCTGTCTCTGTTCTGAAGACTTGATAAAAGAGTTTTAGCACTCCACATTTTTAGAACTTAGAATTTCTGTTTTGTGTTTGCATAGTAAGGGCTTTTATTTCACCTTTTTACAAGATTTTTAATTCACATATTCAGGGATGTCTACAACAGCTCATAATTCTTTTCAACTGCCTGTTTATTGTTATACTTAGTAGTTGAAAGTTGTCTCCTTATAACCTCCTTTGGGGTGCACAAAACAAAAGAAGATAGAGTCTAACACAGGTTTTAGAAGGAACATTACCTCTTCAGAGCCATCATTTGAACTCAATGCATCAACAGACGCACTTTGCGTATCATCATTTTTGTGTTTTTTACTGCATTCCTGAAACAAAACATAAAATGCGTGGATTATGCAAAGCCTGTTTACCATTCTGTAAGAACACTTTCCAGAACTGTTCACGTCATTAACTGCTGATAGAGTTATTTACAGTGTTTTGGAACACATGCAAGACCCTGTGTTCAACGTGCAATTGCTACGATGGAAATAATTTCGCAGGAATTCCCCTGCTTCATCGGTTTGAGGGTTCTGGGTGGTTTGTTAACCTGAGGAGCCGAGGGTGCTCCGTGTCCGCCGGGGACAGGCACAGCCACATCCCGGCGATAACGCGCCCGGGGTTCCCCCAGGAGGTGTCACGGTCGGGCCGCGGGTGAGGACGCGGAGCTCGGTGACCTTGAGGCCGGCGGCCAGCGCCGCTCCCCCCGCCGGAGCTCCCGGGCCGCCGGACGAGGCCGTCCCGGCCGGCTGCATCCCCTCATCTCCGAGACGGTGTCCCCGGCAAGCCGAGAGGGCAGGCAGGACCCAGCCGCCGCACTCACCTTTTTGGTGCAGTTCTCGCACTTCATTTGCGGCGCGGCCGGCGCAGCCCGGCCCTGGCGCGGCTGCCGCGCGGTCCTGGCCGCCGGGGCTGCGGGACAGGAGAGAGCGGACCGGGAGGTGAGACCCGCACGAGCAGCGCCCGCCGCCAGCCCGGCCCCCAATGCCCTCCCTCCCGGCCGCCCGTCCCCGCCGCCCTTTGTTGCCGCGCCCGCCCCGCCGGGCGGTCCCGGGGCGGCCCCGCCGCGCTCACGTGTCCCGCAATTCCCTCGCCCGGAATTACCCCGCAAAAGCCGCCAGCCCCCGGCGCTGCGGGCGGCACCGAGCGGCCTCGGAGGGGACGCCGGGCGGACAGCGCTGGCCGAGCCCCGCGGGGAAGGTGCCCCGGCAGCACAGCCCTGGCCCCGCACGGGGAGCGGAGCCCCCGCCGCCGCACCCCCGGCTCTTCAGAGCCCCCCGCACCGAGGTGACGGCAGAGCGGGCGGGCACGAGCCGCAGCTCATCAGCTGCACAGGGAAAAAAATAACGACCACCGAAATCTCCCCGAAAGCCCCAAGGCAGCCTATCCAGGGGGCAGCGGGGCGCAGCGCCGGTGCCGTACCTGCCGCCGGGGCTGTGTCTGTGGCCGCAGAGCGGGCGGGGCGGCACCGCCTCCTCCGCCACCTCCCCCGGCACGTCCCCGGCCGCGCCCGCCGGGCTCATTGCGGACCTGCGCCGCCGCACGTACGCGGAGGGACTCCCCCATCGCCATCCCCGTCCCAATCCCCATCCCGAGCGAGACCCCCGGGCTGCAGTGATCCGCCAGGGAGCTGCCCTCCGCGGCGGGGCTGTGCCCGAGCCTTCGCTGCTTCTCTGGAGCGTCCCTGCGTATTTTTTACAAGGCGCTTCGCCGTTATATCGTACAAAGGTATTTTTTTCCCCCCTCGATTTTTGTTTTTTTTCTCGATGGTTTTAAAGTGAAATGACACTCTGCGAGATACTAAACACAGCATCATCACCATTTTATTTGTCCAATATGCTGCGAGTTCCCATTTCTGTAACAACACAAGTGGTACCAGCGATGCTGTTCCCAGGCAGGAATCACAAATCCTCACGAACAGGATTATTAAACAGACATCAGCCTTCCACAGTCTCAAAGGCTCCGGAGTATTAATCAAGATGCTTGTGATTTCTTGTCTTTCTGAACCTCAGGTTGTAGGATTTAGATTTTGCTCTTTTTTTAACCCCCAGCCACATGAACACACACGTACAAGCAAACGCCTACGGCTACACAGAGAAGTTTTTAAAGTGCAAGATGACATTTTATAAATTAAACCACAGAACTTCCAAAAAACATGCGATTTCCTGCCTAAACTGCGACTTTTCTATAATACTGGGTAAATCCCCTCCTGTTACAGTGACCTCTAATGCTTTAAGCCACAGATGGGTTTTGAGCACAAGGGCTGGAGACAGGCACGGGTAGACGTTAGCCAAGGACACAACTTCAAACACTTGTTCCATTTAAAGGATACTAAAGATAACCCCAGAGAAAAATGTAATACCTTTTGTTTGTTTGTTTGTTTGTTTGTTTGTTTGTTTTTATTTGAAGACTATACATGAGTTATCACTGAGGTCAGAGAAATCAAGAATTCCTTAGCTTAACCATGATGAAAGCAAACAGAAATGTTTTCATACTGACCATTTAAAGAAAAGTAAGCTGATGCCACTTTACATACACCCTGGAAAAATATCACTAATCCTGGCTTGAGGTAAAAACTGTAATAGCTTTGGTAATAATTTTCTGTGCCTCTGTTCTCTTCCTTCAAAATGATCTCACACTTCATATTAGCATACTAGCCCAAGCTTTTTAAAAGCACCACAACCTCTCCTGAGCAATTCCTACATGACCTAAGAATTTGCATTTCCTACAGACTTGCTGAAATGGAGCATTATCTGACATCTTTCTTGCTCCTGTGGATGAGTATTTTCATACAAGAAAAGCTGTGCCAACCTCCCACCTTATTCCACCAGGATACAACAGCTATAGTTGCATTGACCAATAAGGTGATAGGATGGATGAAAAGTTCTAAATTAGAAATGTGTTGAGATTTGACTTAAAGGCACAGCTAAAATCATCCTGTTTCACACTCTGATTACACTTACATTTATTATCCAAAACTGAGACAGTGATTCTTCAAAAGACATGTCAGTTTTGGCTATTTCTGTAACTGCACAGATCATATTTAAAATATTTTTATTTCACAGAATCACAGAGTAGTTGATGGAATGGACCTTTGAAGGTCATCTAGTCCAACCCTGCCTTCCACTAGACCAGGTTGTTCCAAGCCATGTCCAGCCTGGCCTTGAATGTTTCCAGGGATGGGAATCTCTGGTCAACTAAGTTAGTCATCTGTTACAGGACTGGATTAAACACATTCTTCTGCACATCATCAAAGGGCAGAAGACTAAATTTCTCCCATATTTCTTGTATTCACAATGAAAAACAGAGAACTGCATAGAAATTGAAGCATTTTGCAGAAATATTGAGGACATCTTAGGTACATACTTTAAGTATCCCTATTTCATCCTTCATCTTAGGAATACTTGGACTGAATTAATTTCAATTTAAAAAGTCAAACAAAAAGAGCTAGAACTCATACAAACTGAGGAGTGTGCAAGGAATCTCTGTTTCAGTGCACAGCATAAGATTCTGTTTGTGAAATCATTAGATAATTAGATGTCTCATTTATTTTATTGCCAAGGGCACTTTCTACTTTTCTACTTTCTACTAATTATGGATGCCATTTGCCCACAGTGGATCTTTGATCAACCCTCACAGTAGGCCTGACAACCTGAGACAAGAAAGCACCATGCTGCTTAAATCTGCCCCAGGAAGGTAACAGTTACCACCTTTGCAGTGCTGCTTCCCAAAAACCTCACTCTCTAAAAGCTTTCCTACACCAGCAGTAGGTAGCACTTAAAGGTATCACTTGCTTTCATAGCCACTGTTGATGTATTTGGCCTGCCTGGCTCCATGTAACATTTATCCCTGCACCTGAAGCAGGGATTTACACCCTGAATGAAATGGAGAAATAAGAATTTCCCTGTGAAAACAGAGTGCTGCAAACAACTGCAAAATGTTACAGGCTTTGCATCAGTCCAGGGGGCAGTGCCAGCTGTAAATGCCTCCCTGCCACAGTTACAGCACATGCCACTCCACAGCTGTCAGAGTTGGGCAATAAATCTTGGCTACAGCTGGTAAACATGTATTCCATGAAATCTGTGCTCTGCAGGCTGCACACACACTGTTCCCATCCAGGTCAGGGGGCACCAGGGAGAGCTCGTTCTGTGGGATGAGCTCATTTCTAACAGGACTCGCAGCCAATTCTGTCCAGCCAAAGCATTTGGTGGCTGCTTCCAACCCAGCAGTCTGGAATTTATCCTGACATGTCAGTAAGATCACATGCTTATTGCATAGCTGAATTCCTAAGTTTAAGACCTTAGGGCAGGAAAAAAAAAATTATACGGAGTTAGAAAAGAATATTTAAGAAAATGGTCTGAAATAGGAAAAAGCACCAAAATTCCAGACAGGTCAAACTAATTAAAATAAAGGCCAGTTCTGTTCTAGCTGCATGTTCTTGGGTTTAGATCAATGACTTAAAAGTTACAAGTGTGTTTACTACACAAATAGAACATAAACACTTCCACAGAATCTATTTTTACACTGTTGAGGAAGAAGTCCACAAATAGTCAATCACATATTTCTGAATTGTTTATTTTGGAAAATAGTTTTTGTTTCTGCAGCAACGTGGTTTGGAATTCATGCTGTTGTTTAAGTCAAGGATCAGACTTTCAAAATGTTCCTTCTTCCTTTTTCTATTCACCTACTTCAAAGAGCTGGTGTAAGATCCCCAGATTTTAGAAAAAATGCTGTAAGAATCATTAATGGACAGCAGAAGCTTACAAGGATCCTTGTCATATTTGTTTTGATTGTGTGTGTATGTAAGTGATATTTCCCATGGTTGAAATTTTTTTCTCTGTAACTTCATAATTAAATTAAGTCATATCAGGTTATCCTAGTGTGACCTTTGAAGAACTGGAGAAGTAGAGAGTTGCTAATAATTTTGCAGTTAGTAACATAATAAAAAAATATGCTGTGTGGTTTATGCTGAGTGGAGGGGATAGATGATAATTTCTTGCTTATTTGTCTCTGCTCTAGACACAAGAAATCTTTTGTCTTGTATCACTCAAAACGGCTTAACATTTGGTTTCCAGAGAAACCAGTTGCTTATAAAAACTGATTGACAGCTAATTAGACATAAATTTCTCCCCAGAAGACTCAGTCAGCTGCTTGTTTGGGTTGAGCACACGTGATACTTATTACTTCCTATTTTTCATCCAAATCCAGCAGCTGGCACCTTGTGACTCACAAGCAGGCCAATTCATTCTTGCAGTTCCTCACTGCCTTTTCCCATTAACACACACAGAAACTGCACATCTCTTGGTATTTTCCAGTACTCACACTTAAATGTCTGTACCATGGATTCTGGGTTTTTTTTCCCCTATCTTCGCTCTAGATAAAACACTGATCAAAATCTCAGTTCAACAGAATAGTGTTGAGAACAGTGTCATGGATTAGCAAAGTCTGATTTTGTTCCAATCAAAAGTCAGCTTTTCTGATTGACAAGCAATTTATCCATTAGAAGACAAGCTGCGACTTTTGACGTAATGCTTAAAACTGCTGAGCGGGAGAGGAATTTCCGCTTTTCTCTCCAGGGTGGCAGACTGGAGAGGAAGATGCTGACCGGCCGGGCCAGGGTTCTGCTGCCTCCCGGGCTGGGCTCTGCTGCGGCCGGGGGCCGGGCTGAGCTGAGCCGAGCTGGGGCCCTGCAGCTGAGCTAAGATGACTCGAGACTAGCCTCGCTGCTCCCGGCCACTGAGCCGAACCGAGCCTCTGGGAGCTGCGGCCCGCAGAGAAGCACCCCGGCTGAGTTTCTGAGAGCTGCTGCCTGTGGGGCCCGGAGATGGCGGCGGCGGAAGAAAAGGAGAGAAGCCCATGTGAGGTGCTTCTCCGCCCTTCCCCCTTCTTCGAGCTGAAGAAACCGGCGCACTGTTCGGATATCTCAGTTTCCCGCCGCAGAGCCACGTGGGCAGCCCGGCAGCCCGAAAGGTTTAACTCTTTGTTGTCAGCAGATGGACTTTTCTAAACATCATCTTTTCTCCAGAAGAAGAACAAATATAGCGAATGAACCATAGAAGGACACAGCATGGAGCTGAAGTTAGTGAAGAAAGAGTGAAAAGGACTTTAAGGCAGAGGACGAGGAGTGGCCTAATTTTGGCTGGACATTTCTGGTAAACTATAGAGACTGAACTAGTTTTTTTTCCTGTAACATATAAATGCTTTTGGAGGGGATGTAAGGTTCTAGTTAAAAGTGATATGAAGCTTTTTGCTCCTAAGGAAAGAGGAGATATTTTTTTGAGTCTTGAGATGATTTTGGAAATAGAAGAAGAGAATCTTTGTGTCATACTAGAGGAGGCATCCTTAAACAGTACCCCAGTAAGCAAATATGGCCCATGTGCAGTGTTGAGAGAGCTGCTAATGGGTAGGATTTCACAGTTTGCAGGAGTTCCTTTCAAATCCTCGCAGATGTAGAGCATGGGATGTCTATATAGAACCCAGAGAGACTCCTTTCCTAAAGGAACTGATAAAAGGTTATTTTTAAAATGGTAAAACTGGCTAAAGTTGCAAGTCATGTCTTTTTATGTTGAGTGAAGAAAGGTAAAAAACTTAGAAAGAGAAGGATGTTTTAGAAGTTTCATTTGTTGTTGTTGTTGTTTTTTTCTCCCTATTTCTATCTCTTTAGTGTGTGTTAATAAACTATCTTTATAATGTAAAAAATAAGCCTGTTTTGCTTTTTATATTCTCCCAATCATAGAAAATATAATATGTGATAAAACCATCACAAACAGCTAAACAAACTTCTATAATCTCATGGCCCTGAGCAAACACTCCAGCATATATTTGTGTTCTGAAAAAAGCCAAAAATTGAGGATTTCATTCAGGAAGGACATTCCTGTGCAACTGATAGAGGACCAAATATCGTTTGTAGATGAAGTTACACACTGACTTACATAAAGGGAATTTAAGAAGTTAAGCTAAACTACAGGTGTCTGCATTCACCCATCCTGCCTGACATAAATAGTTGCTCTAATGGATTGAACAGGAACAGCTTTCCCATGTGAATGATGTTTGACTAAAACACAGAAGATTTTCCAAATGCAACCTATTTGTCCATAACAGGAAAATCACTCTGTGTTTCAAGTGAATGAGAAACCTTCCTCCCCAAATAACAGATTTTCAAACCCAAGCCTTCAGCTGATGTACAATTCACAAAACTCATGACATCAATGTTGGACCTGTAAGATTATCACTGATATTTCTGCTTTGCAAATATAAGTGACGTCCAGGTGTTAGAAAAAACAGGTTATTTGTTGGTGGAATCACCTCATTAAAGTCTAGGACTTGATGTGCTTTAATGATCTCAGACCTGGCAGAGGTTAACAAAGTCTGAGAAAAAAGGATGCCCACTGGCAGTGGACACAAAGAATACAGAATTTAGGGGCCATCTGGCAAGCACTCTCAAGACAAGGAAGAAATAATAAAGCCAACTCAGCAACTGTGCTGAAATCAGCTCCAGCTAGGTAAAAGGTAATTCTGGCAGGGGGAATCTGCGACCACTGACACAAGAAACCCATCTACAGGAGGGAAAGACTGAGCATGCAGACTTATTAGCATGAGTAGTGAATCATTAACCTATAAAAGACAGAATACTAATTAATAGGAGAACTATGTAACTTGTAACCAGTGAACACTAATGTCTTTGTTTGCTAAAATGTAAAAGTAGTTAAAAGCTTTGGTGTGCTTGATCTGTGGAAAGCTCCATCTTGCACCCTGTGCAGAATAAACAACGTCTCCTTCCTAAACTAGACTCTGTGTCTGTGTTTAGAGAGCTCCTAAAATCGGCAACACCTCTCTGCAGACATTCCAAACCCACCTGGACGCGTTTCTGTGTCGGCTGCTCAAGGTGTGCCAGCAAGGGCTGGACTGAGGGATCTCCAGAGGGTCCTTCCAACCCCAACCGTTCTGATTCTGCCACAGCCGAGCCACAGCACCAGCGCTTTTGTGGCAGTGGTGCCCCAAGTGCTGCCATCGAGAATCCAGAGGTTTCTGGCCTCCACAGGGGCTGCTCGAGCCTGGGGACAGCCCCCAGGGGAGCTCTGTTCCAGCGAGGGGCTCCTCTGCCCTCCCAGACCCCCTCATGCAAGGGGCCATGTCCACCTCACCCATCGCGGGTCGGTCCAACTGGATCGATCCACTATGGCTCTCCCATACAGCCAGCCTCACCCTACAGCAGTTCACTCCTCTCACCACGCGAGGTTTCTGCTCTTTCAAAGCACCGCTCAAGTAAAATAACGAAGGAACCATCGACACTCTTACTTCAGCAGCATCCGCGGGCTGAGGGGCCATGCTGTGTACTGGCAGCGCGCCGCCATCTTGGCTCGGCGCCGCCCTCATGGGAGAGGAAGGGAGGGTCGGGTCCCATCCCCTGCCCTCACCCAAAATGGCCGCAGGCGCGTCCGCCCAGCCCTGAGGCGGGACCGGCTCTGAGGGCGCGGGACGCGGAGGCGGCCACGGGTCCCTTTAGAACGCGGCTGGAGCCGAGGCAGGTAGCGCGGGCGCGGGGCTGGGGGAGGCTGAAGGGGGGCCTCTGGGTCCCCACGCGGGGATGAACAAAACCCGCGGGTTTGGGTGGGTTTTGGCAGGGCCGGTCCCTGGCTGGGAAGGGTCTTCCCCTCCCTGAGGGGACACCAGGCTGGGGGGGGGGGAGGGGCGGGAGCAGGTGCAGGGTTGGGAGGCAAAGAAAAATGAGCTCTGTAAAGAAAATTCACCTGATGTGTGGTCCTGACTGGATGGTTGGTGAAGATTTCAAGGTGTGCCTTCCAATGGCTTTTGCTGCCTCGCCCTCAACCGAGAGCTTGGAGGAAGCATGAGAATGTTATTTTGATGCTGGAGATCAGTTCAGTGTCAAACCAGACAAATTCAAGCATACAAATTTCAAATTTGGAATTTGAAATGAAAGAGCAGCACACCTTTTTCTCTGTAATCACAACATTGTTGTAGTAAAACTTTCGTATTTGCGTTAGGGCGCGTTTATGATTTATTTATTAAACATAACTTTAGAAGCTGCTTTGGTGCTTTTTATTCCAAGGTTCATCTCTTGCAAGTAACAGCCTGTGAGAGACAACGTGCTCATGTTGAGTGTCCAACATTAAACCAAAACTGGCATTTGCCTGCTTGAACTTCACTAAATTATTATGGGGGAGATATCAAAGTTTGCATTAATGGACTTGACTGATATGAGTGAGAATTATCTTCTAAGTAGGGTGTAATATTTTTTTAAATACAGCAAGATTTCTGCAGTGATCTCGATGGATTTTTATAACTTGTATTTGATAACAGGCAGGAGAAGTATTTTCCAGTATATTGAGAGCAACTCACAGGAGTCATTTGAAAATTAAAATTTGATGCTTGACATCCGGAGGAGATGGAGCGTTCTCTTATGCATAAGTGCTTTTGGCTCTTTCGGTTTCAGATGCTCTCAGATGTTGCTAAGAGATTAAAATCAAAGTCGTGGGTGTTTTTTGTTTAACTGAAAAGACCTGGCTAAATCTGCTCCCCTGGAGCTTTGTATCCAAACTACCAGAATTGCAGGAGTGTCTTCTTATATCCAAGAACAGCTGGATAACTAAAGGACTGAAAATGACATACTTGCCTTTTGTAAGAACTTGGATGTGCTCAGACCTGCTCTCTCCATGTTTTTTTTTTTCATGGGTATTCAAAACCTGATGAATGTTGACATTTTCTGGAAACCTGTTATCATGGGCAGCTAACAGCAGCTTAATGCCAGCCTCCTTGAACTGGTTCAGTGGGGCAGGCTGCCCAGGGAAGTGGTGGAGTCACCATCCCTGGAAGTGTTCAAAAAACGTGTAGATGAGGTGCTTAAGGACACGGTTTAGTGGTGGACTGGGCAGTGTTGGGTTAGTGGTTGGGCTTCGTGATCTCAAAGGCCTTTCTCACCCTAAATAACTCTGATTCTGTGCTGTAAAACAGTAAAAACAATCTGAAAATGCTGCATGGGATTAGCCAGCTCTTACTGGCTTTAATTGGTACCTGTCTTTTTAGTCTCTACTGTTTCTGCCTAGGCTGAAGGCATGGTTTTGTTGAGGACAGACAGACATACTTGTTAGAAGCTCCTGATTGTGTTGTTGAGGTTGCTTGGAAGATGGGAATGCCGTCTGTGGCATTATGGGATGCTGGTGGTGCTTGGCTGTTACCCTTCCTGGTGTCTCAGCAGGGATGAGACCTCATGTCAGAGGTGCAGAAGGCTGTCCTGCCCCAGCTCCCGGACTAACCCTTCACACAACCCTTTGAGTTCACAGGAAGAATGCTGTCAAAGAGATTTCCATTCCCCTTGCTGTTCTATCTCTTTGAAGGGCTGCATGAATTAGCAACAACATAGTTCCAGGTTCTTGTTTTTCACATTTTTTTCTTCTGGAATCTGATTATAATAGAGAGAGACTTACCCCAAAATGAGAACTTTCTTCCAAGTGTTCAGATTCCTGTTGCTGTTACTCAACTCTCCACATGACAGTTTTACTTTGTGGGGTTTTTTCAGTGTACATATTGCTCTTCCTGTCCAAAAAGACTGTGTTCTTACCCTGAAGTATCTTTTATAGTCTCGATTAAGACTTGGTAAATCCTGAAAAATGCTAGGAGGGGGAAATGGTGGAATTGTCAATGATTTAAAATTCTTACTTTTTTACCAGTGAGGTTTCATGAGTCAAACTGAGCTGTTGGGAGTTTCTTTTGAAGATGTACATGTTGGTTGAGAAACGCACAAATTCCCATCTTCATCTAAAGAGGTCACCTGGCATCCGATCCTGGTCTCTCTGTGTTGGTAAGACCACAGCATTCCTCAGCTTATTTCAGAGCTTGCTTTAAGGGAAGAGGGTCACTGAATGAACTCCTGAAAGAGCCCCTAGTGAAATGCCTGCCCTCCAGGTGTTCCAGAAGAGGAATCGTTGTGCTTTGAACTCTCCCTTTCTCATAGCCACTAAATGAGTCTGAAGCCTCAGCGTGGCAGTTTCACTGTGAGACTTTCAGTCTCATCTGGAGAACCTCAGAAGCTCATGGGTGGAATTCTAAGGGAGTCCTGAAAGATCAAGAACAGAAAGTTTATTATGTGCCATGCAGTGACAGAAATGTGAAGCTTCTGAAGGGCCTGTATAGTTAGATTGGAAAACATCTCCATTTTCAGGAGTGGAAAACTGCAGTGTGGCCATGCTGGGGTTGGATCATGTGTGTGGTTGGTGGTGAGCTCCTAAGGACACTGTATGAAATGGGAAGTCATACAGGATGTTCTGAAAGGCATCTTTATAAACACTACTGAATATGCAGGAAAAATAAACTTGTTAGGATTGTACTGAGAGAGCTGCAGGGGAAAATCTGGCATATCCTGCTTTCCAGCTGAGCAGATCCCACTGCAGTAACACCACGCTGTCATTGCTTTCAGGGATGTTGAGAAGATCTTTGCAGTTGCAGCAGTCTCTGAGGCATGGGGCACTCTTCAGGTGCTTCCTACTCCCTGAGGGAAAGGAAGCTGACAGTTTCTGACACAGCTTTACTGCTAAAGTTTTATTTTGGCTCCATAGAGCACTTAAAGGGGAAAATAACCATTGGTTAAGGTTTGTGTGAGCACTCCAAGTTGTACTGTGCTGAGAGAAAGTTTGGTGTCATGGTTAGATTGAGTCCCTCAGAGGTTCTGTTCCCACTTGTGTCACAACATTTTTATTTCTGACCCCAGTCCCTGTGGTTTTTATGCCTTTTCATAATGGAAGGTTTTTTAATACTGAGAGAAAAAAATGACTTGACTTTCATATAGTGATTTATGTTGCAATCACATTTGTCCTGTTTTTGAAAAGTGATGTTTTTCATCAGGGAATTTGAGATGTTTTTTTGAGCTGCTTATTTGTCCTAATTATGTCCTCTTTCCTCCTAGGAATAGCCTCCATAGGTTTGGCTGCTGCTTATTATAGTGCAGGTAATGGCCTATCACTTTTTTGGAAGAACTGTTTTTACCTTGATCAGTTTTTCATGCTGATGACTCATCTGCAGCTTCTGTCTGGCCCTTCAAAGGCAGTGGAGGTTCCTCCCCCACTCTGTGGTGTGACTATTAAAACCAATAATAAATGTTGCCTCCATGACTTACTGTGCTTTAATGCTCTATTTCTTACTCAGCTTCCTTTTCCGTTTGCAGGTATTTTTAATAGTGATGTTGGTACTCTGTGGTACTTTGTACTTTCAATGTTTTATGAATGTGATTAGCTGGTCCTCACAGCTCTCCTGGGAAGACATGTAATGATTATTTGACACCATAATGAAATGATTACTTTGCCTTTGACGGAAGTTCTCTGTTTCTCTGGAAACTGTCAAATCATCACTAGCAGAGATTACTCATCCAAGCACCTTCAGAGGTCAGACAGCTCCTGCTGCTTCCTCCCCCTGCAGTACAGCAGACTGCAGCAAACACCAGCTGTCTTTCCATCGATGGGATTTATCCTGGAAGCTGCCCTGTGGTTCTTGTGCTGCATCCTGTTAACATCAAATGTTCAAACTTAATACTGTGTAGGAATGTGCTACCAATATAACCCACGTATTTTTTATTTAAGGAGCAAAATGCAATGAAAGCTGCTTGAGCCACCAGCTAAATCAGCCTTTTTTTTTAAGATGTTCCAACAAAGTTTTCTGAAACCTCAGCACAGTTCTACTGTGCCTTCAGTTAAAAGCCTGAGTGAGCAAATTGTTCAGGCTGTGACATGTAAACATTTCCAGAAATGAAGTGCAAATGTTTGTTTGCTAAGAGGACCAACTGCTTCCTTTTATGCAGAAACATGTTTGCTTTATTGAATTTTCATTGTCCTTATCCTTGTCCTCTGCAGCACAAATATTTGGGGTTTGACAGCAGGTTGGCAGTTTTGTGGATGCCTTTTAAGATGTCTTTATTTGTAGAGAAGAAAAAAATGGGATGTTACAACCTTGCCAATAATACATATGCTTATAATTCTGCATGATTTGAAGCCCAGCATGAATGAAGTCTCTGAAAAGTGTGAAGACTCTGTATTTTCATCCTGGGAATGAGCTGTAAAATAGCTTGTGGTACAGCTAAAGGCAAAAATGTTCCATCAGAGAAACCTTTCCTCCTTTTGTTGCTTTTAAAGGAAGCATGTTGCCTTCAGGATTGTTTGAATACCAAAGAAGGGGGGGAAAAAAGCTAAATTTGTGCATTTTTTGCATTGTTCAGACAGCTTGGCATGGAAGCTCTTCTACATGGCTGGGTGTTTCTTTGTGGCAGCCCAGAATCTGGAGCAGTGGGAGGTAAGATGCTGAACTCAGGAAATGAGGGTCTGTGAGTAGGAAGCAGTTGGCAGATGCTGATTCCAGCAGCCCCACGCACTCGCTCAGTCCAAACAGACAAGTGATGCTTTTGGCTTTGAGGAAACCCTCTGGGTTGCTATACTGGGACTAGAATTAGGGCAATAATTCTTTGACTACACAAGCATGGAAATGTGAAGCTAAACATATGGGTATTTTTAAGGGGAGACTTGGCCCAAGATGTTCTCTCTTATATAAAAGAAGTAGAATGACAAAGACATTCAGCTGGACAACATGATTTTTAACTTAGCCTTCAAGCTAATAACAGAGCAACCACTAAATAAGGGAGCTCTAACCTTCCAGACTGCTCAGCTTTTTTCCTCTGGGAAAAGCTGGTTTAGAATTGTGTGGATGTTGATTTGAGAGTAATAAGCCACCTTGTCACCCTGCTGACCTGAGTTGTATTAGAATGAGCAACTCACCTAAAGAGAATGAGATTCTCTTTTCATTGACTGTCAGGGATATTTGAAGTCTGTGTAATCCTGGCCCACAGAGCACAGCACTGGAATGTCAAATTCACCAGAAGTGAAAATTAGAGGAGTTACAAGTTAGTGTTCAAATTTGATTCCAGGCAAAGTTTTTATTACATGAGGAATGTGGCAAGGGGGACAATGAACCCACTTTTAACTCCCTTCTAGAAGTCACACAAGAGATAGGGTAAAGTTTCTGTTAAAACCAAGAGCAAGATTGTGATTTTCACCGTCTAGTTAATAGAGGAATGTCTCTAAACTAGCTCTTTACCAAGATTATTTTCCCATAGAACTATTTTTATTTTACTTTGAAGCATAGCTAGTGATGGTGTTTTCAAGAAAATCTTAATTTTTATTTTTCAATTTTACAGGAAGCTGTATTTGATAAGAATAAGGGAACAATCTGCCTAAAAACATTCAATCTCTACAAAAAAATACTGACCTTGTCAAAAGGAGGCAATGAACAAGGTGAGAAAGCAACATCTGTGGTGAGCAGCAGAAGAGATGGATATGTGCCCATTTAACAGCTTCTCTGGAGTTCTGTACTCAAATTAAGTCACATCTGTTTCCAGATCTGCTTTGTTCCCAGGCAGCAGATGTAACAATCTGCCTCTCTGGGCCCAAGTGCTTTTTCTCATTGTGCTGAATGCATCTTATTAATTATTTTAATCCAAGGTAATCAGGCCTACACATTGCTTTCCATAATAATCCTAGCCATTCCTTTGGGATGTTAATGTGTTTACCTTGCCCTTGGCTAGCCTGCTGCTTAGCCGGGACTGGTGGAAAGACTTCAGTTTTAGATCCAGAAGCTGAGATTCCTGTAATCTCATCTGTTTTGGGGAGCAAGCAAATACTTAGATACCATATGCAAGCAGGCATGTTACATCCTGCAGATATAGAATATGCATTTAAAGCAGCCTGTTCAGGAGGCTCAGTTTAATGCAGGATCTGATGTCCTTTGGGCTTCCTCTTGGATTAACAGAAGTTGCAGTATAGTCTGTGACTTGTTTGAGGCACGGTGAGTTGGTAGTTCTGTTGCAAAAGTGGGATCTTCTTCCATGTCAGAGTTTTTGTTCTACTCCCTGATGTAAATAGAACCAAATCTCAATAAGCTCTTAAGAGTGGCCAAATTTGGAATGACCTTAAGCTGAATTGGTTTTTAAAGAGTTCGTATTCAAGATGGAAGATAAAAGATGTGGAGAGAAGGATGTTTAATGTTTCTGAATTTTCCTTTAGGATACACATTTACAGTGGAGAGCTGAGGATATCTCTTCCTCTTTGATAATAGCTGGTTTAGGTACCATTCGTGTGAGGATGCAGAGATCAGCAGGGGCTCTGAGTAGTTAAATATTTCAATATTTGTTCAATTTCAGTAAACTGAACACCTGTTTGCCTATTCCATACAGAAAAATAGTTAAAACTGCTGTTAAATCAAGTGGGAGACATAAGTAATAACAGGTTGCTCCCCAGTGCCTGGCTGGCTGTGTGTTTTTCCATGCTACAATGTGCTGCAGTCACACCCTGTGCATGTTTCTTTTGCCTGAGCAGCTCAGCAGCTGTTTGCCACACACCTAGTTGTGTGGTTCCCAAGAGCAGGGTCCCTGTCACCCTGTCAGCAATGGCAGTGCTGAGGGTGTGCAGTGATGCTGACAGCTGCCTTGTTGTGCCTCTTTGCAGTGGTGGCCGTGCTGAACGAGATCCGCGATGTGAACGTGGAGGAGGAGACCGTGCGCTACTTCGGGAAGGGTTACCTGGTCGTGCTGCGCTTTGTCACTGGGTTCTCACACCCGCTCACCCAGAGTGCCGTGTTGGGCTGCAGAAGGTGCAGTGTGGGCTTTTTAAAATGGCAGTCTGTGAGGTGGGAAGTGCCAATTGTGTGGGTCAGTAATTGCTAACTGTTGTAACTAAGCTCAATTTTCTGACTTGCTGTTATGACCTTGTATTATTCAGTTTAAACTTAAACCCAACTATGTTTTCATTTACAGACCTTTGGGTAACACCAGCAATCTGGATCACGTTTAGATACCTAAGATCCCTTTAGTGTGGCACATGTCTGCTGGAGTTGTCTTCCTCAGCTCTGAAATGGCAGAGGGGATTAATTTTACTTTGCAAACATTTGGTGTATTACTTAACAAAAAAATTATCTTAAGCATTGATAATAAGGAACCTTGCAGCAGGAACTGGGGAGAGGACTGATGTGGCTTGGTGTGGCATGCTGTCAGCCATACCCTCTATGCCCGTATGACTTTACCTGGAGGCAGTTATTCTCAGGAATTAGCATGCCTGCTCTTGTCTTGTCAGCACCACAGTTCCACTAACTCTTCCATTGTTTCTTCTTTTCCACAGTGATGTGGAAGCAGTTGCCAAACTCATTACGAGTTTTCTGGAACTGGACAGAGTAGAGACCCCACAGGATTTCTCCCAGAGCAGCGAAACAGAGGCAAGTGATGCAGATGAGCCACAGGCTAAATACTGATAGTCATTGTGAACTGAAGCAAACAGAGGCTTTCACACATCTGGAAAATACTCTGATTGTTCTTCAGAAAAAGAAATCCCTCACAACCTTGACCTGGGCATTTCTCAACGTTTGCATTTACAATGGGTGGAATCTGTCTTAGGGCACATTGTTTAGTGCTAAATTGCTTCAAGACCCTGCATGTGGACACTGCTGGCTTTTGAGCTTTGTCAGCTCATCAGACTTGTCTAGGAATTGTTATTTATTAATGAATTGGTTTGAAATAATTGCTTTTCCATTAATGAAGTGAAGATACAGATGTGAACTTCTGCTTACTGCAAACATTTGCTGCAGGTACAGTATATGCAATGTAGAAGAGTTGCATTTGTAACTCATAACACAATGCTTTGAAGTTTCCCTTTTAATATATGCAATTAGGAGATGCAGAGTAGTGGCACTTTTATGTTCTCTACTACTGACTTGCCATTGGATATCTGTGGAAATTAAAGTCTGAGTGCCTCTCTTGGAATTCTAAACATCAGGTTGATCAACCTGTAACGGTGTCTTAATTTATCTCAGACTCACCAAGGAGCCATAAATAGCAAAGGAGAAATAATCATGATGAAACATCTTTGGGATGTTCTACCTTAATCCTGTTCTGCTGTAACTTCTGGGCAGGACAGAACAATCTTTTTCTAGACCTCAATGTTTACTATTTAAACTGTGTGTTTAGAAAGGAAGCAGGGACATGTAACTTTAGGTAGGGAAAAGACTGATGTCAAACAAGGTGGTAGCCTGGAGTTGTTGAGTATTTCCTCACTTGAAATGATACCGAAGTGCTAAATAATAACTTTTTTAAGGTAGCTGGCATAGACTAAATGTTTGACTTGTACCTGTGTTTTACTCCAGGTGTGTGGTGTCCTCTCTTCTGACCAATGGTTTCACAAATAGTTAAAATGTAAATTTTTTCAAGGTATTTCTGAAGTAAAAGCTACCTCTGTTAGTCAACATATTCTGTCTAAAACTAGAACTCCATCATGCTTACATTAAACACGTCAGTACAAGAAAAAATTGTAAAAAGCTGCAAGTTCCTTCAGCATGCTACAGCTGCTTGTACTGAAGTTCACTAGGTTTTATTTAGGAATCTTATGGTTTTTAGATCTGATTTAGAAGATATTTACACAGTTACATCTAGGAGATCTGAACAGGGTACGAGGTAACTGTGTCTTCTGCTTTCACGGTTGGCCAGCAGCAAATGTCTCCTGGCAGCAGTTTCTGCAGGATTTAAAAGAGTCTGTGTTGTTGTTTCCAATCACTCTACCTCTACAGAGAAAAGGCTCTGAAAAGTTTTTGGTAGAAACTCCATCCTGTTGTGCGTTCCAGTTTGGTCTGAAGCTGAGCACCTGCTCATCAAAGAGCCATTTCAGCCATTCAGACCTAGGATGTGAGCAGAGAGAGAGAGGCTGGTGCTGTCACTGGAAGGTTCTCACACTGCAGCAGGGATGTGGCTGTTGATGTAGCTTGCTTGCGGCACAGAACTCAGTCTGTTTTCTTTAAATAAGATAAAAAACTTGTAATCCCATCAGGTATCAGTACAGACCTCTGCCAATACGTGCTCCTGAAAGTCCTCTGAGTTGTTGGGGTAATCATGGGGCTCTCAATGCCACACCACTGGAACTGGGAAGCTGCTGTGTATGAATGTGGGAAAATTAGGTTGCAGGCAATTAGCTAAATTTGCCTTTATTCTGAAGCACAGCTGTAAGCTAAGTATAATCATCAAACCTGTTTAAAAGTATTGCAGGGTGTAACATTTTGTAGAGTTCCTCATTTAAATCCACTGTAATGTATACCCCAGGTGATGCTCATTTTAGAGAGAGAAGAATGAGATTGGGGATTTGCAGAATTCTTTTTTTCCCCCACAGTGTAAAATGAGAATGGTGAGTGTTCTAAGGACTTCCAGTAGGAAGTACTGTCCTAGAGTATGTAATGGTACAATGTGGGCACAAGGGCTCGGCCTGTGGTAGCTGCTGCTTTGTATCACAGATATTCAGAGGGCATTCGTGGTGTGCACTGCAGTTACTCTGAGCCCATGGAGAGCACCATGGATAAAACAGACAAAATTACCTGCCTTAAATCTTAGCTCTACTGGCTTTCATTTGTATTCCCATGAGAGCTGACATTCCATGGAAGATATAAACCTGCTGTAGTTCTCCAGTTAAAAATCAGCTTTTGAGAGGTACGTCCGTTGGTGTGACCCTGCACTGCACCCTGTGTCCTGCTTCTGCTGAGCTGTAGTGCATCCAGCTTGCTTTGCATTCATGGTGTTAGTCATGTCTATACTTACAGACTATGCAATATCTTATACAAAGACTAAAACAAAGGAAAATCCAGAATCTATAGGAAGGGCAATGACCTATAGTAAGGTACAATGTAACTTGAAATACATCCCGTGGAGTCACTTGCATGTTGGGCTGATGTTAGTCATCACCTCTTTAGAGGTGTTTTCCAGTATTCTCACTCATTATCCTGCTGTGTTAAGCAGGAGAGGGATGGCTGCTGCCATGCACTGTGTGTCTAGGAGGAGTATTTTGACTCCTCAGCCTTTCCCTTGGAGCAGCTGGTGCCATCTTCTCTTGTGCCATTTCCATTTTGCATTTGGCAGCTGTCACTGTACCAACAAGTCCAGTTGCAGTGGGAACCTGTGTTCTGTAGTCTGAGCTCACAGAATGGGGCCCTGGGGACACTGTGCCAGGCTGGGGGTGCTGCCTGTGGGGATGTGTCAGGCACTGCTGGCTGATCCACCCAGGAGCTTCCTGTGGCACTGATCTATCTGAGCCTCTGAGCTTGGCAATGGGACACTGCACCAATGTTAGCACAGGCTCATGGGATTTTCTCTTGTATTTCTCTTGATCCACATGTGGAGCTTCTTGCTCTCAAAACCTTTATCATTTGTAGTTGGAAGACATGGCCAGATGCAATGCAGGTACTGTGTGCATGTACAATGAACTTGCAATTGCTGTTCACATGGATTTGGTTATGGCAGTGTCTGTGCACTAATCAGCAATGGGATCAGCTTGAAGAACTGTGGAAAGCAGGTGCAACTCAGGATAGGTTCCATTATTCCCTCTTTGGACAAGTCCTCTCTCATCCTCTTTTTCTGCCACTTGTCACCATTCTGCTGAAGGCTTTCCTGGATGGTTTTCCTCACTTCTCTTGGGCCCAGTGAACAGAGCCTTACATGTGCCTGGTGTAAAGTGACTTGGACTCGAAGGAATCATGTGAAAGACTAGTTTTGGTTAGGAAATTAGGTACTCCTAGAAGATTGTTACAGATGTAGTCATTAACTTTTGCATCTCAGGCTATTTAGAGACTTGTGCCTGGACAGCTGTAGTTTGCATGACATAAATGATTTAAAAACCTGCATATCAGACCTTAGGTTACATCTAACACTCTGACCCCTAAAACCAAGCCCTTTTGTCATGTCCTTTACTATAACTGTGTGGCAAGTGTCACTTAGCAGATGCTTCAGTTCATGCTTGAGCAGCACAGTGGCAGTTCCTTGCATGGCTGTGGTGGGATGGCATTGGGGCTGTGGCTGCTGCAGTGAGCAAAAGCCAGAGTGCATCTGTGCAGAGGGAGAGCCCTGCTCTGTGTAAGGTGTAATCTCATATTCCAGTACTTCACAATGAAACATTCCATACCTGGCATCAATTGTGCAAGTCTCAAAGAAAACCCAAATATTTATAGTTGAGCTCTGACTCTTGGGCTGTATTTATGAAGTTACACAGATACCAGAACCTCAATTAGCTCACATAATAAATAAAGAGTGCTAGTTCTGACAGTGCTGTAGGTGGCTGGGAGGCAAAAATACTGCTGAAAAATGTTTAGAAATTGCCTTTCTTTTAAACTTTAAAATTGCAAGTAGAATTTCAGCAAGGCCTTGTTGTGTTGTCTTTTTTTAAAAAAAATTCATTGATAAAATCAACTTTGATAACTTGTTTTGCGTTGCTGTAGTATTTTGTATTGTTTATAATTAAAGTAATTAAAATATTAATGGCTGTCTCATTTATTACTGGGAACAGATCTACTGAAGCAGTTAATGAGGGAGAGGACAGAGTAGAAGAAACCCAAATACTTGCTTAGAAGTGACTCTGTTGACACTGTTGCAGCAGTCCAACTTTTAATTCCATGTAAGCTGATAGATCCAACTCTCTATTGGTGAATATTTCCATTTTCCCTCCTTTAAACCAAACCAACATGCTACACACACAAAAAAGCAGCACCCTTCTACAAACACTTTCAGTCTCAAAGGTTTTATTCAAGTAAAATAAATTAAGATCTTGTTTAGTTCAAGCTATGTGACAGGTGTACATAGCAATTGGTTCTTTTTAGATAAAGATCTGCATGTGAACTTAGCTACTGAGACTCTGATTGAGTCAGTGGAAGCTTGTCTTATGCTGTAGTTTTACTTTCTATATATCAAGATTTGTTCCAAGAAAATTTCAATATCGGTGCTTCCAAAAAAATATTTAAAGAAAGGAATAAATGAAGCACGAAAATAAATATTTTGAATATTCATGGTGGAATAACATACTTAACTACCATACTTCTGAATTATTTCCCTTTTGATGATTATCTCAATTCTCCACTGAAGTCCCCAAAATATATTTCTATACATTATGACAAGTTTGACATTGAAGCAGAACAAACCAGCATTTTTTCCTTATATTTAGTAGCTTTAGTCACAGCTCAAATTGGGACAAAGCTGCAAAGTGCAGGTTGCAGTTAGAGGTTTTACACAGCTAAACAGTGAGTGGGGTGGTGCTTTTCTGTGGGGATGAGGCTAGGCTGAGCTTAGGTGGTGCTCTGGCAGCAAGTGAAGCAGCCCAGGGTGTTCAGGCAGCTTTCCCTCCAAGCCCGGGTGTCACTGCCTCAGGAGCTCCCTCTTGCCACAACTCAGAGCACAGCTGACAGGTGAAGGAGTTCCAGTACAGAACATAATGACCCAAATGGTTTTAAAGCATCCTAAATATTAGGGTAGAACTTTCCCAGGTCATTGTTATATAGGAGTATATGTAGGAGTCTGTTGCTACAAATCCTGAATTTGGAAGAAACTGGGTTTTTCTCCTGCCATGTAGGAGAGTGAGCTGTGACTCACTCGTGCATTCTGTTCTGCAAGGGGAGCAAACCTGACTTACAGACAGGTGAATTAAAGACAGGAAAATTGAGTTGAAGTGTTTTATGCTTATAAGTTCCTTCATGCCTTCAGGTCACTTTTGTTTAACCACAGTTCATTCTTCACCTCTCAAGATGACAAACTCCAGCTCAAGGACTAGTTGCTGATTTTCACTGGCCATGTTTTCCCAGGAATGAGTCAGACTAATTGAAATGCCCCTAATTTTGTGCTTTTATTGCTTCATCTAAATCATCCACCACTTGCTGCAGCTTCTGTAGGCTGGGGTGAACATTCTCCTCCATCCATTCATCTATAGCACACCTGTGGAAAACTTGCTCCATGGCTGCTTGGAGGTCTTGCACCACAGCATTCCACTTGGAGAGGAGACTGAGCAGAAATGAGAAGGAAGAAACAATGACATCTGCAGGTGAGCTCTGCCTCAGGGGAGGGTTGGCTTACTTGCCTTTGGAAGGGAGCACTGTCCTTAAAACCACTTTACAGGAAAAAAAGCATCTATTACAAGAGCCCAAAGGACTTGATTTTGTTCAGATGGAAAAAGCTTGATGCTGTTCCTGTTTTAAGTTCCATTAATCTTGGCACTTTTCTCATGTAAAGACTTTTAAAGTACCAAAATGTGAGCTTGAAAAAAAAAATTACACATTTTAAGTGTAACTGAAACCCACTATGAGATTTGTTGGGAATTTAATTCTGGGTTCCATCAGAAAGAGTAGATGAGGTTGGATATTTACCTTATCACAGAAAAAAAAAAATAAATGAACCTTTTAGCATGAATTGGCAAAATGTCTAGGACAAGTTCTGAAAAGCCCATGGTGACAGGGAGCAGGGGGAAGGGCCTGGCTTTATTGTTATTCCAAGCCCTCCCTGGAATCTGGCCCAGGGTGAGCTCCTCCACCAAGGCCAACCACTGCTTAAGGTGCCGCAGGGCTGTGCAGGAGTAACAAGGGAGAGGCTTTTGGAGACCAATTTTGTACTTGTTCTCAAAGAATTCATTCAACAGAAGGCAAAGATAAAATTAGAATCATAGAATGGTTTGGGTTGGAAGGGAACTTTGAAGACCATCTAGTTCCAACCCAAACATGTATAAAAACATATTATGGATACTTTGTCTGATTCCCATTGATGTTTCAGAGATAATTATGGAAAGAGGTAAGGGCTCACAACTCTCTGTATCTGAGTGCCCAAAATATATCAGACTTTATTCCCCCTGTAATGCAAAGCAAGTGGTGTTACCTGACTGCATCTGGCTGGAAGTGGTGCATTATGATAGGATGAATAATCTTCCTTTTCCTGTGGTAAGGGCTGAACCAGCCTGTGACATACCTGAAAATGGATGTTGGTGGGAGCAGTGATGAAACAGCAGCAACATCTGTTTGTCACTGCCAGGGAGGTGGGGAAGGCTTTAGCTGAACTCCTGCACAGAGATGATGCTCAAGGACTAAGTTTATTTCAGTCTATAGATCTTTGGAATCAGCTTGTGAAAGTGTTCCAGGCAGATGATCACCTCATCATCTGCTGCAGAATAAGATTAATTTCAAGCTCCTTTCTTTTGTAACTGCACTATTGAAGTTTTTCATTTTTTCTTGCAATTAAGGAAAGAACTAGATGCTTCAAATAAGGCGGCATATAGTATTTAGGAAATTTGCTAAAATATTTTAAATTTTAATCTAAATGTTATGTTCTGCTGAGGTGTCAGTGACACCTGAAATGCAGAGCTTGATATTTAAATCACTTTTCTGGAGCTGTGCCCCACTTTGAGATGATACAGCTCCAACACTCCTGCAGCCAGGCAGAGAATCAATAGAAACCTCATTACCTGTTCCTTTCGAGAAGTTCATCCACTGATGACTTGAGGTAGAAACTCACTTGTGTCACAAGTGTGAGGATATTGCTCCCAGGAAAGGTCCCCAGACTTGTGCTGTCCAAAGAGGATCTGTTAGTTTCTGAACTTACCACACAAGGAGAAGCACCTGAATTCTGCAGCTGGAATTTTACCTCATGAAAGTATCAATTTCCAAGTTAGACATTCCCAGGAGCTTTTCCACATTTTCTTTAACCTTTTCAGAATAGCCACCTGGCAGAAGACAGTGGAAATGAGTAAAGGAGCCTAAGGAACCAAAATGCTCATACAAAGGGGTTTTCTGGAGTATTCTGCCTTGGCTTAGTAGTTCCCCTTTGGTGAAGAATTTTTTAAAAGGTAAAATGAAAATAAAAGGAAAAAACACTTGTGCATGGGAGGAGGAGCTCCTTGTCTTTCACACAGTTGTCTTGTATAAGGTGAGCACTTCCTACCTCTGAGCTTTCTGTTCAGGGTGCTGAATATTTCTAGTGCCTTAATTAAAAAATCAGTGTTTATTTTGAAAATAAGAAAATAAAAAAAATTCTGTTGGCAACTGCCTGTAAAGAAAGCAGAAACTACAGGAGGTGTTTTACCAGTATCCTCCCTAGATCCACTTAAAAAAAACAAAACAATTAGTTAAAACAACTTTTACACATGAGCACGTTCTAAATCTAAACTAAATTAGTCTCGTTTATATATCACTATTGTTTCAAATCAGTTTGAAAAGCAATTCTGCATCTTGAATTTGTTTTTTAATATAAGCATGGAATTTTTAACCATTTGTGTGTTAGATCACAATAAATGAAGAGGATACAATGGCTATTTTTAAATACTTAGGCCAAGAGTCTTCTCTGCTCCCATAGTGCAAATTGTAATTTATTCATAATTCAGGCCATGATCAATTCAGCAAACAACCTCAAAATATAACAAACAAGCCTGTGCCCATCTCAGGGCAAGGTCACTTCACTCCTGTGATAGGCATTATATAAGAGAGAACAGAATTGTCATTGTACCATTCTTTAGTGCCTGCAGACACACGGCCAGTGATGGAATTGCCACAGGGAGAAGCTCACACAAAACAGAGAAGTGATCATATCTACGTGAGAAAACATCTGTTAATTACACTTTTTACTCTTAGAGCAGACTAAACAAGCAGGAAATTTTAATATTTCAATCACTAAAATTCAAAGAGCTTCAGAAACATCAGTTTCTATCTCAGAGAAGAGATCACTTATCTCTGAAATGTGAAGTATTCCTGTTTTACTAGTAAGAATAGATAAAAACCAAATTCTCTTCTCAAGGCAAATTAGGGTCAGAAAGTGGACATCAGCTGTCTGGCATTCCCTAAGATCTCCTGACTGCATAGAAATGTTTTACTTCTTCATTACATTGACAAATTCTCATCTCTTATGTGATTTCATTGTGTTTGAGTTCCTGTCAGACATTCAGATAGACACACCATGCATGAACTGCTCTTGTCTGAGCAGTTCAAGGTGGCACAAAATCCATTCAAGCCTTCCAACCCAATCTGCTGGTGGTGGTGTCCCCAAAGCCATTGTTCCTGCTGCTTAGTGCTGCACAGCTAACAACTCTGAAATCCACCTTCACAGTCAGGGGGTGAGGCCCAGCAGTGACAGACAGGAAGATTTGCAGAGTTGCAAAGTTCCCTTCTAAATCCCCAGCTTCCCTGCACCTCTTAGGGAGCTTTTGGGTGGGAATTTGCTGATCTGTGAGCCTTGGAACTACACAAAAGGCTGTTCCTCACCTCTGCCAGCCGGTCAGCGCGATACCTTCCAGGACATCAGCAGGGCTCCTGCTGGCCACCTGCAGCCACTCCAGCTGGTTCCTGAGGTGGTGCCCAATCAGTGTTAGAGACTGATTCACTCCCGTGGCTCCCTTGAAGGCACTTGCAAACCACACCTTGGAGAAGCCACACCTGTGGTATTTCTCTATGAGCTGCACTGCAGTGAAACACAAAGGGACACACACAGGATGAGCTTTCTCCAGTTTCAGCCCCAACTGCAACGCTGCAGTGAAGGGGAACACAGCTCCAGATCCAACAGGCTGCTGAGACTTTTCCTGTCAGGCTTGGAGCATCAGCAAGGATGGGGTATTTGACACCCTCTCTAAGCAGCCTTTTGAGAGGATGTCCTCCTATTTTTATGTGCCACTTACTGTATTCCACTCCCTTGTATTGCTACCATGCTAAGAGCTGTGAGATTGTAACAGTCATGCACAACATCTGACAGCTGATTGTTCTTGCAACAAAGAATTTTCTTCATGAATGTTAGATGCCTGGCTGGAACCCTCTGAATTCTATAGATTTATGAAGCCCTGAAGCTTCTTTTGCAGAGCTGCTCAGTACAGAGTTATGTGCTCCTACAGGTGTTAATGCAAGGAGAGTTAATGTAACAGTGTTTGTAAAAAACCTCTGAATCTCCTATCAGTGATTCCATAGCTCTGCTGAAAAAAAAACTAAGCAGCCTACAGTGCAAGTCATTCATAGGGGAAACATAAATAGAAAAAGAAGTAATAGCAACTATGATGTGAAATCAAACAAGAGCTGCCTTTAAGCTATTAAAGCAATAAAAATTCAACAAAACCAGAATGTTTTGGTGTCCAGCTAAGGTAAGTTTTAATGCTAGAATTTTGCTTTGGCTATTTTGCTTCTACACAGCTCAGCAGAGAAGTACAAACCTTTGCTCTCCACGTCGATATCTGCTGCATAGTCCCAGATCATTGGCTGCACCAGCTGTGGGACCCCAGACTCTGAAAGGAACAGAGTTCTTCTAAATCATGGAAAACAGCTGGGTAAATGAGAACTCAGTACAGGTTACTGGGGCAGCAGCATGTGACTACAACTATGGTTTGTCACTGGGCATTTTCAGCCTGGCCAGGACTTGGCACATGCCCAGGGGCACTGTGCTCAGGCATTGTGAAACCATTAATATGGAGGAGCAGTGACAATTTATCAGAGATCCCATTTGTCCCAAGCCCACCTCATTCTCAGCTCCTTGGGATCAGGTACTGCAAAGGGCAGCCATGAACATCAGAAGGTGCTGAGAGGCAAAGAGATTTAGACTTGGACCACAGATGTTAATAGGTTGTTGTTTTAATGTATAAAGAAAGTAGAATTGATGGCAGCCACTGCAGGGTGAGTGTTTTGTGATGGAAAACCAGAGTGTTCAGACTGCCCCACACTCTGTGACAGCCAAGGACTGAGTGCTTCTGTTCTCCTATCAAACAGACCACACCTCAACTCTTGCCAGATTTGTTGTTTTCATTACATTCAGCTGCTAGCCAATCTGTTCTATCTGTCTGTGTAAACCTGCCTTACCCCATGGCTGGTCACACACCTGCCAGTGTTTCCTCACTCATCCCCCTGAGCATGTCGTCCCACACAATGGGTGTCACCATGGGGTAAGACGAGGCCAAACAAGTGGCAACTGCTTTTATGTGGGACAAGCAGAGCTTCTCTGGAGTGTTGTCTTGCTGCTGCAGCCACTGCTTTGACTCCTCTCCTTCGCCAAGGTAGTAGACCTGAAACACCAAGCAAATCATCCTGACTTCTTATATAGAAATAGAGAAAGTGAGGTAGATAAAATGAGGTTCCTGTTTTGGGGAAGATCATCCAAATGTGAGTCTAGAAGCAACCTGGGGCCATATCCAAGGGTGGCCTAGCATACTTGGTCCCATGCAGAGAGAGAATTAAAATTTGCTGGGTTTAGAGCAGGTTTTATTTATTCTACTTAAATAGTATTCTGCTTTATAAAAGCCTACTCCCTGTCTAACCTTCCCACCAGTTTCAACACAACAGGGTACAAAATGCTAAACTATTATCTGTACAGTTAAGTGGTCATAATGAATTCCAGGGATCTGTGTGGCATCAGAATGGTTTTAAGAAACTATGAGAAAGACAAGCTTGAGTTTTCTTCTCAAGGAGATGAATACCAAGGTAAAAAACCCAACACTTCCAACCAGAGAAGGGTTTGCTTTGAGTAACTTGACCAGAACAATGAGCCAACATCTTACACCAAACTTACAGGATTCTTAATGAACAGCTCTAATTAATATCTCACTTCAAACACTCACTTGGCCTAAACCCAAATGCTGTTAGATTTAAGAAGCTGCTTTCAATACTTTGATATTACACTCATATCCATGGAAATGACAACCTGTGGTACAGGAATCATTTATTGTCAAGAAGACTTTTCTACACTGGCTCGAGTGGTGTTTTCTGTCCCCAAAATCCCACCCAAACATGGCCTGGGCACCGCTGAAATGCAGAAGCCTCAGCCCTCGCTATCATTCCTCAAAAGAAAAGAAACATTCCCAGCTTAAGAGAAGTCCCACCTCATCACATCCGATGTGAAACCACTGTAAGTCCTCGTGCAGGGCCATGACCTGGTCAATCATGGCTTTGACCAGGGCCAGGGACTCCTCCTTGTGCGGGTTCAGGGCGTTGGGCAGTGCCTTCACCTCCCGCAGATGAGCAAACTCCCTGTGCTTCAGCACAAACTGCAAGGGAAAGGGGAGCTCGGGGGCAGCTGCCACACCAGGGGACAGCAGCATCTTCCTGTCCCCAAGGCCCTGAGGGCAGGTGTCCTGCAAAACCTGGGGTTTGGCTTGACTGAGCCCCAGAGACAGGCTGGGGCACAGCTGCTGCTCCACACTGACCACAGAGGGGGTCTATGACCACAAAGCACCTCACAGGGTGGGTGAAGGAAACGGGGAGGTCACTGCAGTGTGACCCTGATGTCAAATCCTGCAGCTGGCAGAGCTGCATAACCAGAGCACTGGGACTTGGATTGGAAATTTCCCAGCAGAGAATCACAGGGTCAGGCTGGAAGGGAGCACAGTCTGTCTCACCTCCCTGCTCCAGCAGGGCCATCCCAGAGCACAGGGCACAGGGTTGTGTGCAGAGGGCTGTGGAATATCCCCAGTGAGGGAGACTCCACACTCTCTCTGGACAACCTGTTCAGGGCTTAGTCACTGCACAGGAAAGAAGTTCTTCTTCATGTTCAGGTGGAACTTCCTGGCCATCAGTTTCTGCCCAGAACTGGACACAGTACTCCAGATGTCATCAGGGCTGAGCAGAGGGGCAGGATCACTCCCTGCCCTGCTGCCAGTGCTCCTCCTACTGCACCCCGAGATCCCCCTGGGCTCTGCTGGCTCAGCACCCCTGCTCTCACCCAGCCCAGCACCCCCAGCTCACCTCCATGTGCCCGAAGCTCTGCACCAGCGGCACCACATCCAGGCCCTGTGCCCGCACCTGGCTCAGCAGCGCCCGGAGCTCTGCAGGGCTGCGGGACAGCGACACATCAGAGCCCTCTGGGCACGGCCCCGGGCACCTGCGGGTACCCAGAGCTACCTGCGGGGTGCACGGTGCTACCTGTAGGCATGGGGGGCCTGCAGCACCTCCAGCGGCCCCGTGTACGGGAAGGTGTCCTCATACTCCAGCAGCAGCCCGGTGGCACCCAGGGCGCGGAGCAGCGGCAGCACCTGTGGGAGGGAGGGGACACCGGGGATGCAGCTGGGCTGTGGTCAGTGCCACCACCCTGTGCCCCTGTCACCTGCACCAGGAACATCCATCACCTGCATCAGGTATGACGTATGACATCCCTCACCTGAGCCAAATAAACCCTTCACCCATACCAGGTACATCCCTCACCTGAGCCCAGTACGTCCTTCACCTGCGCCAGGGACATCCTTCACCCAAATCTGGTACACGCCTCATCTGAGCCCAATACATCCCCTACTTGTGCAACGTACATCCCTCATCTCCCCCAGTCACAACCCTCAACCGCCCGAGGTTCACCACTCACCCGCTCCAGCCACATCCTTCATCTACCTCAGCCTCATCTCTCACCTGCCCCAGGCACACCCCTCACCTCCCTCAGGTTCGCCCCTCACCTGCTCCAGGTACTGCGCGCGCGGCGCGGCGCCCTTCAGGTCCAGGTGCACCAGGCGCCGCCGCATGCTCTGGCCTCGATTGCTTTGGCCTGCCGCCGCGCGTCCCGGCACACCGCGCCTGGCCGCGGCCGGCTATCCCTGCCCCGCTGTCCCTGCCCCGCTGTCCCGGCGCTGCCCGCCCGCGCCCTGCTATCCCGCTGTTCCGTTGTCCCGCTGTCCTCGTGTCCCGGTGCCGCTCCTCCGCCGCTCCCGGCTCTGCGCTGGATCCTCCCACTCCCTCTCGGCGGCCGAACGCGTTTCCTAAGCAGGCAGGCGGGTCGGCAGGCCAGGGCGAGGCGCGCCGAGCGCATCGCTGGAGGCGGAGGAGGTGCGATGGCTCCGCAGCGGCGGGCGCTGCCCCGCGGCCCCGACAGCGCCGGGCCGGGGCCGGGACGCGGGGGTCGCCGGCACAGCAGGTACCAGCGCGGGGCCCTGGCCGTCATCTCCTGCCCGCTGTCCCAGGCCCGGCGGCGCCCAGGCCCGGTGGCGCTGCGGCTCCCGGGGGAGCCCCGATGGGGAGGCGGTCGCGCAGCGCCGGGCCCGGGAGCGAAGCGCTGGTGTTTGTGTTTGTAACGCGGGTGTTGTGCTGCACACCAGGGGTCCCGCGGGGTGCGGGCCCGGGTCCCCCGTATCGGCCAGGCCGGTCCCTCTCCCCTCGCTCACGGGGCCCGTTCTGTGCTCCCTCCGCAGCGCCAGGAAGGGCAGGTTGCAGCAGGATGCCCGGGGAAGATGGTTGAAGGCAGCCATCCTCCTCCTCCTCTCCGCCGCGGCCGTCGGCGGCCTCGTGGTCTGGAGCCGCGTCCGCAGCCAGGATGGGATCCCCGAGGGTGGGATCCCTGCGGATGGAGTCACCGAGGTGCTGGCACATCGCAGCGACAACCTGCGGGACAAGTTCGTCGAGATCCCCTGCTCGGAGGACTACGACAGCCACAAACGATTCGCAGGTAAGCGGGGATGGCGGTGCTCAGAGGGCAGGGCCAGCCTGGCTGCTGCCTGGGCACCAAACTTGGGCTGCAAAACTCCCGTGTTTCCAGCAAACTCCTGGTCGCTGTCTCTTGCCTAAAGCCCCAAACGTTCGTGCCCCTCGAGGCAGCCCAGAGGTTGATTCTCAGAGGTTTTCCTGTCATTCCTACATAACTCCCTTCTGAAACTGCTTTGTAAGGGCTCTATGAAATAAACCTTTTGCTAAGTGTGTTTCCAGTTTCTTCTCATACTCTTGAGTCCTGTGAGTGAGTGAGTTTGCTGCTGGTCAGTACCATACAGGCTATGGAGTGGAACCATATCTGATGATGATGAGCTTCTGGTTCAGGACCTTGTCTGTGCCACCAGTGTGTGGTGACTGCCCAAGTGCCAGCTTTTGTCACTCTTGTTCTGAGATGTGTCTCTGCCAGTAGCTTTGGGGGGCTGCCTGCAAAGCACTTTTCTGTCTTTGTGTCTTTCAGCTGAGCCTGTTTTCTATCAAATTGGTATCCATTCCCCCTGGCACTCATGTCTTTGAGGTGTTGAGGTTGGTTCTTCAAGAGACATGGAAGATTTTAATCTTCTCTGACAAAGAGCAGTGAGAGTCTGACTTGCAGCTTCCATGGATGAGCAGTGCTGATGTTCTCTTTCAGATGTGCAAAGTGTGTTGTGATGAGCATTTTTAGTTGGTACAGCTGCCAGAGAGCAGCTCTGCCTCTGCCCTTGGTTTGTGGCAGTATGTCTGGCTGTGTGTTGGCTGATAAGCTGTTGAATCGAAAAAAACAAAACCAAACAAACAAACAAACAAAAAAAAAAAAAAAAAAAAAAAAAAAAAAAAAAAAAAAAAAAAAAAAAAAAAAAAAAAAACAAAACTTCTGGGTTAGTTCTTAGCCAAATTGGTGGTTGTATCTGCTTCATGATGTGACTGAGAAAATGCTGACACAAAGCTGCAGGCTGGAAGAAACTGCTCTGAGCTGAGGAAGAACAAAGGTGATCAAAGGGCTGGAGTACCTCTCCTATAAGGAAAACCTCAGGGGAGCTGGGTCTCCTTTCCATGGAGAAGGCTCAGGGAGAACACATCCCAGTATTCCAGTGCTTAAAGGGAAGCTACAGAGGACAGAAGCTCTGCTTTTCAAGGAGCTGCATGGAGAAGACAAGGCACAGTGGGTACAGGTTGCATTAGGCAAGGTTTCATCTTGATATAAAAAAGAATTTATAGAGAGGACACTCAGCCACTGGAACAACCTCCCCAGGGATTCTGTGCAGACCCTGTGGCTGAGGGTTTCCAGATGTGACTGGGCACTGTGCTAGATAATCTTCTCCAGGCTCTCTGGACCACAAAAAGCTGACCCAGATGATCTTTGGAGGTCTTTTCCCATGTGGGCTCTTCTGTGATTCTGCAATTTTTAACTTTCTTCTGTGCCAGTTCTGATAAGAAAGTGTTTGACAAATTGCAGCTCCCTGTGTTCTTCAGGTGGCTGGTCCTGGTGCTGTTGGTCAAAAAGACTTGTAACATAAAAGGGGAGTCTGGGGTCACATAGTTTTTCCTCAGTGCTGCTACAGTAGCATCTTTTTGTTTGAGGATTCATCCCAAATGTTATTTAGGCCGAGAAAACTGATATCAGGAAACTACCAACAAAAAAACTGTCTTGGTAAGGTAATTTTTTTTTTTTTTTTTGACAGAATACATGAGTACACATGTTCTGTTTTAACTTTCCATAGTTACTATAAGGGGAAGCTGCTGCTGGCTGTATTTGCGTAGTGCAAGGCCAGAGAAAACTGCAGCTGGTGATTTGGTTATGACTGAACTGGGGCTCAAAGTCTCTGATTCTACTCGTGCAGTGTTTGCTTACCAAAGGAAACCCCCCAAAACTTTTGCCTTCCCTGGTTTGCATTTTTTTTGAGCTGTGGACTTGTGGTCCGGGCCATCCCTCCAGTTACCCCTTTCATTGTTTTCTTTCTATCCCTTCTTTTTCATTCTATTCTTTTCACTGTAAGGAGGGTTGCACCTTCAAGGAAGGCAGGAACTTCAAGCAGATCTCTCCAGGAACAGGAATGAACGTGTTCTTTGTTTTATGGGGTGTCATGGGGAGCAGCAGCAAGTGCTGACTGCCGGGTGAGGTCTCACTTCTTGGCTTTCTGACTCACCTTTCTAATTAAGTGTTTCTAATTAGGTGTTTGCTTGGTGCTGCTGCTTAAGTTCCTGATTGATTAGGGTTTTTAGCAGATGTTGTGACCGTGCTTTCCAAGGATCAGCACGTGAGCAGCTGTTAATTGGTTAATTAAAACCAGGCTGTGGTGAGAGCTCTGCCTGGGCTTTTCTCCACTTGAGGGTGGTGATGAGCTGTGGAGGAGTTTTGTGTGTGTTCTGTTCCCCACAGCCCAGCCAGGCAGAAAATGTGGAATATGGATCAACTGGGCAGCTTTAGCACTTGGGAAATAGGTTTCTGTCACTCAATAGCTCCTCATTCTCAGTCTTTAGCCTGCTTTGGCACCCACAGCTGCAGGCTCTGTGGCAGGAGGAGGCACATTCCTGTCACCACTCAGTGTCTGATGCTCAGCTGTGAAGTTTCCACAGCTAAAATGAGCTTTTTATTTATGCACCTGCTTCCAGCTGAACTTGGTGCAACTGAGCTTCCATTTTGTTTCAAGTGATTTGGTAGCTGGTGTCAGAGCAGGATTTATTTCCATAGCACTGCCTGTAAACATGCTTCATACCAAATAAAATTTGCTATTTTTCAGAGGCCAAGCACTTAACTTACTCTATTTGCAGAAGGTAGGGTGTTATGTGAGCACAGCCTCACCTGCATTCTAAACTCTGGGGCAGATCTTGGCCATTTCTGCTCTCCTGAGACACAGGTAACTGCTTAAATCTACTGTGGCCACTGTGTGTGGTGGAATCTTGTTTCTGCTGTGTTGATATTTTGTGTCAGTGCACAAAGCATCCGTGGTCACTGCCCAGGAGACAGAGTTCAGGCGCTTTTCCAGAGACAAGGCCAGGGAATGTGGAAAGCACTGGTGCCTGGAAAGGTCTAACTCAGGCTGCTGTGGGGATTGCAGCTGTAAATCTTTGCCTGTTCTTGTCTGGCTTGGAGAGGGATTGTTCCCTGCCCAGGGCAGGGGTTGGGATGAGATGATCTCCAAATTCCCTTCCAACCAGACTCTACTGTGGTCCTGTGCTTCAGGGGAGAATCTTAACAGAACTTTTTTTCTCCTGTGAATTCTCTCTGTCTCAGCAGTGAGTGGTTCTTGGCTAAATACCACTGAGTAGGAGACACAGCTGCAGTTTGGGCACTTGGTCCTTCGTGTTACATTCTTGTTTTTGTGCTGAATGGAAGCAGGGGCCAATGGCAGTACTTGTGTTTTTGCATGTTTTGGTATGCTCCTCCTTTACCTTTATTTACCTGATAGCCAAAGCTGATGGTGCCTTATCAGATAAAGGGATGGTTTGGTGTGTACTGGCACAAATTTGTGGAAGCTACCAGGTACTTGCAGTACTAATCTGAATTTCTCCTGAGATTCTCTAGGTGTGCCTTTGATACTTCCTTGCTCACATGTCTCTGAGACAGAGAGGACACTTTTCTTACTGCTGAAATCATTTTCAAACAGACTGTTCTGGTTTTTCCTCAGCATTCACCCAGTGTTTGTGCTGTGCTGTTGGTACCTGACTGACTTTATGCTGGGCTACTTTTTTCTGTTGGGGTTTTTTCTCCATTTGGGAAAGCTTATGTTGTTGCTTTCAGAACACCTCCTGCTTCCAGTTCTCCTTGCTGGTTCTCTGTCAGAGACCCCAGACATTTAACAATTGAGGTAACCCTGTAGTTTTGCCAAGCCTGGACTCTCCAGTGCTGGCCTTTCCAAAAGGGTAAGAGTTGTGCTGATATTTGCAGCTGGACAAGGAACAAATCTCATCTGAAATCAGAAGATTTCAGAAGATTCTTTGCAGAATGTTGTAGAAAGGTAGCTCTCAATAGCCAGGTTTGTCCTGGAGTACGGAATTTCTCCTTTAGCTCTTCTCTGCTTGAACATCAGCTTTCCCTTGCAGCCCACCTGACACATAGCTGGGGTATATCCAGTAACAGGAAATGGAAATTCCTACAAAATTCCTGGCAAAACTTCTCCTGTCAGCCTGATCATTGTTATGAGTTGCTTTTGATCAGAGCAGACTGATGCTTTTGTCCTCCATGGGTGAATTGATTGATTTCTTTCCAGGAATTTTGTGTTCTGATGGGTAAATAATTCTTGAAGTGACACTCAGTTCAGGAGCACTGAGTGTGTTGGCAGGTGTCAGAAAACACACTCAGCCCATCTCTCCTGGGGCTTTACATCTATAAATTGATCTTCCTCAGAAAAATGCCAAATGTAACATCCCAAGGTCTCTCCTGGCTCAGAACTGATTTTATTTCTTCTTCTTGCCTGAAGATTGTTGTCAACCAGACTTATAAGAACTTTCATATATTCTTCACCTGGAACTCTTGCTGATGACTTATTATTCCCAGGAGCTTTTAAAATTTAATGTTAGATTTCTTAGCAGTGAATTTTAGGAGACTTTTTAAATCTCTTATATCCAAGCTGTGTGCTTTGAGAGTGACTTCAAGAGAGACTTTTTTGCAAAGTCTCATTTGAAAACCTGCCCTTCAGGTGGTTGAAGTGGTTTCAAGGGGTTCTTTTCCTCCTCTTTGTGTTGCAGGTTGCACTCCTAGGAAGTGTGGAAGAGGTGTGACAGATGCTGTAATCACAAGGGAAGAAGCTGAAAGAATTCGCAGGTAATTTTTCTTTTAGTTGTAACTTTTAAAAGTACTGACTTTAATGACATCGTGCCAATCTGAGGTGTAGGAGGGGTGAGCAGGATGGGTTAGACTGATTAAAACATCAAATTTTTGTTACTAAAGCTATTTTCCATTTTTACTGTAGTGAGGGCAGTTCTTTTACACAGAACCTGCCTGGCTCTGAGGGGCATGAGCACTTCACAGAGAGAAAGGAAAATTAATTAAATAAGTTTTAAAGGATTTTTACTTGGCCTCCATTTAGCCTTTAAAAGCAGAACAAAACAATGTAAGCCTTATTGCAGCTGTGTCTCTGTCTGGGTAATCACCAGCTGCTGCTGACCCTGGAGCCCTCTGGGAAGGGACTGTTTTTAGGATATTTTTGGGATTTGTGGATGGGAGCTGCAAGCTCAGAAATGTTCTGCAACACCAATACTTTATTTTCATGACAGGCTGGAAGGTTCAGTTCCAAATAAATGGGAGCTGCTATTAACTCACTTGGGTTATTCCTGATACATGAAGTACCACTCTCTGAGGAGTTACATGTTGTAAATAAGGACATTAAAGGACAAAGTAATCAGACTTCAGTTCTCATCTGAGATTATTGTTTTGCCTGCAGAATAGCAGAGAGGGGACTGTCCTTGGGAGGATCTGATGGAGGGGTGAGCAGTGTCCTGTTATTTTCTACATTCTTTTACTGCCAAGGCAAGATTATAAATGCATTTTTTGGGGCTGAGGTGAGGAGATGGAAACTTTTTCCTTCTGTTCAGACTTGGAAAAAAATTAATTTGGAAACTTATTTCCCATTAGTACTTCTGCTAGCAGTGTAACTCCTGACTTCTGCAATATAGTTGCCATTTCCTTTTATTTAACTATTTCTATCATCGCTCTTGAGCTGATTTTGTCTTCATCTGGAAACAGTTGCTATAGCAGAACTGCAAAAGTTTGTCTTCTGAAAGTAAATCACAGTGGTTAACAGCATCATGTAAAGATTGGTTTTGTGTAGTGACAAAAAAATCATGTAATGTCTTAAGTAGACCTTGGAATAATATTCTTTAAATTGAAAGAATCCCACTTCCCTTTAACAAGCATATTTATTTTAATTTCTTTCCCCCATCTTTGTTCTCAGAATGGTTTTGTGTGTGAACAGGAAGTGTTTCTTAGGTATTTATAAACACAGCCACTTCTTTAGACCGCTGCTGAATTATACATAAGCAAATATATTAGCATATTTTAACAATATTTTAGCAAAAAAAGGAGAAGGTTTCAGTGAAAAAAAAAAAAAGAGTTTACTGTCCTTGTGATAGCTGAGAAAGATCTGCAAAAAATATAAACCAAGAAACTGAAGCAGTGCTGCTCATGTCAATGTGTTTAAAAGATTTAACATTCTGTGTTCAGTTCTGTTGGGATCCCATTGGATTTTTTGCAGTTCTGTGGTTGCATAATTTGCCACTTTCCCTGGACTGCTGTGCCTGTTGGGATCCCCAGTGTGGCTCCTGGGGCTGTCACCTGGGTTTGCTTTCCTCTGCTTTTGGGACCTACCTGGGATTTTCATTACACTCCCACAAAGAGGGATTAAAATGGCAAGGTGGAACACACAGAGATCTGGAGATCCACAGAAAGCTATTGTCCAGGAACTGGGGAAACTGAGGCAGAGAAGGCTGGGAAGAGATGAAAGGGGGAGGTAAACTTGCTGCCCAAAGGCCAGAGCTGGGCAGGGGTGCTGAGCTGGCTTAGCTGGACAGCAAGCCAGAGTGATAGACAAATATAAATCCATCATCTCTGTTATTTTGGAAACTTCATTATACCTTTTTTTTTTTTTTAGGGGGAGGGAAGAGGGGAAGATGATTCTCTGTTGCTGCAATAAAAGAAATCTGTTAAAAATCTGATGTCCATGGAGAGGTCTGGGCTCTGAGGCAAGCCTTCTCACATGTCTCATCATCTGTAAATGTGAGGAAGTTCTTGTGTGCTCTCAATCCTTAGGGCAAAGTTCAAGAAGAAAATGTAATGTTGTATTGAGCACTTCACCAAAATAGTGGATAAAAACTGAAAGATGTTAGAAACAAGAGCTGACCAGTGTTTCTGGGAAATTGTAATAGAATGGTTTGGGTTGGGAGGGACCTTGAAGATCATCCAGTGCCACCCCAGCCATGGGCAGGGACACCTCCCACTGTCCCAGGCTGCTCCAAGCCCTGTCCAGCCTGGCCTTGGGCACTGCCAGGGATCCAGGGGCAGCCACAGCTTCTCTGGGCACCCTGTGCCAGGGCCTCACTGCTCTCACAAGGAAGAATCATGTTCAGGAGAAGCCTTTAAATGCACTCTCCTTACCTGGTTTCTTTTATTCCTCTTTCTCCTGTCCTGCCTTTTTCCTTTTCCTTTCCCCATGTGCCAGCCCATATTCATGATGCAAATCTTTTCCTGGCAGTGCTGTCCTGGCCCTCAGATACCATTGGATGCTGCTGGATGTGTGCTGATGGGCTTTAGATGAAACTGTCTGTCTTCATTTGAGCCTTTCATCTTTTCCAGTCTCTTACCCAGAGAGCAGAAAGAACATTTCAGTTACTCCCTCCGGCTGTGTCTGTGTGCTCCCAAGCTTCCAGCCACTTGGAGTAGGTCTGGCTTGTTGCTTTAAATTTCTTTGGCTTTAGAGTGTTTGGGTAATTCTGTCCAATTATGTCTGCTGCAAGACTGATTTTTTCCTTTAAAAAACCTCAAAAATACTGTTGCTGTTTAATTATTTTTAATTGTTACTTTAGCCACTTTGTTCTCTTTGCTATTCAAAATAAAACTTCTAGAGGTTTCTGTTGGGATTCAGACTGCATTTTCATTGCCTGAGGTTTCCTCTTAACCCCTCTGTAACAAATATGTCTGGGTTTCCTTTTTTTTTTTGCCTGTCATAGTTGTTAGATTTTGAATTCTCAGAAGTGGATTTGTGTCTGTGTGTCTAGATATTTATTAATTTAAGGGTCTAAACTTGCAGTTTGTGACTTTGTCAATACTCTCCTGTCTTTGTTTGCTGCTCTTCCCTGGAGTACTGGAGCATAGCACCAAAACTTGTTCCTCATTCCATCTTTTTATGTTGAGAAAGTCTTGACAAACATCTGAATTATTGAAACCTCCCAGGGGTCACATCCCAGTTGTCATGCTGAGCTTTCTTACCTTTCTTTGTAACTTTTCCTGGGTTTATATTTCTTTATGGAGACACACACAGAGTGAAGCTAAAGGGGCCGTGATAATCTTCTGGTCTAACTTCCAGCAGAATCCAAACAGGAATATTTTCTCCACCAGCAAGCTGCTTTCCCTTGTACATCTGTCTCTAGAAAGTCACTTTATACTCTGTTCCTTATTCACAGAATGGGAATTGCATTAGTTGTCTTGATATTTGCCTCAGCTTTTTCTTTCTTTGTATAGATAATGGTATTTCCCTTTTCAACCTTCTATGATTTTGTAATTCTTCCCTCCCTGATATTTTTCTGCACATCACTCCTGCTTGTATGAACACTTCAGTCCTGACTCATTCACTCAGATGCTGCCATCATAGCAAGCCTCTGCTATAAGTAAGACAACTCATTTACCATCACACCTATTTGTATTTATTTCAAAACCCCAGAAAAGAAATCCCTTGGTGAGCCAGTCAGCTGCAGTCTGTGTCCTGCCTTCCAGCAGAACTGGCAAGACCTCCCTTTGCAGGGGAAAATTAAATTGTTTAGTCACTGGGAGAAGCAAACAAGCTGTGTGATGCCAAACAAGGGGTTCTGCTGGGGGCCCTCCAGCCCAGTGCTTCTGCAGACTTATCCCTTGTTCTGCTTTCAGCCCTCCCAGCCAAAATCTGAAGTCCTCAAAATGCTTCCAGTCCTCAAAATCCTGCTGCAGCTCAAAAAGCTGCCTTTCCCTGTGCACAATCCTTGTCCTATCTCATACCTTTACTGCAGGCTGCAGAGTTCTCTTCCTTCCTAATGAGCCTCCTGATAGTGCATAGGAAACAAACTCAGGGGTCAGTGTGAGATTTCTTGTTTCCTTAACAGTCTTCTGAAGCTTTTGGGGAGCAGTGGGAAGGGCAGATCTGAAAAACTCATGCTGTGTCCATTCGAGCAACTCCTTACTTTTTATTTTTATATACTTTCTTATCTTTTTCAAGGGATAAATAAGGTTATTTGTGTAGGTTTGTTTTGAAAAAGTTGTTATTATCTCTTGTAATAGGAGTTGTTAGTGGAGTTCCCCTGATTCAGCTCTGGAGCTCAGAGCAATTGAGGCTGCAGAGATTTTCTAAGGGACTGATGTGAGTGTGTTCCTCTGTCACCAGTGCTGTTACTGCTGGGATTTTGTTAGAATGATGTGAGTGGCCTGTGGTGCATCGAAACAATGCCAAATTCCAAGCTGAGTGCCCAGATCTTGTACATCAGACATGTCAGTACTTCAGTGCCAGTCAGGTTAATTAACTGCTGCTCTTTGATATTTCCAGTGTAAAAGACAAAAATATTTCTATTAGTTATATTTTTAAATACTTTTGAACTGATGCAGAACAAACATGTATTTTGTGGACAGCAAGGGGCATACAAAAGTGTACTTTATTCAATTTAGAGAAACATTTTAGAATCCTGAGAGACAGCTCTCTCATCTGGCAAATCTGAATACTAATCTTTGCAGCTTGTTGGGAGCTCAGCAGAGGAGTTTGGCTTGAACTGGATGAAGAATTGAATGGATTGAATTTTCCTATGTGAAAAAAAATAGACTTTTCACTATGTGGTTTTCTTTTACAGCAGCTTAGAAATTGAGGAAAAGAAAGTTTGGCCCTAGTAAGCCTTGGAATTCTAATTGTACTTTTAAACAGACTTTGAAATGTCTGTATTAAATATAAGAAGTATATAGGATCTTATGGTGAAGGAGAAGTTCTAATAACAGTTGCAGGGCAAGATAAATATTAGTGCTGCTACTTGAGCACATCACAAATACTGGAAAATGAGTCATCTTTGTGTGGAAGGGAAATGTCTTCAAGAAGGGATCCTGGAGCAGAGGGATTTACCCTGAGCCCATGAGGGGAGACTCTGGCAATTCCCTGTCAGATCTGAATCTCAGGAACAGCAGTCCTGTGCTTTTTTTCACAGTAATTTAATTATCTCTGCACCTCTGCAGGGATCTAAGGGAGGTTTGTAGTTGTAAAATAAATGTTACATTGTGAACCCAAAGGCTGTAAACTACTTTTACTGTGGAAAGTGAGAGGCAAGTTGGGACAATTATTAAAGGTCACAGTTAAATAATGCTAAAACCTTTTCATGCTCATTTTTCCTTCTTTGTTCCCTTTTCCAGGCATCAATTTTGGACTTGCACTCCGGAGCTCTTTCCCTGGGGAAGCATTTTGTTAATCTGTACAGGTAAAATGGGGCTGTGGCTTCTGCCTCCTGTCATCCCACCCCTTCCCTGCCCATCCCTTTGCCAGTGCCTCGAGCCCCCAGGCTGGGATTGGTCATGAGAAATTATGGAAGTTGGCTGGATTCACCAGTTTCCATGACCAGTTAAGCAGCTTTCCTAGCATGAAAACGGATCTTTTGTTGAACTGGGCACTTTGAAAGCTGCCATTATCTTTATTTTTATGTTCTTGCACCAGTTAATCATAGTATTTTTTCACAGTTATAGTTTCTTTTTCACAAGTGGAAGAAATCAAATAGCCTGGACCTTTAAAAACATTAATCCAATGTGCTTATTTCATGATATGGGAGAGGATTTCCTTAATGCCTGAGGAAAGCCATTACCAGTTCTAGCATTTTAATCCTTTAATCTTTTAACATTTGATCTTTTAGCATTGCTTTTGGACATCATGCTCAAAAGCATTTGTAAGATTTTTTTGTGTTGTGTTCTCACTTTTTGATTGTGGATAAAGCACAGGTAGGGGTGAGAAAGTGTCTTGTTGCTCAGTCTGATTCAGCAACCCCTCTTTTAGACTGCTGTTTAATTTTTCAGGTACTTTGGGGACAAAATTCAAGACATCTTCACAGAAGAGGATTTTGCATTGTACCGGTAAAGATTTTCAATTACTGCTGAATGAGCCACAAACCAGAACTTTTTATGGTTTTGGTTTTGAGCAGCTTGGGAGGGGATTGCCCTTTGCATTCATACACTGGATTTTGCAGCTGAAAATGTTAATCTCTAAGAATTAAGATGGCTTGAGGAAGAGAAGTAAAAAGACTTTTTGGTGACTGATAAACAACATTTGAGCTGCATCAGCCACTCAGGTCAGGTTCGTGGTGTGAATGTCCTCAGGGGACAGCAGCACCACACATTTCTCTCCCTGCCAGCCAGGAGAGCTGGTCCTCTGAGCTTTCTGGGGATCTGCTGGAACATGAGAGCTGGACTGGAAAATCCTTGCTCCTTACCTCCTCTTTCACACCTCATCCAAGGGGATGTGTGAGATGATAGACTCCATTCTGGGTGATTATTACATCAGGAACTTGGGGGGTTTTGAGGCAGAGTGTAGCAAAACATTAAGAATGGTAAAGCAGGAAGTGGAAGGATTTCAGATGAGTCGTGTTCTGGCTGGAGAAGCAGCCAGAGGATGAAATAACTCTATAATGGAAGAGCTCTGGCATCTGATGCTCTCAGCTTTCCTGCAGCCCTGCTCATGCACTTAACAAACACAACAAACCTAACCAGTTCCATGTGGCTGGGAAGGTGTGTGGCCAAAGTTTAGGAACAAGCATTCTTTGTTGACTAGACACAATAATTCTTTGGTTATGCATTTCAGTTGGTTTCTCATAATTTAAAATGTCCCTGATTTGAACATTTTAACTCTTTTTTTGATCTTTTTTTCCTTGCCTGTGTGAAGGAATTGAACCTCCCTCTAGTGGTGGAAGGAATGTTAAATAGCCAAATGGGTTTATTAGTTTTATTAAAATAGTAATTAATTAATATAATCCTAAAATATTAATCACTTTAGGCTTATTTTTATTTCACTGCTGGTTTTAGATGTTGTTGTCTTTGTAGGTGAACTTCTTTAAAATATTTTTACTTCCCAATATTGCAAAAATTAGAAGATTCCTTGATTATTATTGAACTTTGCATAAAGAAAATGTGTAATTTCTGTTTCACATGAACAGAAGCATTCAGTTTTTCAATAATTTTATAACTTTATGCTGTGAGATGAGACAGCTGCTAGGGAATGTCAATATTCCATTGGGATTTCATGCCAGCATAGGGTATATTTCAGTCTGCTGGATATGAAGCTAATACAAAATATATTACTAAATGCTTCCCTTCCTATTAATGACAGTGCTTTAACATGGACTGTAATACTTTATGGCCTTAATGAATGATTTTATGCCATTTCTGGGAGCATTTATCTTCGTTACTTTCTCTTACCTACCAAGGTCACTTTAAAAATACACTCTTGAGAGAAATAACTGAATGCATTTCATGTCTAAGTATTACTGATTGCAACAATAATGAATCTGAGGAGGCATCCTGAGCCAGGGGGCTGGTTTCTAAACTGTCTCTGTCAAAATTACATTGCTTCAGACTCAATTATGGTTTCTAGGCTGATACTTTAACCACCATCTGCCAAGCACATTACAGCAATCCCTCTTGTTTCACATAATAAATGAAATGTTTATCCAGAAGGGAGACCTTTAATCAGGATGCTTGGTGGAAGGGGTGAGTTGAGCAGAAAACAGCACAATCAAAGATTTATTCCCAAAACCTTACAGCTTATGAGGGCAGAGACACAGGAGGAGCAGAGGAGGAGCTGTGAGTTTCCTTTCTGCCTGTCTGTTCTGTGTGAGATTGCTGTTAAAGCTCTCTGGCTGCAGGAGGCCTTTGCTTTGTCAGCTCCCTGAGACAGTGCTGACAAGTGGAATAATCAGGAAGTTGTGTGGGATTGAGCTTTGAGTGTTCCTGTCACCATGATTGAATCACACTTTGCTGTGGCTCCGAACTGCATTTTTTTGTATTGGTCTGGCAGAGTCTGTGTCTCACAGAAACTTTTCAGTGGCACTTTCAGCTCTCTGTGCTGCTGCTGCTACGTTAAGCTGGCAGCTTTGCAAGCTAGTGAGCTTCCTTCCTCTCAAGATGTGTGTTCCTTGGATTTCCAGCTACTTCGTTGGCCTTTTTTTTTATTTTCTTCCTCATCACCCTAACTCCAAAACCAGACTGTGTTTTTACAGAATCTGGTGGTCATGTGCTCCTTTCAGGGAGTTCTGGTCTGCCTTTCCTTGAGTCTGGCATGAGCATTTTGACATTTTCCAGTGACTCAGTGCAAATGGACAGGGACTGCTGCTGACAGATGTGGGGGGAGCATGAATTTGGTACTGATGCTGTTGACTGGATGCTGCTCCTGGGCATTTATTGCACCTGCAGAGCTCTGTTATTGCATCTGCTCAGAGCCAGGGTACACCTCAGCAGTCTGAATGAGACAAGAGTTGCTGTGCTTATGAAATCAGGTGTTTATCTGGTCCAGCATGAAGAAGTATTTTCTTTGTAGCCATGGTCTACCAGAACTCTCGCAACAGTTTTGAAGAGCCAAGAGCAATGAGGGAAGGGAGGCTCCTGCCTCAGGCTCCTGCTGCTTCTGGGTCATAGATGCTCAGGGAACAATGTGGCTCTCCCAGTTTTGGGCATTCATTCCTTTCTTGATTGCACCTTCTGAGATGAAATTTGGCTTCTCTTGTCACTTGGTTTACACATGAAAGACAAGTATAAGTATTTTGCCATTAGGCTGTGTTTGGAACAGCAGGGCAGGGAATGGAATGAAAAACCTGCAGTCATGATATTGATAAATGTTAAAATGGCCTGGCCAGCAGAAAACACACTGTACAGAAGAGTTTTTCTAGGCTAAAAATTGACCTTATTCTACTTTTCAAACCAGCTGCATGCTGTATTTGGCTTTTTGTGTAGGGCTTTGCATCCTGTTTGGTTTGTAAAACACATTCTCCCCAAAGCCATCACACATCAGTCTCCAAGAGGAGTGAAGCTTTAACAGAGCCTTATAAACACCAGACAGCAAACCTTAATAGAAAGCTTTTAAAAAAGTGGAAAATGAATCAGGCTGAAAGAAGAGGGAGGACTCCTTGCAGAGCAGGACAACTGCTGGAGATTTAGTTATGTCAAGACTGTGGCCTGACTGCTTGGGAGTGGATTTATTCCTGGCTGATGCAGGGGCCAGGGAATCAGCTGCTCTGGTGTTTGTGGCTATGAATTCTTGAGCTGGCTTGTTCAAAGCTCTCAGTTCACAGAATGAATAATTGCATTGAATGCTTTCTGGGAGCCTTTCCTGCATCCTACTCCTTGGAAAAAGCAGGCAGCAAGATCAGCCTCCCACAGCATGAGAGGAAGGAGCTGTAGGATCTTTCCTGGTGTCAGTTTTGCAAACTCCACCACTATGTAGCTCTCAACTTGAAACCTTAGTTCGTGCAGCCATATATATCCCTGAATATCCTTCTGATATCATTTAATCATTCTGATTATCATTTTGATAGTTCACATGTAAAATAGCTTGAATTGACCCCTAAAAATGTACAGTGAGACAAGTTAAAAAAATCAAATCTGTATGTGTTATTTCTGTTTCTCATGAGGGACTAGGTGTGAACAAAATGAATATTTAGTGTTTTTTAGTACTTGTGGATTTTAAGAGATGAATTTCAGAGCCTGTAGACACACACCACAGGTTTTGTTTTAATTCTGTCACTTCTTTTTACTCACTCTTTAAGTTCCGTAGAGAAATATCTGGGAAAAAAGTTTCTTGAAGTTATGCTGAGGTTCAGTACAATCGAGTAAAGAAATACAATGAAAAATACAAACCTACTCATATAATTCCATGCACAACTTCAGAAATGTGTTCTCTCAGATTATCTTGTTTGTACACTGTAATTGTGTAATTGTGAAAGACATCTTGCATTCATTTTAAAAAATCTGGTAATAATACCAATACATGTGTTCACCAAGAACCTTGAATTTCATGATGCCAGGGGCTTTACCAGTTGGATTAAAAGTAGTTGAAGTTTCTTCAGAGGCAACACATTTATGAAGGTACAACTTTATTTTTACCTGCTTTGGATTAAAAATAGCTATGTAAAGGACTAATGTTTTCAGCAGTTAACAAACAGTGGGATAGGTCTGGAATTTCTAAGGAAAACAGATAGAAATTTTCAAACCTAGGCCATAGGAGTCATAGTTTCTATAGCTTGATATTCTGACAATTAAAAAAACCCCAAAGCAACAAACCCCGACCAAAACCACTGGGGGGAGTCGCTCTTCCTCTCTAGTCTTCCTCTCTAGTCTTCCTCTCTAGTCTTCCTCTCTAGTCTTTCTCTCTTCTTTCTCTTTTCTTTCTCTCTCTCTTTCCCCCCTTCTTTCCCCCTGGCTAAATAAGAGATGGGTATGTGTTCCCCGTGTTTCTCAGCTGAGGAAGAAGAAGCAGTCACTGACTGAAGAACACAGAAGCAGCAGGAGAGGCATCACTGACTGAGCACTGTGTGCTGTGTGTGCTCTCTGCAGGGATGTGAGGCAAAGGATTCAGCAGAGGATTGCTCAGGTGTTTGGTATCAGGTCTTCTGCCATGTACCTGACCAAGCCAACATTCTTCTCCAGGATGAACAGCACAGGAGCCAAGACAACACACGATGAGTACTGGCACCCACACGTGGACAAGGTGAGGGGGAGGCTGAGATGGGATGCAAACATCTCCTGTTATTATTATTAGATCACCTTGAAATAATTTTGCATTAAACAATCCATCAAACAGCTTTGAAAACTGGTGCTTGAGGGGATGAACCTGGGAGATAAGTGAGTTTCAGAAACATAAGCCATTATGTGCCATTCAGTTTTATTTTCTCTAATTTAGTTGTGCTAGAATTAGTAAACTGTGAGAATGACTACTCAAGAATCTCTTTTGTCAGAAACATTGTTTAAAATGACCTGAATTGCTCTTTCTGCCAGATCTAGCAGGAGCTATTCCACAGTGGTCAGCTGGTCACTGTTGTCATTGATCTAAGGCTGTTCATAAAGGCTTAATATTTGTATTTCAGCTATCTGTGAATTGAAACTTTTTGTGTTTCAGTGGGGATGTGGTACCTGGTACCCTCTTTCAATAACTTGGTGTTTTGAGCCTTTTAACTGTACAGTCTTATCTCTAGGCTTACAGCTTAATACTTGTCATTTCTCAGTGGATTTAAATGATTTGGTAGAGTTTATTTCTGAATTTCACTGAGTTCAAGCATTCTGTGCAGAACAGCAGAATGTAAACAATGGAACAATCAAAGAAAAAACCCACAACAACAAAAAAAAAAAAAGCCAAACAAGCAAAAAACCCCCTCCACTCCACAGTACCCAAATTTCATGCCTTCAGGGTTTATAAATGAGTCACTCTGGAGTCATGGATTACCCAAGAGGGAACCAAATAAAATAATCCCAGTTGAATCCAAGTTATTCCTCAGGGCTCGAGTCTGTAAGTGGTAAGTGTACCTTGAAGTCTGTGACCTGAGACATGAAAAAATCAAACAGAAATCTTCTTTGCCTTAAAGTATTTCCTGGAAAAAGCCATTCTGAGGGAAATGTCTTTCATTGGTCACAAGATTGGTGTGAGTTCCTGTGTCCTTGTTCATAAGGGCAGAAGCAGCTTAAATTTAGAAAATGTGGTGGTAGAGATAACACAGCTTATGTTTGGAAGGAGAAAGTCCTGTAGGGTGGAATCTGCCAGGTTTTGGATGCCTCTGGTTTGAAAAGCTGTGATGTAACCAGTGAATAGGAATGGCTCTGGACCAGAGGTGGTAGGGATGGTTTTGAGGTCCAGATTGTTTTGATTGGTGTTGGTAGGAAATGGCTGTAGGGAGCAAATTGTGCTGGTGGGGTTCCCAGAAATTCCATCATGTTGTGCTCATTTCCAAGAGACCCTTGGGAAGAAGGAAACTGGTGATTCTGGTTGTGTGAAGTGCAGTGAATTCATTGGTTTCTTACAGTTTTTCCACAGTTTCAGAGAATCAGCTTTGACTGCCACAAGGATAGAAAAGCAGTATATTTCAACAGCTGATGCCTGTTTTCTCCACTCTTTTATTTCAGCCCCCAAAAAGCCTATTTTAGAATTTCAGAGTCTGATTGATTACTATAATGAGTTTTGTGTCTGCACAAGCCCTGCTTGCCAGTATTCTCTTTATTCTTCTCTGCATGTGTTTTGCATTGGGAAATGAATAAGGTGGTTGGATAACTTCTCAATTAAGTGTTTTCACCTAAATATCTCCTACAGTGCACAAGTTATCTTGTCATTTACATGCAAATAAGTTTACATGAAGAGAATTTGTGCAAGCTGCTTTTCTGTCCTGCATCCTGAGAGTGCCTGAGCATGATGGACAGCAGGCTGAATGTTTTCCTGTTTTTATCCTTCTCTTTTGGCCATGTTTTATTTATCTTGCAGGCTGTCTGTTCAGGGAGCAGATACATCAATTGATTTGCCTGGGGTTTTTCTAATCCATCTCCAGCTTCAAAAAAAAACCCCAAAACAAGCAGGGAAAATGCTCTCTTAGACTAGGAATGCAGGATCTAGACCTTAGTAGTGTCTATACTGAGTAATTGGGTTGTCTGATTTATGGCAGTGGTTGGGGTCAGTGATCTTGGAGATCTTTCACACAGCCTAAATAATTCTGAGTCTGTGACTTATCCCAGATGGGGCAGTTACCAAACACCTTGTTCATAATCATAAAGAGTCTGAGCAGAGACTAAATGGGATGAAGGTGTGCAGCTTTTCTGGTTGTCTTCAGTGCAGTCATCCTGGCTTATATTTCACTTCCTCCAGCAAACTTTTCCACTTCCAGATTGCAGTTGAAAGCAGGGAAAAGAAAAAGACCTTTCTATTGATCTGAGGTAAGAAGTTCTTCCCAGAAAAGAGCAGTAGAGTTCTTATGTGGCCTCCAAAGCAAGTGTGAATAGTGGGAAGTTGAAGAAAGATCAATAAAACTTGCCACGTTGTTGGATGCTTTTGTGTTGGATCATTATTTATTGCTTTCCCCTTGGAACAGAACCAGTCACTTTAGATATTTCTGCATAATTTAATAGTGAAGGTTACTCCTAGAAGACATCATGATTTTTTCCTTGCCTTTTTCCAGAAGAAAGGTAAAATGAAGCCGTAGCAAAAAGAGTTCACTGTATTTTCTGTTTCAGAATGATGTTGTTAAAAAGATGTGGCTTCTTGCAACATAGGAAAACTCCTCTTGCCTTTTTCCTGATGTTGCTGAGTCTGTTGCAATTACATTTCTCAATCTGAATCTCCCTGAAGACTTCTAACAGCATAATGGAGTAGTGCAGTTTTATTGTGTCTATCTGAGGCTTTGGTTTTTAGCCCCCTAAAATTTACTTGGTTTGTAGTTACATAGGAATGGAAACCCTGAAATCATCCAAATCATTTAATCTTGCTGTATTTATAAGCATCTAAATCAAATGAAGCAAGTGTTGTTTTAAGATGTGGAGTTTCATCTTGGATGGAATTTGTTTGGAGCTGAGGCTTCCAAATGTCAAATACCTGATTTATAATGGAGTTGCTGTTGCACATTTCACACTGTCAGCACTGCAGTCTTACAGCATTCTCTGGTGGAAGCAGTGTGGGACTTGTAGATTTGTGCAGTCCCCTGCCTGGGCACAGATCCTGTCGTCCTTCACAGAATTGTCAGGCTCTGCCATAAGGTGGTTTTGGGTTTGTTTGCCTTGAGTTTCTTCTATCAGAGCTAGTCCAGCACTTCAGTGCACGCTTTCCCAAAATTGGTTGGGTTTTTTGTAGCCTAAACATGTCCATGACCAGTTTATAACTAATTTTTGTTCCTCCTCCCAGTTCTACATCCTCCCACCCTCATGTATTTACAGGTAGGAATCATATCCCTGTTCAGCCTTTATTTCTCTGAGCTGAACAAGCCAAACCTTGAAGTCTCCTCACCTGCAATGTGCTCTCCATCTCCCCAGCCCTTCCCTGTACCTGCAGCCCTCTCTGGCTGCTGAGTCTGTCACTGAGAGCAGCTGCTGTCTCTTCTCGCAGACTTGTCACTCTTCTTTTCTTCCCCTACATTTAATAAAACACATCAAAAGATCCCATTTCTGCCCTGGGATAGCGTCATCTCTGAAAATTGAGGAGCTTGATTCTTATTTCTGCTCAAAGCCATCACCTTAGTTCACCCACAGCCCCTTGCAATTCAGAGATGTGCCCTTTGCTCTTGCTTTGTCTGCTGAATAGACACTGCCAATAAATAGGACACTGGAAGTAGCTATCAAGGCTATTCTGGTGGTTATCTACACAGAATTAGGTGAAGGGTTACAGGAAAAGAGAAGTTTTGACTCTTTTTCTGCATGTTAGACCAATGCTGATTGCAAAGTGAATTTTACTCTGAACTGGAAAGCAGAGGATGATGTCCTGAATATCCTCAGTAACTGCAGACCTCTGGCATGGTCCTACAGCTGTTTCCTTGCATAGAAATGTGTCCCTCAAAAAAACCTCCTGCAAAATGGGGCTGGCTAATTCTGCCAATTAGTTCTATTTATAGTAACAGCCTTTAAAGAAGTGTCATATAAACGTTATTATGAACACCTACCATTAAATATTATCTGTGTTCAACATTTTGGATAAGGAGTGTTCAGAAAGAGCACACTAACCATAGCAGGCTGAATGGAAATATCTGCATTTTTTCTCTTGAGGTTTTTACAAGGAGCTGTAGAAATTTGAATTTGCAGCTGTGTGGCTTTTAATGACAGCTTTTCTCATGTAGTTTGATCTTTTGGTTTTTGGTTCAATTATTAATCTGTCTGGTACTGGAAATCGTTACCAGGGTAACAAATATGTTTGATATACATGGGGGGACATCTAGCATTTTAAATAACTGAGTATAATATAGTGCCTGCTTTCCATAGCATTGCATTTCTCAGGCCTGGCTGCTTCTGAGAGTGAGTAATGAATAAGGACAGGAAGAGAAAAGCTATTTTCCCTTGCACACCTCATTCCCCAAAGTAGTCATCTCTAGAAATCAGGTGTGTTTGGTTAGGCTGAAATGGTTGGCACTCACCTCTTAGAAGTTCAGAATTGGTAAAGCCACCTTGGAGAGGAGGGAGCGTGCACTGAGGGCAAAGATTGCTGCTGCACTGAAGAGTTGATAAAAACAATTTTAATGCATTAAACTTGCAAGTATGAGCTAAATGAACTCCTTCACTGGCTGGAGACTGCCTTAAATTGACTGGAAGTTTTTATCACCAAGTCAGTGAAGTGGAAAATAGCTTTGCAAAGCTGATTTGCATGAGAAGGGCTGTAAATGGCTGGTTTGAGGTGCTGCACTAGCACGTGCTCATTAATTCCCATTTATCGCCTTGTATTGCTACCAGGGTTTGGGAAAATGTGGGGAGAAGGGGATCACTGTAATATTTCTCTCATTTTTTTGTGATTCACACCATGTAGGGCAGCATATCACCAGATTTGGCTGTTTTCCTTTCAGCCCTTATGGTCAAAATAATAACATGAGTATGAATGGAAATGTCTTCCTATTCCATCTGCTGTTTTGTTCTCTCTGGTCCTGCCCTTACAGAAAAATGTGTACAACTGCTCCTGAGCCAAAATCTAACTGGCACTAATGAGTATAACTTGAAACATGACTGAAAATATTTAGAAAACTTCTAAGTTTGGAAGTAGCACTTACCTCTAACAGTCACCAGGTCAGTCAAAACACTCTGCAAATTCTGTGTAGTTATACACTACTACTGTGCTGCACATTTCACTGTTTGACAGTGTAAGGCTGAACTTATGAGTTGTGATACACAAAGAAATTGGAGAACACAGCCATTGATTTCAAGTATTTTTTTAATTGCTGGTGACAGGTAGATACGAAAGGAAATATTTCCACAATCAGCTAAACTCAGTGTCAAATATTTAGATAGCTCAGTCTAAGCATGGGTATGTAGTGTTTTTTTTCCTCCAACTTCAGCATAGTTATTGACCAAAAATAATGCTTTAAAAGGAAGGAAAAAAAATCACCTTGTTATACTTAAAAGTGGGGTGTTTGATCTGTAGGCTGAGAAGAAGCAGAGACTTCCAAAGTTCAATTTGAAGGGTTTTAAACAAAACCTGTATGGAAAAGAGTAGAAGCTCCTCCAACGAATGTATATTTACTTGGAAGTTCTTATTTACTGTTACCATGAATCTCCTGTGTGATAGCTGGTAAAAGAATAGAATTGAGCTATCCAGAAACCTTAAACCAAGGTTAGATAATGGGTGGAAATCATCAGTCAAGGGTTATTCTTCTGCTTATTAACCTCCTGGTGAAATTTTGTCATGGAATAGTACAAATCCTGTCTTTTTGATACAATGCACTTCTGACGCTATGTTTTTTTTGCTCTTGGATGATAGAAATCAATAGGAGCACTTCTCTAATTATGGAAACTGTAACAATAGAAATAATAAACATGACATGCTAGTCTTGTAGTGTGTGTGTAAACACAGGAAAATAGACTGATAGACATAGATAATTCCTAGAAAATGATGTTCTTGGTTTTCAAAGAGCCCTTTATTTAATACGCAAAAAACTGAAAATTAGAAAAACCCACCAGATCCATCTGCTCAATTAGCTGTTCTCTGCAGAGATAAGATAAAGAATTTGGTAATTTTTGCTAATTTTGACTTCCCCCACAGGTGACTTATGGCTCTTTTGACTACACTTCTCTGCTCTACCTCTCTGACTACTCCGAAGACTTCGGGGGTGGCCGGTTCGTGTTCATGGATGCAGATTCCAACAAGACAGTGGAGCCCCGAGCAGGTACAAGCCCAGGTTGGCTGCAGGGAGCTGGGCAGGTTGGGCCATTTTTTTGGCTGCCAGGTGGTGTGGGACTGTGTTTTGTGTCAGCAGGAATAGCCTGAGCTGTTGGTTTCTTATTTTCTTCTCTTTGTGTTAGAGCTGGGATTAATGCACGGGAGTCACAGTTTCGTGTTTGGACTCAGTGTTTATTAATTTTTATCTATGGTACAGTCTCATGAGTTGTGAGTCCTGGCTAACAAGGTAGAAAATGGAGGTGTCTCTAACTCTTTCCAATGTCTTTTAAGCATAAACTATCCAATAACGAGATAACACCTATATCATTTATATTTTTAACCCAATAATTGACTACCCAAGGCCTGCAATGTAGAGCTTTTTCATCCAATTATAAAAAACCACCCAAAACCAAGAAGAAGGTGAAGAAGAAGGACTTAGACAACACCTTAAATTCTCCATATTGCCCCATATATATTACTATAGACTAAACCCCTAAATTCTAAGTTTTTTACCCTGTGAGATCACACAATACTCTTCAAACTCCACACCCACAACCCCAGTGCTATCACTCAATTTCAGAAGCCTGTTCCACAGCCTCAGGTCAAATTCAGTGCTTGCTTGAGGGTTGGTGCCTTTTAGAACAGAAAGCCCAAAACTCTCAAATTTCCAGAATTCCAACAGTGGGGTAATGTAGCATTCTGTGTTCAGATTGATGACATCAAAAGTAAAGATTAAGACAGGTTAAAATACAGCCACAGTTTGTAACATCTGGTGTTAAGCTACAATAAGTGACTTTCTTGAAAGCTGTAGGGCTTAGAAGAGGTGGGCAGTCCTGACAGCTTAGCAGGACTGCAGCAAGAGCAGAGCTAACTGTCACTGCAGCAAATCCAAATTAAAGCAATTTATTTTAGACTAGCCTAAAATTCCTTTGCTGCTCAAGGTGGGGTTTAATACCCTGTAATGGCTGAGGGCTGGGTGTGAAGGTGATTGATTGTCACAGCTCTGCTGACCTGCTGGAGCATGATGAACTGTGATTACTTGGGGATAAATCCATCCCTGCTTCCAGGAGGTCTGACAGGGATGAACCTTCTGATGGCTGTCAGTTATAAATAAATAAAAAACCTTTAAGGCTGGTTTGAGATTTCTCTAATATGTGGATAATTTGAAACTAGAATTACTCTGGGGCTGCCTAGAGAGGAGCTCAGCCTCAACTCCTCTGTCTGGCAGGTGAGTGCTGAGCTTCCAGCAGTGTTACCTTTCATAATGCAAGATCAACCACACTGCTGCAGGGAAAAAAATAAAAGGACAACTTCATATTCCTGCTGTGTTCTGTCCTTTCTTTTCCACGACAGAAAAGATGGAAATTTACTCATTTAAAGAGCCTCAGTAATTGTCTGCTGACAGTTGTTACCCCAAGCAGAACTGACTTCAGAGTATTGCTGCCTGCAAATTGGGATGGGTATTTTTTGGCTTATGCATCATAGTGATCCACTCACTTGCAGTGATGCTGGTTTAGATAAACTCTGAGATTACCTGCATTCTGGGTTTGCTATCAAGAATTGTATGTTTGATTATTTTGTCTTTTATGATTGGAAGTAAACCCTAAACTGAAAGCTTCATCTTTTGCAAAATACTGCTGCCAGTATTTTGAAAGGGAACACATTGAACTGTTTTGTTTTCAGATGCAATTCTAAGATTACCAGATCTTTTTAGCTGTAGAAATCACAGCAGAATTCTAGGTATGTGAGGAGAGCTGTCTGCTCAGTGCAGGGGCACTCAGCCTGGCTGCAGTGTGCAACGTGCCCCTGACTTAATTTCCAGAATTCTCTAACTGTGAAATTGCTTCCATTCAGCCCCATCTACTCATTTCCAGGTTTTCTGCTGCAAGGTCTTTGCTCTTGATGTCCTTTTGGGGGAAGAAGGGGAAGCTGATGAAATACAGAATTTTCTTTTTGGCTGTTCCTTTTGCCAGGGGATTGTATGGGCAGTGTGTGCCACAGGACACCCCTTCTGAAACAAAACAATGCACAGCTCCTAAGGAATAGCACAAATGTCCTTCATGGACACAAAAGAAAATTAATTGCACTTTTCTGACGCATCTCTGTGTTAACACAGTTGTCAGGGGTCCTGTGATGGTGTCACAACCACCACTGACACCCTGTGAGCAAAGCAGAAAAGCTTTAGAGGTGAAGCACAGTGTGAAGGCATTTGCACTTATTTTTCCTCTTGCTGATAAAATGTTTTGTGAAGGAATGACCCCAGGCTGTTTTCTGTTGCTGGTACAAGTTGATGTATTTTTCATGTTCATAATGTTCCTCTGCAATGTTTTTTCTCTCCTGCTGTCTTTTTGGCGTTTGTTTGTTTGTTTTGTTTTATGCTACTTTTGATCCTTTGTGCTTCTCTTGTCACTCCAGCTCAACTTTTAAAACCACATGTGGATGAGCTTTCCTGCTTCTCATTTAGGAGCTCCAGGCTTTTTTAGAGATGACTTGTCATAATCACTGGTTCAGTTTTCATACTTGACAACTAATTTACTTTTCTGTATTGCTAATGCCACTGCAGTCCTAAAACCTGGTGCTTCTCACACTTAGCCTGCATTTTTGGGGACCTGACACTGTGTGCCAAAATGAGCAGGTTTCTTTTCCTGTGAGCAGCCATTTGTTCAAGTGTCAGTGGGGAGCAGAAAGGCATTGTTAGTGATGCAGCAGAGCAGAAAAGCAGTAATTGGAAACACAAGAAAAAGCAATTAAACCATTGTGGGATGTCCTGTGTTTGAAAGGGCTGCCTGGGCAAGTCCCACTGCTGCTGCAGATGTGTTTGCAGCACTTTACTGGTGAGGATCAGTGTCAGCCAGGCAGCCGGGGACAGGGAGAACACTTCTGCCAGGAGTGGAGCCTAAATTAAAATGCTTTTCACTTCCCTCAGTGCATATCACTTCCAGATTACCTAAGAAGTCTCTAAGTCCTGGCTCTCACATAGTTGACTGAAGGACTCTCTTAATTTGTAGGATGATCTTTAACATCCCCTAGTTTGGTTGTTAGCAAACATTAGCTTTAAGAAGGAATTATAATTTATTAACTTTGAGGCTCTTGAGATTATTTTTTTTAACAGAAATGAACAAGTCAGCACCAGTGCAAGTGTACAGACCTTTGGCTAATTCATAACCAGATATGGCATGAAGGAACACATCTTTCTTGTGCTCTGACGGGCTTCAGAAGTGAATATGTGTCTTTTGAATTCAGTCAGGACCTCTCTCTGCCACAAGAAACTCACTGTACCATGAGGAAGAAAATTCTTAGTGCCAAGGGAAATACGACTTTGAAAAGAAAACATTTTTTTTTTGGTGAGAAAGAAACAGACCTAAAGTAGTATCTGTTCCTTTTAAATAGATATAGAAATTCTGTTCCCAAAATTGTCATACTGGGATTTTTTTTTCCACCCCTTGCACCAAGGTTGGCTCTGTTTGAGAGACTATAAGAAACAGAGCAACATTTTAAATGAGGTCCTTTCAATATTAACTCTTTTGGTGGTCTGAGACATGTTTCAGTAATCTGCAGGACGTACAGAAGGAATAATAAATGGCAAACATCAAGGCTTTCCTTTTTCAGTCACAAAACTGGTATACTTTGCTGCTGCTGCTAAACTTATTAGTGTTAAAATTTCATATTTTAAAATTTCATATTTAGAATTTCATCGTTTTGCAGAGTCTGGTGTGAATCTGGGGTCTGGCAATATTAGACAGGTCAGACTTCACTTGATCATAAAGTGTAGATGAAACTGCTGTTGGAATGAAATCCCAGTACTGGTTCTGTGTTCTTTATTTGCATGTGTGTTTCTTGGTTTGAAGGTCAGCTTTGCTGCACTTATTTTCACCTTGCAAGGGAATTTATTCTTCATGCAAGTAATTTATTATACAAAGGCAGAAGGAAAGGTCGCAATCACTTCAGTGTGTTTCTGGAAGAAACTCATCTGTGGGGCAAAATGAGCTCTGTACACTTAGCATATTCTCGCAGCTGTCAGAAGAGTGTTTCTGGAAGTGTAAAATACTTGATTTGAAGGTATGAAGATATTTGGGAACTTCCCCCCATATTCACAGTCTCATCTGCCTCTGTGTTCAATCCACAACCTCCAGATTCAGTCTAGATCATGATAATCTGCCAATCCTAGCTTTAGTTTTGCTCCATTCAGTAAAAAACTGGAGCATATCTTGAAGTTAAATCAGTATCAGCTGAAAGCTGGGAATAATTTTTAAGAAATCCACAGAAGTAGCTGTCAATCCTAGTGAGGAACAAAATGGAGCCAGCATTAGCAGCTGCAGCAAGCACCAGCCATGCAGAGGACAGCAATTCTTACTGATTTGCAATAATGATCAGGGATTGTGCCAGGGACTGGTGAGGTGATTGCAGAGTGGTAGGAAAAGGAGGATCTGTTGCAGTTGTGTCAGAAAGACAGAACATAGCTCCTTATTTTTCAGTAGAACTTGCTTTTGGTTTTATCTGTGGAAGAATAACTGTCTTCCAGGCAGGTTTGGTATTTTGATGGTGTTTGATGCCAGGTTAACAATGGCATTAAATGAAACACTATTTTAACTGGGCCTGATGCCTTAGGAAGGCTGACCTGAAACAGAGACTGGACAGAGCTAAGAGAATAAAGCAGATATTTCTTGAAAGGCCTTTAGGGTACACCTTGGGCAGGACAAGAGCCTGGCCAGGGCTACACCCAAGGTGGACCCAAAATGGTCACAAAATGGACAAAGGGTCACCAGGTCTGACACTTTGATCAGTTTGGGTCCATTTGCATATTGGGGTTTAATTGCCCAATTGCAGTTGCAGGTTGTGAGGTCCCATCCTTCTTGTCCCTCCCTTCAGCCACCCTTGTTTGTGCTTTTGGGCCTGAAAGTTGTCTTTGGTCTCCAGCAGGAAGAGGATTTGTTTTGTGTCCCTGCTCTGTGCAGAGCTGAGTGACCCTGAATGTGAGCTCAGAGCTGCACCCCTGGGCAGCACAGAATCTGAAATACATGAAAGATAAAACTTAAGGCATCATTTCCCCACTTTATCAGGCCCATAAAGCAGTAAGCACCTGGGAGTGCAGGTCAGACCTGCCCCTAAGGTGGTGTTTCTGTGAGTGACTTCTGATAAATCCTCTGCCTTGCTGAGGCAGCTGTTACTAACACTGCCTGGAGCACTGAAAGGATTGAGGAGTGCTGGGGCAAGAGTTACCTGTGTTAGTGTTGCACAGAGCATTGTGGAGCACTGCCAGCATTCAGAATTGGCCTCTGAGGCTTTTCCCCTGCCATGAAAACTTGGTTACAAATGACCCCATGCAGCATGTCCTGTTCATGCCTTTATGTAATGCATGTACAGGCAAGTATTTCATGAATTTGAGTTGATACTGCTCAAGAAAATATGCAGCAGAGGAAAATTAGCTTCAAAGAGTTATTCCATGAAATTCAGGAAATGTAACAGGTGAAATAAAACAAAATACCAAAGGAACTGCAGGTTCAGCTGTGTTAGACTCTGTGGTTGAGTAGTGAGAGTTCATTTCTTGGTTCCTAAGCTGTGTGTGAATGTCACAGGCCACAGATGCTCTGATGAGGCCTCTTTAAGGGCCAGTTTTTGGAATAATTGTGCAGCAGAGGTTATCCTTGTGCTGATGCTTCAGTGATTTACTAAATGTAAGGATGATTTCCTTTTTACCATAAGTCCAAAACCCAAAACTTGGGCATCCCTGTGATTTGACCACAGCTCTACTGGACATGCCATGTTTGGCAAGGTCAGGAAAAGTCAGATGGATGATCCTGAGATTGTTTAATGTGGTTGAAGTTGCAACACTTTGTTCTTAGTGAGAACTTTTTGTAGGAGTCAAATTCTGAGTCCCTGTGCAACTGCTCTGACAGGGAGAACAGAGCAGACCTGGCAGCACTGGCTGGGTGGAGGCTCAGCCCTGGAGGAGAGAACTGGAAAGCAGGGCAGGGGCGATATCCCTGACTTCTCTTGACTCCAGGGAGAAAAGATGGAGTCAAAAGGCCTTGGGGAGATTGGCTGGAGATAGCATTTTTCACTTCTAAGTACTCCCCAGGGTTGTCACACCTTCAGGCAGAGTGGAAACTGCTGTGATTCTGAGCAACCAACTGTGCTGGTAGGAGAGAAGCAGGCAGGGATTCTAAAAATCTAGCAGTTGATATCTTAAAATGTTCATGTACTTTTAGCAGGAAATTAATAAGTTTAATAATTTTCTTTGAAAACTGTGATTTGGAAGATTTCCTTCTGAATTTAAAGTAGAAGCAACTACTTTTTTGAGAGCATTGTTAATATTACATGACATAGTACAGACTACAAATTACCAACTGGCTGTGGGAGACTTCACTGTGTGAATCAGTGATTTTATTTATAACAGCAAGAAATTTCTGCCTAGTAACTAAATATGGGCCAAGTTTGTAACTGGGATTTGATACCCACTGCAGGTGTTTTTTTTGTTTGGGGTTTTATTTTTAGGCCATAGGGTTTTTTATTCTTCTGTGCTTGACATAGATGTAGCAAAATGGTTCAGAGAAGCTTGTGCCCTCTCTTCACCCCAGGTCAGGGCACTTGCAGACATTGTCAGTCCAGGTTCCTTTTGTGAGATTTGCTTAAAGCACTTGCTTAAATTCTCCCAATTCAACATCTTTCAGTAAGTAATTGAATTAGTGAAATAAATTTTATTGTGTGCTTGCAGAAAACATTATTATCAGTTTATTTGCCTAATGATATGATGGGTTTTCTTGGACACTCTACATGAGAATGAATTGGTGATTAATCCTAAACAGATGACGAGGATGGGAACACAACTGTTGTGCATTTTCCCTGGCAGTGCTTCTGTCTGGCTGTCATTCAGCAGATGAGATGCAGTTTTTCCTTCTTTCCTGAGGAACATTTAGGGCTGATAGATGTTAGGCAGACAGTGGAAGCTGTCAGTGCATTCGATGAAAGATGCTGAATAGATCTGTGGTGCCAAATAAACTGTTCCTGTTTCCCTTTAACCAGGCAGAGGAGTTGCTTCCTTTCCTTCTGAGCAGCAGCTCAGTCTTCCCAGTGTCCCCAGCCAGTTGCCATGGGCCCTGGATGGTGGTGATGCCCTTTCCATTCCCCCAGCCCTGCTTTGCATCCCTTCCCTGGTGCCCAGGGAGGAGAGTGAGGGCACAGTTACCATCCCCTCATTTGACTGAGTGATAGTCAAAACAATGTAACACAGGATTTGCTTTTTCTCCTTAAAGTTCTCATGACCCAAGGAGTTTACAAGGAAATTTGGCAATGAATTAAACTAGAAGAGCCAGAAGGGTGCTGCCAAGAAAGAGAAGGGGAAATACCATGTGAAGGATGGGAGCATGAAGGAGCTTAGAGTCCAGTGGCAAAACAGGCAAGCTGCAAATATAAGTGATTGCCAAAGCTGATATTGGTGTGGATGGCCTGCTTCATGTGTAATCAGAATAACCGGGGTTGGAAAGGACCTCTGGACATCATCTACTCCATGCCTTCCTTCAAAAACCAAGCACAGGAGACACAGGTGTAACAAAATCATGTCTGAGACATCCCTGGGAAACATCTGAATTTTGCACTCATTTGTGCTAATGCTGTGGCCCTGGTGGGACTGAGTTTGTGCCAGTGCTGTGGCCCTGGCAGCCTGGTAGGACTCAGGAGTTGGATGTAATTTGGCCTTGATTTGAGAAAGGAAATTGGACCAGGTAACGTCCCAAGGGCTCTTCCAACCTGTTATGCAGTGAATGTGTAATACAGAGATACAATAATCATGTAATATTTTTTCTTAGGAGCACTGTGGTGTGTTAATTTTATTATGGTTCTCAAAATCACATCATATATTCCCTACATTTTGTTATAATTTAAGCTACTGTGCCCTACTCAATTTCCTCTTGCCAGAGTAAGAGCAAGAGAAGATACTTTTTTTTATAATACTTGTAAATCAGAGCATGTTTAAACTGCAAAGTATTATAATGATGTTTACTAATTAATTTTCACCTTGTTAGAATAGGTGAGTGCTACTTCTGTTTCCTTTCAACAAGGAAAAAAGTGAGAGTGAAAATGGTTTTGTTGAGATCACAGTTACATGTCAGGGGAAAATTGTTTCCTTTGTATTTCCCTCCAGTCTGTGTTTCCTCTCAGGACAGAGGTTAGGTAGCAAATTGAAGGCAGCTTGTTTATGGAAGTGCAGCTGAAAATTCAACAGAGATAACATTTCCTGAGAGCAAGCCTTTTGGGAATAGTGACTTTTTCTGTGATGTGGCTGTGAGTACATCTAAAAAGAATTCACTGCTAAGGGGTGGTTCTGAATTAAACCTGGGAAAGCAAAAGCAGGGAAGAGCAAAGCCTTGGATTTAATACATTTATTCCTCCAGTGTTTTTGTTTGAGTAATTAAATGGTACATAATTGCTGCATAGTGAAGTATCTGTTGCTTTTGCTGCTTGTTAAATATCACTCCTGAAAATAACAGAGTTCCTTCACCTGAATTGGAGTCACATAAAATTTACAGCAGTGGATGTTGTGACTGGAACTTGCATGTCTTCTTAAATGATGATTCCTGTGGATCAGTGCAAAAATGGATTCTCAAAAAGTCAGGAGAAGTGGTTACCTCTAATACAGTTAAGATCTTGCTTCCTGTAAGAGGTTGTTAGGAGTTCCCTGGCCTTGGTCACTGCCAGTGATCATCACCTGGATAAGAATATTGCCATATATCCCTTGAAAGTTTTGTCAGATGGGTTTGGAATTAACATTCTCTACCCTCTTTTTGAACATTAATACTGATCAAAATAATGTACCATGGAAAGAGTGTGCTTTTGCTTCAAAAACACTGTAAAGGAAGTAAGTTTAAAATAAATTCCTCCCAAGTGAGGAAAAAGCTTTGAAAACTGACCATAGATAGCCTTGTTCAGTTACCCAAAGACCCAGCTGATGCATATGGGAGCAGATTGATACCATATATATGAAGACATATTTATTAAAGAAAGAACTTAAAAGACATTCAGTATAGCCAAAAAAAATCAAATTGACTAGCTTAAACACACTGAACCTTGTCTAGCTCTGAATTGCTACTACTTCTAGTCAGAGATCAAACTAAACAGCTTGAAAGTCATTTTAAGGCAAAGCTTTGGGTGAGCAGGTGAGAGACCAATAATAATGTACTTTAATGAAGTTGAAATATGGTTTAAAAGGGGAAAAAATGATGACACAGGGATTTTGTATGGAATCCTTGAGGCCAGCACTGCTCATTGCACCACTGGTAGGACAGGAGCACGTTGCCTTCGTTTAACCTTTCATCCAGAAAAGCAGGACACTGAGGTGGGAATGAGCTGTGCATACAAATGGATCTGTTCTTCACATGTGTATAACTTCAGCCTTTGTGGAGGCGCAGCCACGGGCACAGAAGGGGATGGAATTGTTCTGAAAGACTCTGCAGATTGATTAAACTTCATTGTTATGAACTGCACTCTGAGGATTAGATGTGAGCTGCAACTGAACATGAAAGGGACTCAGGGATTAGTGGGTAAACCCAGCCCCATAAAGCCAATCTAGTTTTGTCCAAATCCCCCATGTGTGCTGCTTAGGAGGAAACAAGCAAAGGAACTTCTGGATCTTTGGGATCCCTTTTAGAAGAGAAACCCAGTGATGTGCCTGGTGCCCATTTCGGCCATGGAGGTGGGGTAAGGGGTGGAATAGTTCATGTTGTTGTGCAGACTTTAGGTAGGGATCAGCTTTTAAACAGTCTCTAATTTGAACAGTGGAGGAAAAGCCTGAGTAGGAAAACCACGTGCTGTTGGGGTGGGGGAGCTGTGCAGGTGAGAAATTTTGGCTTCCTCGGGAGAACAGGAGCAGTCCCACAGAGCCACATCAGTTTGGAGTTACCAGCTGGACATCGACCTTGGACATTCTCAGAACAGTTTAATGATGTGGGAGTGCAGCATTCTGCTGTGTCATTGAGGGGGATGGCAGTGTCCCTCTGCTGTCAGCATCAAAGTCACTGCATTTCCATTTCACCTGATGCCACCTGGGGCCTGGAGTGTCCCCAAGCTGGGACAAGATATCAAGGCTTGGGTGGGAGCAAGCACAGCAGTGAGCACTTGAATCTGTAAAACAGCTGCCAAGCCAATGCATGGATGGAGTGGCTCTTTGTAAGGAAGTTGAATTTGTACATGGCTGATATGTGACTTTATAACCTGCCTGAGCAGCAAGTGACCAGACCAGGCACAGAAAGCAACAGCAAACACTCGGTGCAATGCTGAGAAGCTGCCACAGCTGCTTGTAAACCTGCTGAGGTTTTGTCACTGAAGGCTTTTTGCCATCTCTGTGGTGTTTCCTCCTTCTTTGGTCTAAAATTAGAGCCAGGACTAGAAGGGGAGCAGGGAGGAAATCAGTACACTTGGCTGACAGTCACTAGAGTTGCACTTTTTTATTTTTAATTGAGGCAACTAAGAACTGGCTTCCATGTTCTTCGCTTCCTCCTGCTTTTATAAACTAGCTTTGGTGGGATTACATCTCCAGCTTGGTGGCACAAAGGATGAATGTATGTTTTAAACAGCAAGAAGCTGTCAGAGTGCAGTGTAAGCTGTGGCAGTTTGTCTGAGATCACCTCTGGGCTCTCAGGTCACCAGGCAGCAGCTGGAGCCAGCCAACAGCTGAGCTGTGGAGGGAGAGCTGCAGCCGAGTGGCAAACTCCACTGAGGGGTTAAAACCTTTGTCTTTGCAGGCCGGGTGTCGTTTTTCACCTCTGGATCAGAGAACCTGCATCGGGTGGAGAAGGTGCAGTGGGGCACTCGCTTTGCCATCACCATCTCCTTCACCTGTGACCCGGAGCACGGCATCGGGGACCCGCTGCTGGCCTGACTGCCGGGGCCAGCCCTGCCCACGGCACGGCAGCTCACAGGCAGGGAGAGGAGCCCTGCAGGAGGAGAGGAGAAAGGGAAATACCATCTCTTGTAACCTCACATGCAGTTAGAACTGCCCAGCTGTGGGGACACACTGTCACACGCTTTGTTTTCACGTCTCCTCTTCCATAAGCCTTGCAAATGGTGGCTTAAGGACCAGCTTAAATTTGATGCATTCTGGAAATGGTTTGTCTTCATGTGCCAAAGGGACAGGCCACAAAGAAGAGAGAATGGGCTCCACAAAGAAGAGAGAATGGGCTCCACAAAGAAGAGAGAATGGGCTCCACAAAGAGAAAGCAGGCTCTTAATTTTTAATTTTTTTTAAAAAAAATTGTCAGTTTGAAAGATACAAACAGTGTTTTGGGCACTGCCTTGGTCTGGCTCCCCAGGCTGCTGTTGCCTGTTCAGTTCTTTAGTCTCTAATGTGGTATAGAAAGTCTGACCCAAGTTAAGTGAGCCAGGTGAGTGTTATTCTCTTAGAACACACCTTTTGTTGGGAGGGATGGATTCTCCTCAGTGTGGGATCAGTGGGAATACACCTGGGTTTGGCTACTGGGACTTGAACTTTTTTAAATTTAATTACTACTGATTCAATATTCAGGAAGTCCCTCAATAGCTATTTTTGGGCTTCTCTTTTCCAGTTTCATATGAAGACTTTAATGAGGACTACTGGTCTTCCCTGAATATTAAATTGCAGGGACTTCCAAGAGGAGCTGTGTGCATTGTAACAAACACATGCATAATCTTGCCAAATACTTTGGGTTTTTTACTGCAATCAAAGATTTTTGTGGGTCAGGAGGTTTATAAATAAACGGTAGAAAAACCTAATTTTTTTTTCAATCAAATTCTGAAGTAACCACATTGATCTGGTTGGTATTACCTGAATGTATAATTTCTGTGAAACACTGAAAATCTGGGAATGTGCTTTGATTTTTATTTTTTTTTAATTTTATGCATACATTTTGGACTTTATAATGTACCCTTTTAATGGAAATAATAAGTACTGGGGGGAATTACACTGAAGATCAATATAAAGAGGAATGATAAGAGGACACTCAGACTTATGAGGGCTCTCATTGGGCACACCAGCAGGATTAGTCCTCTGTAATTTCATTTCTTTGTTCTGAAACCTGAAAAAGTCTTCCTTGTCATGTATAACCAGGGAGAATTGTTCAAATGCCTGGATGCAAGGAAATAAAAAAGTCAGTTGGGTTCCATATTGAAATACTTGTCTTAAAGCCTGTTTATTCCAAGGAATTTGCATTGCACTATGTTTTAAATCCATGTGAAGGCAGACCAAGATCACAGCAGCTTTACAGGACTGAACTTGATTCCTGCCATTACCCTGAGATTTAAATCTAGGAATTTTTCCCCCAAAATACCTGATAGGAATCTGAGCAAGATTGGACCTGTGTCTGTTGGTTACTCCTGTCGTGCCAGCTGTGAGTGGCACTAAAAGGAAGTGGCACTTCTGGAGCTGCCCTCTGTCAAATCCTGCTCAACAAGATCATCTCAGACCATGGGGGAAATCTCAGCTCATCTCCTCTTGGGTTTTCATCTTTTGAAGATCCCCTGTATTGTAATAACTGCTGCCCATGGTGCAGTTTCCTGCTGGGAGCTGATGGATGTTCAGAAATAAAATCAAGCTGGTATTTGTCTTTTGGAGCCTTTAAGCCTCAGTAATCTGGTCAGTATGATCACCAAACCTGTCACCTGTAATTTGTTGGGAAATTGTGCACTGTACATGCACAGGAGAGCTATTATTTGGAAAAAAAAAAGCCAAATATTTTGTGTGTTTTAGTGCCACTGAGATTTTTCTACTTAGAGCTTCAATATCCAGACTACTAAAAGCAATGCCTAGATCTAGGGAAAATTTAAATGGCAAATGAGGAAGTAAAGTGCAATCAAAGTTTCTGAAGGTAGCCTCCAGCAGGAAGCAGTAACTGCAGAATGTTCCTGGGCCAGAGTGGAAATTGAATTCACTGCTTAATAGGAACAAACTTAAATACCCTGAATAACTTTTTATTGAGGGTCCCTCCAGATGATGACACATAACTCTGAACTTGGAATATATTGATTTCTGTCCTTTTTGAGGCTCAGCTGCCTGTTGCTACTGGGAGCTGCAGGGCTCTGATTCTTAGAACTCTGAGTACTCCAAGGGCAGGATTTGTTTGAGTAGCATGAATCTGATGCCAAGCTGCTGCAGAGAAGTTCTCTTAATTGAACAGAGGTGATGACAGAATATGGCTGGAGGTGTCCCAGTTGTGTGAGAACCTTTGTAAAGAGCCCTTGTACTTAAAATAGAGAAAGGTCAGTGCTTGTGCAGTGTGAATTGGGGCCGAGTCCTGATGTTAAAATTACAGCTCTGCACCTGAAAGCAGACTTGTTACAAGTCTCTGGGAATGCTGGTTTGTGTTTTGAAAGGAAATTACTTGTGAGGAAAGGGAAAGGCTGCTGGTGTGAAAAGTCCCAGAGTGAAACAGAAAATGCAGCAGGAGAGCAAGCCAGATTTGACTCCCTACAATGAGATTGAGTGGAGCCTCCTGAGGGTTTCTGTGAAATTGTTCTACTTTCAAAACCATATTTCCATTCAAATGCTTTGCGGAATACCAGGAGCTTTTAAAAAAATGACAGGTTTTGTGGTCAGATTAGATTCCTAGTGTACAGCTACCTTTCAGTCCTGTAGCATGCATTAAATTTTAATTTTTTAATCCCTTGTGATTCTGGGAACTCAGGGTGGATTTCTCATGTATAACATTTTCATTGTGCAAGCAGTTGTGGAATCATTATGGCTTTTAATTCCCTGTAAGTCAGCTGAAGGTTTGGGAAGGTACCTTTATGTTGAGATTTTCCTGAATATGTATCATCCACCTGAAATATTCTGTGCTCCATCTCAATCAGTTTCAAGTCCAGAAATGTTTACAAAGTTACCCTATTTACAAAAAGATTTTAATTTGGAGTTATAGCAGAAATTCAGGTTCATGCCTTACTTCATTTTAAGTAAGGTGGGTGCTTTAGGAGGCTGTAGCACCTAATAGTGTGCACATTAAAATAAATGTAGCTGAAAAGGCATTGATGATGACTGTGCTGCCAAGGAAATCTGGTTTTGTTTCTTCAATTGCATTTCTTAGTGTTGAATTGCTCCTTCACAACTTTCCTTTCCCCAGTAAATAAAGCTGATACTGTTTTTAATGTAAGAGTTCCTGGTGTTCCTTCTCCATCCAGATGTCCTTAGACAGTGTTTGCAGGGCATTTGGTTCTCTCTAACCTGCTCATGGGGAGCTCTGTGCAATATTTTTGTCTAAATTCTAGGGCTAAAACCAGGAAATGCTGCTGGAAGTCAGAGCTCTTGAGTGGGGAGGAAAAAATCCAACCGATCTACCTTCTCCAAGAAAAAAAAAAAAAAAAAAAAAATTCCCAACTTCTGTCTTTCCTTTTTTGAGTCTCTTGTGGAAATCCAAGCAAACATTCCAGGAGCAGCAGAGTTATTTCCTCTCTGAACTGCAGGTGGCTCTGACACATATGGATTGTCCCAGCCTGGGAAAATCCTGGAGGGGTGGGAATCCTCTGCTGAGTGTCCACTGCTCCCTGTGGAACACCCTGAGGAGCTGGAGCTCTGCCTTGCTTTGGGTCCTGGGAACACTCTAAGGAGGCTGAGAGCTCATTTTACATCACTGGCTGAGCCTTGCTTTCAGCTCTCTCTTCCTGATTGTTAATTTATCCCCAAAGTCTCTGTGTGGCCATTTTTTTATCTTCTGTGAGCGTGGGTGGCTTTGGACTAAAGTTTTTTAAATAAAGAACTGTCCAGTTTCCCAAGTACACTTCTCTGTGTCCATCACCTCCCCTCAAATCAGTCATCTCACCTCTCACTCCTGTCCCAGCACACCTCAACCTTGACCTGTAGCAAGTACTGACCAGGGGACAGAGCTCAGTGCATTATTTATTCATTGAATGGCTTGCTAGCACTGCAGAGGAGCTGGCTTTTTCCTCTGATCCTTTTAGCCCACATGGGGAATTAATCTTTATGAAGGATTTCTAACTCAGTTTTTGAGATCTTTCATTCCTCAGCATTCTTTTTTTTTTCCCCCTAAATACTCTTACTTTTCTTCTAGCAGAGGAATTGACCGATTATTTCAGAAATACTTATTTTTATCTTGTCTGTTTTCCTGTAAAGCTGAAATAATGACAAAATATGGATTAGTTTTGCCTGCTGTTGAGCATTCTTGTCTTCCCTGATACCTCCTGGAGAAGGAGTAGGGAATTTTGAAACAGATACTAGAGGGAGTGAGTCAGACCTTGGGATCACAACAAGAAATGCCTTGCTTGAGTAGTTCTTACTCTGGAATCAATAGAGCAGCCTGGAAGTACCATCCCCTTTATTTTTGTAGCATTTAGATGCATCTAAATAAAAACCATCTTGGTTTACTGCTGGGTAATCCTGAGGCTGTCCAAGGAACCTAGACTGGGTGAATACAGGAGCTGCCAGGTCAGGTTGGGATTGTTCATCATGAAGTGCACTGAAACCTTCCCCTTTTTGAAGGGAATGTTCTGTTTTTAGGGAGAAGCTGAGATTTGTGGAGTGTTCATGTTCCATGTTTCTGGGGATTTCTTGGAATAGTCCTCCAGTGTTGAAAAAAGCTCATTTTAGACCCGGATACCCTTTCTAGTCTTTTATTAACAAACCACAGCAGCCCCTCCACCCCCCCAAAAAAGCACCAACAAAGTTCCTGAGCCAGAATTTTTCTGTTCAGACACCCTGAAGATTTATCTCTTTCTTGTTCCTCAGTTTATACAATCATTTTAAGCCGTTTATATAGATGCCTGGACACTTTGCTGCTGACTCCACAGAAAAGAACTCTTGCTGTTTTCCTTTGACAGAGCTTTTCCCTGCCAGGAGAAGGTCCATGGGTGGATTCCTACCTTGGAGGTGACCTCCTCAGCATATTAACTTGCCAGCCAGACCATTAAATCTTGTGAGAATAAACAAAGGCAGGTCCTAATGGAGTCATTCTGCATGTCTTGGCTCTGGGTGGTGGTTCCTTCCATTCCCTCTAGCAGGGAACTGTGTTTATTTCTGTCATGTTGTTCTGGGAATCCTCCCTGCTTAATGGGGCTTTAATTGTGGTTCACTGAAACAACCTCATAAAAAGAAGGCCACATTTTACCAGGTGATTCAAAACTTAAAAGGCTGCTGTGAAACAAGACAAACTCCCAGCCCATTTAGTCCCTGCACTTCTCAACACATAAGAAATGAGAGAAGTGATCACGCACTTGGATTATTTCTGCTTTGCTTCGGGCCATAAATGCCTGTTCTCTTGGTTTCTTTATTTTAAAAGAAAACAGGAATTCATTTGAGAGTCATGCCTTTCCACAGGGATGAATATGATCAAAATAAACTTTGACTAGCAGGGAAAAAGCAATACTACAGAAGTCAGCCAAGCAGGGGGGGAAGTTCAGGGGGGGAAGACAGGGAGCAGCTACAGGAGATTTCTCCCACACTGACATGTCCATGCCAGTTTGAACTGACATTTTCTCCTCCTCCTCACTTAACTGTTTCATTAGAAGATCAGACAACTGGAAACTGAGAGCTCTTCCTGTTCAAACCTTCTGTTAAATTTTCAATAGGACCTCTTGATAACCATTTGCCTCAGCTACTTATCCTGTCCATCCTCTGGTTGAATTAATAATGAACAGTGAATCTGCTAAAATAAGTTAAGTGGTGCTGCATCCACCTATTTAAAAATTGTGCTTTCTTCTGCATTTATCTTGTGTATCAAATGAGCATTTTTTAAGTGATGGTGTCCTCCACACATAGCTTGTGTCTGCTGCACCTTTTCTGGAACTGGACAGAATTTAGACCTGTAATCAAATAATCCAAGAAGAAATTAAAACTGAATTAATAAATATACAGAACTGTACAGAAAGTTTCCTCTTGGGAAAAAAAGAAAAGGGGGGGGGTTTGAAATATTTGTGGGTTTTGGAACTGTAAGAAAAAAAAAACAACAAAAAAATTGATTTATTAATCCTTTAGGGGGGCTGTAGGGAATGTGCACCTCAGTACTCTCCACTGAGGGTGTACTCTGCTTTTACAAGCTTGCACAGTATCTGGAAATCCTCTCCCTGCCCATTTTCCCTTTCCAGGTACACATTTTGATGGAGATCTTGATCCCTTCAGACCATGAGCAGGAAAAATCTCCTTTCTCTGCCTCAGCACCAGCACAAGACCAATTCCTGTGGATTTCTCAGGAAGGCTGTTCCCACCTGGAGCTGCCAGCACAGCTGGGCAGGTGATCAGGACTCACTCAGGTCACATTTAGCAGTGCCTTGAAGCCTTCCCCTCTCAGCTGCTGCCTCTGAGCCTTTTCCTCTCAACATCTGCAGCTTGAGACCTCTTGACTTTGTTTTCTGAATGCCTTTAGCACCTCCAGATGGCCGTGAGTCAGTGAATTCCAGCGTGCTGCAGAAATTATCACATTCAATGCAAGTTAAACACGTTTTGACCCTTGCTAATTTTTCACTCAAGGCTTCGGAGCAGGCTGCTAAAACTTGTCCTCTTCCTAATCATTCTCTTTAAATGAAATACTTCAGCCAGAAAGCATGCACAAAAGGGCAGTAATCAAAAACCTTTCCATGGCTGAGTTGTACAGGGGGGTATTTCTGAGATGTTCAGGTCTAAATGAATGATTCTGTTCTCTGGTCAGGCCAGGTTTGTGATTTGCAGGATCTGGGCAAGGCAGAAGTGAAGGTGTTTGATGGCTCAGCTACCCTGGAGTGGGAGCTGTAATAATTCTGTAATTGTGGTGCTCTGAAAAGGGTTCCTGTGTTAAATTTACAAACATGGCCTGGTCATTAGGAACAGCAATGGCCTCTTGTTAGACCGTATGACAGAACAAAAACCCAGAAATCTTTGAGCCCTAAACCCTGTTTATAATGAATGAAACTGAGTGAATGAGTCAGTGCATCAATTAACTTGAAAAGCAGATATTGTCTGCCTGTCCCCTGAGCAGGGTCAGTGACCCCTGGTTTTATTTCCTTCTGCCTGTGGATGGATGAGGAGCTGGGAGAAGGTTCAATCACTGCCTGCTCTAGACACCCACAGCTTCCTCCCACCAGCTGCTGAGGGCTTCTTTGGTCTACAGAGGAGACAAAGGATATTCCAAATCTTTTAAATTCCTAAGATTTTAGATCTCTAATAGCAACACCTGCTTGCTGGATGCATTCTGAGTAGTCCAGCTGCACCAGACTGTATTATCACTTAGGAGACGTGGATTTTCCAGTTGTGTGCAGAGCCCTGGAAGGGAGGACAGCCTTGGGCACATCTGAGCCAGCTTTAGTCATGGAGGATGCCAGGGGTTCAGCTTTGCATCAGTGTGACGAGTAAAATCTGTCTCTAAATTAACAGCCTTGAGACTGAAAAATGATTATTTTGTTGGGAAGAACACAGGTGTGGAAAGAATGCTTGACTCCATGAGCTTATCTAATCTCAGTCTCCTTCATAAGTGCTAGCCTGACTGTAAATACTGAAGTTCCTTTTAGAGATAAAGCCAAGAATGCTTCCTAACCACAGGAGGATTTAGCATTCCTGAACAGCTGAAAAGCTGAAACTAATCAGAAATATGAAAACTCCATCAAACTGAACATTTTGGAACACTGATGTGTTGGAGCTGGGAGCTCCCTCTGGGCTGGGCACGGGCTGGAGCCAGTCCTTGGCAAGAATTTGTGCAAGAGTCTCAGGTGCCACAAATCCTCTGTATTTCTGCAAAATAACTCTGGGACTATTATTATTATTATTTGTTATTACTATTGCTATTAATATTATGATCCTTGAGGTTTTTCTAGTCTTTCTGCTCCCTGTGGACTGTGCCTGTGCACATCTGAGAGCAGGGGAAGGTTCCTGCCAGGGAGGTGCCACCAGACCCCCCCGTGTCCCACGGGAGCTCCCAGGGTGTCAGCCTGGCTGCCCTGGCTCCTCTCTGGAGACAGCTTCTCTAAACACTGGGGATGCTGTTTATCCTCAGGGCCAGGGCTCCATCAGTTTGCCCAGTTTATGTTGGGAAGAGACAGTGAAAGTGGTGCTGACAGGAATTCTGGCTGCACCCCCTCCAGACAAGGAGAGCCTCGTGTCCCCCGGCCCCACACGGGGTGGGTGGTGGGGACCACCCCAGCAGGAGGTTTGGGATTTGGTGGGGGCTGGAGGGTTTGCTCTGGCTCTCAGTCTAAAAGGCAGCGAGCAGCTGGGATGGGGAGGACGCATCTGGACACTCCAAGGAGATGGTGGTAGAGGAGAAGTCCCCATGGGGGGATTGGGAGAGGATATTTGGGCTCCTTGTGGGACTCAGCAGCACACTGCAGCTGATGGGAGGGGGTCTCACCTCCTGCTGCTGAAGAGGTGCTGGGAAGAAACAAATGCTAAATCTGGGTGACACTGAGTGCTGAATGGCAAAGTCTGACATCCCAAATGACAGGGATTGAAATCACATGGATACACAGGATGGGGAAAGGGAAAGGAGCTGCTGTCCCAGGGCCTTCAGGTGAAATGTCTGAACAGCCATTTCATGTTGTACTGAGGGCTGAGATCAGTTTGCAGCACTTCCCCAGCCATCCTCTGCTGCCAGGACTCTGGAGCTGGTGACTTTCTGTAGCTTTGTGGGTAAGGAAAGGAGGCTGGTGGGAAAGCAGTGCCCTGGCACATGGGAAGATGCTTTGGCAGGGACACTCAGCAGGAAGAAACGATCCTGACAGCATTGCTGTCATCCTCTCCCCAGCACAGGACCTCCAAAATCCAGCAGAAAACCTAGGGGGACAGAGGCAGTGTGTGGCTGCTTCCATGGCCTCCATCCACAGAAACCTGGGAGATGCCCAGTGGAAAGTCACTCACCTGGTGTAAGGCAGCAGCTCCTTTATTGAGGTGCTGTTTAATTGTTTTGCTAAAGCAGCTGCCTCTGCCTTTTTAATTTAGAAGAAATCACTGACTGAAAAGGCTAATTCTATCTCCTACTTTACCTTGATTCTTTTTCCTTTGGGGCAACGAGAGATTATCCCCTAACACTTCTCCACCTGAAATCACAGGATCTCTTGGAGATCTGCCTTAAGCCTCGTCCTCTTGTTAAAAAGAAAAAGAATATTTAAAATCACCCAGAGCCCACCAGGAGCTTCATCTGTCTCAGCAGCCCAGACTCAGAATGGGTGAGCTTTGTTAATTTAGAGCACTTTGACAAAACATTCAATTGAGGAGCCAGTGGAGTGCTCCAGGAGTTATCATCCAGGTCATTTGTCCTGCCTGCATGAGAGTTACAACACTGGACAGGTTTGGATTCCATTTCATTTCATTCACCAATTTTGTAACCATGGGTAACAGCAGAACTGACGTGGCTCTGCACTGCTGCAAGGAGCCTGTCAAGGTTCTCAGGTTTTAAAATCAACCTGCTTTGATGACTCTTCTGTTCTGCAGCATTTACCTTACCAAGTTTGCCCTGAAAAAAAACCTGTTTAAAAATTACTTTCCTTTTTTTTTAATTTTTTTTTTTTTTTGCAGCATTTGAACTGAAAGCAGAATTAGAAGTTCAAGGATGCCTTTGCAAAAGACTGTTGTGTTGCCAGAGATACGAGATCTGGATTGTTCTAATGTCTTCTCCCTTGCAGAAAAAAATAAATTTACTTTGTTCTGAAGTGTGTTGGGAAGGATGAGGTTCAGAACAGACTCTTCCTTCCTTCCTACAGGATCAGAGAAGCTGTGACCTCTTAGAGGCTTTGAACATTTGTCACTTTGGAAGTGCAAAGAAGATAAATCAGCCTGTGGTCCATCAGGGTTTCAGGGCTTTGCTTTTTCTTTTCTCTCCTCTGTGAACATCTGCCACTGACTTCCATGCTGGGAGGAAAGTCCCCTTTTCATTAGGATGTGCCAGCTGATGGCCACATCCCATGGGCAACAGTAGTTACACCCCACTAACTGTGCATTAAGAATATAATACATTAAAATAATCTAGAACAAACTATAAAACCACTTCAACAACAAGCCCAAAGCAAAAGGATTCTTTTAAATCTACCAACTCATTGTTTAAAATGAAGTTGTACTCGCTGTGAGTGAAATGCTGCTTCCCATTTAAGTCCATCCTTCAAAACTCTCCCCAGAAGTCTTCAAACACCACAAGCCTGCCTGAATTCACACACAGACACTTGACATTCTTTAGAAAACACTGAAGACGTGAAAATAAGCTGGAAACACCTTTTTGTCTCAAGCACTGCCTTGAAGACTCCCCACAGCTTCTGGAAGTTAGTCCAGGCTCCAGAAAGCATCCTCTGGATGCCAAACCTGCTTTCTAAGCCTTAAATTACCAAACCCCTCAAACAGAAGAAACACATGCCCAGCAAATATGTTGGACCAGCAGCAACTCAAAAAAACATCAAGGACTCAACAGATTTTCTGCTGCTCACACTGCCCAGGCTCTGTGAAGCACTCAGGCTTGGCTGTTCTGTCTGTAATGTCTGCTTTTAACACTGGATGAGAGTTTGGTCTCAAAAGTACCTGAGCAGTTACAGGTGAGCTGTTTTTAATTAAACTTGCTAGAGGCTGATGTCAGCTTCAGAGAGATCTTAATTCAAGCAGAGCCAGATGTGGGGAGGGTCTGAGCGGGGAGGAAACAAGGACCAAAGCCATGGCAAAGATTTCCAAATCTGGGGAAGGTAAGCACTGTTTTGGAAGGCTAAATTTAGCAGTGATTAAATGAGCTCTTAATTAACCAAATATTCCTCCTGCTTGCCTTTCCAAATTATTCAATAACTGAACAATTGCAACGAGCTCAGCAAGTAATTACTCTCCACTCCTCACCAACTGCAGCCTTGGAACCCAGCAGCTGTTAATGTGCTGGGAAATGAAGTCCATCAAGTGTGAGTCAAACAATTGAAAAGTGAACAGGAAAAAGCCCCCCCAGGTTCCCAGGCACTGTCAGGAAAGCTGGTGCCCCATGCCGAGTGTCCCTCCCGGAATGAAGATCCATCAGGAAGATGATGAGCGTGGGTTGGAGCTGCAGTGCTCTGTTTTTCCTGGGTGCTCTGGCAGGATGGAAATGTTCCTGATGGTTATTCTGCCTCATGAGGCTTTACAGAGCCTCCCTGGGGGCTAATGGGCATCTCTAGAGGGGGAGACCACTGACCAGAAAGGAGAAGGCAGAAGCCCAAACCCTCTGAGAACACAAGACTTTCCCCAGTTGCAGCAGAGTAAAAATTGCTGGGATTGTAAATTTGGTGAGCACAGCAAACAGGGCAGGAAGGGAGGAGGGAGATGCAGGAGATGTGGCTGGGACCTGGCTGTCCCTGGAAGGGGCACAGGGCTGTCAGAGCAAGGGCAGGATCTGCACAGAGGTGCTGGCAGGAGGGGGGATGTCCCCAAACGGGAGTGTGGGCAGTGCCTGGGCACGAGCAGAACCTGCAGCCCCTGGGGTGCCCATCTCCTCCCCTGTGCTCCCCTCACCAGGGGTTAAGCCTGATTTCCAGAGGCAGCGTGGAGATGATGCAGCATTGCCTTCCTCAGGCTCCTCTCAGCCTGAAGCCATTTCCCTGTGCTCTCACTAATGAGTAATTCAGGGTGACACAGCCAGGATTTCAGGTCTGTGTTTTGCAGGGAGTGAGTGTGGCTGTCAAAGCCCTTCTCCCCACACCTGAGCTCCCTCTCATGTTGTTTCCATGGGTCCCTCTGGGACTGTGAACACAAGAACTGGAATCAGGGGATACAAACACCTTCCCCATACCATGAAATTGTAGATTTAAAGATTTTAGATTTTTCTTGTCTTTAATTGGACTAAACCCAAAACTTGTTTGGGTGGTGGGGGTTTTTTTGTTTGTTTATTTGTTTGTTTGGGTTTGGGTTTTGTTTTTTTGTTTGTTTGTTTGGTTGGTTTGATTTGGTTGTTTTTCTTTTTTTTTGGTGGGTTTTTTTTTGTTTGGGGTTTTTTGGTTTTGTTTTTTTGGTGGGTTTTTTTTTTTTTGTGTGTGTGTGGTTTTTTTTTTTTTTAGTTATTGGTTTTTTGGGTTTTTTTCTGAATAACAGAGATAGACACCAAATACCTCAGAGCACACAATGCTCAGGAGAGAAAATATTCTCTTGTATGGGTAAAGCCCAAGTGATGCTCCAGCCCTGTCCCCATCCCTCCACTGTGGTCCCTCCCCACTTAAAGGAGATCTGCAAGGAGCTTTAACACTGAGCACCATAGGATGTGGGGCTTCGCTTTCTCACCTGGCCTAAAAGGAGCTGCTGCAAGGATTGAAGCAATGCTTTGAACTTTGAGGGACACTCTCCATAATAAACTCAACTTTGTATTAAAAAACCCCAACACATGAAAGCAGCCAAGCAAAGTTAGTTGGTTATTTCCTCTGCTTCTGTTGTTGGGAATTAATTGTGCTGTGCCTCAGGCAGGCAGAGGTTCCTCGACAGACTTAATCATTCTAAAACGATGCCAACAGCAAAATGACAGGGAGGCTCTGTTGTGTTTAGCAGTCAGTAATGAGTGTTGGGATAATTCTTTCTGTCCAGCCTCCTCTGGTAATGTGCTCTTCGAGCAGGCTGAGGCACAGGCTCTGCCCTTACCTCCCCCGATCCCACTGCTCCCAGCCCACAGTGTGAGGACGAGGCTCCCAGGAGGTAAAGAAGAGATTTTGCTTCCCTACCCATCTCCTCCTATTTCTCACCGAGGAAGGGCTTTCCAGAGGGTTCTGCTGCACTGAAATGATGGTGGTGTGTTTTCATCACAGGCTCATTTCAGCAGTGGTCCCAGCCAGGCACAGCTGCCAAGGCTGGGGCTGGAGGAGCATCTGCACTGCCCAGCTGCCATAAATCAAAAGCAGAGAGGTTCTGCTCCACACACATTTCCTCTGTCTGACCATGAACAGCTACCCTGAGCCCTAAGTTACCCCTGCAAGGAGATCTTTCCCCTTCATCCACAGCATCTCTCATCCAGCGACCTCCAAACCTGTCACACACAGCAGTGACACCTTAGAACACCTGCACAGACACTGGAAATTGCATTGCTGTTCTCTAGGCAATGAACAACAGCACAAGACCAAGTGACCTCCCCTGAGGTCATTTCCTAGGAGGATCCAGGATTTCTGAGCTGTTCCAGTGAATCCCCAGCTCAGCTCCAGCACTCCACAGGCAGCTCCAACACCAAACCCTGCTAAATCTCTCCGGGCTTTCACTCACTGTCTTGTTCTAAGCCTGCCTGAGTTACCAACACCACAAATGCTTTCAGGGCAGAAGCCTCTGAGTCCCCAGCAGCAGATGAGGTGAAGGAAGGTAGATAAATGTTTTTGGCTGCAAGGCATGGGGCAAGCAGGGGCTGCACACTCCTCAATTATTCCTGCTACCAACCCTTAACCTGGACACTGCCCAGGGGCAGGAAGCTGCTTTCAAAATGTGGGGCTCCAGCTGATTTTATAATAATGCCATTTCTGTAAAATATTGCCTTAAATGAAAGAAAAAAAACCCCAACTGCTTCAAAGAAAAAGGAGAAACTCGATTTAAAGCTGTGGAGTGACTGGGATTTTGAGCAGTGCCATGCTGGGGCCTGGCTGCCAGCCCGTGCTCCCCCAAGGGAGGAGGCTGTGGGAGCCTGGCACAGGAGCTGGTGCTGCCTCCTGCCATGCCCAGCTTGTCTGGTGGGACCTGCATCTCCCAGGAGGTTTAGGTGTCCTCTCTGCACATGCCAGGGGTGCTGCTGTCTCTCCCCTTTCAGCATGACTACACTGGAGTTAACTTACCTGCTCCATTCTTGCAGATTTTTGCAAGATAGGCCCAATATACCCAAGAATGAGTTCTCTGTGGTGCCTTTCCCTGAGAGGCTTCTTGCAAGAGGCAACCTTGTGCTTCTCAAATGTCAAGCTGATATTTAAAAGAATAACAGAGGTAGAAGGCTGTGAGTTTGATGGACGTCCCTGGCTTGCAGGAGCACACAGATGAGCTGTCTCTAACGGGCTGTGTTTGTGGACACAGCACATTTAGCTTCAGGAATCTCCCTTGCTTTGTTTGGATGGAATCATGTTTGGTTCTAGTTAAGAATTCAGGAGCCGGATTCCAGATCCTAACAGGAATGCACAGGGAAAGACTCAGCAACATCCCAGAGAGAGATTGGCCAAAACAAGCTGGAACAAACTTGGCAGAGTTTACTTCTTCAGCATTAGCATGGCTTTGGTTTGAGAACTGTTCCCTCTGCCAAGCATGGCTGATGCTGCTGCTGGTTTGATGGTGCACAAACCTATTTACTACTTCCCTTCCAGGCATCTTGATGGAGGGATCTTCTGCAGTATTGAAGCTCAGCCTTTTTTGATAAATGCTTTAATGAATGCTCTTTAACTCTTCACCCCATCTCTCACTGTAGAAGCATTTCTAGTGCTCACCAAAATGTTCCATTTGAATTAAAATTTGTATTATAAATGGAGAGAACCAGAAAAGCAGAGCCCAAATGCCAGGAGACTTCTACAGGGTTCACTTCTCCCTTTCCTCTTTTAAGTCTCCCTTTCTTGGGTGGGAGACCAAAGTAAAATGATGCAGCAGTTTTGCTTTGGTGAATCCCATTGGGAGCATTTCCTTTGGGGACAAGATGGCTCCAGTTGTGACCACAGATCACAAAGCTCAGTTTTGACCATTCCCATTTGTTAAACTGAAATTAATCTCCCCCAAAGGTGATACATGCCACACCAGAAACTCAGTGTGGGCAGAAACCTGCATTTCTGAGCAGAAATAGTTAGAATTTTTTTTAAAAAAAATTGATATATGTTCTGTTTAAGATTTTAATATACCTATATTTGGTATATATTAATTTTCATTATTTATTAATAACTTTATATTAATATTTTTATTTGTATTAAAATATTTTTTTGCTGAAAAAAACTTGGGTGTCTGACAGAAGCTTGTTGCATCCCAGAGGTTTGGCTGGGAGGAGTTCCTCCATCTGCCTCCACAAAGTTCAGCCTGAGCCATCCAACCCCTCCCAACACTTTGCCACCAACTGAGGCATCCTTTCTCCCTGCTGTGCTTTAGACACATTCCCAAACAAGGGCAAAAAACTTGTATAATGGCAATAACAATAACTTTACAAGGTACTTACACCCTGCGAAGCTGTGGCTACTGTTTTGAAGACAAAGCAATTTATTTCCCATAAAGGCACAGTGATTAACTCAGCATCTCTCTAGCCCCCAGAAAAAAAACCTAGAAACTAACAGCAAACCCCAATATTATCAGGCAGAAAAACCCCAGCTGGGCTAAACTGGAGTTAGTCACCAGCTCTGGGTGTTTCTGTGGGTGCTGGCTGGGAGGATGCTGTGCACAATGACAGGAATGAAGTTACTCTGGGTTTGGCACAGGCAGAAACGTGGGAGAGGAAAGTTAACTCTTGGAAGGAGGTGTTTCTCTTCCCTTCCCCTCCAGATGCCAAAGTAATGCTCTGCTTTAAAGGGATCAAAAGCTCTTGTGTAGTTACGTTGTGCTGTCATTTGGGGCAACCTCTCTGTTTTAAAGCCTAGAAATAAAAAAAGCAAATTTTCTTCCTGAGCCCTCGGGATGGGAATTTGCTGCTGCCACCAGAGGGACTCTGAAATGTGATGGAAAAGCCCAGTGTCCTCAAACCAGACAAACTTCTGGCAAAGCTTCTTGACTTTCTGGGGCTGCTCTGAGGATCTCTTTACGTTTTCTGCACCCAGGGCTTGAGGGCTGGGCTCTGAAATGAGCTTTATGTGCTTTCTTCTCTCATCATCCTGGTGATTATGAACAGATTATGAATAGATTATGAATAGATTATGAATAGATTATGAACATATTATAATAGATTATAATAGATTATGAACTCTCATCCCTCCCACTCCCCACAGTTAACCCCACTGTGCATCTTGCAGCTCAAGGTGTAAAATGCTCATGAAGTCCCCTCTCTTTTGGTTGCTTCCCTGGTATTCAGTCACACACCCAGCACCAAACCTGACTGCTGAAATAAGAGTTAAAATGTTAATGATTTCCTTGCACTCATGAGGGAATTGTATTGTGGGGCTTTTGAGCTTTTATTGCAAATTTGGTTTTTTTGAAAGTGGGGAGAAAGATGATTAAAAAAAAAAAAAGTGACTGAAGGTAAAGGCTGCAAAAATTCCCTAAGGTTCAGATGGATTCTCCTGTGTCTGATGAAAACAACCATTCTAATTTGCCCCACAAAGGAGTGGTCTTTGTCTTATCAAGTAAAAGTGGAAAAATTGCCATTGCTGCAGCAGCTCCCACCTGAGAAGGAGATCCCACCATAAAGGAAGGAAAGAGCACTCAGGATGACACTGCTTTTCTTTTCCAGTCTGGGTTGGGCTTTTTTGTTATAAACCCCCAAATCCTAAGGGGCATAGGAAAAAAAAAAAAAAAAGTCTTTAGTCATTATTTTCTTTCTTTTAAAGCATGTATGGAGTTTTGCAGCAACAGCCTCTGGCCCAACAAGAAAAAGGCTGCTGCCTTCCCTAAAATTCACATTTCCCATGTTTCTGAAGAAGTAACTGTCTCACTGAACCTGCAGCAACATTTCATTTATAATAAAAAACACCCAAAGCATTGAGAACCACAGGATTACAATGATTTAGGTATGACAAGTGACCCCAGGGTACACAGAACTTGATTTCCTGGAATGCAAAATAGCCAGAATAAAATAGTTTTCAAGGAACTCTCCACATGTTGTTTCTGTTACAGCCCCACTGACTTCCCTGTTGTTACTCAGCCCTGGCCCGAGATGCTTCAGATTTACCTGAAGTGACACCAGTCATAGAATTTGCAAAGTCCCATCATCCAGATTCTGGTTATCTCAATTTTCACAGACTTCTGTAACCTCTGTGGCTGGGGACACAAGTTGTGTTTAATCTTGTGGCTTTGGGGATTCCAACTCCTCATTTTCAGTCAGGTAATGACTCTCCCTCCTGTAGGAAATGGCCTGAGCTGCCTGACAGCAGCTGTGCACAGCCTGCACACAGGGAGATGTGCTTAGGAATGCTGAGATCCCAACCCCAAACCTCCCCCAAAGCCTCTGGGTGAGCAGCAGGTGAAGCCACCCCTCACAGGTAACCCAAAGGTTGTGTCAGCCCCAGGCAGGGCCAGCAGCAATCCCCTTCCCAGCTGAGCTGCCAGATTAATTTGGTTTTGTTGTTAAAGGAAAACCCACAAGGACAGTCCCCTCATTCCCAAACCACGAGCACCCCAAGATGAGTCAAGGCTTCCCCCGTTACAGACAACAGGAACTCAGCTAAAACAGCACAATATTTAGGAAGTGGATCAAACCTATTGCTTTTGGGAGTTTAACTGGTCTGACAGGACAGCAAGAGGGATGTTGTTTATGAAATGCATCTTTTAGAAAGAGCTCTGACCCCTGGGAGTGGTGTTTGTGCAGGTCTGCACCAGTGAAGAGCTGTCACTGACCACACACAGCAGCAGCTTGTGACTGCTGGGCCCTTCTGGGTGTGAAACAGCCTCTCCTGGCCCCAGGGACCTGCTATGTGGGTGATGCCTTAAGTTTTATCTCTCATGTTTTTCAGACTCTGTGCTGCCCAGGGGTGCAGCTCTGAGCTCACATTCAGGGTCACTCAGCTCTGCACAGAGCAGGGACACAAAACAAATCCTCTTCCTGCTGCACACCAAGCACAGCTGGGACAAGTGTTCAGGCCCCAAAGCACAAACAAGGGTGGCTGGAGGGAGGGACAAGAAGGATGGGACCTCACAACCTGAAGCTGTAACTGGATAATTAAACCCCAATGTGCAAATGGACCAAAACTGATCCAAGTGTGAGACCTGGTGACCATTTGTCCATTTTGTGACCATTTTGGGTCCACCTTGGGTGCAGCCCTGGCCAGGCTCTTGTCCTGCCCAAGGTGTATCCTAAAGACCTTTTAATAAATATCTACTTTATTCTCTTAGCTCTGCCCAGTCTCTGTTCCAGCTCAGCCTCCCCAAGGCATCATGGGCACCATCCAATTCACAGGATCTCTGCTTGGAGTAACCTTGGATGGGATTGTCAGAGCCTGGGATGAAAATCCTGAGCAGTGACAAATGTAACAGAGTCACAGAGTGGGTTTGGTTGGAAGGGGCCTTGAAGATCATCCGTCCCACCCCTTGCCATGGGCAGGGACACCTTCCACTAACCCAGGCTGCTCCAAGCCCCAGTGTCCAACCTGGCCTGGAACATGTCCAGGGCAGCCACAGCTTCTCCAGCACCCTGTGCCAGGGCCTCCCCACCCTCACAGGGAAGAATTTAATCCCAGTATCCCATCTACCCCTGCCCTCTGGCAGTGAGAAGCCCTTTCCCCTTGTCCTGTCCCTCCATCCCTTGTCCCAAGTCCCTCTCCAGCTCTCATGGAGCCCCTTTAGGCACTGGAAGGGGCTCTGCGCTCTCCCTGGAGCCTTCTCCCTCCAGATGAGCACCCCCAGCTCTCCCAGCCTGGCCAGAGCAGAGGGGCTCCAGCCCTTGGAGCATCTCTGTGACCTCCTCTGGACTCCCTCCAGCAGCTCCACATCCTTCTGATGTTGGAGACCCCACATTTGGAAGCAGCACTGCAGGCTGGGCTCACCAGAGTGGAGCAGAGGGGGAGAATCACCTTCCTTGACCAGCTAGGCACACTGTTTTTGAAATATCCAGACTTTTGCCTTTCATTTGGATGCCCCTCCATCAACCCTTTGATGTTTAATGCTCCCACCCTGTGGCACAGAAAGCACAGCCACTCTACACTGCTGTGACACTGAGCAGAGGAACAGAATCTCTTCAGGGGACTGAGAGGTGTCTGGGAAGTGTATCCCAAATGAGCCCCCTCTAATTGCTTATCCCCACATCAGCTTACAACTGAAGAGCCCATCTGCTCTGCATTTCTCACCCTTTTTTTTCTATGCAGAACTCCTTTTCAGTTTCCCCCTCTTTTAATTAATAACTTTTTATTATTCAGCTTTTTATGTTCAGCTTTTTATTATTTTTTTAAGTACAAAGCCAAGTCCCTAAAACTCTTTTTTGATCCCTGTCCAGCTCATGAGATGCAGCCATGCCTGGCTCTGCTAGGACTTCTGTCCAGATAGACTTTGCACATGAAATTCACACCCCAGCCTACCCAAAACACCTTCTGAGCTCATCTTATCTTTTTATTTTTTATATGGGAGTGACTTCCAGCCTCAGAAATGGCATCCAAAGGAAAATTTCAACGAGTTTAGAATTAATAATTAAAAAAAAATTAATTCCCAAAAAATTCTTCTGACAATCTGCTGAATCTTGCTCTCTGCCAGTTCCCAACATGAATTGTGTGTTAGCCCCCTTATTTCAGAAGACATGGACAACATTAGGGTTATTTATGATGCCCAGCTTGGAGTCTGTGCAACGCTGGAATGTGACAAAGTGATCACCAGAGTTTCAAAGACAGTTCTGTGGTCAAAAGCAACATGGGCAAGGTGAGTTATTCACTCCCCTGCTCCCCAGAAAGCATCCCAAGAGAATGCTGAGTCCTGCACAGAAACACCTTCGCCCAGCTGGTGATTATTTTCTGCCAGCTGAGTGCACAAAATCCAGCGTGTCTCTGTGCCTGCCCTCTGCTCCCAGCCCTGTCTGTGGTGTTGGCACTTTGTGTCTCTGCTGCAGCACAAGCACACCCTAAAGTTTGCTGTGGGACACGAGAGGATCACCCAAGGACATGGGAATGCAGCAATGCAGGGCTGGAGGGGGGTGGAAAAAGTAATAAAAAAGTAGAAATGACAGCTCCTTCCACTGCTGAGCTCCCTGGGCATCACCAGCTGCTGACAAGAGTTTGTGCAGCTCGTGCTGTGCTCTTCTTATCCCCAGAATCTGTCCCAGAACAAGAGAGAAGAATATTGAACCCAACTTCATCCCCACAGCTGGAAACTCCAGCATCTGCCCTGATAAATACACCCCCCTGAGCTGGGTGAAGAGACCAGGCGAGGGGAAACCTGAGGAGGGTCCATTTTTAATAAGCATTTATTTATAAACTGACACTTTACAATTGTTCAAGTGCTTACAGGCATCTCCAGCATCTGTGGTGAAGGTGTACTGTGAGATGCCAAGCAGGGGGAAAATGAGCAGAATACATTGAGGCAAAATGGTTTTGATCAAATGTTGTGAAAAAAATAGTCTCTTTTATAAATGATTTTCATTATATAGGATTCAGTCATTTTTCTTAGAGCCTCAGGTCTTTGAGTGATAAGATTATAAATAATTTCTTATTTCTTCCAAGGTAAATTTTCAGGTTTGTCAAGCTCTGTTGACTTTTAAGAAAAGGACCAATTTTTTCAAGAAAGAATATCAGTGGCAAATTCAAATCACATTAGGTAGAAACCCTAAAAAATTACAAGTTTGGTTGGTTGGTTGTTTTTTTTTTAGGTAATCCTGTGGTTTCTGACAGCTTACCTGGTGGTATTTGAATGCCTGGAGTTCAAAGTGCTGCTGCAATGAATTTTAAAATAGAGACTTTAAGCTTGCTAGAACAGTAGTGCACCGTAACAGGAAATAGGAAAAGGGGCTTAAAAAGTCTCTTTACACACTCCAGAAACAGAGGACGGTAGCACACAGGGCAGACCCAAGGCTGGCAGCTGAGTTTAGTGATGCAGGGCCAATTTCAGATCTCTGCAGCTCTGACCCCGCGGTAGCCCCAAGACAGCACAGGGGAGAGACGGTGCGCGGAGCCGGAGCTCAGCCAAGCATGAAAACAGTTTGTGGCAGAACTGAACAGAGCATCCACCTCATCTTCTGCACCCCAAACCCTGCAGGATCTGTCCCCAACCGCTGCTGGCTCCCGGCAGGACCCCCCCGAACAGCCCTCGGCTGGCTGGAACTCCAGAACTCATCTCGCAGCAGCTGCATCCATACGGCTTCTCGCCCCTCAACAGGGAGAGCACCAGGAATGAGTTCTCGGAACCCTCCAAGGTCTCGGGGGGCCCAAAGCCCTACCTTGGCCGGACGCTCTGCCGGTCCCTGCGTGCTGGTAGCGCCTCCTCCTCCTCCTCACTTGTCCTTCAGCGTGGCCATGCCCAGCGCCTCGGAGCTGTAGTCGTACTGGTTGCTGGAGGACATGGAGCGGCCCCAGGAGCACTGCAGGTTGGAGCCCCGCTTGCGGAAGGACGAGGTGAACCTGTAGAAGTTGCGGTGCCTGTTGCGCAGGTACTCCCGGTAGTTCTTGGTGAGCAGGGTGTAGAGGAAGGGGTTGATGCAGCTGTTGCTGTAGGTCAGGCAGGTCACCAGGTAGTTAATGCACTTCTGGGTTTGGGTGGTGAGCTGCAGGGAGCTGCTGTAGAGGCGCACCAGCTGCCAGATCCAAAAGGGCAGGAAGCAGGCCCAGAAGACCAGCACGATGCTGAAAATCATGATGAGGACCTTCTGCCGGGGGGATCTCTTGCTCTTCTCCTTGTGGGGGGGGTTCCTCTGGGACTCCAGGTAGGTCCTGGCCAGGCGCGTGTAGAGGAAGCCGATGATGATGCCCGGGGCCATGATGCTGGTGCTGAAGAGCACGGTCAGGTAGGTCCGGTAGGCATCCACACTCCAGGTGGGCGCACACATCCTCTTCACCTTGCCCTCCGCCTTGCCCCCCTCGGTCAGCGTGACCATCAGCATCATGGGCAGCGTGAGCAGCAGCGACACCGACCAGACGGCCCCCGCCGTGACCTTCCGGTAGCCCCGCGACCGCTTCAGGGTGTCCAGGGGCCGGGTGACGGCCAGGTAGCGCTCGGTGCACATGAGGGTGAGGGTGAAGATGCTGGCGTGCATGGTGAGCAGGTCCAGGCTGAGCAGGATGCGGCACCCCAGGTCGCCGAAGTACCAGTCCTGAGCCAGGTAGGTGCAGACGATGAAGGGGATGGTGGAGAGGTAGAGCAGGTCGGCCAGGGCCAGGCTGACGATGGAGCTGTACATGGGGGCGGCGCAGCGCGCCGAGTGGCACATCACCACCAGCGTGTAGACATTGCCGGCCACCCCGGCCACGTACATCACCGACAGCACCGTCCCGAAGGCCGAGGGGATGAGCAGGGGGCCTCCCGCGGGGGCACCCCCGCCGCCCGCCGCCGCCGCCGCCGCCGTCCCGTTGTCCCCCGCCGCCGCCGTCCCGTTGGGCTCCATGGGCGGCGGCGGCGGCCCCGGCACCGTCGCACCGGCCCCGGAGCTCCCGGCCCCGGCGGCGGCCGCTCCGCCCCCCGCGGGAGGCAGGGCGGTACCGGGCTGCCCTCGGGGGAAGGGCCACCCCCGCCCCGCCGGGGCTCCCCAGCTCCGAGCCCGCTGCCACCGCCGGGACCCCCCCGACCCCCGCCCGTGCGGGGCCGGCAGGTGCCGGGAGCGCTCCGGGGCGAGAACCGCCGGGTGCGCTCAGCTCGGGCGGGGACCCTGCGGAGAGCGGCTCCCCGAGCCGGGAACGGGGTTCCTCGTGCTGGGAACGGAGTTCCCCGAGCCGGGATTGGGGCTCCCCGAGCCGGGAACGGGGTTCCTCGTGCTGGGAACGGGGTTCCCCGAGCCGGGATTGGGGGTCCCCGAGCCGGGAACGGAGCTCCAAGAGCCAGGATTGAGGCTCCGAGAGCAGGGAACGGGGCTCCCCGAGGCGGGGTTGGGGCTCCAAGAGCCGAGACTGGCACTCCAAGAGCCGAGAACGGGGCTCCAAGAGCCGGGAGCGGGGCTCCAAGAGCCGGGAACGGAGCTCCCCGAGCCGGGATTGGGGCTCCAAGAGCGGGGAACGGGGCTCTGCCCTCCAGGATTGGGGCTCCCCGAGCCGGGATTGGGGCTCCCCGAGCCGGGAACGGAGCTCCCCGAGCTGGGACTGGGGCTCCAAGAGCCGGGATTGGGGTTCCCCGAGCCGGGAGCGGGGCTCTGCTCTCCAGGAACGGGGCTCTCCGAGCCGGGAACGGGGATCCCCGAGCCGGGATTGGGGCTCCCCGAGCCGGGAGCGTGTCCGGAGCGCCCCGCGCCCCCCGTGGAACGAGCCCCGCCGGGCAGCGTCAGCCTGCGGGAGCTGCCTGAAAAGTTTTCCTGGCCGCTCCGCTGGAATTTGGCACTTCCCTCCCGCGGTGGCATCGCTGGCGATGGGGCTCGGCGCTGTGCTTCGGGTCCTCAGGCAAAGAGGCGTCAGCGGCCGACAGGGAGAGCCAGAGGCAGCCGCGCTCCGCAGGTGCCCCGCGCAAAGCGCTCCAGACGCGCTCGGAGAGAGGCTGAGGTGGAGGTGGATAGCGAGCCCGGGCTGAAACAGCCTCCTTTCTCCCCTGAAATAGCTCGTATTTCGAATTTTACCCTGAAAAGCACGGCGATGTTGTCTAAGATTTAAAATTCGAGCTTTAGTGGTGGCTGGTACTTCTGCAGAGGGGGAGGCACGGAATGGGATGAGTGTGGGGTTCACAGAGACAACTTTTCCCCTCAGGCAAGAAGTCTGGGGACAGCTGCAAAATCAGTAAGCACCTTACATTTCCATCTTATTTTAGAGATAGCAGAGACAGGGCAGTCTATAGTTAAAGGACAACTTTCCAAGGGTACCAGAATGCTGCATTCCCTCAGCTACCATTGATTTCCAATAGGAATTCACTGGCTTTTATGCCTCCTGAAATTTCTGTTTAAACCAGAGTGCTAAAATGACCGATTTAAGTTTATTTACTCGTTTTAATCCCTCCCGGAAGTGCTTTTGTGCAAACTGTTGTCTTAATTCTCCGTGCCATGCTACGAAGTGGTGAAAGTCTCGTTGACTTGTAAGAGCAGGATTCAGCCCCATAAAAATATTGTTTTGAGTACTTGATTATAATCTGCAGCGAGGTGAATTCACACACACAAATATAACCCTGCTCTCCTTCTTGGTACTGCTCACCAGCGTTTGTGTCTCTCTCCAACATGCTCCAAATGCTCACAGTTATATTCAATAACGAGCTGGCTCAAACATTGTTTGCATGCTGGTGAGGGAGCAGAAACCAAACTGAATTATTTTCAGGCAGCGGGGTTGCTTTATCAGATCCAGCCGTGGCAGCGACCAGGTTCAGGTCCGGGCGCTGCGGTGAAATTTGCTTTTCTCTGGAAGTTTGGGCTCCGTCCCGTGCCAGCGCCCTCGGCAGCCGCGCATTCCTCTGCGGCAGCTGGACACAGCAGCTGGGAATTCGGGCGGGTGCTCCACCGGGGCCAAACCCTGCCTGCATGGGGATTGACTGCCACAGACTTCAAGCGAGATCCGGATTTGGCGTGAAATAGATCATGGCTGAGAGTTAGGTTGCATGCAGCTTTTGCAGTCCTGTCGCCTTTTGTTTTGAGGTTGTTCTCTCTCTGTTTTTTGGTGGGTTGGTTTGTTTGTTTGTGGGGGGTTTTTTTTGGTTGTTTTGTTTGTTTGTGGTGTGGTGGCGGTGGTTTTTTTTTCTTTTTTTCTTTTTCTTTTTTTTTTTTTTTTGTGGTTTTTTTTTTTTCCTTTTTTTTTTTTTTTTCTGTCTTCATCTAGTGGCCAGGACAGAAGGGAAAGAGAGACCAGAAGAGATATTTTGTTTTCTGCTGTGTTACCTGATTTGATCACACGAGGTGTTAGAGGTAAGCAGAGTAATATGTTCTTCTAGACAGATAATTACTTCATCTGTTTAGTAAATACCGAATTTCCACTTCCCAGTCTTCCTTCCAGCACAAGAATATTTCATTAAGCGACATCAGGCATGAGTAAGCCTGAGAGCCACTTGTTTTCTTGAACATGTAGGATACACACATATATCCATGGGAACTTAGTCCTGTTAAACTCTTCAAAAATAGTTTGTTGCCTGAAGTTGTTCTGCAGCACAGCCAAAGCTGTTCCCTGAAAAAAAGGCACTTCTGCTCTCACCATGCACTGGGGCTCTCCTGCACACCCACAGGCATTAACAGAGAATTTCATATTGGGTGGAGCTGGGCCTGAAGTGTGTGAGAGCTGTGATCAATCAGAATTAAAAGGGGGGACGACGTAGGAGTCTGGAATAGTGATGTTTCCCATTTGTCTGTGTACACAGGGAACTCATCTTTCAGCAGGGTGGGTGAGAAGTTACCAGAAGAAGTGGTGAATTTTCCATTTCTCCATCTGTCTAAGTAAGGACTGCAAGTGCTTTTTTGGAAGTTGAATTTTAATCAAACAGCAATAGGGAACTCACTGTATGACTGCTGTCAGAGTAGATCCTCAGGGACTTGCACACAAAGCCAAGTCATCAAGGATCAAATTGTCTTATGAACCTCAAGATCTGCTATTCCCTGTGTGGCTTTCTTGTAATATTCTAAAAAGTATTGGTATGAAAATGATAAATAATGTAGAATCACAGACTCATGGAATCACAGAACGGTTTGGGTTGGAAGGGACCTTAAAGCTCATCCAGTCCCACCCCTGCCCTGGGCAGGGACACCTTCCACCATCCCAGGGTGCTCCAAGTCCCATCCAGCCTGGCCTTGGACACTTCCAGGGATGGGGCAGCCACAGCTGCTCTGGCCAATACCTTGCACATGTACTTCAGGTGCAAAATTTCCTCTTTGGAGCCCTGGATGGCTCATGCTGAGCATACCCAACCATCTTAAAACATAGCTCCATGTGGCATTTTATTCTCTGCTTTGAACAGAAACTTTTTCAGGTGCTCAGCACCTAATTTTAGAACTTTCTAACACATTTTTCTGCTTGTTAGGAAGCAGACAGTAGCAGTCTCCGTGGTGAGGGCTGTTTGAGCAGCCATGTCCACATTTTTTCTTCCAAAGCCCTTGATATTCTCCGTGAATAAGTGGCCCTCCTTTGTTTGGCTGTGAAGGTCATGGCATATATGGTGGGCAGCTGAAGGCTGTTGCCTTGGCAAATTGAAAGGCAGCTCTCCTTGCTCCATTCAGCTGTGACAGGATCCAAACTAAGTGTTGTCTGGGCAAATGAGTGTTTGGAAGCAGAGGCTCCCTGTTAGGCACCATCTTTGTACATGCTGTCCTCCTGAAGTACCTCCTGGGTGGAATTTTATTGTTTGAGAGTGCATTTTGAGTTCAGGATAGAGAGCATGTGAAATGATGTGTCCTCAGTGTGAGCTTTGGGTAGAGGTGCTGTGGAGGGCAGGCCCAGCCTTTGGCTGAGTTTGATTTTAGTTGTGCAAGTTCTGCCTGGCCAGGTGGGCACTCTTGTTTCTCGTGACACTCTTGTGCCCAGTCACACATCACCAAGATGTCACACATCACAAGGATCATCCACGAGGATGATCCTCTTCCCATCAGAAGTGCAGGAAGTGAAAAGACTCAACTGATTGCTTGCCAAAGAATCAGGAAAGTATTTTGCTTTGGCCAGGTTCAGAGGGGTCTTGATAGAGAATCTGAGTGAGAAGGGCAGAGAATGGGATGTCTCTGGAGAAGCCCAGGGGTGGGGTTTGTTAGATCCCAAGCATGTGCTGTCAGATGAGAGCCATACATTCATTTCTTAATCCCAATCTTAGAGGCTCAGTTTTCATCTCTGAGTGCAGAGCTTGCCAGTGGAATGTAAGGTTGCAGGGGAAGTGGATGACAAAGAGGAATTGAAAGCAACTGCAGCTCAGTGTCCCACAGAATGGCCAGAGGCTGATTTGGCTGCCGTGCTGACTCAATAGCAGATCCTTTTCTCAGGTTACCACCCACTGCTGTATAATCCCTGCAGCTCGGCCAGCGAATCTCATTGGAGCACTGTTTATCTCTGCAATATGCACAGGGCCTTGTCACTCTCTGAAATTGTTTCTGAACCAGTCATCACTCAGGTGCAGGGGATTATCTGAAAGCGTGGAATGTGCATGCTGATTGCAGCAGGGCCACTCCTGAGCTGCACAGGAGCTCAGGAAGAGCAGATGTGATCCCCAACTTCTGAATGTTGTTAACATCTATACTTACACCTGTCCTAACAAGAGTTGAATAAGCCCTTAAATTTAAATTTACAGATAAAATTTATTTCAGAGTTAGAGCTTTCTCCCCTTACTCAGAGGTTTGAGATGCAAGTGTCCTAGCTTTGGAGGAGAGAACCCTCTGTGAGATCTCCAAAGAGGACTGTGTAACAGGTTTCAGCCAGCATTATTTCAGGAATGTAGTTGAATGGGCTTTAAAAACCTCTCCCTGATAAAAAGAACATAGGAGGGACTTGCCCTTGTACTTTCAATCACAGCACTCCTGAGCAAGTGCTCCGTGGCTCCTGGTGCCCTGTGAGGGCAGCAGAGCCCCTGGCAGGGTAAGGCCTGAGGTGCCACGTGGATTTGTGCCCACAGGGGATCTGGCTGCTCCCTTTGGAGGCAGCTCCAGGCCAGTTACAGGAAGGCACTCCCAGGGTCACTGAGTCCAGTTTTATGTCATTTCAAGCAGCTGTGTGACAGATATGAGCCCAGAAAATCTGCTCCTCACCTCTCGTGCATCCAAAGCCATCAAACACCTTTGGGGTGCTGCAATAAACCTGAGACCTTCAGTACTGAAGATTACACCTGGCAGGGAATACAGTGGCCACAGGAAAAGGTGAGGAGATCAAAGGTTTTGTCCTTGCTTTTTGCAGAGGATAAAGGGTGTGAATTGTGTGCTATTGCAGTGACTTTCAGCAGCTCTGGATTTTTAGGATCTTCTCCTTGTGTTAAAGCATTTGAGATCATTTTACAATGGAAAAAAATACATATTAATAACCCCAAGTCATTTCCTGCAGAAACTCAAACCACTACCATTACACTTAGATGTGAATTCTTTCTCCTCCCTTGAAAGACAGAACTGTACACTGAAAAAAAAAAAATCCTCTTCCTTTATCATAGATGTGAGTGCAAAGGAGACTGTCCTGGCTCCAGGGAGGTTTTTATTGTTACACAATACAGCATCTGTACTGCAGTGATGGTGCCAAAGAGCTGGCAGAGGTCTGGGCTGCAGAGCACAGGGGAGGGCTGTGGGGAGCAGCAGGTTTGATTTGGCAACCTGAGTTACCTTTTATCTTGCTGAAGGAGCTCTGGGAGTCGCATGATCAGTGCAGTGTTGCTTTTGGTGCTTGATTTGTTTTTGTTCAAGGTGGGAAGGCTTTTTATTCGTATTAAATGGCCTCTTCTACTGATGGAAAAATTAGAGACTTTGTACCTGCAGATCTCTCCCTCAAAGAGGGTTTGGCTCTTGCCACAGGCTAAACTCCACTTGGAGTGTGCAAAACCTACAGCATGCTCTCATCGCCAAAACTCAGCCTGTTGCTAATAAAGAGCTTCAGCTGCTGGAATCTCTCTCTTATTTCCTGACTTCTGTGATATTTCTTGGTCCACACAGAGCAATTGCCTTCAGGTGAGCAGTCTGTATTTCATGGGAGCTGTGAGAGGCACTGATGAGGATCTACAAGGATGGTGCATCCAGCATGGTGGAGAGGGAAACTCCTGCACTGTTTTGGAGGAACAGTTAATAGATGCAGAATGGATGCTGTTTCATATTGGTTTATAAGAATTATATAAAAAAAAACTCTTGACAGATGTGAGAAAAGGCTGGAAGGCCAAGGAATCTCCTTTTGGCAAAGAAACAATTCCTGGTCAAGCCTCATGCTTGGTGTCTGGGTCAGAGCTCACTTGGGTCAATGTGAGCTTTCTCCTGGATTTCAGTGGGCTTTGGAGAAAGCCATTGGTTAAAAACCAAACAAGAGCAGAGCTGGCTCCAGCTTTGGGGATGTTTGAACTGAGTGGTGGTTCTGGCTTGGAGGCTGGCAACACAGCATCCTTTTAAAGGCAGATTATTTAAACTCCTCCAGCAGCAGCCATGCTCAGAGCATCACAGAGGAGGGCTGAGGGCTCTCCAGGAGTGCTTTGACTCTTGGGCTCTTGGGCTGAGGGTGTGTGCCTCAAAGCCTCTGTTTAGTCACTTCTCTCCTCATATCTACCTTCCCTTTCAGGTTCCTTCCTCCTGAACACCTCAAGAGCACTTGGTGCAGGTGAGTGTGTTATGAGAAAGGGAGACTGTGCTGCAACCCAGCAGCACAGGGCAGGGGATCTCACTGCTACCAATTTTATCTGTAAGCTGACTCCTGTCTCCACATCCCAGTGCCTCCGGGAAGCTCAGAACCATTTGTTATATTTTCATCCTGATGTTTCTCTGGCTTAATTATGTGAGAGTGTGTGTCAGAGTCTATCAGTGTCAGATGTTGCTGCTGGAGGGAGATTTCAGGCAGTGAAACTCCAGCTGTGTGGGTACCTATGCCAGCTTTAGTGAGAGCAGTGAAATCCTCCTGATGATTTTCCATTGCCTTTGGATCAGACTTTGCCCCTCCAGATCTGTATTAAACTTGGTTATAAAAGCCTTGAAATGGAGCAGAGGGTTTGCTCCATGTGCTCTACTTCCAGCCCTGAAATGACCTTCAGAAGAACTTTGTCCCTTTAGTCCTTTTCTCACCCAGGGCTCTGCAGGGCTGTGCTGCTGGAGCCCCATGAGCTGCTGGCTGGGCTCTCTCTGCACAGGGGTTTGCTGGGACCTGGGTTGCTAGATTTTCTTTGTCTGGAGAATGCCATGGCTCTATGTCACCAGCTGTCCCCAAGGACTCCCTCCTGCATGTCACTGTGCCATATCCTCACCACGAATGGTGAAGATAAACAGAAGCACTGGAGAGGAGCAGCAACAAACGAAACACAGGGATTTGTTTTACTGGAGGGGGTTTGGGCTAATTTTTTTTAGTTCATGGCTACTTGTAGACAATCAGAACATCAGTGTTCATAAACTTGAAGCTTTAAGAACTAAGCATTAGGAGCAGAGCTTTTCCCTGCAGGCTGCAGAGAGCCAGGTACATTTGCAATCCTTTGCTAATAAGCCTGGGACTAGATCAGCATAGATATGTAAAGTCACTAATACTTTTATTACTGAAGACAGCCCAGAGCTTAAGCACCTACAGTTTGCCTAGAAAATGGAATATCTGATCCTCCCCCACTAATTGTATGTTTTTCTTGTCTCCTGGCAGTCTGCACAAAAGCTCTGAAGTATGTCACACATGACAAAGAGAACACCAAAATCTGCTGTGCCATATGATCAGCTCACATTTTGCAGAGGGCATGTTCCTGGCTCCACAAAGCTTCACAGCCATTCCACCATTCCCTACTTCCTGATGGGAATTTTTGCCTTGACTTTAACTATCTGCAGTAAGTCACAAGTATTTCCTCCCACAGCACGCAATGTTCAAGCTTCATTTAAATCTAAAATACACCTGGGATTGGGAAGAGGGGGTTGGTGGTCCTGGGCACTGCTGTTGTTGAGACAGGTCCAGGAGAGACACTTGGTTGATGCGCCCTTCCCCAGGAGGAGGGTTTAAGGTGTAAGGAACACAACTCTGAGGGTGAGTTGGGATTTGCAGAGTCCAGTGGACATTGAACAGAATCACAGAATTTCTAGGTTGGAAGAGACATTCAAAATCAAGTCCAACCCATGCTCTAACACCTCAACTAAACCATGGCACCAAGTGCCACATCCAGTCTTGTTTTAAACACATCCAGGGATGGTGACTCCACCACCTCCCCTGGCAGGCCATTCCAGTGCTTTATTATTCTTTCTGTGAAAAACTTTTTCCTGATATCCAACCTGTATTTCCCTCAGTGCAGTTTGAGGCTGTGTCCTCTGGTTCTGTCAGTGCTGCCTGGAGAAAGAGACCAACCCCAGCTGCCCACAGCCACCTCTCAGGGAGTTGTAGAGAATGATAAGGTCACCTCTGAGTCTCCTTTTCTCCAGGCTGAACAACCCCAGCTCCCTCAGTTGTTCCTCACAGGGTTTGTGTTCCAAGCCCCTCACCAGCCTCGCTGCCTCCTCTGGATGTGCTCAAACATCTCAATGCCCTTCCTGAACTGAGGGGCCAGAGCTGGACACTGCACTCAATGTCCTTCCTGAACTTAGGGGCCAGAGCTGGACACTGCACTCAATGTCCTTCCTGAACTGAGGGGCCAGAGCTGGACACTGCACTCAATGTCCATCCTGAACTGAGGGGCCAGAGCTGGACACCGCACTCAATGTCCATCCTGAACTGAGGGGCCAGAGCTGGACACAGCACCCAATGTCCATCCTGAACTGAGGGGCCAGAACTGGACACAATACTCAAGGTGTGGCCTCACCAGTGCCGAGTCCAGGGGAAGAATGACCTCCCTGCTCCTGCTGGCCACACTATTCCTAAACACAGCTGTGCCAAAAGATGTTAATCCCCCTTCTTCCCATTTGGGTGAGGGGTATGGTGCCAGTGTGGGTTCTGGAAAGAGCTGTCCAAGCTTCTGTCATCCTCCCATCAGCAAATCTGCTGCTGCCTGTGCTGGTCAGCACTGAGTCAGTCATAACTGTCAGTGGTGACACGGAGATGTGCAGCTGCACTGGACAGACACAATGTCTTGGTTTGGAAAGACGGGTATCTGCCAGGGAAAGCTGGAGTTTCCCTTAGAATGGAGAATGTAAACCCCTCACCCCCTCCAAATTATAATTTTGCAATTAAGGGCTTTCAGGCAAAGATTTGGGAATAAGAATAACAGTTCTTTACTAGGAATATTTACAATACAAATGTAGTAGGAAAAAAAACCAAGCAAACAAACAAGCAACAATCCTAGAAACCCTGACAGAGTCAGAGCTACAACCTGACACCTTGTTGGTCAGGGTGTTGGAAGCAGTCCAGAAGTGAGTCCTCCTGGAGTGGCAGATGTGGTTCTGTTGGAGCAGAGATGATCCTGAGAGAAAAGGGTCCAGTGATGGTGAGAAGGGTCCGGTCTTCCTCCGGGAATCCAGTGGAACCAGATCCCTGATGTTCCTACATCTCAGTTTTTGTCCAGGTAAGAATGGTTGGCTCCCCCCACTGGGTGGAGCATCTCCCAATGGGATGATGGAATGTGTCCTGTCCTTGGTGAGCCTTCATGGCCCATCAGCAGCAGATATCCCCCTGGAGGGAGGTTGAGTGGTGAAGGAGATAAGAAACACTGCCCCACCTGGTTTGAACAGCTGGCCCATTGTCAGAAGGCACCCACCCCCCTCCCCCCAGAGTAACAAGAGAGGAAGAAGAACATCTCCCCAACTGCTTTCAACAAATGGAATAGAATACACATTTTTGGTTTCATAACCCAAGACACACAATCAAATGTTCTTTGCAGCAACAACTGACACGAGCCACTTCAGTCCCCACTGCAAGATCAAGAGCAAGCGTGACAAAAAGAGAGGCCAGATCATGCAAGCACAGTTGTTTATAAACCAAAGGCTTTATTATTCGCCGTGAGCCATCAGCAAATCTTCAACTAAAAACTGCTTCCCTCAGAGCTCAGCGTTATTAAAAGAGGGGATTTATCTTCAGCGGGATTTTCCTGCACTGGACTCAAGGGGAGAAATGACAGATAAACATCACTCTGCCAGGCAGAGTCCAGGGAGGGGAGTCTGGTCAGTGCAGCTGAATCGCTGTGGGCTTTTTGTCCCTGCTGGTGGGGAGCAGAGGGATTGGGATGCAGGGCTTGGAGAGAGGAAGCTCAGCGTGGGGAGTCATTGAACACAAGACAATGCCACATCTCGGGGGTGTTTTTGTCAGGCTGACAAATGCAGCCTTTCTGCCCCCATTAACTGCAGCTGCAGGATGCTCTGGGCACAGCTGAGGCCAGTGGCTCCCCACCCTCCTTCTGTCAGTGAGCTGCAGACTCACACCCCACAGTGCGGAGGTGACACCAGCTTGTGCATCTTTGGCCTGAGGCACAGAAGTCTGTGTTTGTAGCTTCTGGGCAGAGACACACAGCGAGTGCATTTGTCTTTTTAAGAGGTACACCTAGGCTTGCAAGCAGGACTGTTGCTTAGTCCTGTCAGGTGTTGCAGGAGAGTTCCTGTACCCTTGATGTCTTGGGAAGGCTGAGCTGGAACAGAGACTGGACAGAGCTAAGAGAGTAATGCAGATATTTATTAAAAGGCCTTTAAGGATACACCTTGGGCAGGACAAGAGCCTGGCCAGGGCTACATTTAAGGTGGACCCAAAATGGTCCCAAAATGGACAAAGGGTCACCAGGTCTCACACTTTGATCAGTTTTGGTCCATTTGCACATTGGGGTTTAATTGTCCAATTACCGCCTCAGGTTGTGAAGTCCCATCCTTCTTGTTTTCTCTCTTCAGCCACTCTTGTTTGTGCTTTTGATCCTGAAAACTTTTAACAGTTGTCTTTGGTCTCCAGCAGGAAAAGGATTTGTTTTGTCTCCCTGCTCTGTGAAGTTATTGACACTTAATATGAGGCTCAGAGCTGCACCCCTAGGCAGCACAGAATCTGATAAACATGAAAGCTCAAACTGAAGGAATCACCCCGAGCTACAGCTAGAAACAGAAATATCTCTAAGTTTGCAAAAACAGGGCCAGGAGCCTGTCTGTGTGATGTGTGGGACCTTGGAGAGAAAAGATGGGAGGTGGTGTTGGAGTAAGGAATTGGATCTGACAGGTTTTCATCACAGCCACCAATTAGGGGGTGGATTTTTCTGGTGAAGTGCAGAAAAGGGGTTGGGATTCCTGTGCCTTCCCCCGAGCAGAGAGGGTGGATGTGTGGGGACACAACTGCCAGCTAGCAATTGTACCTGTCAGCCTCAGGGGAGATCTGACTGCTGATAAAGGGCCCTACATTGCACCCCAAACAGTGTGGATGGGAGATAGGTACAGGAGAGGTTCTCTGCTAGGGGGTATAATCAGCTTTTCTCTTCCAGGGTTCAGGCTGATGGGCTGAAGCACCTTTCCCAAGTGGGAGAAATAGCAGAAAGTATCTTGTTTTTTCACTTTCCAAAGAGCTCTCTGTGCCCCCCTGACACGGTTCAAGATTACAACTACATGGATTCCAAATCAGAAGGTTGACAATGACTCTGTTTATTACCTGGGAATTTCTTCCCTTTATACTGTTTTACAAAGAACCACCCAACGGGTGGAAGAAAGACAAACTTCTTCAATCACATTGGTCAAACCAGAGGGACAGCAAGAAGTCCCTCCTAGGGAAAGGAATGTAAACAAAGGTTACAGTTAGGAAAACGTGTCTCTTGTTGACAGAACAGTGTCTGGGAAAGAATTTCAGAGAAACTAAAACATCACAGGCACCAACCAGGGCTACAACCCTCACCCCTTCCTAACCTGCTCAGGAACATCTCCCCATTGGGAGCATGGAGCTGAAAACAGGTGGGAGAGTGTCTGACAGACCTGCTGGGATTCGGGGTGGCCCTCCAGGACTTTTCTTAGATATTGGTAAAACATTGAATTAAAGCACTGATTGTTACCACTTGGTTCTCCCAGTCTTCACCTTACCAGTGGCTCTGGGGTTGTTCTCTGCACTGACACTTGAATTATCTCACCACTGCAGGGAAGGAAACTACAGGAATATTTGTCTCCCAGAGATGTTTACTCATGTCTGGCAGCTGTGGTGGCACTCGAGTTGAAGGTGTCACCTCTGCTGAGTCCTTGAGGTGTCACAGCTCTGCTGATCAGCTGAGATCCAAACACGTCTCCAGAACCTCACACATCAATTCTGCATTTGAAAGAAGCAAGTAGCATGACAGAGGCATTTCATGGTGAAGGATAAAAAAGCCTCTTCCAATCCCTGTGATAGTGCTCAGAGAGGCAATTCATCACTCCTAGGAAGATGCCAATGCCAAAGGTCTGTCTGAGTTGCTTCATGTAGCAGGGTTGGAGAATGGCAGCAGCACAAATTCTGCACTGGAACGCTAGAAAACCTCAGAATTCTTGATTTAGATTAAAGTCCACTTTGAAAAGAGGATTTAGGCATTATTTTAAATGTTACTCTGTCTGTGTTATGTGCTGTTTTCTCTTCCAAGGGAAGCTGTCTGCACTGCATTATGTAGTAGGCTCTTGAAAGCATAACTAGTTATGTAATTATTAGAATTATATTTGCATTCCCAACTAGGCTGTGTAGAACTAGTATGGTAATACATGCTAATTAAATACCAATTAATCATTTAAAAAAATGAGATCTGAATCTATACAGCTATCACAGATGTAGTAAATACTCGTTGCTTATGAAGAACAAATCAGGTGTGTTTTAATATGCAGCCCTAGTCCTACACAAACACATTGTGCCAATTATTTGGAACAGCTTTAATATGCTTTTTATTCATATTGCACAGCTCCTGCTGACTGAGTGACAATCACTGTAATGCATTTGACTACTTTTATATTAGTTCACACTAATGCTTCCAGCTGTACACATTGGGATGAGTCGTGTTCCAACCATCAGAAAATGGAATTTAATAAACTTTATCCTGCAAGGTAGAGGGGTTTCCTCATCCTTAATCCAGCCAGACAATCCAGGTAGGCTGATGAAAAAATTTGTCTGTCTTTGTATAGTTTGAGGCTGTTTGGGTCTGGCAGATACCTTCCATCTCTTTATCTGCAGACTTCTTCTCTGGGGAAGAGAATTGATGTCCCCATCAAGCTGAGATGCTTCTGATTTAAGAAACATTCAGAGTTTCTGCTGCCAGAGGGAAACAGGCTTTTGTGAACTCAGCCTCTGGTGTAAGTTTCTGCTGCAAGTTTAGAGTTGTCCTACCAACCTGGGGGGGATAAGCCCACGCTCAGTTAGCTGAATGTGATGTCTGCTGCCTGCTGTAACCTGGGAATGAGCCAAGGGAAAGGCTGGCAGGGTGCAGCCAAGCAGGGCACTGGAGTGCCTGGGCACCCTGGCTGTGGGAGGCTTGTGCAGCAGTGGCTGAGCTTGCTGAGGGCTGAGGACACTCAACACTTCCCATGACACCTGGCTTTTGGCTTGCAGGAGTGTTTTCCAGACTTGATTTTGATTTTTTTTTTTGGTTGTGTTTTGCCTTGGAAGACATTTCCTTCATGAGAAAAACCCCAGGGTGATTAAAGAGTCGCTCTGGCCAGGCAGGATCTGGGCAGGACACCTGGTGATGTGGGAGGTGCATCCCTGTTCCTGCACCTCCCCACTGCTGCTGGGCTCCACCACATCAGTCACCTCTGTCACATCCTCCAGGGGGGGGTTTCCTGCATTGAGGCCAGGGCAGGGCTGAGGCACCCACCTGGGAATTTCCCCAAATGACCCCACCTCCCTGTCCAGGAGCATCTGCAGTGCTGGCCCTGAGTGCTCCTCTGGTGTCCCCAGGGGAAAGGAGGGCAAAACCAGCTGAGGGGACCAGGGCACGTGGGGGAGGAGCAGGAGGAATGAGGAAATAATTAAGAACTGGAATGCTGTGCCATTAGCAGTGAGGTACCAAAGTCTGGGGTAGCATTAGTGCCTACCCCAGCAATTCCCAAAAGAAGGTCTGTGGCTCCTGAGGCACGTTCACCTCCAGCAGTGAAAATCTGTTTTACACAAATTCTATGGGTTCCCAGGCCAAAAGTTTGGCAGTGACAGAATTAAGGCTTTGCCTGCAGCCTCTGTTGTGTGGATGAACATTTCTTTAGTACTTCTTTCATGTCATTCAAGTTGTTTTTAAGCTCTGATGAATTTGCTGTCTCTAGAAATGTTTCCCAACTCCATATATCCCAGAACTGAGCTGAATTTGTGAAGAATACATTTATTTTTTTTTAATTGTTACCTTTTAAAAGTACCTGTAACTTCTTTTGGTTACCATTACATCACTTACGGGTTCCAGCATCAAGATAGTTGGAATTTTCCTTCCTGCTCTTCTTAGTTTTCCTCCTCACTTTTAGGAATCAGGCTCACTGATTTTCAGGGTCTTTAACTTTTGGAGCTGGTGACACCTTAAATGGTTATATCAGCTCTTGGTTTCATTTAGAAACCAATCAACCCAAATTATCTTCAGTGCTACGTAATGAAACTAAGTTCAAGCACTTCTCTCAAAGTGTTTTCCTGAGGTGCTCTGTGAGCTCAAGCTGTGCTGCATTTACAGGACAATTTAGGTCTGAAGCTCACTTGAGACTTCATCAGCAAGATAAGAGAGCATTAGTAATTATTCTAATTTTTCAAGTCAAGGTATTTGTTTGGCAGAATGGTTCTGTGCTTCCTTTAAAGTCACTGCATCTCTTTTTTTTCTTTTTTTTTTTCCCTTTTTTTTTTCTTTTTTTTTTTCTTAACAGCTAGGCATAGGAAGGGTAGATATTCAGTTTGATGTCATTTGCTCTCTTGATCATGTTGTTTCTCAACAGAAATACAAATTTGCTATTCCTAAGAGCAAGATTTTTTTTTTTTCCCTGTATATTGGCAAGAAAACAAAAGTCATTTTACTAAAAGCTCAATTTAGACAGCTCTGGACAAAATCCAGTCTGGGTGGTGGAATCAGGAGCAGAAACAGGTGTGCTCTTCACCTAAGTAATACACGTGTAAAAATGGTGGGGGTGTTAAAATCTTTGACTGCAGTGGGTGCCAAATGTAATTCAGCATCCTCAGCAGGTTTTTGTTTTTAGAGAGATTTGTCTGGCTCTTTGCACTCTGCCAGGCTCAGAAAAGGGGGTGGTGATGATGACAGAAATAGATATTTACATTAAATATCTATTGGATAGATATTTACAGGTGTTGAGCAGGCAGCTGTGTCCCTGACAGCAGCAGTGGGTGAGGCAAGGACAAACCTGGCACGTGCCAGCCCCTGACACAAATCAGTGCCTGCTGGTCACTTTATTGAGAAGTGATGTGGAGCCTTTGCCCTTTGAGTCCCTTACTGGTTTGTGAACCCAGCTGACCTTAACCCTGAGCTAATTCCTGTCCCAGGAGTGCAGTGGATGTCAAACCAGTCCCCAAAGATCAGCAAAACCCAGTCTAAAACACCAAAGACAAAGCTAATTGAGCTGCCCTGGGGTAGAATTCACGGCAGAAAAAAAACCTGCTGAAGCATATTTCTGAGTATGGGGAATGTAATTATGCTGTTTCTTTTCAAAAGATAAATGGATGATGTTAAGTGTCATCACAGGCTTCTCTCATTAGGCTAAATTCACTCAGGAGTGCTTTTGTATTCAGAAGAACATTATGTGGAATAGAAAGTACTCAGCCACAAAGCCAGCTAGAAAAAGGTTAATGGTTTTAAGCCAAAGTTACTTATAAGCAGTGGTAATGTTAGAGCTTGTGTTATTCCATTTTTCTGTGGCAGTGCACATCTGCTTCTTTCATTTCCATGCAGGTTTTGGTCTCATAGAAGAGCTCTGGGTCTGGGAGCAGGGTACTCGACTCTGCTTTTGTGCTGGGCATTGCAAAGGCCTGCAGCCTGCTCCTAGGACTGAGGGATTGAAGGATTTACCTCCTAGCTTTAAGGAATAATGAGCATCAATGGAATTAATGGGTACTTCTCAAATATTAAAAAAAAACAAACCCAAACAATCCTGATTCTGCCCTTTGTAGAAATCTGGGTTCAAAATAGCTCCCACTGCTTCTTAAGTCGCTGTGTCTCAATGAAAATGATGAAAACTTGGGCCAGAAGAAAACCTGCTCATAATATCAGATATTAGGAAGAAATTCTTCCTTGACACAGGGTGCCCAGAGAAGCTGTGGCTGCCCCTGGATCCCTGGCAGTGTCCAAGGCCAGGCTGAACACGGTTTGGAGCAGCCTGGGACAGTGGAAGGTGACCCTGCCCATGGCAGGGGGTTGGAACAAGATGGGCTTTAAGATCCCTTCTAATCCAATCCATTCCGTGATCCCATGGTAAGGAGGGGAGTAAGTTGTTACAACAGCCTGCAGGCCTGATGGGCTGAGGGGAAGGAGAAAATGAGGGAGAACTCTTTGTTAATTCTGTCCAGCAGCCTCACTCATAGGGATTTTTATCATGTGCAGTTTGTATTGAGGACAGAAGAAAGACTCAACTGTCCCAGCTGTAAATAAACCCAAGTCTGAGCTAGAGATCAGCCTCCAAACGTGGCTCCTGTCACTCCATGTGACACGAGTCCTGTGCTGAGTATGTCCCATGCTGCCCATTGGGATGAGTTATTTCAGGAGAACTGGTTCCACCAGCAGGACTCTGATGATTGTTCAAGGCTCCCAACAAAAGGTGGTGTGAAAGTTTTATCTTTCATGTATTTCAGACTCTGTGCTGCCCAGGGGTGCAGCTCTGAGCCTCACATCCAGGGTCACTCAGCTCTGCACAGAGCAGGGACACAAAACAAATCCTCTTCCTGCTGCACACCAAGGACAACTTTCAGCCCTAAAGCACAAGCAAGGATGACTGGAGGGAGGAACAAGAAGGATGGGATTGCAGAACCTGCAGCTGGAATTGGACAATTAAACCCCAATATGCAAATGGACCAAAACTGATCCAAGTGTGAGCCCTGGTGACTGTTTGTCCATTTTGTGACCATTTTGGGTCCACCTTGGGTGCAGCCCTGGCCAGGCTCTTGTCCTGCCCAAGGTGTATCCTAGAGGCCTTTTAATAAATCTCTACTTTATTCTCTCAGCTCTGTCCAGTCTCTGTTCCAACTCAGCCTTCCCAAGGCATCAGGTAGAGAGCTGTGGAGTTGGGTGATGGATGGGCCAGGAGCAAGGCTGGGGCTGCTCTGGGGTCAGTGGCTTTTTCTGGAGTAGGGAGGAAGAGTTTGCCCAGAATAAATTCAACACAGTGGAACAAAGTGTTCCCCAGAAATGTGTTCTACAGCCAGGATAGCAGCAGTCTCTCTGCCAACTGAGGGGCCTGCTGCAGGAACACTTTGGCAAGGGGATGAAATTATAGCCAAATTTGTGCTAAGCAGCCTGATGGTGGGTGGCTGGATTATGCAATGTTACTGATACTCAAAATCCATTATCTGCTGCAGAGAATCTCTGAATGAAATAGATTGTTAGAGCAGATAGTTCTTTATTTTGTTTTCTTTTCCTCCCCTCCACTCCCTTCCAAAAGCTGTGCATTCAAACACCTCCGTTCAAATCCTTTGAAGCTGAGAAGACCAGGAGGACAGAGCTTGTAATGAAACCTTCATCAAGAACCTGAGATCAAGATTAGAAAATGAGCTCCTGCATTGTCAGAAATTCTTGGATTTGTTAAAACTTGGTCCTGGAAGGGATAAGCCAGAAAGCAAGCCTGAGAAAAAGAGGAAAAATACAATATCCTTTCCCTTCAGCACACACTTTTGTGAATGTAGTCATTTCTGGGAGAGGCATCAAGAGTTACAGCTGCTCTCAGCACTGCCAGGTGGGATGAGTGAATGGCAGAATCATCACCATGTAGAGATTGGTTTTGTTTTCCCTTGGAAAGAGTGATCATAGCTCAATGGTTGTGCCCAACTGCATCTGTTGATTTGCTGTGTACAAACAGGAATTGTGCCTGACTGCCTGGCTGGCAAATTAAGGAAATACAGCTGATTTTCTCTCACTGCGAGTAATTTTGGCCTCACGAGGTTGAATTTTAAGATTAGTTAAGGAGTACCTAAGAGCACATCTGTCTTGTCCTTCTTTCAGGCTTGCTCTAGGAACGAGGGAGGGGGGAGGGCTGAGCTTGGGCTGCAGATACCACAAAGGTGTCAGAGCTGAAAGGGGAAGGTTGTTGGGAGTCATGATTTTAAAGAGTTAAGATTTTAGCCAAGCGATGGAAGTAATTTGTATTGATTAAGATGTGAGTTAGAAGATCAAAGATGAGTTAATAATTACTATTATTGATACTACTATTATTACTAGATGCTTAAACTAGAACGTAGGTGATGTATTGTTGCTATTATGAGCTTATCTTAGTTGTATTTATAGAAGGAAATGAGATAGATGGACCATCAGGAGAGCAAATGGAAACCAGTGGAACCATGGCAGCACCTGGACCCAGAAATGATTGGAAGCAAAGTAGGGGAGACTGAATTGTGCCAAGAGGTACTGCCAGAAGAAAGGCCACTGTGAGGAAGACATCCCTGACTTCATCTTTCAAGACCACTGACCCAATTCAAGGACCACCGGCCCGCCTGGAGTGAAGAATTGTGCAGGTGTGAAGGACTCTGGCCTCATTCTAATACAAAGCAGGGAGTGGGAGGTGCTGGGATTATGCAAATGTAGAAACATTCTGAGTATGTAAGACTTTGGTAGATAAATAGAGGTCAAAGAGCCTTGGGATTCACAGGCACGACTTGAGGAGAGGTTGCAATAAAACAGAGAGTCTTTGTCCGTGATTTTATCATTTTTTCACGATTCAGTTGCTTTTACCACCCTCTCTGGCTGACTGAGCCAGCACTTTCTGGAGCCCAGGAGAGGTGATGAGCAGCAGCAGCTCGTGGAGGTGTTTTGTGTGCTGGTGCCTTGCAAGGGATCTCACAGCTGGAAGCAGTTCCCTTCAACAGTCTCAGCAATTTCAAATTATAATAATTCAGAGGGAGGGTGTTTCCATTCTCCACTCCAAGGCAGGCTCCTGCCTTCCTTAGCAGACACCTGTCTTTCTAAACCAAGACATGCATTTTCAAGCAGCAGAACAGGTGAGTAAACCAACACAGTGCAGCTGATTATGGAATAACTGCATTGTTCAATAGAGGTAAAAAAGCTTTGCCTGTGGTAAAAGGCTCCTCAGGCACAATTGCTGGTCTCTGGCAGCCTTAACTGGGGAAGAAAGTGGTTTAATTAGTCTGCAGACAGGTCTTCAGTGAAATGGGTTTTTTTGAAAATCAATCGGTACAATCAATCTACAGTTAAGTCTTTTACTGATTACATATCACTTCAACCTCCTTTGAGGACAAAATATTTACCTCTTTAACTGCTCAAACACTTAAGGAGAGACCTCCAGGGGACAGCAGAAAGGGGAAGAACATCTTCATTTTTCTGGTGTTTGAAGGGGTAATCTTATCCTACCTCCTTTGCTCCTGGCTCTCCAGAGTATATTCTGATTAAAAAGCTCAGTCTCCCAGATCTTTCCAGATTTGTACAGATCTTTACAAAGAACATTAACTGATGCTTTTTTTTTATGCTTTGTGGGTTGCTGGAGTGATGTTTGCAAGCAGCTGTAGGCACAGAGGAGCTCCTGGCACTGTGAGAACTGCCTCGTCTCAATGTGCTGCCTTGTGATACATGAGCACGAGCATTCTCCTTCTCCTTCTCCTTCTCCTTCTCCTTCTCCTTCTCCTTCTCCTTCTCCTTCTTGTTCTTCTTCTTCTTCTCCTTCTCCTTCTCCTCCTCCTTCTCTTTCTTTCTTCTTCTTTCTTTCTTCTTTCTTTCTTTCTTCTTTCTTTCTTCTTTCTTTCTTCTTTCTTTCTTCTTCTTTCTTTCTTCTTTCTTTCTTCTTTCTTTCTTCTTTCTTTCTTCTTTCTTTCTTCTTTCTTTCTTCTTCTTTCTTCTTCTTTCTTCTTCTTCTTCTTTCTTCTTTCTTTTGCAGAGAACAATACTTAGAGAAAACAAGGTTTTTCTCCAGGGCCATGTCACCAAAGGCCAGACTAGAGCCTGTCTTCACCTTGCTATTCCTGCCTCACTGTGTAGTTTTCATCACCACAATTAAGGACTGCCAGGTGCTGTGTGATGCACAAAACCACGACCTCAGAGCCTCTTCTGGACACATCTTGTTCCCATCCTGAAATGTAAAAGCAAGGGAAGCGTCCTAGCAGCCCCACCAGGGAAATACCTGCTTTAGCAGAGCAGAAAGCTTTCCTGGGGGGCTGCCTGCAAACTTCCAGCTTCTGGGTGCTGCAAAAAGCTTCATGCAAACCCATTTGTAGCTGCAGCCCATGAGGATTCTGCCAAAACTGAAGGTAGATGTCAAGCCAGATGTCCTATCTGTCATATATTGTAAAAAGGGAGCAACAAAATGCAATTTGTAACATCACCCTCTGGGATTTTACCTTTCAAAACAAAGAACTTCACTTAGGGTTATCACACTGCCCTTGAAAGCAGAGAATCTGAACAATTTCTTTAATTGAAATGTAAGTTTCTGCCACTTCACATGTTGGTAGACAAGTTGTGGGCTTGGAACTGGGCCATGTGTTTGCACCAGCAGGAAATTAAAATTGCCAACTACAGGCTGATACTCTGTGCTGGTGACTCAAACTGTGATGGCAATTGAAGCTATGTTTCAGGAGCTAAATATTAGCACTGATTATGGTTTTCCCTGTCAGCAAAAGAGTGTGGCAGTTGCTGAGAAATGTGCTCCATTAAGGTTATAGGTTCTTAGGAATCTTTGAGAAACACAATGCATTTTTTGTGGCTAGAAGCCCATGTTAATTATTTTGAAGGTCTGCAGAGAGCTTTCCACTATTGTTGCACACAGACAGAAGAGGTGGTGCCCTACCTGGTCACCATCACTGATGCAGCTGAGAGTGTCATGATCTTAAATTTGTTTAATTTTTTTTTTTTTTTAATCCCCTGATCTTTCCATCTGTGTGCAACTGTGTGTTTGCTGTGCTTGGAATTTAAACAGTTAGAACTGGATGGTGTTGTCTTCCTGGACATCAGGGTCAAGAAATGTTACATGATCATCAAAGTGGTTTTTTTTTTTGAGGGGAGGAGGCTGGGCTGTGATGGAACAGGAATGCTTATTTTTAATCTTTCCCCTCTAGGAACTATCACAGGAATTGGTGAAGACAACAAAGATTTGCTCAATTTCTCGTTTTACCTACTTTTATCATTGATGTAATGAGAGAACCAGAGAAAAGTCCCTGTCACCATCACATTACAGCCAGGCTGGGGTGCAGGGTGGATGTGCTGAGGCTGGCTGGGCTTGCTGAGGTAGGAAACCTTCAGGGGGAAGAAGAACTCATGCCAGGAGCTCGCTGGCTGTGCCAGGAGTGAGGTGTGTTGGTGTGAGTTTGTCTGGGAGCTGGAAGAGCAGAGGATGTCAGGACCAGCCAAAAGTGAAAAACTCTCCCTGTGCCCGTAGGGACAAAGGTAATTTTGTGAGCCTGAGGGGTTTTATTTGGATGTTCCCTGTTTATTTGGAATTCCCTGTAGGAATAATTGAAGTGACACATGGAATCCTCATTGTTTATTCAAAGTACTGCTGTTTGTAGTGGGAATACTACAAGCATAACAAGCACAATACACCAACACTCTGATAATCTCTGAAATCCCATTCTCTCTCTGACCTCATGGACTATTTTTTATGAACATGTTCTTTTTTAAAAGCTGAAAGAGTCAAAACAACTCCTTGTGTTCCTGTGCCAGGCAGATAAATTCCTGGGAAATGGGTTAAATTGTCTCTGTACTGATGAGAAAAAGTGGGACTGGGGACAGAAATTATGCTGCAACAAGCATTGTTTTTAACCAGATTTTTATTAAGTGGAGGGACAGATTTAACAGTTTGGTTCTCTTGAGAAATCTTATTTAGTTTAGTTTCAATTCACGCTTCAGACTTGCTTGGATTAGCCTTTTTGCTGTGTAGCAGCTTTTATCACAGTGACAGGATCAATAAGGGAAGGAAATTTGGTATATGCCACAGCTTGTCTCTGTTCATCAATGCCCAAAAGTGAGAAAAAACACTGTCTAGAGATTTTTACATTCTTGTTTCTAGATGGCAAATTTGAAAGCTTCTGAAAATCATTTCGAAAATTCACCAGAGTCTGTTTTCTGTGAAGAAATGTTTCCTCAGAAAAATAAAAGTATTTTTGCAGGAACACAGATTTCTACCTGAGCTTTCCATGGGAATTCTTCTGAGGAATTGGTTGGGACAACATAATTTTCATCTGGCAAAATTTCTTTATCACTATCAAGGAGTCATGATATTGCAATCAATATTTCGAAAGAAAACACTCCTTAGGAAAACTTAAAGAAAAAATCCACAATATTTTCACCTGCTGTCCATCCAGGAGAACCAGCAGAAGTAGTCTGAGTCTGAAAGTCTGTATTTTTGGCCAGTCCAAATTTTAAGGGGAAATTTCAGCAGAAAAATGTGCAGCAGTGACATTTAAAATTTCCTTTTTTAAAGAGGCATTTCAGATTAGTCCTCAGAAACTGAAGGCAAATCCTGAAGATTGTCAGTAACATCTAATGGTGAGAGCCAGCTCTTTGCCTTTGCTGCATCCTTACATTGCAGTAAATATCTATACATCAAATATTAGTGAGTGTCTCTGCTGTGTTTCCATCGGATGCCAGCAAGACAAGATCCTCTGTCTGGCCAGAGAAAGGAATTATAAATACCAATGGAAATAAGCAGATTTTTAGCTGAAAATCTGCTTTTCTGAGTGTTTTGAGGTCTGTGGAGAGAGCCCATGGAGTTTGCCATCAGGCCAGCTTTGCTTTTCACCCTGAGGACACCGTGGTGGCCTTTACCCACTGCAGAGCTCTGCTCCCTCCTCCTTTGGTCCCTGCAGAGAGCAGCTTCTTTTGCTTAAAATTCAGCTGCTTTTCTCTCCTCCTCTGGTTTTTGGACAACAGTTTGGGGAGCAAAACATCTTTTAAAAATTAATTCATCCCAGAAGGATCTTGTAGGGAAGCCAGCAGGAGTTACCTGGCTCAGCACTTCTCTCCTGCATTAAAACTCCAGGACTGGAGGAGAAATGCTCCATCCCTTTGTGCAGAAAGCCCAGATTCTCTGTGGGCTGTTGTGGTGCTTTTCTCCTGGAAAACTTCAGGCTCTGGTTTAGGGTAGGACAGACCCAAGCAGGAGCACTGAGGTGTGGGAATGCACCTGTGAAACACCCTGAACTCCCTTTGCAAATTCCTCATCCAAGACAACACCAATTTTGGTGGTTTTTGTTTTGTTTTGTTTTGTTTTGTTTTGTTTTGTTTTGGTGGTGGTTTTTTTTTGTTTGTTTGGGGTTTTTTTTGTTTGTTTTTTTTTTTTTTAGCAAGTCCTGATTCCCCTTAACTCCCCCTGTTGCTGCTGACACTGATGCACATCATGGTTGCTGTAAAAATGTTCATTTAATCAAAATGAGGCAGCAAACTCCCACGTTTCCCTGGTGCCTGAGCTGCTTTCAGTGTAATTTTTGTTCTTTTGATATTTTAGTATAAAAATATCTTACTAGAGCATATGGAGAGATATCAACAATTTATTTTTTTGTTGTTTTTCTTTTAATTTGCTGATGATCCAGTGCAGCCTGTGTTTCACTGTTGCTGACAGTCCCCCTATGAGTAAAATGCAAATTTAAATTTACAGCTGGAGTTGGAGGGATGGCAGGGGGAAAGGCTTTCCAGTGAGAAGTGTTGCGAAACAGAAATTTGTGTGTTCTGGAAGGAGCTCAGAGATTCTGATTCATTAAAAAAACAAACAAACAAACAAAAAAACACATTTAAAATAAATAAATAAGAAATTATAAAAGAATTTCCTCTGGCAGCAGATGCTCCCAGCTGCTGGCACAGAGAGGAAGCAGCACACTCGGGACAGATGACTTGTTGCCACAGTTTTCACTTTTTCTGTCTGAAGATATCCAGGCTTGCAGCCCAGAAGAAAAAAGCACCAGAATGTACAAATTCAAAATGTTCTGACCATTCATTGTGAATCTCCTCCTTGAAATAAGATGTTCTCACAATGGCTGAGAAAACGGTACATTTTAGTATTTTTTTATAAGAAAATTAACTCCTTATGGTCATTCACTCTGCACAAATCAGCCTTTCTGACAGTTCTTCTGGTTAATATTGAGTGCCTTGACCAAATTCAGATAAAGCAAGCAAGTATTTCAGAAATTCAAGGTTTGTAAATATAAACAGCAGTTGAGGAAAACCCAATTATAGGATCTGTGGAGGGGGAAAAGGTGTGAGTCCAGGATTTCAGTGGTCTTGCAGGTATTTACAAAGGCTGGAGATGTTACGAATTCCCCCCAGCTGTGGGAAAACTTCAGGAGGAGTTTGCTGCAGCAGAAGGCACAAAAGGTAGGGACTCATTCGCCTCTGGATTCTCTGATTGGGGTAAGGAGAACCCTGACCCAGGAGCTGCAGGTGCAGTGCAAAAGAAAAACCCCATCCCTGGAAGTGCTCATGCTCAGGTTGGATGGGGCTTGGAACAACCTGGTCTAGTGAAAAGTGTCCCTTCCAACCCAAACCATTCTGTGATTCTGTGATTCATAACTTTCGACAATATTTGAAATACTTGTTTCCTCTAACAGCATAGGTAATTTTAAATTTTTTTGCTTTCTCTTGAATTTAGGACACTGCTTTTCTTCCCTAGCCCTTCACTCATGCTGCTCCCAGTGCCTGCCCAGCACAATAATTGCATTTCTTCCCAGGCCATTTTTTGGATCTCCTGTGTCAGCCTGCTCCTGAATTTGAAATCAGAAATGTAACCATGTGCACATGATGAGGATTTGCTCTAGCTCCTGTGATGCCTTGGGAAGGGTGACCTGGAACAGAAACTGGACAGAGCTGAGAGAATAAAGTAGATATTTATTGAAAGGCCTTTAGGGTACACCTTGGGCAGGACAAGAACCTGGCCAGGGCTGCACCCAAGGTGGACTCAAAATGGTCACAAAATGGACAAATGGTCACCAGGTCTTTGATCAGTTTTGGTCCATTTGCATATTGGGGTTTAATTGTCCAATTCCAGCTGCAGGTTCTGCAGTCCCGTCCTGCCTGTCCCTCCCTCCAGCCACCCTTGTTTGTGTTTTTGGGCCTGAACACTTGTCCCAGCTGTGCTTGGTGTGCAGCAGGAAGAGGATTTGTTTTGTGTCCCTGCTCTGTGCAGAGCTGAGTGACCCTGAATGTGAGCTCAGAGCTGCACCCCTGGGCAGCACAGAGTCTGAAAAACATGGAAGATAAAATTTAAGGTGTCACCTGGTGACACTCCAAACCATTTGCCCACAGCTTGCCTACAGCTCTAAGGATCTGCACTACAGAGATTCACAGGACAGTGTCAGCTTTTCCTCTGTCAATGATGAGAGTTGATTTGAGCTGCGTTACCTCTACCTGTAGCCTTCAATTCTTGCTCTGACTCTTGTATGAGAGGAAAGAAAAAAATCACTAGTGCAGTCAAGAAGATTGAAAATTGAGAGACCTTTTATTCATAAAGTTCATGGTGGTTTTTTTTTTTCTGGATTTTCTGCTGTAGGATCTTGAGGAAATCATGGCAAGCTGACTAAAAAATCACCTCAAACAGGGACCATCAGAGAGGGGCAGATGTGGGCTCGGGCAGTGTTGGCTCCTCAGTGGTTTTTGGCCTCCTCATACCAGGGCAGACCCTTCCCCAGTTTAATTCCACATGTGGGTAGAAAACACCTCCACTTCCTTTGTTTCAAACCTGCTGCCTGTGGTTTCACTCGATGAATTGCAGGGAACAGTGGATGGCTGGGCAAGTGTCATGGGCTAGGAGGGGCCTGATTTTGTTCCAATCGGGGTCAGCTTTTTTGATTGACAAGCAATTTATCCAGTAGAAGACAAGCTGCGACTTTTGGCGAAATGCTTAAAAAGGCTGGGTGGGGGGGGAGGAGTGGTCTCTTCGTCGTTAGGGTGGCAGACTAAGGACAGAGGGCCGCCGGGGCCGGCTGGCCTCGGTGCCCCCCCCACCCCGGGGCTGCTGCGCCGGGCCGGGCCGGGCCGGGCCCCGATGTTGCTGGAGCCAGGGCAGGCCGGGTCGGAGCTTTAGGAGCCGCCGGGGCCGGCTGGCCTCGGTGCCCCCCCACCCCGGGGCGGCTGCGCCGGGCCGGGCCGGGCCGGGCCCCAATGCTGCCGGAGCCGGGGCAGGCCGGGTCGGAGCTTTAGGAGCCGCTGTCTCGCGGAGAGGCGGACAGCATGGAGAGAGAGAGAGAGAGCTCGGACGGAGTGCCCCTTCGCCCTTGTTCTTCTTTTCAAGCCGAAGAAACCAGCGCACGGCTTCTAAACGACTCAGTTTCCCGCCACAGAGCCACGTGGGCAGCCCAGCAGCCCGAAAAGTTTAACCTTTCGTTGTGAGCAGATGGATTTTCCTAAACATCATCTTTCTCCGGAAGAAGAACAGTTATAGCGAAGGAACTATGGAAAGACACGGCATGAAGCTACAGTCGGTAAGGGAAGAGTGAAAAGGACTTTAAGGCAAAAGGACAAGGAGTGGCCTAATTTTGGCTGGACATTTCTGGTAACTATAAAGACTGAACTGGTTTTGTTTCCTGTAACATATAAATGCTTTTGGGGGGATGTAAGGTTCTAGTTAAAAGTGATATGAAGCTTTTTTGCTCCTAAAGAAAGAGGAGATTTGTTTTTGGGTCTTGAGATGATTTTGGAAATAGAAAAAGAGAATCTTTGTGTCATACTAGAGGAGGCATCCTTAAACAGTACCCCAGTAAGCAAATATGGCCTATGTGCAGTGTTGAGAGAACTGCTAATGGGTATGGTATGTCTATATAGAACCCAGAGAGACTCCTTTCCTAAAAGAACTGATAAAAGGTTATTTTTAAAATGGTAAAACTGGCTGAAGTTGCAAGTCATGTCTTTTTATGTTGAGTGAAGAAAGGTAAAAAACTTAGAAAGAGAAAGAAAGATGTTTTAGAAGTTTCATTTGTTGTTGTTGTTGTCTTTTTCCCTTTTCTTGTTGTTTTTGTGTGTATTAATAAACTATCTTTGTAATTTAAAGATGGGCCTGGTTTGCTTTATATTCTTCCAGTCAAATAAAATATAGAACGTGATTAAACCATCACAAAATTGGTGCAATTGGCCGGGAAATTCGAACCAAAACCCATCACATTAATTTAACAAGCTAGCCAAGAAAAGAAAATTTGATAAATTGACTGGGAGAGTTTAGAAGCAAAGCAAGAGTTGATATGTTAAGTAAAATTATAGTAAATTATCATAATGTACAATGGTTTGTTTTAGTATATGAAAGTTGTATGTAATTTTAATAATAAGTTTGGGCATTTCGCCAAAAGTCGAGAGGCGGATATTGTCATGGGCTAGGAGGGGCCTGATTTTGTTCCAATCGGGGTCAGCTTTTTTGATTGACAAGCAATTTATCCAGTAGAAGACAAGCTGCGACTTTTGGCGAAATGCTTAAAAAGGCTGGGTGGGGGGGGAGGAGTGGTCTCTTCGTCGTTAGGGTGGCAGACTAAGGACAGAGGGCCGCCGGGGCCGGCTGGCCTCGGTGCCCCCCCCACCCCGGGGCTGCTGCGCCGGGCCGGGCCGGGCCGGGCCCCGATGTTGCTGGAGCCGGGGCAGGCCGGGTCGGAGCTTTAGGAGCCGCCGGGGCCGGCTGGCCTCGGTGCCCCCCCACCCCGGGGCAGCTGCGCCGGGCCGGGCCGGGCCGGGCCGGGCCCCAATGCTGCCGGAGCCGGGGCAGGCCGGGTCGGAGCTTTAGGAGCCGCTGTCTCGCGGAGAGGCGGACAGCATGGAGAGAGAGAGAGAGAGCTCGGACGGAGTGCCCCTTCGCCCTTGTTCTTCTTTTCAAGCCGAAGAAACCAGCGCACGGCTTCTAAACGACTCAGTTTCCCGCCACAGAGCCACGTGGGCAGCCCAGCAGCCCGAAAAGTTTAACCTTTCGTTGTGAGCAGATGGATTTTCCTAAACATCATCTTTCTCCGGAAGAAGAACAGTTATAGCGAAGGAACTATGGAAAGACACGGCATGAAGCTACAGTCGGTAAGGGAAGAGTGAAAAGGACTTTAAGGCAAAAGGACAAGGAGTGGCCTAATTTTGGCTGGACATTTCTGGTAACTATAAAGACTGAACTGGTTTTGTTTCCTGTAACATATAAATGCTTTTGGGGGGATGTAAGGTTCTAGTTAAAAGTGATATGAAGCTTTTTTGCTCCTAAAGAAAGAGGAGATTTGTTTTTGGGTCTTGAGATGATTTTGGAAATAGAAAAAGAGAATCTTTGTGTCATACTAGAGGAGGCATCCTTAAACAGTACCCCAGTAAGCAAATATGGCCTATGTGCAGTGTTGAGAGAACTGCTAATGGGTATGGTATGTCTATATAGAACCCAGAGAGACTCCTTTCCTAAAAGAACTGATAAAAGGTTATTTTTAAAATGGTAAAACTGGCTGAAGTTGCAAGTCATGTCTTTTTATGTTGAGTGAAGAAAGGTAAAAAACTTAGAAAGAGAAAGAAAGATGTTTTAGAAGTTTCATTTGTTGTTGTTGTCTTTTTCCCTTTTCTTGTTGTTTTTGTGTGTATTAATAAACTATCTTTGTAATTTAAAGATGGGCCTGGTTTGCTTTATATTCTTCCAGTCAAATAAAATATAGAACGTGATTAAACCATCACAGCAAGGTAGGGTTTTGTGGAAATCCACTTTTCCTACTGACACGGAGTTATCCATCTCTGTCCTTCACCTGGAAGCTCTGAAATGTGAGAGCACACTGTTCTTCCTGGAAAAAAGAACCACTTAGTGTCTTTTATAGCTCAGGAGTGAATGTGAGGTTCATTCCAGCTGATGCTGGATATCTGACCAGCAGCCTGTTCTCTGAGAGGCATTTTAACATTTTGGTGGCTTTATCCTGCTCTCAGACTGTCACAAAAGATCTGCCTCTCATCACCTGCACAGCAATTTCTTCCGTGCAGGTGCTGGGTGGGCAGCAGCAATCGGGGGTGGCCTCCTGCCCCTTCTGCTCAGGGCTCTGTAATGGGATTTTCACAATACATTTTCTCTCCATGCTGCTCCTTTGGGAACATTGTGCCTTCCTGCAGGCCTGCAGGGTTGTCAGATGTGGCCATGAGCTCCCAGGTGCAGCTTTTGCATTCTATGAAAACCATCTGGGTGTTCTCTTACTGCCTTTGCAAAACATCTTCTGGTGATAAGAAATGCGAATTTTATTCTAAACAGGACAGAAGTGATTAATAAAGTTCATGTTGGTGCTGGCTCACAAGCAAGGAGCTCCATTTGCTCATCTTTTGAAGTCCAGTGATGTTTCTGTGGCCTTCAGTGGAAAAATGGGGAAATTGGAATACTGTGGTGACATCAACACATCTTTTATTTCCTAGTTGAGCTCTTAATCAAAGAAAAAATGAGGACATTTCAATTTCCTTCTCAGTCCCTCAACAAACAAGGATGCCAACTGCCAGCAAAACGTTGTAATGATTGTGTTGTGTGGGTCCTCTGCAAAGAGGCAAGTGCTTTAAATGGAATTATGGTAATGATGTGATCATTGTCTGGGCTGGCTTAATGAGTTTAGCGGCTGCTGCAATTATTAAATGCTTTGCACTTAAGAAAAACACCTCCTGTTGCACTCCAAGGAGATTAGAAAAAGCTGCTGGAGCTTTTGCTGTGGTGCTGGTTGCATCACATGGGGCTCTACACATTGCCAAAATAACTGCTGGTTTGGAAACCTGTGGTCCTCTGTGGGTTTGGCAGCTCTGGTGCTTCAACATAAACACAGGAATACGCTCTTGGAGGATGTACTTTGAATGGATTAATAAATTTATGGGAACATTTGACATGGCAGAGAGGGGGAGAAAGTGGTTGGAGAGTGCTTCATACATGTGTATAAAAAAGTGAGAGTGTCCAGAAAAAGAGGGTTTTGTGTCAGTCTGACATAATTATTCTGGGAACTGGGGGTGTGGCATTTGTATGATGCTTAAAGTTTTATTTTTCATGTATTTCAGGTTCTGTGCTGCCCAGGGGTGCAGCTCTGAGCTCACATTCAGGGTCACTCAGCTCTGCACAGAGCAGGGACACAAAACAAATCCTGTTCCTCTACACACCAAGCACAGCTGGGACAAGTGTTCAGGCCCAAAAACACAAACAAGGGTGGCTGGAGGGAGGAACAAGAAGGATGAGACCTCACAACCTGCAGCTGGAATTGGTCAATTAAACCCCAATATGCAAATGGACCAAAACTGATCCAAGTGTGAGACCTGGTGATCCTTTGTCCATTTTGGGACCATTTTGGGTCCACCTTGGGTGCAGCCCTGGCCAGGCTCTTGTCCTGCCCAAGGTGTATCCTAAATGCCTTTTAATAAATCTCTACTTTATTCTCTAGCTCTGTCCAGTCTCTGTTCCAGCTCAGCCTTTCCAAAGTATCAAAGGGACAAAAAACAAGGTGCAAGGTGTCAGGAAGGAGAGGAAAGGTTCTGCACAGCCTGGTCCCTGTCTGGTTCTGTTCAACCATCTCCAGCTGCTCTGTCAGAGGGTGTCCCAAGGACACTTCCCTCACTGGGGCTGGTTTGGCTTCTCTGGGCTGTGCTGCGGATTGGGAACTCTGGGAATCTCTTCCTGCCTCATCTGGTGTCCTGCATAGGTCAGGGAGAGGCAAGAGGCAGGTGAGGGTGGAGAAAACCTGCCTGGCTCTGCTGGGGAGCTCATCCTGAGCAGTCCCAGTCTGATGGAGCCTCACACGGTCTGCTGGAAATGCCAGGCAAGGGACAGACACACACCCAGCTCAGTTTTGATGTAGTTCTTTGTTTGAAAACAAAACAATCATGTAACTTGGACTGTGGAAAAGCTCTTTCTTTTTTGCACTGAATACTTTTAAACTAAAATTGAGGGACCTCTCAGTCACATGGGTTGTTACTATGGAACTCAGCTGTGTGATTATCCTGCAGGATGAGGTGTCTCCCATTATCAGACCCTGTTTGGAGCAGGACAATTTGGTTCATGTTCTGACTGCCTGGGACTTCCCTTCAGCACTGATTTTCTCTTTTAAAGTGCAGAATGTAAATGTTTCCACCCTTGACTGTTTTGGTGTAAAGAAGCCAGGTCAGGCCTGAGTATGGCATCGTTGGGAATGAACATGTTTGTGTGAGAAATCTAAAATCAATTTCCAGGTTGTTGAACTTTAATTAAATTTTGCTGCTCAATGATGATGCTTGGTATCTTCTGTTAATTCCTCAAAAATCCTAATTCAAACATCCTTGGGTTCTGCTGGGAGATATGAGTAAATAGGAGCTACTTAGGGATTCTGGTATGGTGAGAAAAGAAATTATTTCTCCCTCATCATTGGAAACTCATTCACAGTCTCTGCAAAAATTTGAATTAAAGAAAATTTTCATAGACTCGCCTAGGGCATTAAAGAGATTTGGAGCATTAATACAGAAATAAGTTTCATGCTGTGGTTTGCATGACAACAATGTTAAGGGGTTAAGGAATATTCAGGAAGTAAAAGATGTGCATTGAATCATCCCTCAGTTTGGAGAGTCCCATGAGCCAGGTGACAGAGTTCTCATTCCCAGCATGTGTCTGTCTGGACAGAGATTCTGCTCCTCACACCAGAAAAATGTCACTTTTCATTGGGACCTGCAGAGAGATCCAGGCATGAAAACTGTAACCAGAGTTCTGGCACGTGGGGTTTATTGATATGCTCAAGTGTTTTTTCTTATCCTAATGCATACACTGGGCAATGTGATGCCTTAAGGTTTGGCTTTCATATTTTCCAGGTTCTGTACTGCATCAATATGTAATTCTGAACTTCCTATAAAGTGTTAGCAAGTTTTCCTCACAGTTTGGACAAAACAATCCTTTTCCAGCCCCAGAACCAAGGACACCACTGCAGCTTCAGGCCCAAAAAGTGCAAACAGCAGCAAACTGAGGAGAGCAATCTGCGAGGATGGGACTGCAAAACCTGAAGCTGTAACTGGAGCAGCTACAGCTGTTCAACATATGCAAATGGACCAAAATTTAAAAAAGTGTGAAAACTCATGACCCATTGTCCACCTTGGGTAGAGCCTTGACCAGGCTCTTGTCCTGCATCCTTTGAAGGCCTTTCAATAAATCCCAACTTTATTCCTTCAACACTGTAGCCTCTGTTCCAGGTAGCCTCTCAAGGCACCAAATGTGGCTGCAGACAAAGGAAATACGTCTCCATTAGTTATGTGGAGCAAATGTTCTGCTTTTTTCATTTAGTCAATTAAGACACTGTTTGTAAGTACAAAATGTTTGTTCTAGACAAGCTGATCTATGGAGTCGAGCTGGGGCTGCATTTTCCAGGAACAAACAGTCCCATGGAATGCGTGCTCACTGTTTGGAGCCGGCAGAAATGTCAAATGCAAGTAGATTTTGTAAAACCTCTCTGGTTTCTCTGTGTGAATATTAATGATGGTGGCTTGTTGTTTTCATGATAAACTCTTTCAGCTATTAAATTACTGGAAAGAAATCCACCACTTCAACAAAGACTCCTGGATGAGTCAAGTTCATTTATAAGAAAGGTAATTTTGGTTGGTTTCTGACTCAAAAAAAAAAAAAAATACCCTGCACAAATTCATTGTGGTTTTCATTTAAAAACACACATTTTTTTTAATGTAACGAGAGGGGTTTAATCTAAAGTTTCTAGGGAAGGGGAACCTTAATCCATCCCACTCCTACTAGTTTGGTGCCAGTGCCAGCAAGAGAAACCCTGGAAAGGGGTTGCAGGTCAGCAGAGAAAACCTGAAGAGCAGCAGGAAGGATTTCACAGGATGGGTAAGGTTGGAAGGGACCACTGAGGTCATCTGGTTCCCCACGCCCTCCTGGACAATCTGTTCAGGGATTGCTCACTGCACAGGGAAGTTCTGCCTCATGTCCAGGTGCAGCTTCCTGGGCATCAGTTCCTGCCCATTCCTCTCTGCTCAGCACTAAGGAGAAGAACCTGATTGGGATTTGGGGTTTTTTGTTTGTTTGTTTTGTTTTCTTGTTTGTTTTTTTTTTCCCCTTCCTGGGTTCTTCTCCAATGTCTGGCCGTGGATTATCCCATCTCATCATGGAGAGTCACCCTGACTTGTTCCTGATCTATTCCTGCTTTCCCAGACGTATTGCAGGTCTCCTTATCAGCTGTACCACACCAATTACAAACCTCTAACCCCCAGCTGCAGGGAATATCCCAAAGCCACAGCTCATTTTTTGTGCTCTTTAGCCAACACATGATTAAAAATCCTGACTCTTTCTCCTCTCTCCCATCAGCATTAAATGCTGGATTTCGAAGCTCTCCAGGGGGATACAAAAAGAATGCTGACCTGGTATGAATGAAACAATCTTTTCCAAAGGAAAGCAGCTTGGAAAAATGTGCTTTTTGGAGTCACAAAAGGTTGGTTCCTGACAGTTTCCACCTGCTGGAAATCCTGGTGAGCTCCCTGGGCTTGTGTAACACAGGAGGCCAAGGCAGATGAGCACAGCAGCCTCTCCTCCCTTCTAATCAGTGAATGCAGAAGCAGTTTTGGTCCTGTTCTGTGACATTTATAAAGCCTGACATGGTTTTATCTGCTGCTGATCTTGCCTGGAGGGAATTCAAGGGTGAGGTGTCCCGGCCTGAGTGAGACCGATTTGTTTTGGATAAATACCAGATCATTTCTCACTGTGGCATTCAGCCCTTGGAGATCCTTCCCCAAATGACTGATGTGGGTTTGCAGCCCCAGAGCTGGGCTGGCCTTGGTGCCAGGGGACACTGTTGAAGCTGGTTCCTGGACAGGAGAGGACAGGGGATGTGTGAGGCAGAGCAGGTGCCCCTTGCTCATCCCTGGCTGGTTCATGGTCAGGACAAAGGCTCCAGGTCTCTGCTATTTTGGTGTTATCTCTGTAGAGCACGAGAGCTGTGGGATGGAGAGAGAAAAGTGGCTGGAGGGAGGTCAAAGACTGAGCCACTGCAGAGACCAAATACCCAAAAGGTTCAATCCAACTGTGTCTCTTGGCCAGTTATGCAGCTACAGAAGCCCTTATAATATAATTCAGTTTTACCAGGGTGCATTTCATAACCAGGACATCATTTGAAAGCTGCTTCCAAATTCAGCCCATCCTCAGAACAAGAAGACTTTGTGAGATGTTTTGGGAGATGCCCTGAGAGCCAGCAGCCAGCAGCACTTTGCCCAGGAGGAGCTGTAGGTTCTGCCTGCCCGAGGTGCTGCACCAGCTCTGCCTTGTGCTTTCTGCTTGTCTGAATCCATGAAGTGAAAGGACATCACAGGCTGGTGAGGGCACATCCCGTGGTTTGCCCTGTGGCAGGTGCTGGCTTGCTGTTGTTTTCAGCCCTTATTTAACAAAAGAAGCCTCACAGAGATGACAAAGGCAGTGAACAGGAGCATGACACTTGGTTTCTTTTTAGTTTGGACAGGGCAATGGAATCACGTGCCAACATAGGCAGGAAATTAGATTCTGATTTTTTTTTTAAATTAAATGCAATGGTGTTATGCTAAAATCCCAGGAAATCTTGGAGGTAACAAAGGGGGGCGTGTAAATACTGATGCCCCAAAGCCTGGAAGTTTATGAGGCATTAAAGCAGTGCCTGGAGCTCTTTGGTGCTCTGTAAACTCTTATGTTACATAAGCATCTCTTCTTATGGCTTAACTCGTGGATATAAAATCCCCCCAGGCTGATAACAGGAGATGCCTCAGCCTAGAAAATCTGTCATTTATTTACAGGTTTGGAGGAGTGAGGAAGCTTAGCTGCATTTAAGTCTTTCTGGGCTCAGTGGTTGCTCCACAGCAAAAGTTGCTGTTTTGGCCATAAAGCTGCATCCAGGTGAGCTCCCCACTGGGGTTTAACTCAAATTATATTTGTAACGTCGAGTTCCTGCAATTCCACTAAGGATTTTTCTGCAAATTGTAAAAAACAAACAAACAAAAAAGGTATAAAGCTGGTGTGATAGGGAAGGGGTGTCCAGGGATGCTCAGCACAGATCTGGCCCTGGCTAAATCATGGGGATGCTGCCAGTGGCTCGAGGAAGCTGAGCTGGGGAAGGGTTTGTGGCAGCTGGCTGTGCTGCCCAGCTGGGGTCAGCCTGGACCACATCTCCAGCAAACAGCATCCAGATGGCCTCCCTGCCCCAGTGAAATAATCACCCAGGCAGTTGCTACAGCTGCAGCCATGTGTGTGAACAGCTTTTTCCTTCACTAGGCTTAAGCAGCCTCATCAACAGATCCCAGGGAAAGAATAAAGTGATTCTTTCTGGAGCTTGCTCTCTATTTCTAGGCATGAAAGCAGCCTTGGACAGTTCAGAAATGTCTTGAAATTATCTTTATATCAAGCCAGATCATGTATTGTGGCAGGCTCTGTGCTGCTGGTGTTGGAGCAGCTGAAGCTCAGTGGTGCCCGGGAGAGGAGGGTTTGTGAGGGTGGCATTGTCCCTGACCCCTGGTGACACTGGCTGGCAGGACACCCCCAACCTGCCCCAGGGTGACTGGGACCATGGGGATGAGGAATCCTGCAGTGCTCCACAGAGCTCGGTGTTTGCACGACAAAACAAAGAGGTTTTAATTGTCAGAGGGCCTTGTGTATGTATTTTTGGGGGGTTTTTATTTTGTTTAAATGTCTCTGCTGGTGCACTGAGAGACTGAAGGGCAGATTGTTGCCTACGGAGAAGGAGTTGGGAAGTTTCTCTGCAGATGAGGATGTTCTCTGGCCTCCCCTGCAGCCAGGGCCACCTCCAGCCCATCTTTGTCCCTCTTTCCTTCCAGTACATTGCACAAACTCACCTGAATTTGGGCTGCTGATGGTTTTATTTTTAAAAGCAATCTACATCCCCGAACCCTTCCAACTTCTCAGCAAACTGAGAGCAGGGTGCTCTTGGGCTGAAACAAGATTTAGCTGAAAAGTGTCTGTTTTCAATGCTTTGTTTCAAAAAGTGACCTTAGCTGATGGAAAGCAGAAAAATTAGATTTTTTTTCCTTCTATAGGTATGAAACCTCCCATGAAAAAGATACCTGTTGGATATAAGAATTAAAGTTTGGAGAAACACTTGCCCAGTTCTCTGTCTCAATAGCAGTGACTTTCAGAGGTGTAGTCCTTGTCTTGGTTTAATCATTGCAGAGAGAAAACCACAGAGCTTTGGCACCAAACTCTGCCAGAGAAGCTCCAGCACTTGCAGTGTCAGTGTCTGCATCAGTGTCAGTGCTCAGGTGGCTTGCACTGAAAATGAGGGCAGGAAAAAAAGCCACTTGTGGGATTTGATTCATCCCTGAATAAGCCTGATGAAGATGTGAGTTCTGCAGTTATTTAAATGCTGCAGAAGGCAAAGTCACACAGGGTAACTGAACAATAGAAATCTCTCTTTTGTGCCTCTTCACTGCCTGTGTTTCAATTTCCCCAGTCACCTGCCAGCTCTTTGATGTCCTTGGGTGATGCAGGGCTGGGTGTGGAGCACTGAAGCTGCTGCTGGGAGGTTGGTGCAATTCTTGATGCTACTACTTGTTTGTGGGGTTTTGAACAAATCCTTTGCTGTGCCTCAGCCTCTCTGCTGTAAACAGGTTATAATGTTTATCACCCCTGTGAAATGCTTTGCTTTCTATAGTTAAAAGGACAGGAATGAATTCTTTTCATTATCCTGCTACACAATTTGCCTTTCTTACCTCTGCAGCACCTGGGGATCCTATTCTGATGGTCTCTATTTTCTACTTCTCCTTTATTTTCATTCAGATGTGAAAAACCCCAAGGTTCAGTTTTTGAAAAGAATTCAGAAGGGAGGGGATTAAATGGATGTATTTTCAGGGCAGGAACATGGCCTGTGAAAGATGCTGCTGGAAAGGAGAGAATTTCCCTCCACCTCCTGGTTTATGACTCCATGGAGTGCCTGGCCTTTGGATAAAAGCTCTGCCGTGCATCAGGGCTGCTGGGGGAAGAGATCAGGACATTTAGGAGAATTCCTGCTTCTCCTGTTCTGAAAGATTTTTGGTTGTAACCACCTGGCTGAGATGTTCACATTGTAGAATACCTACACTAGAGCCAGTGTCTTGGGTTATAGAACCAAAAATGTGTATTCTATTTCATCTGCTGAAAGCAATTGGGGAGATGTTCTTTATCTCTTGTAACTCTGGAGAGAGGGGGGCAGATGCCTTCTGATAATGGGCCAGCTGTTCAAACCAGGTGGGGCAGTGTTTGTTATCTCTTTCACCACCCATCCTCCCTCCGGGGGATATCTGCTGCTGATGGGCCATGAAGGCTCACCAAGGACAGGACACATTCCATCATCCCATTGGGAGATGCTCCACCCAGTGGGGGGAGCCAACCATTCCTACCTGGATAAAAACTGAGACGCAGGAACACGAAGCTCTCTGGCTTCACCTGATTCCTGGAGGAAGACTGGACCCCTTCTCACCATCACTGGACCCTTTTCTACGGGACCATCTCTGCTCCAACAGAACCACATCTGCCACTCCAGGAGGACTTACCTTGGGACTGCTTCCAACACCCTGACCAACAGGGTGTCAAGTTGTAGCTCGGACTCTGTCAGGGTTTCTAGGATTGTTGCTTGTTTGCTTGTTTGTTTGTTTGGTTTTGTTTTCTACTATGTCTGTATTGTTAATATTCCTAGTAAAGAACTGTTATTCCTATTCCCAAATCTTTACCTGAAAGCCCTGAATTGCAAAATTATAATTTGGAGGGGGTGAGGGGTTTACATTCTCCATTCTAAGGGAAGCTCCAGCTTTCCCTGGCAGATACCTGTCTTTCCAAACCAAGACAGCCAGGCATTGCTTGAGTTAGTTAAGCAAGGCCTGGAGCAAATTTAATCTCTGACCTTCATTTGCTTTCCAACAGCCTCCCCAGGCCTTAGTAAGTAAATAATTTCCCCAGCAACATGCAAATGGTGTTGCCATTAATATTAACAACAGCTATTATTTACCAAATGGATTTCTTGGTTAACTGTGTGCTTATTGAAGGTTTGAATGAAGTCAGAGTGTGATCACTGCTGTGTAGCAGGCTGGAGGATGGGGAAAGGAAAAAACAGTGAGTTGGCAGGTGGCCTGTAAACACCTGCTGAGGATGGTCCTGGTGTGAGATTCAATGCTTGCCCTGGATGTGAAGTGACTCTCCTGGCTGATGTGTGGTGTGTCTCTGGGGCAGGGGGCTCATGTGCAGTGCATTCCAACCCTGAATCTTTGCCATAAGCTGAGCTCCTTCCTAAGCTGAATTCCTGGCTGGTGTCAATCCTGCAGGACCCTTACAAGGGGAGCTGAGTTCTCTGGGCAAAAGTCACATTTTGGGTCACTCTGCTGGCTTCCCAAGCTGATTCATCTGGCAGGGATTTATGTTAATGTGTTAGGGCTTTGCAAGACTGAGTTCTCTTTTTTTGGCAGCTGGAGTCCTTCTGAATTTAAATATCAGTTTAATAATCAGAATTTCTTTTTTTTTTTTTTTTCTTTTTTTTTCTTAGTGAATCTGTTTCAAGTGTTGTGGGATATAGAATCTTCAGTTTTTCTCATGCTTCTTTATGCTGGAGCATTTTAATTTACCCTTCCATCACTGGAATGGTAAACAAGGAGGAAGGGCATGGCTTAAGGATGTTATTTTCTTGTCTGCTATTCATCTTAAAGAGATGGAGCTGATTATGAAATGCCTTTTAGCACTAGAAAGACCCAGTACATTTTGCTCATCAGCGCTGGACTGTGCTTGTTTATTCTGGGTATGTGCAACCCACATGAGACTTCTTCAACTTCAACCTTGAATGCTCCAAAACTTCTGTCCTTCAGTGTGTTTGGGTGTCCTGTAGCTCTCACCATGGGCTGGATGGCACAGGGGCTGTCCCTGCCTGGTCACCTGAGGGAGCTTCATCACAGGGACCCCTGTGCCAGCCCAGTTCCCCTCCAAATTTTTCTCAAATGATACTGGTTTGTGAGCTGGTGCTGGGAAAGTTGCTTAAATGATGGCTTGCTCAAATGGCTTTCAGTCCCTTATTTGAAATCCTCTCTGTGTTTGATATTCTGGTGTCAGAATATCATCTGATATCAGAATAACATCAGCTGATGTTCCTGCAGTGCTGGGCATCCCCAAATATTCCTTGCAGCTGGGTCAGACCCTGAACACACCTGTGGGCACTGGAGAGATGTGGGCATGGCCAGGGGTGCCTTTATCCCTAAAGCCTAAACTGTGCTCAGTGAGTGCAGCTCTGAGCATAAAATATTAAGAACTAGGGGACAGATCTTATTATAAAGTTAATATCCTAGTGCATGTAAACACGCTGGGAGCCAAACGTGAATCCTTGCATTTCCTGGCTTTTCAATGCTCGACTTGGCAGCCAAAATTATGTTTAATAATAAAACATATCTTAGTGGTGCTCTCACTGGATTGATGGAGAACACAGTTGTGCCACAATGGTAAGAGAAAAACCAGAACCCTGGGTGAGATTGTAATGAATTCTCTTTGCCAATAAATAGGGTGGAAAACCCCTTTTTTTTCTGGTGTGTTACTGTTCTCGTCCAAAGGGAAACGAGCAATCTTGAATGAGCAGAATTATTATTGTGAGAAGGAGTAAAATACATGGTTAAATATTCTGTCAGTGTGTGAATACACTTAAAATTGTATGTGCTTTACATTGCAAAATAATTTAAAAGAATAATTCCTGCTTTTTGTGCCTTTGCCTAAGATATAGCCCACATATATTGAAAATAAAAAAAAGGTGTCAAACTGTTTCTGAAAAATAATAAGCACAGCACTTTAGGGAGGTGGAGAATTATTTTGAGAAGCAGAATCTGGGATATACATAATTTACAGTGCTGAAGTGTGATATTTAATTGCTTGTTTTTTCTTTCAGCACAGGAACGTTGTAAATCAAACTCTTAATTCATTGCAAAGCTGTCTTGTGTCTAGGTCAAAACTGCAAGGCATCATCCCAGTGTGATTTGTACTGCTGGAGGAATCCTTCAAACTGCTGATTAAATATTGTTTGGAAATGGACTTGAATTATTCACCACATATTTGCCTACAAACAACAGAATTTTCTTTTAATCCTCCTCTGGTTTTACATCACACTGTGACTTACTGGGTGAGGAGCACAGGTAGAAATGCTGTTGTGACAAGAAAGCAACAGAAAACCAAGCTCCAGAGGCAGGGCTTGGAGCTGTGCAATTGTTTTTCATCCATCCTTGGGAGTGGAAGAGGAGGACAAAGCAGAAGTTTCACATTTTGAGTAACTGACTTCACTTGTGGTTTGGATCTCTGTGGTGGCAGTGGGACTCGCTCTGACTACATGTTCTCTGTTTAATCATTTGGTCTAGAGCTGCCTTTGCCTCCTCTGCTCTGCTTTTCTTTTATAGCCTGGATATGGATTGATGGAAAATTTTTCCCAGGTCACTGCACAAATTGGAAAAGATATTATGGTTTGGTTCCACCTTTTCCTTAAGCTTTTCCTTCCATCATCTTTCTCTATCACTTGAACCCTGCCTTAGGACCCTGAAGCTCACAGAAGACATTTGCTGTGGGGAATATATAATGAATATTAACTGTTGGATGCTGGAGCATGTGTGTAGACTGCAGGGAATCCTCCTGACCACTGAGTGTCATTGTTAACTCAGGAGAAATGGGGTGATGAGAAAAGTTTTTTATTTGGGGAAGATGGAGAGACGAATCTGTGTGGGGAGCCTGGGAGAGCATTGCCATCACTGAAATGGTTGGTGCAGGTCAGGGTTCATTTCCCTCAGAGGTGCTGAGTGTTCACCAGCGTGCTGGAGGCTGGGAGTGGCACAAACTTGCAAACTATGCTGCCATGTTTCTGTGGGAGCAGGGACACCTTGGCTGCGTTGAGATTCGTGCTGTGAATTTCTGGGGCCCTCTCAGCTGGGTGTCCAAGGCTGCTCTGTGTTGTCTCTGCTCACGTCCCACCCAACCCAGGTCTCAGGCCTCTGAGTTCTCCCCAAATCTGATGGCACTTCTGATGTCTCTCTGGGACCTCTTCTTTGGGCTTGTGCCCACTGGAGTCTCCTCTGTCCTGGGGGGTGAAACCCAACACTTTTTCTGGTCTCAGTGCCCCTGTGGGGCCCTGGGTGCTGCCTCTCTTCAAATGCAATCTTCTGGTAGAAACCATTGTCAACTAAGGCAAAATTATTTTTTCCGTGGAAGGAAAATACTTTGAGAGAAATGGTTCAAACAGGGCTTTGTGCAGCAGTTTTCAAAGAGTGAGTTTTATTACCTGTAAGTATTGCCACTTTTCTTTGTGGCCATGACTGTTATGTGAGCAGAGTGCAATTTCCTCATATGTTAACTTACAAATGAATACTTTTCCTGTATTGTCCAGAGAGTTGAAGCCTTGAAGTTCTAATGCCCTGCTAAAGACTATCTACTGTGCAGGGTAAACTCACCTTTATCATTATTATCAATGCTGGGACTCTGTTTTTGGGAGTTTGGGCTTGAAGTGCATCCTGCATTAGCCTTGCTGTTAATAATACTGCCTTAAATGACAGCAACAGCAAAGGAGGAATGGGAATTGAGTTGGGTGAAAGAAACTCACAGGTGGGAAGGTATTTGGTGCTGGACTTTCTAAGTGAGCAGTGTTACTTTAATTCTTCTTAAAAATCATCTTATTCTTCCATCTTTGTGCTGAGCCTTAATAAGCAGTTACTCTGCAGGGTTGCCTTCAACATTGACAAAATCAGGATCTTTCCTTTGCAGAATGGCAAAATCTGTCTTAAACCCCTCTATTATTTGCAATAAGATACTGGTGTTTTACTGACAAAGGAGGAGAGGAAACCTTCTCCAGCTGCATTTACTCCACTAGGATTTAACAGCAAGATTGCTATTGCCCAGCAGTTGTGCTGCCATGAAAACACCTCCTTTTTGGCCTCAAACCTACTTAAACTGGGCAGCTCAGGCTGGAGAGGGATTTCTGGGTTCTCTGGTGTATTTGGGCAGAATTTTAAGTCCTAGAGGAGCAAACCTTCTGCCCAAATGGTTTTGCTGTAAATGTGTGTGTGTGGGGAGGGGTTTGTTTGTTTGTTTTGCTTTAGCTCAAAATCACTTCTCTGCCGTGGCTGAAAATGTAATTTAGCCTTGCTTCCATTGCTGACACTTCAGAGCCCTCTGGGAGTTCAGGTGTGTTATTGCTCCCCTCTGGGAATAGCTCCCTGCCCAGTGAGTTGAGAACTGCCTAACTCCAGTGTCTCTTGAGTAGATGGAATCAATACCAGCTGCAGAGAGACCTTTCCCTGTTCCAGGCAAGGGGCAGCATTAGCATCACACCAGGATGACAGAGCCTGGGGAAGCCCACGTGGAGGTTGAGTGCCATGGGCATTAGCACAGGAAAGGAAGGCAGCACTGAGAAAATACCAAAAGTGATGTATTTGCTCATCAATGCTTGTTTGTTTTTTGTTTTTTTTTTTTTTATTCATAACAACTTAAAGTCTTCAACTGCTGCCTCTGTCCCTGTCAACACCAGCTCTTGGTGCCATACTGCTTGTGTCTGCTGACCTGGGAGCTGACTGCTTGCACTCAGAAAAAAAAAAAAAAAAAAAAAAAAAAAAAAAAATATATATATATATATATATATATATATATATAATTAAATAGAGCTATTTGGAAGGACTACACTTAAGTGGCATAAAATTACATCACTCAACCCCAAATCAGCATCACTCCTAAGCTTGAATATCTTGTTTGCTATGAAAACAATTCTAAAATGTCATTCAGTGTTTGTCTTTCCTAGAAACTCCTGGTTTGGAAAAAATGATCCTTGCTCTACAGCAGCTGGATGGGGGAGTGCTCTCAAAGAATCAAGATGTTCTTTGGTCCTTTGTGCTTTCCCTGAATTTTGGAGGTGGTGATGAGGGTGATGGTTTTGTTTACTCTTAAAAGGCTTCCCTGTCATTCATTGTTGATCATTTCTACTTGTTACCTGTCAGTAATCTTTACCTTTTCTCAGTTTCCTCCCCAAAAGCTCCAAAAGCCCTGATATTGCTTTGTCTAGTTTTCAGGGACAACTTCTTGGTCCATGGCTGTACTCCCTGCCCCAGGAATGATCAGGGAGGTTTTCCATGGGATCTCCCATCCCTCAGCAGATGTGTATGGGCAGGACCAGAACAGACACAATAAAAAATCAGGGACTATTTTTGCAGCCACTGAAATCAGCCATGTTTGACTCTAGGAAACGTGTCTGTGGACCAGATGTGAAAGGTGATTTATGGTGGATAAGACCAAATTTGCCATCTCCCCATGGCCTCCTGAGCAGCTGCTGCTCACCAAATTTATCTCCAGTGCATAGTCACCAATGCCCTGGATGGAAAATGTTGGACAAAGGCTGTCACTCCGCTGTTACTGCTAAAAAAAGTGCATTTCTTAGTGGTAAAAAAAAAAAATAAAAAATTCAATGAGAGTACTGGAATTAATACCCTTAATTAAAATGACTCATTCTATAGAAAGGTCCTCTTTTAAGTTGATGTGTAACATTTTGAGGTGAACACATCAGTCAATTAACTTTAAAGCAGGGCTTGCTGTATTTTGTCTATTTTTTATTTGGATGAATTTTTGCCATGGTTCACAAGAAAACCCACAAACCCCAAAGAAAATCCATTCCACCTAATGAAATGAAATATGTCACACTTTAGGACTTGGCACTTGGCTCTTGCTTTATGAAAGTGTTTGGGTGACCTTTGTATTCATGAGGATGAGGGGGGTTCACAGCAGTGACTAAGGCTTGGCAAGGATCTGTTCTGCCAAACTTTTTGCCCAGAATTCCACCAGAGACCTGAGGAGAAGCTGCTTTTGGAGCCTGCTCTCCTTGGACTGTGCTGCTGCTGCTTTGTGGTCTGTGAGTGACCCAGCTGAGTGCAGGGTGTTCCCTTGGGCTGCACCTCCTGATCAACTCAATTCCCTCTCACCCCTGAGCTTCAGCCCTGGCTGGCAGCGTGCTCAGGAGGGGAAACTGAGTCGAGGACAAAGATAAAAGACAAAAGGTGCTCTTAATCCTTCAGGAATACAGTCCCACAGTTTAATGCAGATCTTACTCCATGCAGCTTGGGGGAGTGAAGAGAGGAATTAAGAGAAGAATTAAGAGACCAATTTCCTGCCAGAGGGTAGTTTTATGCCCTCTGCCAAGGAGGGGGAGGAGAGGGGGTCTACCAGCCAGTGGGGGCTGACCTGGGGGAGGTGAGGCACAGGTGGTGTCAGGTAGAGGTACATCAGATGCTTTGTGTGAACACAGATAACAGAAACACCCAGTGCAATACGACAAAGTGAACCAACCACTTGGTGCAATACAACACCTGATTTTTCTCTGCTGCTTTCTAAAACCCTGAGGGGGGGTTCACACTTCTGTGCAGGTCCACGTTGCAGTGTATTGTACTTGCATTTATTTCCATCTTTGGCAAGCCCAAACTGCAATTTGTGTGGATGCCTGCAGCGAGCAGCAGCTGGTGAGTGTGAGCTACCCCAGTGCTGCAGAGCCTCGTAGTGACATGGAGCTGCTTTGGGGAGGTCCAGTTGGCATCACCCCAGGCTGGGAAGTGGACAAAAATAATGGCATACAGGGGCTCTTTTCCTTGACACACTCACATTCCTGAAATCCCATTTTAGCCTCAAGAAATAAGTCTTTAAAACAATGCCATGCTTTCAAACTCAGTAGTATTCAGCCTCAAAACAATAGTTACATTTTTCCTGATGGCTTCCCTGTGTGAGAAGGAAATGTTTTATTTTCTCCGTTTTGTCTTTGGAGAGATAAATGCTGAAGTGACTTGGCCAAAGCCTGAGCAGGTGTCACTGCTGCAGCGGGTAGCAAAACTACATCTGTGTTCCCAAAACCCACGTCTGTATTCCCAAAACCCACGTCTGTGTTCCCAAAACCATGTCTATGTTCCCAAAACCACATCTGTATTCCCAAAAACCCAGTCTGTGTTCCCAAAACCAAGTCTGTGTTCCCAAAACCATGTCTGTGTTCCTGGCTCCTGCTTTTGCCCTGGAGCATCACCCATCTCCAGCAGCCATGGATGAGCTCACCCTCTTTTCTTTGTGTTCATTTTTGCACAAACATCTGGCTACAGATCAGTTATTGTTTCACGTCCAGGTACCTACTTGGGAATCCTGATGTGGGGTGTCTCCAAACCAAATCTCCCTTAGCAGGGGATGGCCCCAGGCAGGAGGTGCTAATTTGGTGTTGGGGTTTGATTCCTGCCCCTGTTTTATTCAGTAGGACAAGTCTGAAGGCTGCAGCTCCCTTTATGCCACTGGAAGCTCCAGGAGATCTGGGTGCTGAGGTGTTTTGGAGACTGCAGGGTGCTCTCCCCTGCTTTTCTTGGCTCCAGTTATGCCCATCAGCTTTACACCAGCACACACTGCTCTGGCTGGGGTTGCAGCAGACCCAAAATAAACAAATTATGCAATCAGAGAGTCACCCACAGTTACTGAGGGAATGGCAGGGAAGGGAATGGATACACCAGGTCCACTGGCTGCTTTCCTGTCTTCTTTTTGGAGCAGGTGAAACAACTTGGGGAATAATTTGTCTGTGCTGGCAGACAAACCACCCCTGCCATCTGTGTTTATACTGCAGTCAAATTATTTATTTTTTGTGAGTTAAAGGCATCTTTAGTTCTAATGCAGAGCTTAAGCACTCCTCATTTTGACTCAAAGATCCTCTGTTGCTGGTGAAGCTTTTTTTGTGAGCTGTGCTGCCAAGGAAACAGGCAGTTAATTGAAGGGCAGATTTCAGCCAGCCTGGGGACAGGGATGCTCGTGTCCCTCTGGCTCAGCCACTGAAGGAACTGTGATGATTTTGAGTTGTCCCCACGGCAGAGGGGGTTTCTTTAAAGAGCAAAAATGAGGAGAAGTTGAAGAAAACTGTGGTGTGGTAGTATTTGGGGTTTTTGTGTGTAATTGGCTGACTATTTCTCCTTTCCACTGAAGGGCTTTCACCATCAGGACTTTGAGCTGTCCTGTACTCTCCCCTTTGCCTCTGATCAGCTGGGGAGGTTTGGAGTAAGTCAGAACCTTTCCCTGAGCAAGACTCTGCTCTTGAACTCAAGGGTAACACAAAACCCAGCCAGGGCTGAACTTAGCAGGAGAGCTAAAAATTCCAGCATGCTGCAATGATGCTGAGTGCCCGAGTAACTTAATAACCTGCTGAAAACAGGAATTCTTCTCAGCAGCCCCCTCCCTTAGTCACAACTTCCCTGATGCAGAACTGTAAAGCCCACAGGGAATGCTGAGGCAATTTTCTGCACAGCCCAAACCCAGTGTTTGTTGGAAAAGTGTTGGTGCTGTGGGAAGGCATTCATCCTGCTGTTTTAACCTGTCCTTGTATGATGGTTCTGGCTTCTTTTTCTCTGCCAAGGTTGGGATTAATGCATGGGAGTCACAGTTTTGTGTTTGGACTCTGTGTTTATTATTTCCTATCTACATTACAGCCTCATGGGTTGTGAGCTCTGACTAGCAAGTTAGAGAACAGAGGTAAAATGGAGCACCTCTACCTCTTTCCAAGGTTATTTAAGCAATAATCACCCAATAACGAGGTGACACCTTTATTATTTATATTTCTGACCCAATAATGACCACCCAAGGCCCACAATACAGACCTTTTCCACCCAATTACAGAAAACCACCAAAACCCACGAAGAAGAAGGAAGAAGGTGAAGAAGAAGGATTTAGACAACGCTCCAAATCCTCCATCTTGCCCCATATATTAATATATACTAATATCTCAAAACTGAGCTTTCCACCCTGTGGGGTCACACAATACTATTCAAACTCCACAGTCCCAGTGCCATCACTCAATTTTGGGAGCCTGTTCTATGGCCTCAAGTCAAATTCAGTGCTTGCTTGAGGGTCAGCACCTTTTAGAACTGAAAGCCTGCAATTTCCAGCCTCCAGAGCTCCAACACTTGAGGAGCTGAGTTGCTGATGGACGTTGTTAATGACACATGCACAGACGTGAAATCACAGTGGGACCAGAGGCCTTTCCCCAGTTGGCTTCTCTTTGCCATCAGAGGAGAGTTAAATTCATTTCCCACCAGATATCTACAATTGCTTTGCCACACAAATTGAGGGACACTCATACAATTCCAAACTTTGCTGTTGGGGCTTGACTCTGAGTTAGAGATCCTTTTTCCATGTGGAACTTGCAAAGTGTCAGGGCACAAGTAGCCTGGGGCCTCCAATTTTCCCAGAAGAGAGAGTTATTAAAATACACAAGAGTAATAGGTATTAAAGCATACAACAGTAATTGCTACAGGAAATGGGGAGGCTTTTGACAACCTGTTGGAGAGAATAATTAGTCTAAGTCTGGGGAGAGTGAAGGATGAAAGCATGAATTAGAGAACACAATGAGTTATATTTTTGTTTCTTGTAGATTGGCTTTGCTTTCAAATGAGCTGTTCTGCACAGAGAATTTGCCTTGCTATACTTAATTTGTTACTATTTAAACAATTTTTGGAAATACAGTCCACTCCCAAGGTCTGGATACCTCCAGACAGTCTAGTTGGTTAGTTGTGCTGAATTCCAGGCCTGAAATCAGTCTGAGCATGACTTCACATGCTGGGGCCTCCAAATGGTCTGTGAACAGCAAACCAAAAGGAAAAAGCAATTCTAATAATTCAAATTGGCTTTCTTTCTTCTCTTGTTAAATTTTCATGATTTAAACTCCTTTAAGGTACTAGTGTGAAGCAGCTTATAGGTAATAAAAAGCTTAAGAATCCAGAATGACATATCTCCTCATAAAGTGCCTTGATGGACTATAAAAAAGCTTGCAAAATTCTGCTAATGAGCCTACCAGAGACAAGCAGTCAGAATGGTAAAGGGCAAGAAGTCTTCCAGATTTGGGCTGCTCCCTGCCCAGCAGTGCTCTGCTGTGCAGCTTTGAAGCAGCTGGAGAAAGGAGCAGGAGCTTCCATGAGGGGTCTCACACCACACTGAGCATCTCCACGTGGAAAGGAGATCCAGCTGCAGCTTCTGGGCACAGGGCAAATAAAATCGTGAACCTCTCACTTATAACTGCAACAAGAGCAGGTTAATGGAGCTGCTGGGTGAGTCTGAGAAGAAAAAAAAGGCAAGTTTGGGAATGGCACCTGTCAATGCCAGGATGGATCAAGGAAGGAGAGGTTAAAATTGCCTCTGTGATCCTGCCAGCCCTTAAAAAGAGCAGGAGAGCTAAATGAAACTAATATATTCAAAAGGATTGCTGAAGTCCTGTTTCTTGCTCAGGGAACAGGAATAGACTGATGAAATGCAGAAAATCTTATTTTAATGTGTAGAAAAATAAGAGATGTGGCAGAGCAGAAGAGTCTGACTTGTTAGAGGGTGTCTTACCTAGCTTTAGAGAGCCAGATTTTGTAGGAGATGGAAATGCTTCCAAGCACTCTACAAAAAATATGAGACAAACCCCCTCAGTATTGGTATATTCCCTTAAGACATCTTCTCTTAGGGGTATCAGCAAAATTTCTGAATGCAGAAAATCATATTTGGTTCTGTTTTAGAAATGAAGGAAACGGAGGCACAGAGGCCCTCAACTGCCGGCTCTGCACCCAAGGCCCTGGGGGCTACAGGACACGAGGTCTGGCTGCATCTCCTCTCACTGGCACACAGCTCGTGGCTTTACCCGCTGGCCATGTCCCTGGGGAGGCATTCATCCCCTCAAACCCTTCTTTTCCTCTTCCCTGCTCCTGTGGAGCCCAAAGGCTCCTCTTGCAGCTTCTCAGGAAAATACTTCAATTAATGACGCAAAGCTCCTGTGGCATCTATTTATGGGAAGCCTTTTTGGAAAGGAATTAATGATCTTAATGTCTGTGAATCACAGGGCATGGTTAGAAAGGCCACTCAGAGACGTGTCTGAGGAACATTTAGATATTCCTTAAATAAAGCTGGGGATTTTTTTTTTTTTCCCTCCTGGCCTCTGTTAAAAGTACAGGCTGCATCTATGCAGCTAATGAAATTTCCTTCTGATTGGACTCTAAACAATTACTGCATCTTCTGACTGCTAATAGCTGGGCTGCTAAGAAGAGAAGAGGCTCTCTTAGGAGGCAGGGACCCGACAGAGAGCATCACAGCTGATGTCAGCTAATGCCCTCTCCAGTGTACACCAGGAGTTCAACCTGTGTGTGCCTGATTAATCCCAGTGTGGGGCACCTGCAGCACTGGGATGGTGTTAATCAGGCCCAGCACGCTGCCCTGGGCTGCACATGGTGGTGGGAAGGATTTCTCAGCTGCAGAGAGAGGCAGATGCTCATCTGTATATTAGCAGCAAGTTCACCACTTCATCATTTCCCCGGTGCAGATTAACTTGGGAGACAAAAGGTTTCTTCTGACAGCTTTCTGGGCAGCTATTTTGGCCAAAAAAAAAAAAAATTAAATAAATTAAAAGTCTCTGTGACAATGCTTTGTTCTTCCAAAATAAATGATGTGGTCCTTTCTCTTCACAACAAAACAGAGCGCTGACAGCAGCCTGGTGTTTCTGGGGAGCCCAGCAATAATGACCAGGGAGATGAAGCCCAAATCTTGGGAGCAATTAAATAACCTGAACAGCATGGTGTCAAGGGTAGCAGAATGGACACACATCTCTCATTGGTGAGAGGATCTGGAATAAAAACAGAGCTGTTACTTTTGTCAGCATGCACCACCACCTCCCTCTGCCCCACAGATGGGCTGGGTCTGAATCCCTCACTACTGGTTTTAAGGGGGGAGGATGAGAAATCACAGAATCACAGAATTTCTAGGTTGGAAGAGACCTTCAAGATCATCAAGTCCAGCCCATGCTCTAACACCTCAACTAGACCACTGAGCTCACTCAATTGATGCAGCTGTTATTTATCCCAGGGCTCTGCTCCTCCCTTCACTGGCCCTTCAGGTCCTCTGGAAGCCTCTCTCAGGTACTGTTGCTCTTCCTTGGTCTGTGGTTTCACACCTTGCCCTGTGAAGGCCACCATGAGAATAGGGGCTGTAAGTTGGGTCTTTGCCTGTGGTCCATAACAGCTCAAGTATGTTAGCATCCAAGATATGCTTTAAAGTTCCTATTTTCTCTATATTTTGCAGGGAGAGTGGTAAATCTGTGGAATCTGGGTGGTATTTCCTACGGGGTTCATGTTATGATGTTTATTAAGTCACTCAGTCTGTCATAAATTTGTTTAATAAATGTATGTGCATTTCTGGTGGCACAGAAATATTCTCGTGCCATCAGATGTTGGAGTGGGATGGGAGCCATCTGAGCAAACCAGAAAGGAACTCTGGGGGTGACTTCACGTGGCTGTTGTGTTGGATGGATTTCATGTGGTCTGCAAACTGCTTTGAATTTGGGGTCTTCCAGGAATGGAATAGCTCATTAATCCTGGCAGAGCTTTTATACCTTGGTTCATATTGGGGTTTCTGGCACTGCCAGTATATTTCTGCTTGTGCATTGGTGCTTAATCTGCACTGGAGGTTTTTTTCAGAGTCCTTTTTTCCATATATATTGTAATATTTTCCCAAACCTTTCACCATTAAATTAACACTAGGGTGCTGGGGACACTTCTTGTTTTTACTTTCCATTCCTGTGGTAATGTTCTGTAGAATGACTCTCTTCTGCAGATTTCATTAGGAAAAAACAACCCTTTACCACTTTCTTCCATCTGGGGCTCTCCACTGAAAAATTGATCCTGTTTGCTCCCAGAACCAAATGTCCTTTTTTCCCTGATGACAGCAATTTACAGATTTATCAAGTGGCTGTGATTTTATCTTGGGTCCCCAAAGCTGAGTGCCCAGAGGGCTTTGTGATGTGTATTGAAATACACATTGACTCAAATGGGATGAGGAGTTTCCTCTGGAGATGCTCTGGAAAGAAAAGTCAGCAGGGACTGAAAAACAAATAAGGTTTTCTTGTAGTTTGTTGCTTTGCTGGCTTCCTGTCAAATATTTTGATTTCCTTCATTCCTCTAAGGCTCAGTTCTGGTTTTAATGGAGCTGTAGGTAAGGTGTCTTGTCTATCAGGCTAAACCTCATGTTCCCAGAAGGAATATCTATTTTCTTAAACTCCTCTGCCATCTAAACACTTCACTTTCCTTTTCAAACCTCTTCCTTTTCTCTGCCATATATATATATATATATATATATAAAATTTTTTTTCTGTTAGGTTAGGTCTTTAGTCTCTCCTCTTTTCAGTTTTCTGTATCTCCTGCAAAATTTTCCTCCTTTTATCTTCAAATATGACTTTAATGCACAATCCCTGGAGGCTCCCTGCTGGGAGAACAAGAAGCAGTTATTTGAAACGTTAAGTTGTGCTTTACTGAGGCTGAACTTTCTGCTCATTAGAGAACAGGATTACTGTATGGCTACCAGGGAATAACAATAAAGGTGGGGGGGATGTTTCTTTCCCTCTTTGTTCTGCAGTTCTACAAGAGCAGCTGCTTCAGGTGCCAGGTGGTTCCTCTGCTCCTGCCTGTGATGTGCAGCTCTCTGTGCTCCCAGCCAGCACTGGAGAACCTCTGTTGGCCAATCAAAGACCATTTCAAATAATGTGATGGGTATTTAAATGTAATCATGTTGTGGTTATGCAGTTCCTTGTGCTGAAGTGCAATCCATCTCCTCTGGCTGGAATGCACAGGGTTTGGGGTTTTTTTTGGTCTGGCTTCAGCTGCTCAAACACAGCTCTCTGTGCACCATGATAAAATGTTAATGGAGCAAAACACAGGAAATGCAAATCACACGGAAAAGGAATTGGGCACGAGAGGATGATGAAAGATTGTTCTCATTGTGGGGCTGTGTTCAATTAAATTGGGACTCCAGCTCCCGTGGAACAGCACTGGATGGGTTTTTGAGGATGTCTGACAGCGAGGACCCTCAGGACATATTGAGAAAGATGTTGATAGTGATTTGTTTACTTTACATAAGTATCTTTTTTCCTTGCTAAGGACTGCTGCCAGCTGCAGCCTGGTTTCCTCTCCAAATTTGCATAGAGGAGGAGAGAAAGTGAGGAAAAAGATGGATTTGACAAGGCACTGCTTTGCATTTATCGATAGGAAAGCAAGATCCATCTGACAGTGAGGGCTTGTGAAGGTTTAAGACTCTGCCAAGTAGTTTTAATATCCTCAGCTTCTTCTGCATAATAGGGAACTTTTTGCTGTCAGTGTTTCCTACTGGATGAGATGGCAAAGAGCAATTACAAATAGGAATCATTTTGAAAAAGATGTTGGGAAGAAAATGTGTGTGGCTTTGAGGTTGGGAAGAACCCTCTGGCAGCATCTTGTTAAAAATCCAGGGCTGTGTGAGGTGTTTCTGTATCTCATCAGGCACTGGGAAAAGGTCCCTGTGAGAGGCAGCTTTCTTATCTCCGATATTTCATCCTGCCTGTTCTCAGCAAGTGTTGGGGTGGGAGGTCTCTGATGGCTTTAAGGGGGGGCTTTTCCTGGTAAAAGGAACAGCTCCAACAGCTCTTGCAGGGCTGGTCATCTTCCACATGTATTTCAGACAGTCATAAATACATTTCCTGACATTATGGGCTGGTTACAACAAATGAAAATCTCAGTTGTATGTACAGATCTAATGCTCAGCCTAGAAATTTCCAGAGGAAATGTATGTATCATATATGACCACCCACAGATGTGCACAGGGACACACACACATATGCATTTTCTGCTTTTGGGTGGCTGAAAGACTCTAAATGTATTTGAGTAGTTTCAGTAACCAAAACTAAGACAAAAAGGTTGTCAATTATGCTGTGAGAGCAGGGCAAGTTTGCCAAGTGGAAGATCCCTCTGGGATTTATGGATGCTTCCCTTGCACCTGCTTTCCACTGATAAGGGACAGGAGTAATAAATCCCTCAGAGACTGATTTTCCCTGGCCAGGAAGTTGTGTAGGTGAGAAGCTGCAAGCTCGAGCTGTAATGCCACTTGCTGAGAATAGTGAGCTTCAGTAAGGGAGAGGAAAATTGGAGTGGAATGATGATTTTTAAGGAAACCCAGAAAGAGTCTGGGTTTTCTGCAGAGAGAGTCAGCTATATTAGAGCAACATGTTCCTTTTAGTAGTGTGAGCCTCACATACTACATAACTCTGGTTGAGAAAGAATCCAGAGACTGGTTTCCCTTTGCTGATGTGGGACCATCCAAACACATTCGGCAACTGATTTGGTTTTTTAATTATTATTAATATGTTTGTATTATTAATATATTTATTAATTAATAGTATAGATTAGATTTTCAATATTTATTATATTTAATATTAATAGTGAATATATTTTATTAATATTATTGCTGTTTATGTTATATTATTTATATCACAAATAATATAATTATCAATTATATTTAAATATAATTACATATAACCTAATTAAATATAAATTATTATTCATAAGTTTTATTATTATTACCCTGCTGAGGTCTGGATGATGCCTCATGTTGCTCTGCAGCCTTTCCACCAGCATTTGAGTCTGATGGAGATGGAGGGGGGTGTGAGGCACCTCAAGGGTGGAAAAAGACCTTTTGGGGTTTAGAAGTGTTCAATCTGTGTGGGCACTTCAGCACATCTTCTGGGCTCCCATTTGCCTGAATATGTCAGTTCATTTGGTTATTTGGCTTCCTGGCATGGCTTTCAGCAGCTGCTTCACCACAGCGTTCCTGTGCTCTGTGCCTGACCTCTCTGTTCTCCTTTCTCTTCTTCCATGGAAATGACAATAAAAGGGGAGGCTGAAAACTGTGGTTTGTTGTTTTTTTGGGTTTTTTTTTTTTGTTCCCAAAGGTTTTTATAAGAGCCTGTAAAAATCAGTGGAAAGACATTGATAAATACAATGGATGATTAACCTGGCTGAGTTCTAAAGGATTTTTTTACTTCAGGATAGGGTACACCAGCAGGCACATTTTCTTTGTCCTTTGTATTTTATTCATCTCTCTGTCTGTTTTCTGTCTTTGTCTGCCAGCTGCTTTTTGGTAAGAGATCGGCCTTGCAAAGGTGAAATAATTTCCATCCTTCAAAATCTGAAAGTGCAAAGTATTACTGTGAAGCTCTTTCAAACAGATTTCTACTGATTGAAAAGCCCTGTTGGGAAAAAAAAAATCCTAAGGCAGCAGAAGATACTGGCAACAGACAACTGAGCTGATAGAAGAACTCAGTTATTCATGGGGTGAGGTGAAACAAGTTCCCTCTCCAAAGGGGAGTTGGAGAATAAAGCAGAGAAGCAGCTGGAGAAGTTTTTGGTAGAGCTGTCTTTGTGGATGATTCTTTTTGGTGTCTGCCCCTTTTTTCCTGTGCTCCTTGCATGCAGCCTCTGACCTAACCAGGAACTGCTGGTTGGAAAGTGATCATTTCTTTCATTTTTTTTCTCCCTCCTCACCCTTTTTCCAGCAGAAAGTATTGGCTTCTTCCAAAAAACACAAGGAGAAACCACAGGTTTTTTTCAACCAAGTGCAGCATTTTTATGGGGAGAGAAAAAATGGAGCAGATTTAAGTCCAGCTTCCTCACAGAAGGTTTTGCTAAAAAGTGGGGGTTGAGAAATGAAGGCTCTAATATTGAGCTAAAACTTGGTGTGTAATTCTGGACAAAAATCTCTGAATGTGATGGAAATTTGGACTAAGCAAGGGACAGTGACATGTGGACTCTGTAAGGCTCCTTGTTCTGACTCTGCTTTTCAAAGTGTGCTCTGCTATTTGCTGTCACCTGCCCAAATTTTCAGATGAAGAATTTGTTTTTTTCCCCCTAAAATGAAGACAGCTGCTGCCTCTCACTTTAACACTGGTTTAGATGTGTTTTGTTCACAGTTATCTTTAATCAGAATGAACAATTCTGTGTAGTTCTGCTGCTTCTCATCCTGGCTCTGGTTTCCAATTTTTAATACGTGCCCTTGTCCCAAAGGCCAGTCTGTGCTTATCCATGGAAAATGATGTTTCTTTCCACTTTCGAGTCCCTATGTCTAGCATGCATGAGACCTTTTAATATTCATTTATACTCATTCATTCATTTTATATTATTTATATTCATTCCAGAGTCCTGGTGAATCTGTGGAAACCTTTGAGCATGTGAAGCCTCTGGCTGGATCTTGTCCCAACACAGAGATTTGATGGAGAGACAAAACCTCTCTTCAGGTCAGTGATTTCAATGGGAGTGGGAGCAACACAACTGCAGCAGAAATCACAATTAATGATTCTTTATTAACTGAAAGGGAGGGCTTGATTTCTGCCTCTGCATTATGAGAAATAATGAGGAATTGTGTGAAAACTGCCTTGGAGTCTGTGAGTTTTTGGTCCTAGGTGTGCAGTGGGAGCATTTGGCTCTGCACAGATGCTGTTGGAAAATCCACAGGACAAATGCAGCTATTTCACAAGTCATTTCCCAATTTTCATATTTTTGTCATTTCTACCTGATTAAGATTTTCTCCAAAATGTGAAAATTGCTGTTGATTTTTTTCACCTGGAGATGGTAAATCACTTATTTGAAGCTGGACTGTCTTGCTTGCTTATTCAAGCAGTTTGTCTTTTCATGAAGTTGCTGTGATCTTTATCTTATTTCAACCACCCTGGCTCAGTGCCACATCCACCTTGTGGGAATTGAGGAATTCCCTGCTTGTGTCTGCTACAGCTCTTTGGGATTTTCTGAAAAGTGGAAGCCTCCTTTGACATTTTGCTGGAGAGATCAGTCCTGGAAATTTCAATGGCAACAGAGGGGACTGAATTCCTTTGGTGCTACAGTCTCACCTGAGCTTGGCATCACCTCTGAGGGGCCAGGATCACCAAGTCCCTTGGATCAGAAGAGAAGGGGATGAGAGCCTGACAGCACCCAGTTCTCAGCTTAGCAGTTGTGGGGGCTCTTTAGATGCCTGTGCAATGTCATACTGAAGTAAGGGGCATTCATGTGACATGTAGGGATTTTCAGTGCCATGAGCTCTTCAGAGGGTCACAACATTGCAGCTGCTGCCTGGAGCCTTCCTCAAATGCTCTGGAGTCTGGCAGTGATGCTCCTCTGCTGCCATGGTCCCTGGTGGCCTCAGCTGGCCTCTCCTGTGTCTCTTTTATCACAGCTTCCAGCAATGCATGTGGTTCACTTCATCTTTCAGATAGCATTGATTTCAGAGGAGTGTTTCTTATTTCAGACCTCTCCTTTTCTATGTGATAAGGAAAAAATTTATTTTATTTTATTTTATTTTTGCTTACAAGATTATGTAGCATACATTCTTTGGAGGGTAATTTCACTAATTCTCCTTCGGTATGCTGACAGCACAATTATCATCTCACTTGACAGCTGTTCCCTTGAATTTTAAACATCCAAAACACATCCAAGGGCACTGGAGGAATTCAGTGGTATTGCTGTCTGTTGCTAAGTGTTGAGGTTTTTTGGTAGGGAAAAGAATTTCTGAAGTCCCAGGGAAGACATTCCACAGCATGCAGATGGCAGCTCTCTGATGAGAAGGGGTTTGGGAAATATTTTCAGATTTAAGAATGAAAACTACAAGCAGTGAATTACCCCTAAGAGCAAGTAGGAGCAAAGGAGATCAAACAGTAAAATAAGGAATACTTTGCTTTGATTTTCCTTCAGAGGAGGAGCTGGTCCTGCCATGCACTGGCCATTTCCAGTGTGGTGTGGGAAAAGAGCTGAAGTAAAATCAGACTCTGTGGGTGATCACACAGGGCCTGTTGGACTTGGACCCCACAGCAGATGTTTGACATCAAAACAGCAACATGAATGAGGAACTTGTCAGTTGGAGATTCAGTAAATGGAACCTGATTTTTTTGACAACCCAAACTCAAGTGTGGTATTTTGGAGATATTGGTGTTTTAATCGTGTGCATCCATGGGATGGGGCTGAATCCCTGAGAGCAGGCAGAAAACAAGGGGTGAGACTTCAGCATCTCCAATAATTGTTTCTCTGTCATCCACCACTGTTTTGTTTTTTTTTTTTCTTAAGGATCTTGCTAAGATCCTTGGTTTGTTCAGCAAAATGGGCGGGGGAAAGGGTCAAAACTTTCTGAAGAAGCCATAGATACAAATGTCATTGTGCTTTACTCATTTGGGTGTGCCTGAGATGAAGACCCTTAACCTCAGGATGTTTTTACAAGTCTAACTAATTAAATCAACCATGTGAGTATTTACAAGTAAAAAGCACTGGGAATCACCAAACAGGTACAAAAAAATGGATGCCTTATCATGAATTGTGCCTTATCATTTTTAATGCAGAAAGAAATAATCTTTCCACCCTGAAGGCCAAGATGCTTTGCCAGAGGTTCAGGGAGAAAAGATTGGGATCTCTGCACTGCTTGTTGTGTTTCCTTATTCTGCATCGAAGAGTCTTTTTGTGGTACCTGTAGCATCTTCTGTATTAACCAATGAAACACGAGATAAGGGAACAGATGTTAATGAGATAGTTTCATTTAATCCAGACCTGAGGTCTGCCTCCTTGTTGCCTTGGAGACAACAGAGTCCTTTTCTGGAGGGATGTGAATGGGATTTGCCTGAAAAGTGCTCTTGAGTTTGTTCTGCACCTTTCCAGCAGCTCGTGCAGCTTCTGGTTTAGGATCAGAGCAGGGGCTCTCTCTGCTCTTCCCACATCATCAATATGGACATGTTTGCCAATAATTGAGTTTTCTGTTCATGTTTGACTAAAAGCTGAGGCCAAAAAGCTCAGGTTTATGGTACCCACTTAGTAGGAGAGATGGTTTAAGTTGAAAAAGCATTTTTACTAGCACGGATAGGTGCTTAGGACAGAGCCCACCTGGGTGCAGAGCACTCATACCAAAAACCACATTGTGTCCCTGAACAGGCTGGTGGGATTCTGCAGCCCTCCCTGGGAGGGTCAGCAGCTGCAATGATGAATATTTGAGCAGAGGGAATTCTGGTGGTTCTGTGTTGCTGTGAGAAGGATGACTGTGATGGCAGACTCTGGCTTTTTGTGCATTCTGTTTGAGCACTGCTGCTGAGCAGCCTGAGGACTCAAGGGCTAGAAAGGATTCATTCATGCGAGCTTTCTAACCAGTATCCACCAAAATTGGCAACAGTTTCCCGTCATTACCTACAATTAATATAATTTGTTCCTCATTCCCATTGCCAAGGAATGAACTATCAGCCCTTGCCATTGCCAGTCACTTCTTTGATTCCCCCATTTCTCAAGTGAAACTGCCAAGATCCAGCACCTTCCTTCTTGATTTAATGACTTTTGAATCTTTTTTCCAGCTTTACCTCTTGCTGCCCAGTACAGCTGCAGTTTCCCCAGGTTTCCTCCTCTGAGGAGGTTTTTGTCCTCATCTCCTGTAGATGATGTTGTGGATGGAAGGTTTCCATTTCCCCTCTCTGCTCCAGCTCCCTCCCAGCAGCAAGTCTGCTGTTCCCAACCCCCCAGCAGCAGGTAGGAGCAGTTTCCTAATGGATGCACACTAATATCTTTCCCTTTGGAGCACAATCTCTTTTGTAACATTCTGAACTACGGTGATTGTTCAGGCCTGTGCTTGCCATTGTGCACGTTGTACTTATTGTGCTTTCAGTCTGTGCAATCAGCAGGATATGGGAAGGATTCTTTGGCACCTTTGCTTAGTGATTAGTATTTGTGCAGCACTTGAAAGCTTAAAATGCTTTAAGAGGGATAAGTAGTATTATTAATAATGACATGCTTTACTATACAGAATGGAGCTTATGCATATTTGTGGTGATAATCCCCAGTCTTCTCTTTATCAAACACTGTTGTCTTTCTGACCTGCTTCCAGCTTATCTTCCTCACACCTGTCAAAGCACTCTTCAAAAAGCTTTTCTTCTTCCTCTGATTAAAGGCACACACACAAAAAAAGATTCCTCTTAACACAGAATTCAGCCTTCAGGTTTCAGTGACCATGCCCAGATGTGGTAGTCTCTAAGCCATGTTCAGAGACTTTGATCTAATCAGGTTTCCACTAATCTCTCTGTCTATTGCTGACCTAAGATATGCCATTCATTAAAACCCATTTTGTTTTCAGCAGCATTTGGAGTTTGATCTTCCTGGAGGAGTGCTTTCCTGTGCCCAGGTAATGTTTCATCTGTGCTTTTTACAAACCAGTTTATTTTTATGTCACTCCCTGTAGCTTCTTGTTGGAAAATCAGCTTTGTGGCTGAGAAGAAAATTAATAGAGACAGAGAGAACGTTTTTCTTAATGGCTGAGGCAGACTTAAAGCAGAGTTTTTCCCCTTCTGTCTCAAGTTGAAAAAGCTGTGTGAATTTTGTGTGTACTTCTCTGCTTGATTTTTGAGGAAGTTAGGGAGGAAGGATGTCTGGAAGAGTTGAGTTTTAATGGAGATGGAGGAGTCTGTGATTTTTAAGTGACCACTGTTCTCCTTTGGCAGGGCCCCTTTCAGCCCCAAAATAGCTCCATGCTCAGCAGCACGTTGGCATCAGAAGCCTTCGAAGTGTTTTAAAATGTGCAGGAGCCAACAGAGGTTCATTGCCAGTAACTGACCTTGGGTGTTTTTGTAGAACCTGCTCAGGTTTCCAGCCCTGGTAGCAAAACATTGGTGTAATCACAGCCCTTCTGCTGCTTTACCAGGAGACAAGAAAGAAAACAGTATTTCCTGGAGAAATGGAGGCACAAAATGTCTAATTTGGGTCATGTGGCATCTGTGTGGAGTTATCAGCATGACTTAGAGAAAGAGTTAATTCACAGACAGCTGAGCAGAAACTAAATTACTGAATTACTTCCTCGTCCAGCCTGGGTCACCCTGTGCTCCAGACCCCCAATTTTCATGGAGCAGAGTCCTGAGCATGTGGCCTGGGGAGGAGAATGGAGATGTAGGGCTAGATCAGAAACCAGAGCCATCAGTCCTTGTTGTGGGATGGAGATTCTACTCTTAGGCTCATCTTGCTTCTCTAAGAGCCCATTTTATAAATATTTTGCCCTGAGGGATGGAGCTGTTGAGCATTTCTTTTTCTTCTGTACTCAAATGGGTACTGAGGATATTCAGGTCTTGCAGAAATTGCCTCCAGTTGATTATCCAAAGTGACTTTTCAAAGCCTGTGCCTCTCTCCCATTCTGACTGACATCCTGGGGTGTATACACCTGGCCTAGTGCTCTGAAACAAAGACTTTTCCCTCCTCTACACATGAGAATTTTTTTCTATATAATCTCCTTTTTGACTTGATTCTCTTAGAACTTCCAAAATTCAGTACAGCAAAGGCCCCAGAAATGTGAAAATATCTTAGTGGAGTGTGCTGCAGGGGAGATTCAGGCCTTCAGAGAAAATTATTTTTTTGTTTTTAGAACTATGTGATCACCAAAATCAAATTATCAAAGCCTTGCCAATAAGAAAATCAGCAATATTGGGTTGATGCTTCTCTCTCAATTACCTGCAGCATTTTCAGAGACTTGAGAGTAAACAGCAATTCAAGCTGCCTACTGCTCAGAGGCTTTAATTAACTCTAATGATAATTGCAGAGCATGTGTTGCCATTTTGGGCAGCAATTACACAGCTTATGTGGGGATTCTTGTGTGGGTGAAAAGTGGTGTGGGGAAAAAGCCCCTGCTATCTGAATATATATTTATACACTTGTTGCTAAACTTGGATTTTATTAGAGAGGGGAATCTGCTTTCAGCTCTGAGAGCACTGAGCATCACAAGGTGCTCCTGCCGTGCACACTCAGGCCAAACAGAGCATGGTTTGGAGTTTGGTTTTACTCTGAAAAAAGCAGAACTGATCTCTCTGTTCAGCATTTCAAGAATCTTTCCGAATGGGGACACAAAGATTGATTTTTCCTTGGAAACATACGAGCCTAGAACAGATCCATGTCGTTGTAAGAAGCACAGACTGTTTTGAAGAGCACAAGCTAATAAAGGTTGGCCCCTGTGGGGATTTAGGCTCTGAGATTCCTTCAGCTGTCCTGAAAAGCCCAGCTGAAATGGAGCTGGTTTTGGGAGCACAAACAGCCTCATTCTGTGCATGTTCTCACATAGGCCTGCCTGTATTAGTTTTGGAAGTTTTCTTGGACGTTTAGTGAACAAACATCATCTACTGACAACCAACCTCAAGTGACCTTAGAAGCTTTCTTTAAATGTACCTTTCTTCTGCCTTCTCCTCTGACTCCAGCAGAATTAAAATAATTCAAGGATTGTGGTGTGGTAATTTCACCCTAAAAATGGAGTTACAGCTCCTTGGGGTTCCTGTTGTCTTTGTTGTAGGGAAGTTCTCACAAGTCTCCTGCTCGAAAGAATCCCTTCTTAAAAAGGGAGCATTTCAGTTTTATTTCAAGAGGTTGGAAATGGTTCCCCATTTCTCAGTGGGAAAACTTGCTCAGAGTTTGTTTTCCTTTTGTGTTGTTTGTTTTTTTTTTCCTGAGCATATTTGATAGGTTTGCTTTGAGTGCTCTGTTTTCGTAACGCAGACTGTGAAATCATCTCTAAATGTTGTAGCCCTCATTTATCAGCAATCAAAAGAATAAAAAAGCAGATGAAAGCAGGATTCTTTTCCTTTTGACTCAAAGAGGTTGAAAAAGAGCTTCTGCCATGGAGACACAAAAGAACCCTCCTCATAAAGGCTGTTGTGAAGGCAAAACCACAGACATTTTGAAAACTAAGCTAATGGCCTTATTTCAAAAGTCAAAGCAACACAGCCAAAACATTTCTGGTTTTTTTTTTCTGCTTTCTGATGTTAGAAACCATGTCAGATGGGCAAAATTTTTGACAGGTAAATTTCAGGAAGTGTTTTGCTCCAAAGGATCAAATGGGATAGTTGTATTAACTATTCATAAATCCTGAGTGGCACTTATTGCTTGGAAAGGATGAAAACAAAGAAACAAAAAAAGATAATATTTTAAAAACTTGTAGAGGTTCTGTATTTGGTAGAAATATTTCATTAACCTGCAGAGATGATGAACTGATTTAATAAATCTTTTCACATTTATGCTGTGTCTTGGTCTTAGATAGAATAAAGCTGATGCAAGCTGAGGAGAGAATTTTTCTTATTTAATTCGTATCTCCCTTTTCAGTTTAGCCTTATTCCTTCAGCCTTAGGGCTCTTGCACAGGTGACTTCTATTTGAACTATGAGTATCACTTGATCTGATACCCTCCGGGGACATCCTGATGACTTTTTACAATAATTTGGGTGTGAGATGAAGGGGAATCTAATAGAGCAAAGTCTGAACCAATTACTATGCTACCACAGTTCTCATTTTTGTCTTTTCAAGCTCAAAGGGAGATAAGGACCCTTTTGGACACAGATTGCTGTTGCTGGGTGTCATTATAAATACATTTCTTGGTGGCTATTTGATGCTGAGGCTTGAAAGGTTGTTGAGTCCTACTCTGCATCGACTTCAATCAGGCATCACTTGTCCTATAAAAGGCCTGAGAGCATTTTCCCCCCACGTGGTGCCTGCTGAGTGTGTCCATGTGTACTGTGGGCATTGTCCATTCAAGAGAAAACCCCCACACTCAAAGCTGTGCTTTGCCATCACCACTTACGAATTCTCCAACAGTGCTGATTTTTTCCAGAATTTTGGGAGACACCTCTTACCATGACATAAAATCATATCTAATCATGAAGAAGAAGAAGGCCAAACTTGAAAGATAAAATTAGCTTTTAAGCCCTGCTGGTAGTGCTGACAAAGAGGAGAGCTTTGAGCAGTGTGCCTTAAAGTGGCACAGCAAGGTGAGTGTATCCCAAGGTTATAATAAATGTGGGAACTTTGTAATTATCCCTGGCTATTGTATGGTAATCAGAAGTGCAGACTTGCACAGACTGCTGTGCTATAGCTATTTTTTTTTCCTCTCTGCAGCTCTGCCAGGAAAAGACCATTAATTAAAGCTTCAGTGCTCCAATGACCCTTCACTCCAGTCTCAGAAGTTGTATTTTCTTCTCCCTCTTTCCTTCTTTGCTTCTCTCCCAGAGTTTACTCATTTTCAGGACTGTACAATTTTCACCTGGGAGTAGTTCATACTCCAGAAAGTCCTCGAAGCCTGTGTGTCCCCACGTGATCTTTCAGGAAAAATCCCTGTTCACGTGTCCTGCTGACCTTTAGAGGTAAAATGTTATCACTGCAGTCTTTTTTCACTGTAAAATAACTCGGTGCAGCTTGTGAACATCAGTGGAGCCATTATATTAGTTGTTTTTGTCAATTTTGTCAATGCTGAGCCCGGGGAGTGATGGTGGATGTTGGAGCTGTGTTCTGGATCGTGTTGCAGTGGGAAGGTTTTGACTTTGGGGGCTTTTTTTACATCAAATCTGGAACGAGGAATCTGTTTTTCCTCCTTTTTTTTAGGGTGGTGGTCTTACCAAACAATGTGTTAAAGCAACATGATGAAGTTTATCAGCAAAGAAAAAATAAGGAGGAATTGTATTTCTAGTCTTAAAGCAATTGATTTCATTACATCTTTCTCCTTCTTTGTCTCAGGCTTTATTTCCATCCCCAGATCTGTTTCCATGGCCTCAGGCAGGGTGCAATATATCCACACCTGTAACATTTTCTGTTGTTTGGTATTTTTTGTTGGTGAAGTTAAATCCTCTTTGGGTTAAGAGAATATGTGTTTGTCCTCAGTTTGCCCGGGAAGACAGGATGCATAGCTGCACGATAAATCTCCCAGAACAGGGTCCTGTGCTTGTGACTAAAAAAAAAATAGACTGTGAAAGAAATGAGGGGAAACAGATTGGATGGGAGTCAATTAGGGTGCCTTTATTGTCAGCTGCTGATGAGCACAGGAGGAGGATGCTGTCAGATCTCCCTATAAACCCGTGAATTAGGATGCCTGGGTGTAACTTGTCACTTCTTGTGCTAATGGTGAGGTATGGGCACGTTCAGAGCTGCAGGTGACAGTGGCGCTTGGGCCAGTTTAACTGAGATGGATGTGGGAAGAGGAGCCTGGGGTGTGCGGGTGGGTGTTGGGACTGGGGCTGTTCTGCCTGTCCTTGCTCACAGCTCTGCCCTTCAGCACTGCCCATCCTGTCCTTGCTCCTGGGTCTTTGAGGGTGTTAATTGATGTTTCTGTCAGAGCTGGCAACCAGGTGAACCCGAGGCTTCTTTTACTCAGCCTGGCTGTGCTGGAGTTTATCTGAACTGTTGCTTGTGGTGCACAATGGACTCCCCAGAGCAAGCTATTGACTGCAGCAACAATAAGCAGCTTCTGAGAAATCTCACATCACTGCTCTGTGAGAGGGTTATGTGATGCTAATTGGTCTGACTCAAGGGCAAAGCAAACTTTAATTTATAAATTCATTACTGTGCTGTAGCGATGGCCTTTATTGGCTTCTTGCAGGTAATTGTGCTGCTGGAAACTCCTCTGACCAGGAACCAAATTATTTATTAGCAACCAGTCAAAACCAGTGAAGCATTAACTCTGCATATATTAGTAACTGGAATAATTAATCCAGGCTCCAAAATACCAATTTATTGGTACAGTGTCCTGTAACAGTATCAATGGAGGCAGCTGTGTGTGCAGGGAGAAATAGAATGGATGTGGAAATAGGAAATATTGCCCTTTGGCAGAAGTTTCCTGGCCTGTTTTGAACAGAGACCCATCCCCACTTAGAGAATCAGATGTTTCAGGGCTGTGAGGTTCATTCCTCTTTGCTGGCTCTCTCTTGCATCACTGAAAGGTTCCTGCCCTGGAACACATGGAGTCCTCCACGACTTGGTGATTACATTGGAACAATTGAGGGTTGTCACTGGCAGGTGGTTGCCCGGCCCAAAATGCCCAGCCAAGTTCTTTGGAATTTTAAATAGGATGCAATCGAGCTACCTGGGCTATACCAATACAGAAATAACATCAGCAAAGAGCTTCTGGTTCCAAAAGAAGAATACTGATCTTTTTGGGTCTTGAGGATCTAGGACACAATTTCCTTCCGAAAAATTTCTGCCATGATTTTGGAAGGAATTGCACTTTCTGATGAAATGCACTTTCATGTCTTTTTGACTAGCATTTATTTTATAATTATATTGTGTGAAAGTCACATTTAGAGACCCTAATGAGAATTTAGGATCCCATTAGTCAAGCTGATCTAATGACAATGAAACATTTGATACTGATGAGATAGTGGAAAGAAAGCACTTCTTATTAAATAGCTCGTTTATGTTTTCCAAATGGTAAAAAAAAACAAACTTGAGTAAATATTCCCCTGGGTCTCCTTTGAGGAAAATAATTATGGGTTAAGTGCTGGATGTTATTATTTATCCATTCCTTTCTGTGAGCACCAGAGCTCACAGGTTGGCATCACAACTGATGCTGTACATGGAGCACAACACCTGAGACTTTTTCTGTTGTACTTGTGGAGAGGATTTACACAAAAATCTTTAATACTACAAGCAAAAAAGAAAAAAAAAAAAAAAAAAAAGGAAGGAAAAAGCAGGACACTTATTTTGACTAACAGTTCAGATGTCCCAGAGACAGTCAGATTTATAGGAAAAGTTTTGAATTTTTTGGGTAACTTCTAATGGGAAATGCAAGAAGGGGTTGCTGAGGCACCAAGCTGAAGGTGACCCTTCAGTGAGGGGAGGAGAGCACACCTTATAGGGGAAAGTGCCAGAATCAGAGGCTGAGAATCCTGCTTTTATTGTTCCAGGAATAAGCAACTGCAATAACAATCAATAAAAACAATTGCAGAGAAAGGACACAGCTGTCCCAAGGGTCTGGGGGACATGAACCCGTAGATGTGGATCAAATCTCAATATGTCAGAAAGTGAGGATTAGCTTAAATCTTTCTCTTGGAGGAATTTAGAACCATTCAGGATCTTTGGAAAATTGCATCCAGACCTAGAGTGCACTCCAGGAGCCACAGTTTAAACATATTTTGGTTAGAAAACACATTGCAGATGATGCAACTCCCTTTAATAGTGATGGTAATGTCTTGCAGTGGCCTACAGTCCCTTTCAAAATAAAATCAGGGCCAGCCTGAATCTTGGCTCATCCTTTTCTCACTTTGAACTGTGAACTGCTCTTTGCCCTTTAAACTAGACTTGGTCTGCAAGAAATTATCTGGGGAAATGCTGGCAAGTGCTAACTTTTTCACAGCCACTAATAAATCTGTGTTCCAAACAAACAGAAGCAAATTTTCTTTCCTTCTCTAATGAATCCCTAGAGGGAGTTGTGGATTCTGCATATAAATGGGCTTTGCCAGATTTTACAGATTGTCTGTGTTGTGTTTTGTCCCTCTCCCTGCTCAGCTTAGCAGGATAAACTCTTTTACCTGCTTCCCAAGCTTCTGTATCATCTCTCTGTGTGAAATTACCAGAAAGGACAAGATTGTTTGGGCTTCTTGTGCTCTCAGAAAAATCACCAGAAGCTGTGGGGTTTGGGGCTTTTTGTGTTCTCAGAAATGGCTGTGTGTCTTTAGACTTGCTTGTTTTGTGTCTGTGTTCTACTCTATTTTTATGGGCTCTTGAGATGAGTGGAATGGGATTGGGAAAGGACAGATGGCACAGCTCCAGAGGAGGAGTACAGTTTGAACTTTGTATGTAAGCCCTCTAATTTATACCATGGCTTTGTACCTCTTGCTAGCTGTTGCTGTTAATGTAGAGCTGGGGGAAAAAAGAGACCTTGGACTTGAACAGCAAGTTGGTGTTGCTGAAGATCTATTTGCCTGCAGGGAAAAACAGGGAAGTGTTTCATGTGGTGCTGAGAGCCTGCAGCACACAGGGATGTTATAGTGTCAATATATATGTTACAACTTCAAGGGTTTTTATGTGTTGTTTTGTGTTTGGGGTTTTTCTGGTAGGTTTCTCCTCCCTCCCCCCGCCCCCCCCCCCCCGCCCCCCCCCACCCCTTTTTTAAAAGATAATTTTAATTTGGGCATCATTAGCACTAAGACAGAAGCTCTGTCCTGAGCTAGATATCTCCCCCAGCAGAGCCTTGCCTCCTGTGCATTAGAGCCATGAGCCACCCACACAGAAACCATGGAAGAACAAGAGATCTCTGAGTTTTGGATTGGCTCTTTATTTCCAGATAAGTCCTTTGGCATCAGGCATTTCATTTGAGAGCTTGAGGCTGCTGGTCAGTGACAAGTTGAATAACTCACTTCTGCCATTTTGCTCCCCTTCTGCTGTGGACTTGAGCCCATTCATAACTGGTTACATCAAAACTCAGCAAACTATTCTCAGAAGAGCTGGCACAGAATCCTGTGTGCAGAAAATTGGGCCAGTTTGAGCAGGCTGGCATCACCTCACACCTGCGTAAACACTGTAAGGAGATGCCCCCAGGCATAAATATGTGTGTGTGTGTCCCAGTTTGAACAAACACAACCCTCCTGTGCCCGTTGGCCCTGGGAGGTGACACTTCAGCCCTGCTCCCAGACCCTCCCTGTGCAGGAGGACATCTGGCAGCTCTGAATCTGTCTCTGCAGTCCCTGCCTGCCATCAACTCAGTTGCCTGTCTCCAGCTTACTTATAGTCCTTTGTAATTGTCTTTTCCCCTAATTCCTTTGGTTATCTCTTGGAATATGTTAAATGAGAAATATGAAGGTGACTTGGCACAATTATTCTCTGGTGAGTGAACAGGGCTCTTCAACACGAACTGGGTGATTATAAACATTAAGTCCAATTAGGAACATGGATAACTGTTCTGTGGAGAAATAGACTTCTACATTTTCTGAGCTGTGATGGATTTTCTCCCTTGCAGAGCTCAGTGTGTTTAGTTTTTCTGTATTTGTGCACCTCCTTGGAGGAAAGAGTGCTCATAAATACTGGGAAGCATCCATAGTACTGTAAGAAAAAGGGTGTGTTTTGACTTTTTCAATCATTTGCCCTGTGAATTGCAACAGGATCTTCAAGGAGGAGTGGGAGAAATATATCAGCCTCCAGGGGAATGAAATGTAAAAAACCCCAAAAATAATGAGGAATAGAGAAACTTGAAAAGCAAAAAGAAAGCAAAGGCATTAATAATGGAAGGCTCTGGAGGGGATGTGTAAGCAGCTGGTTCATGAGTGCAGGAGGCTGAAATTTGCTCCAAAGCAGGTGAGGTCCAGCAAATCAAGAGAAGATGGTCACGTGGAGTTTGGCTTAGGAGGTTTTGGGGAAGACACAAAACACAGAAAAGAGGGTCAGAATAGACCTTTAAGTGCTGATGTAAGGTTACAGTGTTCATGAGCCACCTAGATTTTGGGAATTGCATGGGATCTGAGCTGTGTAATCTGTGGTTTTACTGGGGATCTCTAGAGCCAGGACACTGGGGAGCCACCAGGGAAAGCCCCGCTGCTTTCAGGACAGAAGAGGACTCCAGCTGTGGTCCTGTGGTGGCAGATTGCAGTGCTTTGCTTGGCAGTCATTTTAATGTAGCATTTAATAATGAACCTCTTCATGCAGCCTCAGAACACAGGGCTTCTCAGGCCCTGGAAATCTCCAAGCCACTTTGCCCCTGATTTGGTTTTATTTGCCCCAGCCATAAAAGCCTGCTACCTGCTATGTTTTGCTGGCTCCTGAAGTGCTTGGCATCTCTGGGCAAAAAGCAGCAGACAGGAATAGGCTGAAAAATCTGCTCTGTACTTTATTTGCAGTGTTTATCAAGAAATGGGCTATGAAAGTGATTATGTACTTCAGATGGTGTAGCCTGCTATCAATGCAAAGGATGAGCTGTCAACATCAAATATTTCAAAAACTATAAATCTCACCTACCATGAGTCTTTTAGATAAAAATGTAAAGGTCAGGAATGGGAAGTGCACAGGGTCATGTTCTGATAATTTTGCACAAAGCAGATGCTTCTGACAGTAGGGGAGGCTGTAAGATGGAATTGATTTGCCTGCCAGGTGTTTGCTCCCAAGGAAATACTCTTTTCTCTGCCAGGCTGCCCCTGCTGAGGGCATGACTCCAGTTACTTGGCTAAATACTCTCCTGCATAGCTGGCTCATGCTACTTGTGCAGGAAGGGGTGATAAAGGGCTGTGAGCTGTGATGGGTCAGGTCAAGGTGCTGACCATAAGACTTACTAAGTAAACTGCTAAATTTAACAGAATGTGTGAAGGGGGGTCCCAAGCTGGGCTTTGGGAGGTGAACCAACAGACAGCAGGTCATCTGGGCAGGGAAAATGCCAGGCTCTTAAATGGTCTGCTAGAAATACGTTCCTAGGGGCAGGGATTTGCAAAAATAAGCCTGGGCTCCAAAGCAAACGAGCTGAGGGAAAGGCTGAGGCTGTGCCTGCCAGCTGCCTGTGGGGAGAGGCACGAGGAAAGTGCAGGGCTCCTGCCAAAGCCCTCTCTGCTTTCCTTGGGAGGGGTGGAAGGTGCTGATGGTTGCAAGGAAGGGATCGAATCCTGAGCAGGAGAGGGTCTGTGGGTGTGGAGCAGCTGCTGGGGACAGGCTGTGCCCCATCATGTGGGCTGTGCAGGCCAAATGCAGCTCCAAGGTGGATGAGCATTGAGAGGTCGTGCTGGTCTGAGGCCACCCCTCTGTGACATGGTTTTGAGGGTCAGAGGTACAAAGATGCAAGGTGTCTCCAGGGTTGGTGAGGAATGGGCACAAGCTCTCAGCTTTGATGCTGAGAAGAATTCAATAGCAGCATCTCTGCGGTCAGGGCTCTCCTGTCGGCATGACATTGACTGAGAGCAGTGCTGCAGGGAGCTACTGCAGGGCTGGAACAGCCTCGTTAAATCTGAGCCAGATTGGAGCCAAAAGGCACCTGATGAGTCACTCGAAGGCAAAGGAAGAGCAAGGCAAGAAGTAGAAAGCAGAAAAGGTAGAAAGCAACAGGTAGGGAGAAGATTGAAGCAAAATGCCCAAGAAATGTTCCTTGTCAGCCTCTGTCCCTGTAAGGGATCTCCACTTGGCTTCCTCACTGAAACTGCTGCACTGACAATGAAATTCTCTCTCCATCAGTTCCTCTTGTAATTAAACAATTGGAAAGAATCCATGTCAAATCCCCAAACCACATTGCTATGTTGGGCCTGCTCCCCTCCTGCACTGGTAATATGTCAGAAGGGCTTTGGGAGTTGGCTGTGAGTTGTCTCTGATTCATCAGCCCTTGGCCAGAAGAGGCTGAGTCCAAGCCCAAACCACTAGCACTCCACTGGAGATTGGTTTAAAAGGCGGTGCCTAATCCAATCTAGAGCTTGGGCAGAGGTGGTAATATTTTAGCCAGTCTCCAGAATAATTATCGTTTATTGGTTGTCTTTGGTCTCAACACCCTGTACCTAAGTTGTTGTGCAGGAATGCAAATATGGTTTGGCTTGGCTGGAACTCCCCTCTCCACCTGAAATGTTCTGGGTTAATGCATCCCACTCTGTTTTTCTTTGCATTTCCTGCCTTGCTCTGCAGCCTCCACTGCTGTGTCCATCTCAGCCTGGAGTGGCACATGTCACCTAAACCTGCTGTGCCCAGGTGCCCCACACTGGGGGAAGCTCTGAGTCTGCCCAGGCCCCTCCAGCACCATTTCCCTCTGCACCTGTAGGCAGTGGCTGAACTATTTCCATGGAGTAGCCCTGTAACTCCACGTTCACACAAAGTATCTGAGAAACCACAGTCTGAGCTGGAGAGCTCTGGCTCTGTCCTGTTTTTGACTGCGTGTGTGGTGCAGGAAAGGGACAAGGCTTTAAAGCCCTGGGGAAAACCCATTATTAATTTCAGATGTGATAAATATTCTGTGGGGTTTACACTGCAATCACAGAGCTGAGAAGATACCTGGGATCTGGCCCAGTGTCACATTTTATCTTTGACCTCTATCTCCTTGTTTTCTGGGAATGCTCCCTCTGGGAGCTATTTTGAGACAGAAGAGGCTGTGGCTGCCATCCTGAGGCTGTGCAGTGCTGAGGGGCTGGTGGGCACAGGCTGCTGCTTCCCTGGCACCTCCAGCCTGTGTCACATCAGGGTTTGTTAGAGAGGAGGTTTAATTTGAGCTTGCAGGGAGCTAATTCTGTCCTGTCTGGAGTTTTGGTTATGTCATGAGTTATGGCACTGCTCATCCCCACTCTTCAAAGTGCCACCAAACTGTTTTTCAGCCTTTTCTATTTTTCATCTGGCTAGTCTTCTACAGTTCTGTTTTGTTGTGTTTTTTTTTACACCACTTCCCAGGCTGGTTTGATTCCTTGGATCTTGGTGATGTTACATCAGGGCACAGAATAGCAACTGTGTTCAGAGTAACCAAAATAAAAGTGACAGAGGTTGTTAATCAAGAGAAGTCAACTGGGGTCAGAAGAGTTTCCAGCCATTTTGCATGAGCCAGAGATGAGGTTTGAATCGTGCTGCTAAACAAGATGAAATGTGCCTGTGGCCTCCTCTGCCATTCCTGTGTGAAAACGTGGAAAAGCTGGGGCTTTTTTGCCTTAATTTTGTGAAGTGTGGCAGCCAAAGTCACCAACCAGAAGGTGCTGGATCCATTTTACCTGGGGTCCAAATGCCCATGGCAGCCTGGACTTACTCCATGTAGTTTCAGCATCTGAAACTCCTCCTTGGTCAAAGAAAGGGAGGGACAAGCACTTTCAGATGATACATCACTCTAAGGTTTGCTACCCCTGGTCAGCACTGAATTTCTGGGGGTGAGTCCCATGGCTGTGATCCAAAGCTCAGTGCTGTAGCTTGGATCTCAGAGCTGGGCAGGGTGAATGCAGACCTGCTCAGCACACAGGCAAGAAACCAGAACTGAGGTGTATTAGCCAAAAAGTGGGGTTTAACTCATCTAGAATGGGAGCTTCAACCTGAGATATCATGTCCCTTTAGACAGAAATTCAAGAGGAAGAACACTGGAGGAAATGAAAAAGAATATATGGATTTTTAGAATGTAGGATATTGCCTCATGTCATGCAGGTTCCCCTAATGAAAGGAAAATGCAGATGCTCTGTAGGTTCTTTGACAAATTGGATTTTGAAAGTGGGCAGTTTTGTCTGCCTAAAGTGGTGCCTTGGTGGCAAAACACGACCAGCATCTGTGCAGTTCTGTGGGCCCTTGCTGTGTGTGGGAGTGTGGCCCTGGCTGTAAAACATGGGGAATTAAGTGATTTGTTCCTTGGTGATGTCACAGAGAAGTGTCAAAGGGATAGAACTGCTAGGGAATGCTGTTGGTGTTTACAGAGAGGTGAGGGAAAAAGATGTCAGTGGGAAACAAATACAAATGCAATTTCCTGACTCAGCTACAGAGCTCATGGGAGAACACTGTTCCCTGAAATATATATATTTATTTATACTTTTTTTTTTTTTTCTTTTAGAAAAGCTCTACTGAGGAATGGCTGCAGAGACTTTGGTGTGTTTCTTCAATGCAGAGGGAGACTGGTTTTCCCAGCACTGTTTCTTGGAATAGCAAGGAAAGAGAGGAGACAGTGATGCAGGAAGCCCCAGCAAGGGATGAACAGCCAGAATGGCTTTGGGAAAACCCCAAAAGCAATGAAACTTCCCAGGCCTGCAACACTGATTTGTGCTGCAGACTGGATGTGGTTCACATGCCCTGAACTGTCACGTTTCCTCCTGGCCTCTGGGGCCACTGGGCTGGGCCAGGGCAGTTCACTGGATGTGTCTCTGTTTCTCCAGTGCTCCCAAAGAGTTGCACATCAGCACATCTTGGAGCAGAGCACGTTCAGACCTCTCTCCTCTTCTCCAGTGTTTCCCTTGGCACTTCTGCTGCAGATCACAGCCGTATCTTGTTTGACTGGATTGTTCCTTCTTCGCTTTCCTCAGCTCTCCTCTTTTAGCCAAGTCGTAAATCTGGGTTTGTAGCTGATGTTGTTCCCAGGAAAGCAAACAGGGAGAGTGCAGACAGAAGGTTATGACTTCCCTGAGGGATGTGACTGAGTGGAAGAATTAGTCTATCAGGTGGAATAGATCCAAAGTAGTAGTCTGAAAAATGGGACTAGTGACCCAGTTTGGAAGGAAATTACCCCGGTTCTAAGTACAGTCTTTAGGGAAAAGCTTTTAATCTCTGCATTCCTCCCCTCTGAGATCTCATGCTGGTTTGGGGGTTTGAGTCATGTCAGTTGTTTAATCATTTGTTTCATTTGTTTTTCATCAGATATTTTTCCTTTACCAGATTTATGAGACTGATATACAAAAACTGATTTTCCAGGGGCTGTCCCCACCCGAGCTCTAAGTGGCCTCACACGTAACTCAGAGAGCTCTCAGAAATTGCACAGAGCCAGCACAGAAGACTTGTGACAAACAAAAGGAAGAGTGATGCCTTGGGAAGGCTGACCTGGAACAGAGACTGAACAGAGCTAAAAATAAAGTAGGTGTTTATTGAAAGGCCTCCAGAATCCACCTTGGGCAGGACAGGAGCCTGACCAGGGCTACTCCCAAGGTGGACACAAAATGGTCACAAAAGGGATGACTGGTCACGAGGTCTTACACTTTTATAAGTTTTGGTCCATTTGCATATTGGGGTTTAATTGTCCAATTACAGCTTCAGGTTATAAAGTCCCATCCTTCTTGTTTTCTCTCTTCAGTCCGCCATTGCTTGTGCTGTTGGGCTGAAAGTTGTCCTTGGTCCTCAGCAGGATAAGGATTTGTTTTGTCTCCCTACTCTGTGAAAAGAACTGACTGGCACTTAGTACGAGGCTGAGAACTACACCCCTGGGCAGCACAGAATCTGAAAAACATGAAAGCTTAAACTTAAAGCATCATTTCCCCCCTTTAGAGGCTTGACATGAATTTCTGGTGCCCCATGTGGGTTTGGTTGGGGTCAGGGGTGCTGTTTGGCTCAGCTGTGCTGCTGGAGAGGAGCAGCCTGAGGGATCAGTGGGGGAGTGTGACCATTTCCAACATGCTCTAGGGTTATCCTGCCCCACTCTCTGTGCTTTAGACAAAGGCTGGCTAAGGGAGCTTGGGGGGGAATTAAGGCAGTTCAATCACAGCAGGAGGTTGTTTGCACGCTTCTTAACAAACACTGAAAAAACCTTCCAACATGGCATATTGGAAGATAATAATTCCACCCTGCACTTGGCATGTGTGAATGTGTCATATTTGATAGTGGAGGATCTCTAGGTTGGGTAAGTATCTTCCTAGAAGAACAGAATGGTTTGGGTTGGAAGGGACCTCAAAGAACATCTTGTTCCAATATTTCCTCCATGTTCAGGGCACCTTCCACTAGACCAGGCTGCTCAAAACCCCATCCAAAACCCCAACCCTGGCCTTGAACACTTGTGGGGGTGGGATCTTGGTCAGTCATGACAAGGGAGAGAATGGGAGAGCTTCACCTCCTGCCCTGCCACAAAGTCCTTTGTCCTTGCAAGTGGTAGTGCTGCCCTTCCCCTCCTGGGTACACACTGCCTTCCTTTCTCCTCCTCTGAATTAGGATTTCTCTTAGGGCAACCACTGACCCCATCTCAGCCTAACTGAGCAGGGCCTGAACACAGTGATGCCTCACGACTCCTGTTGTTGCACAAATGGCCACAATGAATGATTTTATGCATGTTATGGATTCCCACCAGCTGCTTGGCACAGGCAAACTGCAGATCAGTGGGAGCTGAGATTGTGAACTGAGCATGCAGTAAAGCCATGATTAGCGCTGGCCAGTTTGGCTGTGTAGCCCTGTGCAGTATCTTCCACTGCAGGAATAAAATATTTGGAGGAAGAGGATGGTTAGATCTGCTTAATGAATCTTTCAAAACCCTTGGGCATGGTGCTATTTAGTAAAAGGATCTTTTGACTCTCCTTGCAGCTGTAGAAACATTTGTGTGCTGTTTAGGGACTGTTCTGTCAGCAGCAGAGTGCTCAGAGTCTATGAAACAAAAGCTGGCAGCACCTTTAAAGATGGTTTGGTGTTCAGGATCTCAGGGAACAGTCACTGCAAACAGCCTCTGAGTTAGTGTCCCAAAGGAGCAGAGAGAGGAGTCTCAGACCTCTTTCCTGGGGAAGAGGCCTGGGATCTGCACTCTGCATCTGGTGGACATGAGCTAAAGAATTCCATCCTGCAGCCTGGTGAGGAATTTAAGAGATTGTATGGATAGACTGGATTTACCACAGACACAAATAAATGCTCTCCTTTTGCTCCAGTTACACTGAGCGATGTCTTTGTCCCTTTTCCTTCAAGTAAATGCAGATCATGACTCCTTGTCCTCAAGCAGCGAGCTGGGCTCTGGTGTGGCTGCAGGGATTCCTTCCATTGCCCCTCCTCAGCAGGTGACAGGATCTTACCTGTAAAAACCCTGCAAGCCCTGCTTCCTTAAAACTCTACAGCCTCAGGAGGGTTGGAGGTGGGAATTTGTTGTGTCAGCAGCTGTGAGGCTGAAAGAGTCTCTGGGTGCACGCAAAGAGCAATCAATGCAAATTCAGAAATCCAAGCTGGCAAACTGTTCAGTAGTCACAAATCTGACCTGTTGTTTATTAGCTATAGCATTTTGATAATGATTATCATCCTACATTAAAGCCTTGGCTTAATCCCAATGTTCCTCCCCACAAATTAGGACCAGTTGCATTAAGGTCTAGTGGCAAATAACAGAATGGAGGGGGCAAAGGGGGTGATGTTAAACAAGGCACAGTGGTGAGGAGCCCCAGGAAGGGAGATCCAGCAAGCCCAGGCACCCTGCACTGGGAATGAGCACCAAACCTCACCAGCAGCCACTGCAAGAGACCAACAGCTCATCTCACCCTGATTTCAAGGAGGAAAAAGCTTTTCTGATACAAGCAAATGGTTTCCAAACTGTTGAACCCAAGTGGTTTTGGACAGCATGGAAAGGGGGCTGCAGACCTGCCTGGTGCTTGATCTGTGGCAACTTCTGGAGGTAGTTCTCTGGCCAGAAGTATTTGGGTATTCATTGCCCTTCATGTTTATGACTCCCACTGCTGTAGCCACAACCAATACTATGGGTGAGGCTGGAACTAACCCAGAGTGCAAATTTGCCCCATATTTGGTAAATTTCTTCACTTCTGATAGGTTTGCAAAGCCTTGAAAGCAATTACTTTGGCCAAAAATTTATATTCTGAGTTTCTCCCAATTGCAGTGAATTATCCACGAGCAGTTTAAAGTTTGATGACACACATATATAATTCAAAGTAGTTCTGACACTTGGACATAATTTAAATGAGTTCACAAAATAACTTCTGGCTTGTAAATTGGAGCAACCAGTGCAAGAGCACATATGGAAAAGCTGAGCTTGGATCCCTGCTGATCAGTGCTGGCACTGCAGACACAGCCTGCTCTTTGTGCAGTTTGGAGTGTGACCAGTTCAAATTTTTACAGCAGAAGGAGTTTTCTAGACCGGCTTTAAAGTGAATGTCAAAAGATCATTAGTTGATATGCAAATAAAGAAATTATCTCTCATAGAAAAGACTTGCTTCCCACTGAGGAATTGAAACTTGTTTTGCCACATAGAACAATCTCATCTCCAAGCCCTGCCTGTGTTACTTGGCAAGTGCTGCCCAAATCTGATAACCTTGGCAGTGCGTGGCTTTGAGAGTCTCTGTTTTGTAAGATGGCATTTGCAGAGCTGCTGTTGAAATCCCAGCTGAAGGAAGTAACAGCCTCATCACTCCACTGCCCACTAAAACATCTCAATGAGAGGAGGAAAACAGCTGGCAGATTGAGATGAAGCCTGATTACTTCAGCCTGTCCTCCTGGCCTGCAAAGTAGCTTTCCAAAGTAGGAGGGATTTTGAATGGGGTTAGTGGGAACAGGGAACATGATCTGTGGATGTGCCTGATGAACACTTTCATGGCAACTGTGTCCCATCTGGCAGGGCCACATGTGTGATGGTGGTGGCCACAAAAGCTGCAGTGAGTTACAGCTGGAGCTGTAGGACCAGACCAGAATCTGGTTTTTTTCAGCAGCCTCAGCTAAGAATGGCTTTTCCTGCCTCTTCTGCAGCACTGGGTCCTTTGAGAGCCTGTGGCAGAGGAAAGCAGGGCCATGTCATGCTCTGGGTGTCTCTAAGCAGTTGCATCTGGACTTGCTTGTGGCTCTCACCCAGCCCTGAGTTAGATCTGCAGGGACCTGTGGCTACAGCAGTGGGAGCCTCTTGCATAAATATGGCAATGAATACCCAAATACTTCTGGCCAGAGAACCACCCCCAGAAGTTGTCACAGATCAAGCACCAGGCAGGTCTGCAGCCCCCTTTCCATGCTGTCCAAAACCACTTGGGTTCAACAGTTTGGAAACCATTTGTTTGTATCAGAAAAGCTTTTTCCTGCAAAGGCTTCCCTGTGCACAGCAGGGGTTCTGTTGAAGCAGAGTTGGGCACTGTGAGACCTTGCTGGCCTGTGTTTTTTTTTTTTTTTTTTTTACTCTCTGGTTTGGTTCCTCATTAGGGTTCTGCAGCTCCTTAATGAAAACCAGCTCCACAGCCCCCTGTTCCCTGATGCAAATGTTCATGGTGATGGAGAGCCTTCTCTTGGGGGAGACTTCACTACAATTTATGAGTCCAAAACCTGGTATCAGTCCAAAACTTGGTAGAAGAAACTTTTGGTAAAGAAACTCTCCAAGCACCCTCTGCTTATGCTACTCTTGCCTTCTGGATCCCACTGCTCAAAGTCAGCATTAGTGGAAATTTCAGCTCTGTTTATCTGCCTGCCACTGCTCCATGGCTATTTGTCTCCACACTGCTGTCACTGAGGTTTATGAACTTTGTTTAGACCCTGAGTCTGCCCCCAGCTCTGATGATTGTCAATGATTTTTGTGCGGTTTGTAAAATTGCCCATTCATATAAATGTGCCTGAATCGTTTCCATGGGAACACCTGCTCCACACAGGGAAATGTGATTTGCCTTTATTAATAAATATGGAACCTTGCTACCTTGGAGTGCCTGGGCTAGAAAAATAGTGGCTAAGCAATAGTGCATGAGAGGCCAGCACAAGCCCTGTGTCAGCCCAGCCAGCAGCAAGACCAGTGCTTGGGGGAGGAAAGTCTCAGAAATTAGCTCAGGCTGAGCCCTCAGGTGTAGCTTGGAGCAGGATTCCTAGTGCCATGAGAAGATTTGGACTTTTCATTTACTGACTGAGAGTCACCAAGGTGCCACAGGTCTTACTGTCTCTGCAGTGTTACCTGGGGTGGGTCTTTGTGAGCAGCTTGTCTTCCATGGGGAGAGCACAGGGATCTGAGGTGAAGGTTTTTCAATTATGTGCCATTTCATAAAACCAGCCTCTGACTCAAGGAAGCTATGTTTCTGCAGCAGCTCTGGAGACTGAGGGAAAAAGGGCTGGATGTCCTTTTAGGATGGAGGAGGGCAGCTGAGGAGCTTCCCCTGGGGCTGGAGCCCATGCTGGCAGTGAAGCAACTTCTAAATTATTTTGCTTAAGCTTTATATTGGAGAGGATAAAACAAAGAATTGAATACTTCAGGAAGGTCTTTTTTTTTTTTTTCTTTAGGGGATAAAGAAGCCCTCTCCTCAACCCTCTCATAGGAGGGTACAGGAGCACTTAAATCTTCATCCACATGCCAACCAGGCAGGCTGTTTAGCTGGTCCCCTTTGCAGCCAACTGCATCTGTGACCTGGGACAGGGACAACTACTTTTCACAATGATGAGCTGAGAGTTTAATTTTGTCAATTCTTTTCTGTTTGCAAGTGTTTAGCTGTAATCTGAATGAATCACAAAGCAGCCAATAAAGGATGGGATTAACCTTGATGGTTTGTTTGTTTGTTTGGATTTTTCCTTGTTTTTGTTATTCTAAATATTAGTATGTCCTGGAGACTTCTTTCAGTTCAGACTGGCAGTTCAGAGTTGTGCCTGTGGAGATCTCTGCAGCAGAAGTTCAATATACAGCATAGCTGTGATCTTTAGAGTCCCCTTGGGACTGGTGGAATTAGAAAGCTGGAAATATGAAGTAAAAGGCAGCTGTAAATGTACAGGACCAACTTCATTCCTGTTGTATCCCTTCCTGGCAGGGCTGCAGCAGCCTCTGACAGTTGGTCATGTGGTAAGGAACTCTTATTTTCTGGTCACTTTTGAAGGCATTTTCTTTATATTTTCCTTGCCCTCTGACTGTCTCATGTTTTCTCCATTTGAATCTTGCTCTTTTTCTCCCCCATCTCAGTGTCATGCTTGTGCTGTAGCTCTGCCTCAGCCTCTCTGTTTGTCCTGCTGTTTGTCACATCGATTCCATGGTGCTTGGCACCTCCTGAGGGAAGTCAGCTAATCCTTCTCCCAGTCCTCAATCAGAACCTATGAGGAATGGTATTTTTCAGACTTCACAAATTCCAGGGAGTATTAAACTTGGAGATAAGGGCCGACAACAGAGCTGAGGAATACAACACGTGACAGTTACAGCACATTTGTTACTGAGCATCCACATTAAAGCAGGATAAATGATCACATACTGCCTGCTGCTTTTAATGAAGCCTGAATTTCCAAAGGGGATGCTCATTTGAGCAGGAGGGATGTGCAGAGGAGCACACCGTGGTAGGTCTAAGCAGCAGAGGCCAGCAGAGGGATCCCTGGACTGCTGCTTTCCCCTCATTCTTGCTTTGCTGAGAAATTCCAGGTACGACAGAAATAAAAATGAGAAGTGATGGGACAGCATCTGGTGTCTGCTGGTGCATCCGGGCTATGGGAAGCAGTCTGTGTCTGATCTCCTGTCTGCCCTCACCCCCACTCCTCAGTGCTCAGTGTGTTTGTGCCTGCTCACTGCTCCTAGCAGGCCAAGCTGGATGGATTTACCAGGAGGAGGGAAGGCTCCCCAAGTCAGTCAGTGTCTGTATCCTTGACGCCGCTGGAGCTGGTGTGGTGCCCACATGCCACGGATACTGTGCAAGAATGGAGAGTGAGGATCATTTCAGGAAAATGGAGCTTTATTTTCCATCTCTTCTCAACACAGAAGAATTACAGTAACACGAGTCCTTCGGAGTGCCAGCAGAGCCCTCTTATGTGCTCATGGGCTGGGTACCAAGTTCCTGCTCTGGAGCCGTGGAAGGGCTGGAATTAGCGGGTGAAGGCACGGACTGTTCCCTCAGCTCTGTCTGTATCATAATTTTCACAAAGGTCAGCACTGTGATGCCAGCCCAATTCCCTTTCTCTCAGCTGCAATCACCGCTGATGGCTCAGGGCTGAGGGGGCACAGCAGCTGCCGCTCTCTTCCTGGAAGGTTGACTCACTGGTGTTCTTTGAAGCTGGATCCTGCTGCTTTTCTTTGAATTATCTTCCAGACAAGAACTTCCTCACGCCCCTTTCCCTTCTGTGGTTACAGAATGTGTTGCACGCTGTGCCCTGGTGGGGTGGCGCTGGTGACATGCGTGGCCTGTGTCCCATGTGTCACACTCTGGTGGTGGCTTTCCTGTTGGGTGCCACTTGGGTGTGCTGCAGTTTTGCACTCACAGGGGCAGAGGGTTTGTGTGTGAAGGACCCTGAGGACCAGCTCAAGGCCACTCTCTGGTGTTTATCTCAAGGTGTGAGGATGTCCCCACCACGTTCCTCATGGCCACATCCCTGAGTCCTGACCATGACACCACCTCCCTTCTCTGCTTTCCTTGCCTGAGGAGATGGCTCTCAGCTCAGAGATGCTGAATTTTTAATCCCAACATGTTAATTTTCACCATTTTCTCCCTCTGCCTTTTTTACTGTGGCTCCTCCTGATGTCCCCGCGAGGAGAGGTCAGGACAGCGGCTGAAGCCACCTTCTGCTTCTGGCAGTCTTTTGTTTGTACTCTTTGTCTTTGAATGTTAACAGCTCCAAATGTTTTACACCACTTTCCACCCTTTCTGAGACAGCCATCTCAGAGGGAGTTTCATAAAATGGCTGCACAAATCGTGATCTCTAATAACTGAGTTTTCCTTTTGCGGCGGCGTGACTTTGTCAGGAATGGCCTGCAAACCCCCAAAATTTCTCTTGAAAAGCCATCATCAACCAACCTGTCTCACCCTGACATCCTGAAGACCACAGGCTGCTTAACATTTGATGCATTTTGGCGCCCTGACTGGTTCGTGGCCATTTTTTTTTCATGTGTTATTTAAGATGTGTTTTGGCAATGTGACTATTTTGTGGCTGGTTTTCTGTGTGTTTTTAGAACTTGGGTATGAAAATGTCTGTGATCTATTACCAGCCAAGGCCAGAGACAGACCAATAGCATGATTTATTGTCTCCTAGAACTAGAAAACAGCTTCTGTCTCTGTACAGGCTTATTTCCCATCCAGTATCTTAAAATCTTCCATCTAATAACAATTAAATAGATCTTTGAGAGCATCTTTTATCTTAAAACTTATGGGATTTAAGCCCTAGAGAACAGTTTAATACTTAAAGCTGCATAGCTCTAAAACAACCAGGTCTGTTATTTAGAAAAGGTGGTTTTTAATGTTAGAGAACATTTTCAGGTTTCTCTGTGATAAAAGTCCAATCATTTGCAAGTGGAGAATTTTCCATGCATCTGAAACAGTTTTAAATTCACTTATATAAGGTAAAAAGATAATCTGGACCATCACTACATTAGGAGGCTTTTAAAAATCTTGTAGGACCAACTAAAGTGCATGTAAGTACAGCCAATAAATGATTTGACACAGGTTTTGCAACAGCTTTGGAATAGCCAAGGTTTTTGCTGTTCCATTTTTCTTCTGTAGCTCACAGAGGCTCTGAGTCACTTTATCAATGAATGTTGCAGCAATCTGCTCTTGGCAGGGTGAAAAAAAATAATGCCCCACTGGAATTTCTTGGCTGTTTTTGACCCTGAGGCCAAATCTTCAAAGGCAAATGCTTTTGTGCTTGCGGAACAAGGAAGGCAAAGGTGGTGGGTAGGGATGCAGCTCTGTGAAGGATGATTTACAGTGGGCCAGAGTGTGCCCTGCCACCATATTTCGGGGGAATTTAGCTTATTTTGCCCTGCCCTGCTGGTGAAGTGCTTTCTTAACTACAGGAATGTTTCTGTTGAGCAATGCAGAGCTGCTGCTGGGATGAATAATTCATGGAGAAATCAGCCGTGGAAGAAATTTACAACATTCAATCAGATTTTTTTCCTTTTTAAATTCAGGCTATTGCTGACCCAATTTATCTCAAGGATGAGTTTAGCTGATCTGGACAGACAGGGATTAATTTAACATTAGGAGTGGCAGGGAATGATGTGATAATGAAATATTGAACCCTTTACCACTCAATGCTCTTCCCCTCCCAGCGAGGGCACATCCTGTGCTGGCTGTTCCTGTTGCCATCTGGTATCTGGAGGAACATGTGGCTTGATACCTGGAATGTTGGACCAGAACTCAGGGATTTGGGATTTGGACATGTTTCAGCTTTGCCACTGCTCTGTTGAGTGAGTGTGGAGAAGTTGCTTCCCCTTCCTGTGTCTGTGCCACCACCTGCAGGGGATTGCTTTGGCAGTGGGAAAACACAGAAAAGGTTTGCTCTGGGAACAGGTGCAGAGACCTCTGTAACATGGTTATACCCAGGTGCTCTGGCTCTGGACATAACCTCAGTTGGGAGCTACTGCAGCTTCATTTGGGGAAATATTTCTGCTGGTTTCATTGTACTTTTTGCCGCCGCTCTTGTTTTCCGGTGTTTGGATTTGTTTTCTTCCTCTGGTAGACTGGAATATGCAAAGCAGGGCCTGATTTCAGAGCGGGAGGAGGGCTCTGAGGAATGAGCACCAAGTCATAGCCAAGAAAACCTGTGGTGTAGGATGACAAAGCCCATCCTGAGACAGTAAGGCAGCCTTGCTTCTCCTGATTATTTTCAGGGTTTCCTTCAGTGCACCTCTCACTATGGTACTGTGTGATTAACAGCTTCTATACCACAGTAATATTTTCTTTAACTCCTCAATTCCTACTGAATAAAACATTCCCTTTTTGTAAGACATAAAAAATAGTATTTATGACTCATGCAGCTGCTGGACCTTTACATACTCCATAAGACCATGGAAGCATCAGCAAGTGCCAGCAGAGAGCTCAGCAACACCAGGAGCAATATCACACTGCCTTGTTTGTGGTGGGGTGTTGGCCTGGCAGCTTTGAAAATGAACATGCAATTTTGAATCAATTAGAAGAAGCAGAATGACTAAAAAATTTCCTTTTTTTTTTTGGTACAATTGGAACAAGGGTTGAGATACAATGCCCTGCAGCTGAGCACATTTCCTGAGCATGCTGGTCATTTTTGATCTCAAATGTTAGTGCTGTTACTGATTGTGAGTGCATTGGTTTGCTCGGCGGGGTTCTCTACATGACTTTCAGCCAGTATTGACCCTGCTGCTCACACTGCTGCTGTATGTCCTCACCTGGTGATTTATCTGGAGGTAAAGTGTGTTTTCTCACCTACTGCAGATGTCTGCTCTGCCATACACCTCCTGTGATCACTCAGGAGTCAGTGCTGGATGTGGGGATAGAGAACTGATCTCTGTGTGTGTCCTGCAGGTCACACACATTCCCCCTCAGAGCTCTACAGACAGTCAGAACTTTCTCAGGCTGGCACTGGTGTTTTTCCAGCCCCAGCTGCAGTCCCTGCTGTACCTAGAGTGCTGCCCTCCAGCAGCACTTCCCATTATCCTTGTGCTTCCCATCGTCCTGAGATGGTGCTCAGCACGCTCAGCAATTCTGCCTCCACTCATTAGGTATTCCTAAATGTGAGATGAGGTTCACAGGAGAACACGTTCAGACTTTAGATACCAAGATTAAAGCGTGAAGAGCTTGATGCTTTTGCTGTAAACCTGGAAAGAAGCAATTATAAGAACAATCAGTCCTAGATAATTGGGGTTTTTAGTGGTTTTGCTCCGTCCTTTCCAATTCAAGGCCTTTTGAGTTGTGCTGTGAGCTCGAGAGGTTTTCACATGCTGCTTACCCTTGGCATAGAGCCTAGGAGCTGAGGCATTTTATTCTTCAGTGCTGTGTCTGGAGTTGAGAATGAAGCTCCCATCTCCTGCCTGTAATTGTCTTTTAAATTGCTTCTGCCCTGATTTGACTGAGATGGCTTAATAGATATTCCTGAGCTCTTGATAGAGTAACAGTTATTTTTTGCACCACACGGCAGGAAAGAAGAAGAGGTTAATTATAAATGCTTTCTGTGAAGCTTGGGAAGTGTAAGGCATTAATTACCAAAGCTCTGTGGAGACAGCCCAGGTCACCTTTTGGTCCATTATCAACACAGTTAACAAGGTGCTTTATCTGGATGTGTCTGTATGAGCAAACACACCCGTCCCAGAGCCTATGCTGGGTGCTGCAAAACTCCCTAATCCAGCAAGAATTGGCATAAAATCTGGGATGGTGTGTGCTGAAGGGTTTGACTGGGAACAGGAGGGCTGTTGGGGCTGTATCAGGGGAGACCAGAGATGGCCTGGGAAGCCTGGTTATCTCTCAGCAGCTGAGAGAGAATCCAGTGGGTGAGGGAAGCAGGGATAGCAGATAGGATGGTGAACAGCAGGAACAGGGTGTTCATCCCTGCTGAGCCTGGGGACAGAACTGCCTGAGCTGTGTGTGTTGCCCGTGATGCTGCCTGGAAGTATGATCCCACGTGAAGTTATTTTTACAGTGGGGACAGTGCAGAAAGGGTCACAGGACATTATACCCAGCCTTGCTAAGCCAATTTTAGTCCAATGATCACAGTCATTGGCCTCCTCCCAAAATCATGGTGATCATCACACAGGAATACCTCACACCAGGCTAACCTTAGCAAACCTTTACTTCCAAGGACAAGTGAAGTGCCAGGTGAAACCTCAGGTCTTGGTACCCACTTGTCCTGGTTTAGGGCAAATTTGGGAGAAAACCTCCAAATGGGATCCCTCCAGAAGAGCAAATTCAAGCAGCCCCTCCACCCAACTGGTTGAGGAAAAGATATCCTTAGAGAAAAGTGGAAAAAATGCTATTTATTGAACAAGCAAAGTATCCACAAGCATAAAAAATTAATAATATGAAACAATAAAACCTCTCGCTGTTCGAAGAGATGTCAAATTCAGAAAGTTCTTGTTGTGGAGTGTAGCTAGGCTTGCTCAGTTTCTTATCAATCCCTCCAGGGCTGGAAAAACACTGAGGCCTAGGCTCAGGTGGGCCGCAGGTGTGAGCTCCTGGAGCTTTTTTGGATTTTCAGTCCAGAACATGTTTAAATAATCCCAAGAAAAAGGAAAAAAAAAAGCAGTCCAGGGAGCTTCTGTGCCTCAGCTAGCTAAACTAACTAAAAGCACAGGAGATCTCTATGCCGCTGTCTGTCTGTGCTGCAGACAGCACAGTCCAGGAGCAGAATGTGGAGGAGTGAGAGCAATTTTTGAAATCAAACTCAGCGCTTCTCATTCTCCCCCTTCACTGTCAGAACCAGTCTGAAAGGTACAGAACACAATATCCATCACAAACAGAACAGACAACTGGGGATACAAGCACCATAAAGTCACCCTAGGGCAGCAGTGCACCCTGAGGGAGTTTCCCAAGGCCTGCTGTGGCACCTGGGTGCTGTGGAGGACCAGGGTCTGGCCCAGAGGCTCTGACTACCCTGGCTTAGCCAGGCCTGGCCTACAGAGCGAGGCTGTCGGGAGCTGTCAGCCAGCAGGGTGAGGAATGGGGAAGTGCCAGGCTGTCCTGGACAGGGACCCTGCTCAGGGGGCAGTCCTGAGGAGTTACAGCCCCAGGTTGTGCTGTGTCTCCTCTGTGGGGTGGTCATGGTGAGGGTGAGAGTGGGTGTGTCTTGGGTTATGGAACTGAAAATGTGTATTCTATTTCATCTGTTGAAAGCAGCTGGGGAGATGTTTTTTCTTTATCTCTTGTTATTCTGGGGAGAGGGGGGCAGATGCTTTCTGATAATGGGCCAGCTGTTCAAACCAGGTGGTGCAGTGTTTCTTATCTCTTTCACCACCCGTCCTCCCTCCAGGGGGATATCTGCTGCTGATGGGCCATGAAGGCTCACCAAGGACAGGACACATTCCATCATCCCATTGGGAGATGCTCCACCCAGTGGGGGGAGCCAACCATTCCTACCTGGATAAAAACTGAGACGCAGGAACACCAGGGATCTGGTTCCACTGGATTCCTGGAGGAAGACCGGACCCTTCTCACCATCCCTGGACCCTTCTCACCATCCCTGGGCCCTTCTCACCATCACTGGACCCTTTTCTCTCAGGATCATTTCTGCTCCAACAGAACCACATCTGCCACTCCAGAAGGACTCACTTCTGGACTGCTTCCAACACCTTGACCAACAGGGTGTCAGGTTGTAGCTCTGACTCTGTCAGGGTTTTTAGGATTGTTGTTTGTTTGCTTGTTTGTTTACTACTACATTTGTATTGTTAATATTCCTAGTAAAGAACTGTTATTCCTATTCCCAAATCTCTGCCTGAAAGCCTTTAGTTGCAAAATTATAATTTGGAGGGGGTGAGAGGTTTACATTCTCCATTCCAAGGGAAGCTCCAGCTTTCCCTGGCAGATACCTGTCTTTACAAACAAGACAGGATGTAACTACTCAGGGTAAACTCTTGAGCCACCTCACCTATTTAATGAATTTGTTTGAGAATCTTTTTCCAGTTAGAAACCAGAACTAGCTGTAGAGATAAAATTTGGCTCATATCTCTCGTCATGTCAGAGGAGGAGGAAGACAAATACGTGCAAGAAAATGCCTTGTGCTTTCATTTAAAGTGACATTGATTGTTCCATTGAGCTGACATCCCACTCTGATGCTTTTCTACACTTGCGTATTTGAGTCATGTTATGGCAGTTAATCAAAACTACCTCTACTACTAATGCTGTTCCCCTGAACAGGCTGATAAAATCTACAAGAAGCCCCAAGGCTGCTTAGTTTACAGCACAAATTATTACTGAGTTCAGTTTTTATGACGTGTGCTGTTGTCCTGCTTTATTTTCGTGCTCCTTGCTGCTCAGTGCAACTCAGCTGCCAAGTGAAGTACACCCCAAATCATGGGATTTTAGCATCAATATGGTTATGACAAGCATAGCTGGATTCTTGGTGTGGAGCCACAGCATCCCAAAGCCTTCTGAAACCAACTTGGCTTTTACTGATGCTGCTCTAATCCCATTTCTGCTCCCATACCCTCATCCCAGCCCCTCTCCTTTTGCAGTCCTCAGCTGGGGGCTGGGAAGACCAATGGAGTCTGGGGAGAAAAATACTGAGTACATGCTCAAAAGCACCATTGTGTTTTGTAATTCCTGCTTCTCCTTGAGGAGCTTTGGTGACGCATTCAGAGCTACAACTGTGCTAGACATCTCTTCCACAGTGTGCAGCTGAGCACTTCTGCTCTGTGGAAGAGCTTGAGTCTCTGTCCACAATTTAAGATGAGACTTCATTTTTTATGCAAGTGTTACAAGTCAGGCTTGATTCTATGCTTTGGGGTTTTATTTCAGTGAGGGATGTTAAAAGTTAATTTCAGCAGCATCCTGGCTGTGGTAGTTGATGTCTTTTGGAGTGACCACAGCCAGATAAGACACTGCAGAATATTTTTTTAAAAGCTTTTGGCACCAGAGCCTTGTGAAATGAACAAATTCCTGTATGATCTGCCCTAGAAATCTATTTTGTTTTGTACCTTCTTACCTTTGTTATCTGTCTATGCTTAGATCAATGCAATTATTTATACAGAGGAGATCAAGCTTCCATTGCAGTTTTCCTAAAAAAGCTGTGAGCAATTCCTGTGCTCTTCTGGTCAGTCATAAACTTTCCAGCTGAAATCCATCTTTGGTCACATCATTAAAGTGGCTTTTAGTGGTTACAACCTCCAGCTCAGCTGGAGGCAATTATTATCTGATATGTACCCTGAGTAGGACATAATTATACTTGTCACTAAGTGGCACTGTGTAAATTAGTCTTTAATTGCTGCACATCAAATGAGCAGCTACCCAGTCATTTTTCTGTGAGATAAAGAGTTCCAGCATTAGCTTCATCACTCTGGTTTCTGCCTTCACCCAGTTTCTCATTTGTTCTCTTTGGTGCCTAAGAAGCAATTTCATGTGATGAGACCTTCTTAACATATTTGGCTTTTGCCCTGTAAACCCTCTTTGGTTTTAAATATGATGGTAGAGAGTTTAACATTAAAAACACGGGAGTAATGGAGAAGATGTGTTTTTCAAGTACTGCTGTTAAGATATAATTATTACACATCATCTGGGAACAGAAACCCTTTTCTGGCTGGTGTGTTGATAAAACAGGAGCCATCACAGGGGCTGAGGAATGCAACCCTTCAGCTTGATTTAGTTGGGCTGTGCTTTGGGGATTTTTGATTTAATATGGGGTGGATCACTCTGTCTGAACCTTGCTAATGTGTGTGAACTTTAGCCCACTTAACCCTTGATAAGTTAGGAGTTAACAGAGGGGAGGAAAAGTCTGATTGCTGCGGTGTAAAACTGTTTATCTTATCTGGCAACATCTGGACCTTGGACCAGACTGCTCCCCTTGGCTGCATTCCCATGCACTGGCTGCGTTTGGGGTGGACTGACACGTATCCTGCTTGTTCCCGCTGCTGGGGCAGGCACACTCATGGCCCCTGCACTGCCCTGCCCTCAGCTGCTGGGGAGCCTTCCCCAAACCACTCAGAGTGGCAGTTCTGAGCATTTCTCACCCAAAAAACTCCTTGCTTGATTTCCACGCCAATGCTGGTGGATCAAGGAGCCGTTTCAAGAGGCTCAGTTCTATGGTATTGAGGCGAAATCCAGATGTGGATGGAAACCACATGAGGGGAGTGTAATTGCTGGAGGATGTGTTTTGTGCATCTGCTGGTTTTGGCTGTTGACAATCCAAAATGTGGCTTCTATTCTCCCTTCTCTTGTGGCACAAAGCAAACAGTGCTGGTTAGCAGGGTGGGTGGCTGCTGGAGCCAGGTGTTTGCTTTTTTATGCTTCTGTCCCTCTTGCTGACACCAGATACCCTTTGGCAGAGAGGTCTGGAGGAGCAGCCAGGGCACCCAGCCAGCCCGGCCTGGGTTTACATTCCAGGCTGTAATTTCTAAAGCAGTTTATGCCGTGAAGTGTGGACAGACTGTTCAGAATAACAGAAGGAACATTTCCAGTCAGAGAAAACCTCAGCACTGTGCTGACGTGAAGCCTTTCCTGTCCTCTGCTTCAGCAAGCAGAGTCCGCGGCCAGAGCGAGCTTTCCTGTCGTGGGAAGGGGCTGCTGCCCTGGCCAGGAGCTCAGGCATTAAATTCAAAGAGTTATTCAAATATATACTCAAAGTTTTCTACCAGTATGTTGTCATCAAGATATAAGTGCAGTCAAAAGCCAGCGTTCCAAATTCTTTGCAGCCTGTGAGCCTCCCATTGCAAGATTTTGGGTTGGTCCTTTATGGTGGTCCTTTCTCCAGAAATTCTGTCTGAGGAAATGCTGCATCAGGAAGACCCCAAAAAGCCTTTTTAGTTTGTTCTTCTTTACTATCTTTCTTCTGCCTTTGCCTTTGTCTTTCCCAGGATGTATGTGCCAGGTCAGGGCAGTGAATCCATGGGTGCTGGGCAGCAGGAGCTCAGCCTTGAGCTGAGCCAGAATTCTGGCTGGGACTGACTTAGGTAGCACAAGACAGTATGAAAAAATAGACCTGGCTTTGTCTTGATCTTTGTCACATCTGTGAGCTAATCCGAGGGATAAAACTACACTGTATGTATTTTTTTCTTAAGTAAGGTGACGTTTTCCAACAATCCAGGGATTTCAGGAACAAGAGTGTTTAAAAAAAACCCCACTTTGCAGTGAGATTTAACAGAAAACTGTTGGAGCTGGTGGCACAAGGTCCTGTTGTAAGCTTGATAGGGCAATGACAAATCTGGTTTTAAAAGTCCTTGATTTCCATCTATGTGGAGTCATTATTTCTGCCTTGTATGTACACTGAAAAACATAGATTGGCTTGGACATTTATTTTTCATATATTTGGTTCACTGAAATCTCAGTCAGGGTGCTATTTAAGTGATGAATTTACTGTTACACAACACTGGGGAAATTCAGGGCTGCAGCAAAGGCTCTTGTGGTTTAGAGCTGTAAGTGTTTACTCTAGACACCCTACCCCTAAATGAGACCTCAACACTCTGACTTTAGTGCATTCCAGCCCTGAAAATCATCTCAGGCTGACCACACAACTGTGCTCTGCTAATGAGAAGTGCTGGCACACCCAGTGCCTTCGATAATGAGCTGCTTCTCTCTGCCCCATGAAAATAAATCAAAATGTGGCTGCTGGTTTCCAGCTCCCATGGCTTTTCCTGCTCACCAGGGTGGTTTGGTGCAGCGAGGCTCTTCTGCCACCTCTGTCTCCTCCAAGGGAGGGATTGTTGTGTCCCATCCTAACCAAACACTTTATTTATCCGGTGGATGTTGATCCTACAGTCTCCCTCCAAAGACAACATTACATTTCTCTTTTTTTGACTCCTGTGTGCTGAGATCCCCAGGATACAGTGAAACTTCTGGAACTGTAACAGAACATAAATCTCTGTAATTACATAAACCAATTTTCTCAGACTGCCCTTTGAGAGGTTTCTCACTGTCATCTGTGACGAGTAAATCTGTGAACTCCCTCAGCCTAGTGCTTTTCAAAACCTGCCCTCCTCTCCCTTCAGGCTCCTGCCAGAGACATCCTGATGGGTCAACCTTCATTAAACACAGACTTCTGTAGTCTACAGCTGGCAAAACTTGTCCTTAAAGCCTGCCTGGGAGTTTGGCAGGGCTTTTGGTGGCCGGTTGTATAAGCTAAGATTTTACTCAAGGTAAATTTAGTTTCCCACAAAGAATACTGATGATTTCCTGTCATTCAGACTTTCTAAATTAGACAGGCAGTATAATTTCGGTGGGATGGCTGCCACAGGGGCTGGGTGCTGTGGTTTTTTTGGTAAATATTTGTCAAATTAAATGTTGCGTTTGCTTCTGCTGGTTTTTGTACCCTTGTTTGTGGTGAAATCTCCAAATACCTGAGCTAATGCATTTGCTGTCAGGATTGCCTTTGGGAAAAGTCGCCATGAGTGATTTGCAGGAAGCAAATGTGTCAATTTGCAAGTGTGAAGATTTTCATCAGGAACCCAGGTCTGTGAGTCTGTTGAAGTCTCATCTGACACTGGTGTCCAATCCAAACTGAGTGGCAAAAAATCAGAGCATTCTCTGGAGAAATACCTGCTGGAAATGAATGCAGCTGAGTAAATGATAATGGGGCCTTTTTAAATAGCAGAGGAGAAGAAGGAGGAAGAGGGAAAATATAAGAAATTATTGTCTTTGCTTCACTCTGAGACATGGCTCTGTCCACCTTGCACTTGCTGATTACTTATATGGGCATCAAAGGAGTGTAAAGAATCTCTTCTGGATGCAAAGAAGCCGTGCCACAGGGTGCAAAATTGGGCTCAGGAAGCAGTTAATGGGACCATGACAGGTACTTTCATGGTTTGTTTTATTATGGCAAACGAGGACCATTTCCATTGCCTGAGTCCTTGGAACTTGTCACTTCTAATACACTGGTAATACATCATTGCCCAGAGCATGAAGGTGATTGCTGTATCCATAGTGGTGCCTGCAAACTGTTCCCATATTTGCCCTTTTCTTCTTCCCCATACTCATTAACTGGGGGGCAAAAAGTGATGTGGGGCAAATACATAATTCTGGCAGTTCAATGAGTCTTTGGCTTCTGTTCCATAGCACAGAACAACTGATTTAGAGAAGGCCATGAGAGGGAAAAGTGTACCTGTGGCTTTAGTACTTCAGCATAAAGTACAGTTCCTTTCATCTATCCAAGGGAAGTAAATCCTACAGCCAGGCAGCTAAGATTATAGTGAGAAATACAGCTGCTGATTTCTCTTTATGTTTTGATTATCTCTAGAGTTACTCATTCCTATGAGACTGATCTGTTTCAACTGGGACCAGCAGAGGAAAAGCTGATCTTTAATAAATGCCTGGGTAATAAATAAATATTAATAAATAAATACTGGATAAAAGAATATAGATGCTCCTGGTTGTATTTACATACTGAGCTTGGAGGATGGTGTGTGTGCTTTCCAAGGCCTTCACATACATGGAGGGAATTACTTTGGAATGACCAAATGTCTGGGTTTGGCTGGGGCAGCCACAGAATATGGATCCCTGTCTTCATACCAAAGGTTTCTCCAGTACACTCCCATTCATGATTTTGGTTTTCGCCACAGGATTTTCCCTCTTCCCCCTTCAGATTTACGACTTCAGCAATTTACCTCTTCCAAACCTGGAAGACTGCCACTAGGCTGACACCAGTGGCACATACTTTTAGGAAACCTGGTATGAGGTGTGTGCCTGTTGAATATCCCAGGCAGAATGGTGCAGGGCCCTTTGCTCCAGGTTTAATTTGCTCCATTTGCAGGCTGTGATTCAGATGCCTTTTGCCTGCTGTCAGCACAGGTTGAGTTTTACCTGCTGAGAATAACAAGGCTTATGCACTGCTAAAGCTGTGGACTAGCAGGAGTAGGAGTGCTCTTATCCTGCAGGACACTCTCTCCCAGCATTCCCAGCCCTGTCAGTGGTCCCACTCCATCAATTAAAACCAGCTCTCGTGGTGGAGAAAAGCAATGCCAGGCTCTGCAGTGTGCCATCCTGCTGGCACCAGCCATGCTGGCAGTGGTTTGTGCAAGGGCAGCAGGGTGCCTGTGATGCCTTGGGAAGGCTGAGCTGGAACAGAGACTGGACAGAGCTCAGAGAATAAAGTAGATATTTATTAAAAGGCCCTTAAGGATCCACCTTGGGCAGGACAAGAGCCTGGCCAGGGCTGCACCCAAGGTGGACCCAAAATGGTCAGAAAATGGACAAACCATCACTAGATCTCACACTTTGATCAGTTTTGGTCCATTTGCACATTGGGGTTTAATTGTCCAATTACAGCTGCAGGTTATGAAGTCCCATCCTTCTTGTTTTCTCTCTTCAGTCCATCACCATTTGTGCTTTTGGGTCTGAAAACTTGTAACCATTGTTCTCAGTCTCCAGCAGGAACAGGATTTGTTTTGTGTCCCTGCTCTGTGCAGAGCTGAGTGACCCTGAATGTGAGCTCAGAGCTGCACCCCCGGGCAGCATAGAATCTGAAAAACATGAAAGCTCAAACTTAAGGCATCACCTATGTGCCCCCATGGTGTGGGCAGCACTCCAGGCCACAGCTCCTGGCTGTTCTGGGGATCCTGCTGCTGGACAGCAGCCCTTCCCACAGTGGGAACATTGGGGCTCTGTGCTGAGACTGCTCCTGCCCAGCTGCACTGGGCACTGCATGGGCTGGGGCTGGGGCACGACACTGGAGGGGACTCAGGACTGATGCCATCAGATCCCTGCTGCCCCAGGGATGCCTGGCTCCATCCCCGAATTCTGCAGCATATCCCTAATTCAGCTGGGATGGGGTCAGAACAATGAAGATGAGATAGGGACAGCATCTCCTAGTGCCACGTACTTCTGCCTTTTGATATTCTCATTTTCTGCTGGGCCTGTAGCACATCCCTGCCCTTTACTGGGGAGCTCAGACTTGCCAGCACCTCAGTGCCAGCAGACCATGCCCCTGAGGAAGGGGGCAACCTGAGTGAGCCCAAACCTCTGCAGAGACAAGGGGTCCCATTCAGTGTCACACCATGAAGTCCTGCCCCTCGATTCAGATCACCTCCTGGGGAGGGAGACTGCCACATTCCAGCCAGTAAAGAGGATTTTTAAATTGCCTTTAAACAGCTGGACGCCAGAAGTCATGGGGGCTTTAACCATCCTGCCTCTGAACCGTGAGATACAAACCCGAGTTTGTTCTACTTGTTGGGCATGTAGAGATCAGAATTCCTGGATGCAAATCATGCTGGAGTGTTTTGGATAGCTGCTGCTTCTGGGAGCAAATGATACTGAGACATTAAATTCTTTCAAAATGTCCATTCAGCGTGACATCAGTGCTGGCACTAAGATGTCTGTGTGTTCCCTCTCCCATCACTGTCTGCTTTTTCACTCTGCTTTTTGCTGTCCAAAAGCCACTAGAGTTGCTGCTGATTGGAATAAACAAAATGCAGACTCCCATCAGAGACTTAGGATCACTCAGAGGAAAAAGAGGAAAAAAAGAAAGAAAACAAAATAAATTTCAGTGCTTAGGGGAGATGAAACCATGAGCCCTCTCCAGAGCAGGCACTGTGTGAGTATGGGTTTCTCCCAGTCTCAGTGCTGGGCCAAGCCCTCCTCCTCACAGAGAATTCAGTCTGTGCTCTCTGTTGGACAGAGAGAGCAATTAAAAACCCCAGTGACTTCATAAAGTGGAAAAGTGTCCAGTTGTGAGAAAGTTTACATTACCAAGCCCTTCTGAAAAGGCCCCATATTGGATGCCAAGGTAACGTTTCTGTGAAATGTGGCATTGCAGGATGACTCCTAAAAAATCAGTGATGCTAACATCAATTCCTCTCAGGAAGGATTCGGATTCCTTTCTTGCCTGATGTATATGGTCTTGATTTCTAAATATCTACTTAATTTCTTGTCATTGCTGTAGTAGCACCAACAGCCTAAGTGTTTGCTATCCATCTCTTGACACCATGCCTTGGAATGGTCATTTGTTCCTCAGGCCTCAAAAAAAGGCAGGACCTGGATGCTTTCCTCACCCCAGTGTCCTGAACAGCCAGTCCTGCTGGCAACAGGGAGGATTAATTCCTCCTGTGTCTAGTCCAGTGATTTGGTGGGTATCTGAGCCTGCAGTCACAGCCCCAGCTCTGCAAGAAGGCTTTCCTCAAAGTGATTGTAAGAATTTGACTGATTGGTGATAACATTTAAGGTCACTCTTCATACCAATGCAGCTGCCCAAGGAAGTGGGAACCAATTCCCTTCTTTTTCCTTTGGGCAACGCTGAAAAAATTTGGAATTATCTTGCAGTTTGTAAAATTAGAGGTTGACTTCTCAGACTTGGGATGTGCTTCCATATCCTGAGCATGAGGTGGTTCTTCATGCTACCCTTTGAGGCAAACTTGTGTAGGTAAAAACCTTGGTTTGATGAGAAGAGCAAAGGGCTGGGAATTAGGCAGGTGAATTAATGTGTGTGGGACTGCAAATAAAGAAGTTCGTTCGTGGTGATGTACCCAGAATTTTTGCCCAAACTGAGGAAGAGAGAGGAGCTGAGTGTATAATGGGACAAACAGATCTCTGCATTTTCAAAGTGCTTTGAGGGAGAGTCAAAATCCTCAGAGAAATGTGTTTTACACCCATCATGACTATGAGATAAAGCAAATATTTCTGTTGTGCCTGTGTGAGCAGAAAAGACTCTGTCACTCCTGCCAGCTATTAATGAGCCATTATCTAAATAGCTTCAGATACAACATTATTACCTAATAATTGATTTTAAAGTGCTTATTTGAAAGCTTTCCCACCCATGTGCACACCTGCTGTTTCTCCCTACAGCAGTTTCTTTAATTTCTCATGTACTGAATGCCATGGGGATGGTAACAAAAAACACCTGTAGTCAGGACAGGGGAGAAGAAAAAGGAGAAAGAAAGATTTGCTCTCTCCTGTGTTCTGTCTCCTGCTTTCCCTGCCTGGATCTGTGCCAGAATGGGCATCATTAATTTCACCCCCAGTTGTGATGCCTTGGGGAGGCTGAGCTGGAATAGAGACTGGACAGATTTAAGAGAGTAGATATTTATGAAAAGGCCTTTAGGATACACCTTGGGCACCACAAGAGTCTGGCCAGGGCTACACCCAAGGTGGACCCAAAATGGTCACAAAATGGACAAACAGTAACCAGGTCTCACACTTGGATCAGTTTGGGTCCATTTGCACGTTGGGGTTTAATTGTCCAATTCCAGCTGCAGGTTCTGCAGTCCCATCCTTCTTGTTTTCTCTCTTCAGTCCACTCTTGTTTGTGCTTTGGGGCCTGAACACTTGTCCCAGCTGTGCTTGGTGTGCAGCAGGAAGAGGATTTGTTTTGTGTCCCTGCTCTGTGCAGAGCTGAGTGACCCTGAATGTGAGCTTAGAGCTGCACCCCTGGGCAGCACAGAATCTGAAAAACATGAAAGAGAAAACTTAAGCCATCAGTTGAAGTGGGGCTCTGAGAACTGTGCTGCAGAAGGTGGGCAAGGGCTGGAGGCAGCAGTGCTCAGTCCCACGGGAAGAGCAGGGGTCAGCAGGGTGCTCGTGCCCATCTGCAGCAGCCTTTGAACTGGTGCCATATTTATAGAACTTCAAATAACAGTGATTTGCCTCAGAGCACTCAGCTGCAGAGTTATGTGAAGTTCTTTGATTGTGGTTTGGTGCAGCAAGGTACAATTTTCTGCAGGATAACCACATGCCTTACCGTGCCAATGACACTGATTTTCTGCTGCTGTCACACAGTGACTAACAGCATCCAGGCCCCACCAGTTACAGAGGCTGTGGGAGCTCCTGCAGTGCTGCTGTGCTCAGAGGTGTTGATGCTCTGATGTGATGCAGATCTAGCCCAGAGCTCTGTGTGGGGATTCCCATTGGGTCTAACCCCTGCTGAGAGGGAAATCCTCCCAGGATGGAGAGACGTGTGGAGGCTGTAGGAGTGGATGGACACTGAGGTCACCTGCTTGTTGCTGGGATGGGGTCTCTGGCTATTAAGAGACTGAGCTTCTGGGCCACACTGGATCTGTCACTGGGCAGTCTTTACATCCATTTGTGCATTAAAATAAAGTGCTTGCAAGTGCTGCTTTCCCCCTCTGGTGTGTGCAGAACACAGGCCTTGTCCCCTTCTTGCTTGAGCTGGGTTTGCTGGTTGTAATGTGCTCCTGACAAACTGCTGCTGTTGAGGTTTTTCCAATCAAATGGGTGCAGAGAAAATAGAAGTTCACTGTAGCCCAATACATCTTTCTGTTTCAGTGGTGATGAAGGGCAAATTGTTCCTCCCTGTGGGGGTTTTAGGTGCTGTTATTACCAGGCTCTTGTCTTCCCCTGGCCTGGCTGAGCTAGTTTGGCATGGGAGGTGCTTAGAGGTGTGGAGGTGATGCTAAGCAGATGTGATACAGATCTCTGGGAAAGTCTTGGAAAATTCTATGAGTGAAAGTCAGGAGTGGTGGGTTTTGAATGTCTCCAGTGAGCTTTACCCAAAGAAACACTTTTTCCAAGACTGGAAGACAGCTCTGTTATCTCTGTGGCTGATCCATCAGGAATGTTAACACAGTGCTTAGGAGGAATGTGGTGCTTTTGCTGACATGCACAGCCATGAACACCCCACTCATCTGCCTCTGTCAAGCACAAAAGGCCCATCCAGTTGCTCTTCCAAACACTTCCATGCTGACATGACCACATTCATACACCCACAGCTCTGCATCTGCTCTCCCACAGGTTACTCTGCTGTCCACAGGAAGTTTTGGATTCCCCCTCAGCGGACACTGTGAGCCCTTTCACCCTATGCCATGCCAAGCCCTGAATGAGAACTACACATTCACAAGAAGTACATAAATAAATGGAATGGAGACAGAGAAGCCTCCACAAGAGTGGAGCTGCCTTGGACAGCGCCAGAACAATCCTGTTCCGCACCCCCTGCCAAACTTCACTCTAAAGAAACGTCTGCCATTTAATTCAGCTGGGGTGTATTTTTCTTCTATTTAAAAGGGCACCCTTATAAACATCACTCCAGCTTGGGGGAGATGGGCCAAGGATAACTCAGCACTGTCGGGAGCAGCAGAGGGCTGAGCAGCCCTCAGTTCCCATTTCAGCAGCATTCCCTTTCAGCAGCATTCCTATTTCAGCAACATTCCCATTTCAGCAGAATTCCCATTCCAGCAGCATTCCCTTTCAGCAGAATTCCCTTTCAGCAGAATTCCCATTCCAGCAGTGTTCCCTTTCAGCAGAATTCCCATTTCAGCAGCATTCCAATTTCACAGTGTTCCCATTTCAGCAGTATTCCCATTCCAGCAGCATTCCCTTCCAGCAGAATCCCCATTTCAGCAGCATTCCCTTCCAGCAGAATCCCCATTTCAGCAACATTCCCTTCCAGCAGAATTCCCATTCCAGCAGCATTCCCATTCCAGCAGAATTCCCATTTCAGCAGAGTTCCCTTTCAGCAGAATTCCCATTCCAGCAGCATTCCCATTCCAGCAGAATCCCCATTTCAGCAGAACTCCCATTCCACCAGCATTCCCATTTCATAGCATTCCCATTTCAGCAGCATTCCCATTTCAGCAGCATTCCCATTCCAGCAGCATTCCCATTCCAGCACTCCTCCCAGGACAGGCTTTTCCTCAGCCTCACCCAGGCCCCACAGCCAGGAGAAGCCAAATCTCTGGGGGATGAAGCTGTCATGCACTTTTGCCATGGCAGATGATTTGGGCTCATGTGGCCTTGGGCAGAGCTCTGAGGTCTCCCTGCTTGCACCCAAACGTTTCTTGCTCCCTTTCCCAATCAACCTGGCAGATCCTGTCTCTTCCTGGATATTATTTTGCTCAAAAATAAGGAAAACAAAGAGCTGTGTAATAGTGTATGCCAGAGATAAGATCCAAGAGGTATAGGGCATACTGTTGTTTCATGCATCGATCTCAAAGGACTGCAGGATGGAAAAACAAACTTTTTTTTGAGCTTTTCTTTGTCACCAGGAGTGCAGCAGTACTGGTTCAAGTCCCAGACCTGGGAATGGAGCTCACCTTCCCTCAGGAGAGGCAGAGGGGACACCCTGCCACACAGCTCCTCCTGTTTGGAGCTAAGCAGTTTGAGAGTGGAGCTATTCTGGAGGAGTTTGCCAAGCCCCCAGGGGACACAGCCACAGCCCTTCTCCATCCTGGTCTGGCAGACTGTTACCGCAAGCTGCAAAACCCCTTCCCTCTGTGCACACCAACTTGTTGCTCTGTTCCCCAGGTGTGTAGGAAGATTTGGTGGCTCTGAGGTTCCCAGGTAATTTGCAATTTGCTGAGCTCACAGGCTTGTGCGGAGAAGCCCCAGAAAAGCTAATTTCTGCAGTTTTTTAATCCTGCAAAGCCAGTTGTCAGGTGCAGCTTGCTGGATGGGCTGTGGGCAGCTGCAGTGGGTGTCAGGGCAGCTCTGGGGAGTGCTGTGCATAACTCAGCCTCCCAAAGCTGCAAATTCAGCAGCTTCTCTAAGGAGAAACAACTGCACTTAACTAATCCTGGGTCATGTGGGCAGCTTGCTTTCCTGACTTATGCCTTTCCTGCAAAGTGATAGCTGCTCCCTTTGGGCAGCATTTTTATGTATCACTGATGGATTTACCTGACCAGTCAGAGAAGCTCTAAATATGCCAGTGCAGCTCTTCCATAAGCACATATCCAGACATATCCATTCTTTTCACAGCAGGGCAGAAAAGCTGCTTTATTACTCAATGGAAAAAAAAATTTAAAAAGGAAAAAAAAAAAGGATATTTGCTGCAATGACTCTGGAGGCAGCTGCATAACCTGGCTCAGGCAGGGCAGAGCCATTTCACAAGGGGGGTAACAAGAACAGTCTGTTCTACTGCAGGGACATGTCCTGTCCCTTCCTTGCTCAGGAATATGGATGTGGGCATCTGAGTGCAGGGCACCAGCTTTGTACAGGATTAAAGCCTCTCTCAAGTAAATACCTCTGCTTTCACCATTAGCAGCTGAAATTTGTTGTTTGTGACATGCTGCTTTTGAAGTCACTGGTTACATTTGTGGCCCCACCACACTGAGAGCATCTGGACAGGCTTTGCAAGAAGTACACAGTGTCCTGAGGAATTTGTGCCTTAAAGAGAGGAGAGGGACAAAATCTGGAGGAAAGAAAAGGCAGGGTAGTGACGAGAATCTCAAACACAGAAAAGTTGATTGGCTGGCCTGGGTTCACATGAAAGGCTGTGTTGGAGCCACTTCCACCAAAATTTCTTCAGTTTCAGCCAAGTGTCCTCAGCACATCTCCATTGCTTCCCACCATGCCATGGGGGTGTGGATTTCTTCATGTGGGAAAGGTGCAATAACCACCTCCTGCTCCTGAAAAGGGTGTTTTGTTCTTCAGGTTTTGGGATAAATGTTAGGCTTTTGCTCTTCATCACCTTTGAGAAGGTTCCTTTCCTCCAAGGAAACGTCTAAAGCAGGTATTTGTGATTCTTAAGTGATGCAAGATCATCCTCAGTCACTGCAAACCTGGGTTTGGGTGCCTGTGAGTTTCTCTTTTTGGTCAAGGATTTTAATATTCTGGTGTTCCTGCAAGAGTGGGAGAAAGAGCTTTGGGGTCTCTGCTGGCTGAGCACAGCTGCTCCATGCACTGCAGTCATTCTGTCCTTCAACCTGGACAGGGAGTCTGAGGGTGGGATGGAGCTCAGACGTGCCCAACCTCCCTGGGCAAGACAACCATAAAAACAACTCCAGCGGGGTCAGCATGAGTGTCCAAAATCCTGCTGGTACAGCTTGTTTTCTCTTGGGGTAATAAAGTTTCTGCTCCATCCATTAGTCAGGGATGGCACAAATTAAAGCTCCTCCCTTGCTGCAGTGCAGGAGTATGGCAGCATTTGGTGTTTGCCTTAGGGTTTGTTCTGGGGCAGGTTTTTTCCAGACACAGGTTTCAAAGCAAGGAAGAAGTTTTAGGCAGCAGAAAGCAAATCAAGCCCCAGCAGCTTACAAAGATGTTTTCTTCCTTAATTAGCTAAACTAGATCTTAATCAGACCACCAGTTAGCTTGATAAATGCCCAAAGGGAAACTGCTTTTACTATTTTTGGTCTATCCCAAAGAAGCCAGGGATGATGTTCTAATGAAGCCAGATGGCCAAAGCTGCTGTACCGAAACCCAGCCATGGAGGAGAAGGAGGCTGGAACAGCACAAGCTGCCCTCAAAAAGAGGAAATTTACCATTCTCTGATACTCCAGGGACTGGGAAACTTTGGAAATTCCACCTCACTTCACATGGTTTTGCACAGATTCTGGTGTGATGGGGTAGGTCTTACTCTTGAACACTTCAGGTCCTAGTAAGTGGAGTATCTTGTCATTCATGGAATCACTTGATATCTTCACTGTTAATCATGTGAGCAGCTGAAATGAAGATTTCCTGGACTCAGAGGGTCAAAAATGTTTGGGGTCTTTTTGGTTTTGAGTTTGGGGTTTGTTTTTAGTATAAACTGGTACAATTGCATTGACTCCAGTGGAAACAAACCTACTTTTATTGTTTAGAGACTTGTAGCTTTTCCTTGGAAAGCTTAATTTGCATGAAATAAGAAATTAATAGCCTCAGCTGAAAACATAGGATAGGCAGGCTCTGTGCAAAATCAGACATGTATTTCTTTCAGAAATCTCAGCCTGAATGTGTCAGTTCTGGGCTCCCTGTGTGGCTTGGCCCATATTCCTCACATTCAGACTTTCTTTTCCTTGGACTACCTGCACATTTCAGCCAATGCCAGGTGGGCCCCACCTGCTGCTCTGCTCCTGCCTTACTCCTCTCCAGGTTTTGCAAAGTGTTTACAAACTACCTGAGAATTTTTTCCTCACTAGACTTCAGTGTTGCTGCTGCTCTGAGGAGCTGGGATGCAGCATCTCCCAGGTGGAGTGGCTGGAATGGAGAACCTCTTACCCCCAGGGAGGGGGTCCTGGCAGGGCAGCTGGGTCAGAGATTGCTGGGGCTTGTGGCACCCTGTGCCCTGTACTCAGAACTGAGCTCTCTACAGTCCCAGTTCTGGATCCTGAAGGAATCTCTCCTCTGAGGATACCAGAGAGGGCCAGTGACTCAGAGATTCACATAAAAAATTTGCAGTTCACATAAACATGGAGCAATTCAGTTAGTAGAACGTTTGCAGTTATTGAATTAATTATGTTACACTCTCCTTTGAGCAGCAAGCCATAAACTAAGCTAAGCAATCAGCAGGAGGCTCTGCTGCCTGTGTTTCCTGTTGTGTTTCAAATAAACACAAACACAGAAAAAGCCAAAGTGCACTTCTGCTGCCCAGTGTGCTCAGATTTGGGCACCAAATTCAGTATGGAAAGGAAAGCCTGGGAAGGAGTGTGGCTACTTTAATTCCCAAAGCATGTTGCCACTGGGGTATGGATGAAACCGCCCTCCTTTTAAGATTTTTTCCCCCCTTTGTGAAATAGTGATTAAGAATTAGAAACCTTTGCCATAATATTTCTCATGTTCATAGGGCTCAAAGAATTTTCTTATGATGCTCTCACCTCACTCCTGGCATTGCCTTTCTTTCCCACAAGGATTCATTTATTTTGAGGATCTGTCCATTGGTGGGTGCACCCCTTGTGCTGCCTTTGGCACAACAGAAAAAAAAAATAGATCTTGGATGTTTTATGGCTGGAACTGCAGCTGATGCCAATGAATTAACTCTGTTATGGGACTTCCAGGATGTCTGTGAAAGGGAGATGCCAGAATTGGCCAGGGGTGGTTGTAACAATCAGAGCTGGTGTGGCAAATCCTGTCCTGTCTGCTCCTGTGCCAGGGGATGTTTCACTCTATCACTGAGGCAGGGTATTTCACTGATTTTTTCATATATTTGCTCTTATTGTGCTATTTTATCATCTTCCTAGACAGCTTTAAATTAATAACAGCAGCTACTTGACATGTAATTAAAGTTAGGAACAGTTGGAATTATGCATGCTTGAGTGGTTTGGTCTTTGAAACACAAATTGTGATATTTACGCTTTCTCTTTTGGCAAAAACATGTGCTTTCCTCGCAGGCAGATGGCTTCACAGGTGATAAATGTTTGGGAAGAGTGGATTTAGCAGCAAGTCTTCACTGTGCAGAAAAAACTCTGGCTTTTTGGCAGGTGGATTCCCTGATCTTTGGGTACATTGGTGGGGTGTTTGTTCCTGGGAAACCAAAATAAAAGTGAGCTGCTTTGTTACTACCAGCAATGGATTTATCTGCTGCTTAGCTTTCACTCAGAGATGTGGGATTTAGGGTATTTTTGGTTTGTTTTTTTTGGTTTTGGTTTTTTTTTTCTGCAATGTTTGTAATGAATTTTCATTTTTATTACACTGAAAAAATGGGGGTCAGCAAAAAATCACCTGGTTTTGCTCTGCCTTGCCATTTCCAGCCCACTTTCAAACAGTCCTCTATATTCTGGCAGCATAAATCATTCTCTGCTCTTGCTCTGTCTCCTTGATAACCTTGATTCTACCACACTTCTGATGTGCCTGGATCAGCATCCTCAGCCGAAAATCAGCTCAAAGCAGGACTTGCAGATATGATACTGATTTCGGAGGTGCAAAGGTGGTCAGAATCATTTAGAACTGACACTGTTTTCCAGGCTATGCCAGCCTGTGCAGTAAATAGTTGGAAAGGTCCCCATGCAGAGCTGGCCTGGGTGCACAGGACAATATTCATTATGCCCAGATGTCACTTTAAAGCAAAGCTGCCAAGCACAGGGTCTGATATTTTTCTTTCAATGAACTCTTCATTGTTGCACTGGAGAGACAGCTGGAGTTTGATCCGGAGAAGGAGTTATGGCTGTGTGGAGGTCTCAGGATTTAATTGTGCATTTTGAGGAAGAAAAATCCCCAGACCAGTCAGTCTGAGTGTGCTGCTCAGACGTGGCTGGGGCAGACAGTTTCACTGGAGACATCCTGGTGTGGCAGCCACAGCAGATGTCAGTGGGGCAGCCTTGGCAGGAAGAATGTTTTTTTTCTAGGCAGCTCTGCCAAGGGCTGGATTTGCTCTCCAAGCTCTGCTCAGCCTTTGGCCTCTCCTTTTATTATCTTGAAGCAAACACTGAACTGAGAAGTTTCTCACTCCAGAGAAATCAAAAGAATCACCTGACAATCTGGAAATTGTCACCCCCTGGCCCTGTGGGGTAATCACTGAGCTGTTGACCAAGTGCTCCTTAAATCCCACCTTCTCACCCAGCCAGCCTGGCCCATCTTGAGCTGTAAGTGAACTAAAATCTGCATAATTTTGCCCAGATCCCCTCTGGGAGCTTGTGCTGAGGTGTTTGGAGGCTGAAGAGCTCCTGGACTGGCTGTGTCCCAGAAGGCACTCACAGGAGGATGTGGGAATACACAAGACAGAGAGTAAAACAGACTTAATTAGCTTAGCTGCTTTGATAACCAAGATGCCATGGCAGGAACAAGCAGAACTCTGAAGATGATAGAAGATGGGGTTAAACCTGCTTACAGGAAGAGAGGAGATTCAATCAGACTCTGCAAGCAAAAGATGTTGTAAAATGTATAAGTTGTCTGTGTGATATTTAACTGGATTATTGTAATGGAAAATTATTAACCTTCCTGAAATGGGATATAAGCTTTTGGAAAATCTGAGTAAAATCGAATTCTGATCACTGAATCACTCTCTATCAATCATCAATAGGAGGAGAGGGTGGCCTTGCAGTCACTGGGCTTCAGGAACAAGGAGGAGGCTCAAACTAGGTGTGGGTTTGAGTTTAAATCAGGCTGCATCAGCAGGGGAGGAGGGAGCTTTGTGCCTGTGGTTGCTGTGGCACGGGGGAATTGGGCAGGGCTTGGCAGTTTGGTGGGTACCACCCTGTCCAGGCAGGGTTTGGACAGAGGGATGCACAGCTGCTCTCTGCTTTCCTACTTGGACCACAGGACTTTTTGTGAGAGTCCTGTGGTCCGAACAAAATGGAAAAAGGCTTTTTAAAAGTGAGTGTAAGCAAACTGATGGGTAAAGCTTCATCCTGAAGTGAGAAATTGTGCTGTTTTGCCTCCTAAAGGCTGAAATGAGACAATTCAGAATTTGGAAAAAGAAGAAATAAAAGAATCTCCAGAAGGATTCTTAAATTTCTGGGTGGATTTGCGAATCATTTGCGTAAACATAGACCTCATCCTTTTCTGGCAAAGACCATATCCAGCTGAGAACACTGCCTGGCCCCAGCTGCAATTTGCAGCCTATTTCAGCCACGAGAGTGGGTACCTGGCCATTCCTAGCTGTAGGAGCAATGAGCCATGCCCTGGCCCTTTTGGAAAACTTTGGAGTATTTACAACTGTCCTTCCTATGAGATTTGAGACATTGTTCCTGACAGCTCTGCTATGGAAAAGCAGTGGAGAGAGCAAGCAGAGCTTCTGCTGGTGCTGCAAAAGCAGGGCTAACTCCCACTCAGCTCCAAAATGATCCTGTGCTGGAAAAAGCAGGATTCTTGCTGCACAAGCACCTTGGCTTGCTGGAAGCAGAAGCAAGCACCAGTGTTTCTCTGCAGAGTGCGCAAACAGAGCACTAGCACGTACACGGCGAAAAGAAGCTACCTGGCGCTTCCTGCTCTCACTACAGCTCTCGCTTGCAGACAGGGCATGTTTGGCGTGGATCTAGCCCCGGGAGCTGTGCACTGTGCTGGGGAAGTGCTACAAGTCTGCCTGAAGCTCCTCCTGCAGCCTGCAGCCCTGACGGCTTCTGCCTGAAATTCTCCACCACCACCTTCTTCCACCGAGCTGTTCTTGCTTTCAACAGTCTTCCAATGCTGCCTCACGCGTCTGGGCACAGCCAGCATTGTGTCCTGAGGACGCTGCCTTCTCTCGCGCTAGACGCTGCTTTCTCGGCAAAAGGCAGTTTCTCGCTTCTGACAGCTCTGCTATGGAAAAGCAGTACAGAGAGCAAGCAGAGCTTCTGCTGGTGCTGCCAAAGCAGGGCTAACTCCCACTCAGCTCCAAAGTGATCCTGTGCTGGAAAAAGCAGGATTCTTGCTGCACAAGCACCTTGGCTTGCTGGAAGCAGAAGCAAGCACCAGTGTTTCTCTGCAGAGTGCGCAAACAGAGCACTAGCACGTACACGGCGAAAAGAAGCTACCTGACGCTTCCTGCTCTCACTACAGCTCTCGCTTGCAGACAGGGCATGTTTGGCGTGGATCTAGCCCCGGGAGCTGTGCACTGTGCTGGGGAAGTGCTACAAGTCTGCTGAAGCTCCTCCTGCAGCCTGCAGCCCTGACGGCTTCTGCCTGAAATTCTCCACCACCACCTTCTTCCACCGAGCTGTTCTTGCTTTCAACAGTCTTCCACTGCTGCCTCACGCTTCTGGGCACAGCCAGCATTGTGTCCTGAGGACGCTGCCTTCTCTCGCGCTAGACGCTGCTTTCTCGGCAAAAGGCAGTTTCTCGCTTCTGACAGCTCTGCTATGGAAAAGCAGTGGAGAGAGCCAGCAGAGCTTCTGCTGGTGCTGCAAAAGCAGGGCTAACTCCCACTCAGCTCCAAAGTGATCCTGTGCTGGAAAAAGCAGGATTCTTGCTGCACAAGCACCTTGGCTTGCTGGAAGCAGAAGCAAGCACCAGTGTTTCTCTGCAGAGTGCGCAAACAGAGCACTAGCTCGTACACGGCGAAAGAAGCAACCTGGCGCTTCCTGCTCTCACTACAGCTCTCGCTTGCAGACAGGGCATGTTTGGCGTGGATCTAGCCCCGGGAGCTGTGCACTGTGCTGGGGAAGTGCTACAAGTCTACCTGAAGCTCCTCCTGCAGCCTGCAGCCCTGACGGCTTCTGCCTGAAATTCTCCACCACCACCTTCTTCCACCGAGCTGTTCTTGCTTTCAACAGTCTTCCACTGCTGCCTCACGCTTCTGGGCACAGCCAGCATTGTGTCCTGAGGACGCTGCTTTCTCTCGCGCTAGACGCTGCTTTCTCGGCAAAAGGCAGTTTCTCGCTTCTGACAGCTCTGCTATGGAAAAGCAGTAGAGAGAGCAAGCAGAGCTTCTGCTGGTGCTGCAAAAGCAGGGCTAACTCCCACTCAGCTCCAAAGTGATCCTGTGCTGGAAAAAGCAGGATTCTTGCTGCACAAGCACCTTGGCTTGCTGGAAGCAGAAGCAAGCACCAGTGTTTCTCTGCAGAGTGCGCAAACAGAGCACTAGCACGTACACGGCGAAAGAAGCTACCTGGCGCTTCCTGCTCTCACTACAGCTCTCGCTTGCAGACAGGGCATGTTTGGCGTGGATCTAGCCCCGGGAGCTGTGCACTGTGCTGGGGAAGTGCTACAAGTCTGCCTGAAGCTCCTCCTGCAGCCTGCAGCCCTGACGGCTTCTGCCTCAAATTCTCCACCACCACCTTCTTCCACCGAGCTGTTCTTGCTTTCAACAGTCTTCCACTGCTGCCTCACGCTTCTGGGCACAGCCAGCATTGTGTCCTGAGGACGCTGCCTTCTCTCGCGCTAGACGCTGCTTTCTCGGCAAAAGGCAGTTTCTCCCTTCTGACAGCTCTTCTATGGAAAAGCAGTACAGAGAGCAAGCAGAGCTTCTGCTGGTGCTGCAAAAGCAGGGCTAACTCCCACTCAGCTCCAAAGTGATCCTGTGCTGGAAAAAGCAGGATTCTTGCTGCACAAGCACCTTGGCTTGCTGGAAGCAGAAGCAAGCACCAGTGTTTCTCTGCAGAGTGCACAAACAGAGCACTAGCACGTTCACGGCGAAAGAAGCAACCTGGCGCTTCCTGCTCTCACTACAGCTCTCGCTTGCAGACAGGGCATGTTTGGCGTGGATCTAGCCCCGGGAGCTGTGCACTGTGCTGGGGAAGTGCTACAAGTCTGCCTGAAGCTCCTCCTGCAGCCTGCAGCCCTGACGGCTTCTGCCTGAAATTCTCCACCACCACCTTCTTCCACCGAGCTGTTCTTGCTTTCAACAGTCTTCCACTGCTGCCTCACGCTTCTGGGCACAGCCAGCATTGTGTCCTGAGGACGCTGCCTTCTCTCGCGCTAGACGCTGCTTTCTCGGCAAAAGGCAGTTTCTCGCTTCTGACAGCTCTGCTATGGAAAAGCAGTACAGAGAGCCAGCAGAGCTTCTGCTGGTGCTGCAAAAGCAGGGCTAACTCCCACTCAGCTCCAAAGTGATCCTGTGCTGGAAAAAGCAGGATTCTTGCTGCACAAGCACCTTGGCTTGCTGGAAGCAGAAGCAAGCAGCAGTGTTTCTCTGCAGAGTGCGCAAACAGAGCACTAGCTCGTACACGGCGAAAGAAGCAACCAGGCGCTTCCTGCTCTCACTACAGCTCTCGCTTGCAGACAGGGCATGTTTGGCGTGGATCTAGCCCCGGGAGCTGTGCACTGTGCTGGGGAAGTGCTACAAGTCTACCTGAAGCTCCTCCTGCAGCCTGCAGCCCTGACGGCTTCTGCCTGAAATTCTCCACCACCACCTTCTTCCACCGAGCTGTTCTTGCTTTCAACAGTCTTCCACTGCTGCCTCATGCTTCTGGGCACAGCCAGCATTGTGTCCTGAGGACGCTGCCTTCTCTCGCGCTAGACGCTGCTTTCTCGGCAAAAGGCAGTTTCTCGCTTCTGACAGCTCTGCTATGGAAAAGCAGTGGAGAGAGCAAGCAGAGCTTCTGCTGGTGCTGCAAAAGCAGGGCTAACTCCCACTCAGCTCCAAAGTGATCCTGTGCTGGAAAAAGCAGGATTCTTGCTGCACAAGCACCTTGGCTTGCTGGAAGCAGAAGCAAGCACCAGTGTTTCTCTGCAGAGTGCGCAAACAAAGCACTAGCACGTACACGGCGAAAGAAGCAACCTGGCGCTTCCTGCTCTCACTACAGCTCTCGCTTGCAGACAGGGCATGTTTGGCGTGGATCTAGCCCCGGGAGCTGTGCACTGTGCTGGGGAAGTGCTACAAGTCTGCCTGAAGCTCCTCCTGCAGCCTGCAGCCCTGACGGCTTCTGCCTGAATTCCTGCACCACCACCTTCTTCCACCGAGCTGTTCTTGCTTTCAACAGTCTTCCACTGCTGCCTCACGCTTCTGGGCACAGCCAGCATTGTGTCCTGAGGACGCTGCCTTCTCTCGCGCTAGACGCTGCTTTCTCGGCAAAAGGCAGTTTCTCGCTTCTGACAGCTCTGCTATGGAAAAGCGGTACAGAGAGCAAGCAGAGCTTCTGCTGGTGCGGCAAAAGCAGGGCTAACTCCCACTCAGCTCCAAAGTGATCCTGTGCTGGAAAAAGCAGGATTCTTGCTGCACAAGCACCTTGGCTTGCTGGAAGCAGAAGCAAGCACCAGTGTTTCTCTGCAGAGTGCGCAAACAGAGCACTAGCACGTACACGGCGAAAGAAGCTACCTGGCGCTTCCTGCTCTCACTACAGCTCTCGCTTGCAGACAGGGCATGTTTGGCGTGGATCTAGCCCCGGGAGCTGTGCACTGTGCTGGGGAAGTGCTACAAGTCTGCCTGAAGCTCCTCCTGCAGCCTGCAGCCCTGACGGCTTCTGCCTGAAGTCCTGCACCACCACCTTCTTCCACCGAGCTGTTCTTGCTTTCAACAGTCTTCCACAGCTGCCTCACGCTTCTGGGCACAGCCAGCATTGTGTCCTGAGGACGCTGCCTTCTCTCGCGCTAGACGCTGCTTTCTCGGCAAAAGGCAGTTTCTCGCTTCTGACAGCTCTGCTATGGAAAAGCAGTAGAGAGAGCAAGCAGAGCTTCTGCTGGTGCTGCAAAAGCAGGGCTAACTCCCACTCAGCTCCAAAGTGATCCTGTGCTGGAAAAAGCAGGATTCTTGCTGCACAAGCACCTTGGCTTGCTGGAAGCAGAAGCAAGCACCAGTGTTTCTCTGCAGAGTGCGCAAACAGAGCACTAGCACGTACACGGCGAAAGAAGCAGCCTGACGCTTCCTGCTCTCACTACAGCTCTCGCTTGCAGACAGGGCATGTTTGGCGTGGATCTAGCCCCGGGAGCTGTGCACTGTGCTGGGGAAGTGCTACAAGTCTGCCTGAAGCTCCTCCTGCAGCCTGCAGCCCTGACGGCTTCTGCCTGAAATTCTCCACCACCACCTTCTTCCACCGAGCTGTTCTTGCTTTCAACAGTCTTCCACTGCTGCCTCACGCTTCTGGGCACAGCCAGCATTGTGTCCTGAGGACGCTGCCTTCTCTCGCGCTAGACGCTGCTTTCTCGGCAAAAGGCAGTTTCTCGCTTCTGACAGCTCTGCTATGGAAAAGCAGTACAGAGAGCAAGCAGAGCTTCTGCTGGTGCTGCAAAAGCAGGGCTAACTCCCACTCAGCTCCAAAGTGATCCTGTGCTGGAAAAAGCAGGATTCTTGCTGCACAAGCACCTTGGCTTGCTGGAAGCAGAAGCAAGCACCAGTGTTTCTCTGCAGAGTGCGCAAACAGAGCACTAGCACGTACACGGCGAAAGAAGCTACCTGGCGCTTCCTGCTCTCACTACAGCTCTCGCTTGCAGACAGGGCATGTTTGGCGTGGATCTAGCCCCGGGAGCTGTGCACTGTGCTGGGGAAGTGCTACAAGTCTGCCTGAAGCTCCTCCTGCAGCCTGCAGCCCTGACGGCTTCTGCCTGAAATTCTCCACCACCACCTTCTTCCACCGAGCTGTTCTTGCTTTCAACAGTCTTCCACTGCTGCCTCACGCTTCTGGGCACAGCCAGCATTGTGTCCTGAGGACGCTGCCTTCTCTCGCGCTAGACGCTGCTTTCTCGGCAAAAGGCAGTTTCTCGCTTCTGACAGCTCTGCTATGGAAAAGCAGTACAGAGAGCAAGCAGAGCTTCTGCTGGTGCTGCAAAAGCAGGGCTAACTCCCACTCAGCTCCAAAGTGATCCTGTGCTGGAAAAAGCAGGATTCTTGCTGCACAAGCACCTTGGCTTGCTGGAAGCAGAAGCAAGCACCAGTGTTTCTCTGCAGAGTGCGCAAACAGAGCACTAGCACGTACACGGCGAAAAGAAGCAACCTGACGCTTCCTGCTCTCACTACAGCTCTCGCTTGCAGACAGGGCATGTTTGGCGTGGATCTAGCCCCGGGAGCTGTGCACTGTGCTGGGGAAGTGCTACAAGTCTGCCTGAAGCTCCTCCTGCAGCCTGCAGCCCTGACGGCTTCTGCCTGAAATTCTCCACCACCACCTTCTTCCACCGAGCTGTTCTTGCTTTCAACAGTCTTCCACTGCTGCCTCACGCTTCTGGGCACAGCCAGCATTGTGTCCTGAGGACGCTGCCTTCTCTCGCGCTAGACGCTGCTTTCTCGGCAAAAGGCAGTTTCTCGCTTCTGACAGCTCTGCTATGGAAAAGCAGTAGAGAGAGCAAGCAGAGCTTCTGCTGGTGCTGCAAAAGCAGGGCTAACTCCCACTCAGCTCCAAAGTGATCCTGTGCTGGAAAAAGCAGGATTCTTGCTGCACAAGCACCTTGGCTTGCTGGAAGCAGAAGCAAGCACCAGTGTTTCTCTGCAGAGTGCGCAAACAGAGCACTAGCACGTACACGGCGAAAGAAGCTACCTGACGCTTCCTGCTCTCACTACAGCTCTCGCTTGCAGACAGGGCATGTTTGGCGTGGATCTAGCCCCGGGAGCTGTGCACTGTGCTGGGGAAGTGCTACAAGTCTGCCTGAAGCTCCTCCTGCAGCCTGCAGCCCTGACGGCTTCTGCCTGAAATTCTCCACCACCACCTTCTTCCACCGAGCTGTTCTTGCTTTCAACAGTCTTCCACTGCTGCCTCACGCTTCTGGGCACAGCCAGCATTGTGTCCTGAGGACGCTGCCTTCTCTCGCGCTAGACGCTGCTTTCTCGGCAAAAGGCAGTTTCTCGCTTCTGACAGCTCTGCTATGGAAAAGCAGTACAGAGAGCCAGCAGAGCTTCTGCTGGTGCTGCAAAAGCAGGGCTAACTCCCACTCAGCTCCAAAGTGATCCTGTGCTGGAAAAAGCAGGATTCTTGCTGCACAAGCACCTTGGCTTGCTGGAAGCAGAAGCAAGCACCAGTGTTTCTCTGCAGAGTGCGCAAACAGAGCACTAGCACGTACACGGCGAAAGAAGCAACCTGACGCTTCCTGCTCTCACTACAGCTCTCGCTTGCAGACAGGGCATGTTTGGCGTGGATCTAGCCCCGGGAGCTGTGCACTGTGCTGGGGAAGTGCTACAAGTCTGCCTGAAGCTCCTCCTGCAGCCTGCAGCCCTGACGGCTTCTGCCTGAAATTCTCCACCACCACCTTCTTCCACCGAGCTGTTCTTGCTTTCAACAGTCTTCCACTGCTGCCTCACGCTTCTGGGCACAGCCAGCATTGTGTCCTGAGGACGCTGCCTTCTCTCGCGCTAGACGCTGCTTTCTCGGCAAAAGGCAGTTTCTCGCTTCTGACAGCTCTGCTATGGAAAAGCAGTACAGAGAGCCAGCAGAGCTTCTGCTGGTGCTGCAAAAGCAGGGCTAACTCCCACTCAGCTCCAAAGTGATCCTGTGCTGGAAAAAGCAGGATTCTTGCTGCACAAGCACCTTGGCTTGCTGGAAGCAGAAGCAAGCACCAGTGTTTCTCTGCAGAGTGCGCAAACAGAGCACTAGCACGTACACGGCGAAAGAAGCAACCTGACGCTTCCTGCTCTCTCTACAGCTCTCGCTTGCAGACAGGGCATGTTTGGCGTGGATCTAGCCCCGGGAGCTGTGCACTGTGCTGGGGAAGTGCTACAAGTCTGCCTGAAGCTCCTCCTGCAGCCTGCAGCCCTGACGGCTTCTGCCTGAAATTCTCCACCACCACCTTCTTCCACCGAGCTGTTCTTGCTTTCAACAGTCTTCCACTGCTGCCTCACGCTTCTGGGCACAGCCAGCATTGTGTCCTGAGGACGCTGCCTTCTCTCGCGCTAGACGCTGCTTTCTCGGCAAAAGGCAGTTTCTCGCTTCTGACAGCACTGCTATGGAAAAGCAGTACAGAGAGCCAGCAGAGCTTCTGCTGGTGCTGCAAACGCAGGGCTAACTCCCACTCAGCTCCAAAGTGATCCTGTGCTGGAAAAAGCAGGATTCTTGCTGCACAAGCACCTTGGCTTGCTGGAAGCAGAAGCAAGCACCAGTGTTTCTCTGCAGAGTGCACAAACAGAGCACTAGCACGTACACGGCGAAAGAAGCAACCTGACGCTTCCTGCTCTCTCTACAGCTCTCGCTTGCAGACAGGGCATGTTTGGCGTGGATCTAGCCCGGGAGCTGTGCACTGTGCTGGGGAAGTGCTACAAGTCTGCCTGAAGCTCCTCCTGCAGCCTGCAGCCCTGACGGCTTCTGCCTGAAATTCTCCACCACCACCTTCTTCCACCGAGCTGTTCTTGCTTTCAACAGTCTTCCACTGCTGCCTCACGCTCTGGGCACAGCCAGCATTGTGTCCTGAGGACGCTGCCTTCTCTCGCGCTAGACGCTGCTTTCTCGGCAAAAGGCAGTTTCTCGCTTCTGACAGCACTGCTATGGAAAGCAGTAGAGAGAGCCAGCAGAGCTTCTGCTGGTGCTGCAAAAGCAGGGCTAACTCCCACTCAGCTCCAAAGTGATCCTGTGCTGGAAAAAGCAGGATTCTTGCTGCACAACGCACCTTGGCTTGCTGGAAGCAGAAGCAAGCACCAGTGTTTCTCTGCAGAGTGCCCAAACAGAGCACTAGCACGTACACGGCGAAAGAAGCAACCTGACGCTTCCTGCTCTCTCTACAGCTCTCGCTTGCAGACAGGGCATGTTTGGCGTGGATCTAGCCCCGGGAGCTGTGCACTGTGCTGGGGAAGTGCTACAAGTCTGCCTGAAGCTCCTCCTGCAGCCTGCAGCCCTGACGGCTTCTGCCTGAAATTCTCCACCACCACCTTCTTCCACCGAGCTGTTCTTGCTTTCAACAGTCTTCCACTGCTGCCTCACGCCTTCTGGGCACAGCCAGCATTGTGTCCTGAGGACGCTGCCTTCTCTCGCGCTAGACGCTGCTTTCTCGGCAAAAGGCAGTTTCTCGCTTCTGACAGCACTGCTATGGAAAAGCAGTAGAGAGAGCCAGCAGAGCTTCTGCTGGTGCTGCAAAAGCAGGGCTAACTCCCACTCAGCTCCAAAGTGATCCTGTGCTGGAAAAAGCAGGATTCTTGCTGCACAAGCACCTTGGCTTGCTGGAAGCAGAAGCAAGCACCAGTGTTTCTCTGCAGAGTGCACAAACAGAGCACTAGCACGTACACGGCGAAAGAAGCAACCTGACGCTTCCTGCTCTCTCTACAGCTCTCGCTTGCAGACAGGGCATGTTTGGCGTGGATCTAGCCCCGGGAGCTGTGCACTGTGCTGGGGAAGTGCTACAAGTCTGCCTGAAGCTCCTCCTGCAGCCTGCAGCCCTGACGGCTTCTGCCTGAAATTCTCCACCACCACCTTCTTCCACCGAGCTGTTCTTGCTTTCAACAGTCTTCCACTGCTGCCTCACGCCTTCTGGGCACAGCCAGCATTGTGTCCTGAGGACGCTGCCTTCTCTTGCGCTAGACGCTGCTTTCTCGGCAAAAGGCAGTTTCTCGCTTCTGACAGCACTGCTATGGAAAAGCAGTAGAGAGAGCCAGCAGAGCTTCTGCTGGTGCTGCAAAAGCAGGGCTAACTCCCACTCAGCTCCAAAGTGATCCTGTGCTGGAAAAAGCAGGATTCTTGCTGCACAAGCACCTTGGCTTGCTGGAAGCAGAAGCAAGCACCAGTGTTTCTCTGCAGAGTGCACAAACAGAGCACTAGCACGTACACGGCGAAAGAAGCAACCTGACGCTTCCTGCTCTCTCTACAGCTCTCGCTTGCAGACAGGGCATGTTTGGCGTGGATCTAGCCCCGGGAGCTGTGCACTGTGCTGGGGAAGTGCTACAAGTCTGCCTGAAGCTCCTCCTGCAGCCTGCAGCCCTGACGGCTTCTGCCTGAAATTCTCCACCACCACCTTCTTCCACCGAGCTGTTCTTGCTTTCAACAGTCTTCCACTGCTGCCTCACGCTTCTGGGCACAGCCAGCATTGTGTCCTGAGGACGCTGCCTTCTCTCGCGCTAGACGCTGCTTTCTCGGCAAAAGGCAGTTTCTCGCTTCTGACAGCACTGCTATGGAAAAGCAGTAGAGAGAGCCAGCAGAGCTTCTGCTGGTGCTGCAAAAGCAGGGCTAACTCCCACTCAGCTCCAAAGTGATCCTGTGCTGGAAAAAGCAGGATTCTTGCTGCACAAGCACCTTGGCTTGCTGGAAGCAGAAGCAAGCACCAGTGTTTCTCTGCAGAGTGCCCAAACAGAGCACTAGCACGTACACGGCGAAAGAAGCAACCTGACGCTTCCTGCTCTCTCTACAGCTCTCGCTTGCAGACAGGGCATGTTTGGCGTGGATCTAGCCCCGGGAGCTGTGCACTGTGCTGGGGAAGTGCTACAAGTCTGCCTGAAGCTCCTCCTGCAGCCTGCAGCCCTGACGGCTTCTGCCTGAAATTCTCCACCACCACCTTCTTCCACCGAGCTGTTCTTGCTTTCAACAGTCTTCCACTGCTGCCTCACGCTTCTGGGCACAGCCAGCATTGTGTCCTGAGGACGCTGCCTTCTCTCGCGCTAGACGCTGCTTTCTCGGCAAAAGGCAGTTTCTCGCTTCTGACAGCACTGCTATGGAAAAGCAGTAGAGAGAGCCAGCAGAGCTTCTGCTGGTGCTGCAAAAGCAGGGCTAACTCCCACTCAGCTCCAAAGTGATCCTGTGCTGGAAAAAGCAGGATTCTTGCTGCACAAGCACCTTGGCTTGCTGGAAGCAGAAGCAAGCACCAGTGTTTCTCTGCAGAGTGCCCAAACAGAGCACTAGCACGTACACGGCGAAAGAAGCAACCTGACGCTTCCTGCTCTCTCTACAGCTCTCGCTTGCAGACAGGGCATGTTTGGCGTGGATCTAGCCCCGGGAGCTGTGCACTGTGCTGGGGAAGTGCTACAAGTCTGCCTGAAGCTCCTCCTGCAGCCTGCAGCCCTGACGGCTTCTGCCTGAAATTCTCCACCACCACCTTCTTCCACCGAGCTGTTCTTGCTTTCAACAGTCTTCCACTGCTGCCTCACGCCTCTGGGCACAGCCAGCATTGTGTCCTGAGGACGCTGCCTTCTCTCGCGCTAGACGCTGCTTTCTCGGCAAAAGGCAGTTTCTCGCTTCTGACAGCACTGCTATGGAAAAGCAGTACAGAGAGCCAGCAGAGCTTCTGCTGGTGCTGCAAAAGCAGGGCTAACTCCCACTCAGCTCCAAAGTGATCCTGTGCTGGAAAAAGCAGGATTCTTGCTGCACAAGCACCTTGGCTTGCTGGAAGCAGAAGCAAGCACCAGTGTTTCTCTGCAGAGTGCGCAAACAGAGCACTAGCACGTACACGGCGAAAGAAGCAACCTGACGCTTCCTGCTCTCTCTACAGCTCTCGCTTGCAGACAGGGCATGTTTGGCGTGGATCTAGCCCCGGGAGCTGTGCACTGTGCTGGGGAAGTGCTACAAGTCTGCCTGAAGCTCCTCCTGCAGCCTGCAGCCCTGACGGCTTCTGCCTGAAATTCTCCACCACCACCTTCTTCCACCGAGCTGTTCTTGCTTTCAACAGTCTTCCACTGCTGCCTCACGCTTCTGGGCACAGCCAGCATTGTGTCCTGAGGACGCTGCCTTCTCTCGCGCTAGACGCTGCTTTCTCGGCAAAAGGCAGTTTCTCGCTTCTGACAGCACTGCTATGGAAAAGCAGTAGAGAGAGCCAGCAGAGCTTCTGCTGGTGCTGCAAAAGCAGGGCTAACTCCCACTCAGCTCCAAAGTGATCCTGTGCTGGAAAAAAGCAGGATTCTTGCTGCACAAGCACCTTGGCTTGCTGGAAGCAGAAGCAAGCACCAGTGTTTCTCTGCAGAGTGCACAAACAGAGCACTAGCACGTACACGGCGAAAGAAGCAACCTGACGCTTCCTGCTCTCTCTACAGCTCTCGCTTGCAGACAGGGCATGTTTGGCGTGGATCTAGCCCCGGGAGCTGTGCACTGTGCTGGGGAAGTGCTACAAGTCTGCCTGAAGCTCCTCCTGCAGCCTGCAGCCCTGACGGCTTCTGCCTGAAATTCTCCACCACCACCTTCTTCCACCGAGCTGTTCTTGCTTTCAACAGTCTTCCACTGCTGCCTCACGACTCTGGGCACAGCCAGCATTGTGTCCTGAGGACGCTGCCTTCTCTCGCGCTAGACGCTGCTTTCTCGGCAAAAGGCAGTTTCTCGCTTCTGACAGCACTGCTATGGAAAAGCAGTAGAGAGAGCCAGCAGAGCTTCTGCTGGTGCTGCAAAAGCAGGGCTAACTCCCACTCAGCTCCAAAGTGATCCTGTGCTGGAAAAAGCAGGATTCTTGCTGCACAAGCACCTTGGCTTGCTGGAAGCAGAAGCAAGCACCAGTGTTTCTCTGCAGAGTGCCCAAACAGAGCACTAGCACGTACACGGCGAAAGAAGCAACCTGACGCTTCCTGCTCTCTCTACAGCTCTCGCTTGCAGACAAGGCATGTTTGGCGTGGATCTAGCCCCGGGAGCTGTGCACTGTGCTGGGGAAGTGCTACAAGTCTGCCTGAAGCTCCTCCTGCAGCCTGCAGCCCTGACGGCTTCTGCCTGAAATTCTCCACCACCACCTCCTCTCACCGAGCTGTTCTTGCTTTCAACAGTCTTCCACTGCTGCCTCACGCTTCTGGGCACAGCCAGCATTGAGTCCTGAGGACGCTGCCTTCTCTCGCGCTAGACGCTGCTTTCTCGGCAAAAGGCAGTTTCTCGCTTCTGACAGCACTGCTATGGAAAAGCAGTACAGAGAGCCAGCAGAGCTTCTGCTGGTGCTGCAAAAGCAGGGCTAACTCCCACTCAGCTCCAAAGTGATCCTGTGCTGGAAAAAGCAGGATTCTTGCTGCACAAGCACCTTGGCTTGCTGGAAGCAGAAGCAAGCACCAGTGTTTCTCTGCAGAGTGCCCAAACAGAGCACTAGCACGTACACGGCGGGAAAGAAGAACTGACGCTTTGCTCTCTACAGCTCTCGCTTGCAAGACAGGGGGTGTTTGGCGTGGATCTAGCCCCGGGAGCTGTGCACTGTGCTGGGGAAGTGCTACAAGTGTGCCTGAAGCTCTTCTGCAGCTGCAGCCCTGACGGCTTCTGCCTGAAATTCTCCACCACCACCTTCCACCGAGCTGTTCTGGCTTTCAACAGTCTTCCACTGCTGCCTCACGCCTCTGGCACAGCC